>CM062607.1:16523145-17123145 GCA_031470985.1 Agastache rugosa
AAATGATAACAGATGTAGAACATTGGAGAATCTCTGAAAGCTCGGGTTCATTAGCTTGATTCGAGCCCCATTACTCGTACGGAGCTAGAGAGCTTTCTATTGGCTTTAATAGCCTCCGATTATGCCTTTTAATCCCGTTATAGGCTTCATTGGATTAGATAAAATGATAACAGATGTAGAACATTGGAGAATCTCTCCGAAAACTCGGGTTCATTAGCTTGATTCGAGCCCCATTACTCGTACGGAGCTACAGAGCTTTCTATTGGCTTTAATAGCCTCCGATTATGCCTTTTAATCCCGTTATAGGCTTCATTGGATTAGATAAAATGATAACAGATGTAGAACATTGGAGAATCTCTCCGAAAGCTCGGGTTTATTAGCTTTATTTGAGCCCGATTACTCATACGGAGCTAGAGAGCTTTCTATTGGCTTTAATAGCCTACGATTATGTCTTTTAATCCCGTTTTAGGCTTCATTGGATTAGATATAACGATAATAGATGTAGTACATTGAAGAATCTACGAAAGCTCGGGTTCATTAGCTTGATTCGAGCCCCATTACTCGTACGGAGCTATAGAGCTTTCTATTCGCTTTAATGGCTTCCGATTATGCCTTTTAATCCCGTTTTAGGCTTCATTGGATTAGATATAACGATAATAGATTTAGTACATTGGAGAATCTTAGAAAGCTCGGATTCATTAGCTTTATTCAACCCCCATTACTCATATGCAACTAGAGAGCTTTCTATTGGCTTTAATAGCCTTCGATTATGCCTTTTAATCCCGTTTTAGGCTTCATTGGATTAGATATAACGATAATAGATGTAGTACATTAGAAAATCTCTGAAAGCTCGGGTTCATTAGCTTGTTTCGAGCCCCATTACTCGTACGGAGCTAGAGAGCTTTCTATTGGCTTTAACGGCTTCTGATTATGCCTTTTAATCCCGGTTTAGGCTTCATTGGATTAGATTTAACGATAATAGATGTAGTACATTGGAGAATCTCGGAAAGCTCGGGTTCATTAGCTTTATTCGAGCCCCATTACTCGTACGCAGCTAGAGAGCTTTCTATTGGCTTTAATTGCCTCCGATTATGTCTTTTAATCCCGTTTAGGCATCATTGGATTATATATAACGATAATAGATGTAGTACAATGGAGAATCTCCGAAAGCTTGGGTTCATTAGCTTGATTCGAGCCCCATTACTCGTACGGAGCAATAGAGCTTTCTATTCGCTTTAATGGCTTCCGATTATGCCTTTTAATCCCGTTTTAGGCTTCATTGGATTAGATATAACGATAATAGATTTAGTACATTGGAGAATCTTAGAAAGCTCGGATTCATTAGCTTTATTCGAGCCCCATTACTCATATGCAACTAGAGAGCTTTCTATTGGCTTTAATAGCCTTCGATTATGCCTTTTAATCCCGTTTTAGGCTTCATTGGATTAGATATAACGATAATAGATGTAGTACATTGGAGAATCTCTGAAAGCTCGGGTTCATTAGCTTGTTTCGAGCCCATTACTTGTACGGAGCTAGAGAGCTTTCTATTGGCTTTAACGGCTTCTGATTATGCCTTTTAATCCCGGTTTAGGCTTCATTGGATTAGATTTAACGATAATAGATGTAGTACATTGGAGAATCTCGGAAAGCTCGGGTTCATTAGCTTTATTCGAGCCCCATTACTCGTACGCAGCTAGAGACCTTTCTATTGGCTTTAATAGCCTCCGATTATGTCTTTTAATCCCGTTTAGGCATCATTGGATTATATATAACGATAATAGATGTAGTACATTGGAGAATCTCCGAAAGCTTGGGTTCATTAGCTTGATTCGAGCCCCATTACTCGTACGGAGCTAGAGAGCTTTCTATTGGCTTTAATAGCCTCCGATTATGCCTTTTAATCCCGTTTTAGGCTTCATTGGATTAGATATAACGATAATAGATGTAGTACATTGGAGAATCTCTGAAAGCTCGGGTTCATTAGCTTGTTTCGAGCCCCATTACTTGTACGGAGCTAGAGAGCTTTCTATTGGCTTTAACGGCTTCTGATTATGCCTTTTAATCCCGGTTTAGGCTTCATTGGATTAGATTTAACGATAATAGATGTAGTACATTGGAGAATCTCGGAAAGCTCGGGTTCATTAGCTTTATTCGAGCCCCATTACTCGTACGCAGCTAGAGAGCTTTCTATTGGCTTTAATAGCCTCCGATTATGTCTTTTAATCCCGTTTAGGCATCATTGGATTATATATAACGATAATAGATGTAGTACAATGGAGAATCTCCGAAAGCTTGGGTTCATTAGCTTGATTCGAGCCCCATTACTCGTACGGAGCTAGAGAGCTTTCTATTGGCTTTAATGGCTTCCGATTATGCCATTTAATCCCGTTTTAGGCATCATTGGATTATATATAACGATAATAGATGTAGTACAATGGAGAATCTCCAAAAGCTCGGGTTCATTAGCTTGATTCGAGCCCCATTACTCGTACGGAGCTACAGAGCTTTCTATTGGCTTTAATGGCTTCCCATTATGCCTTTTAATCATATTTTAGGCTTCATTGGATTAGATATAACGATAATAGATGTAGTACATTGGAGAATCTCCGAAATCTCGGGTTCATTAGCTTTATTCGAGTCCGATTACTCATACAGAGCTAGAGAGCTTTCTATTGGCTTTAATAGCCTCCGATTATGTATTTTTAATCCCGTTTTAGGCTTCATTGGATTTGATATAACGATAATAGATGTATTATATTGGACAATCTTCGAAAGCTCGGGTTCATTATCTTGATTCGAGCCCCATTACTCGTACGGAGCTAGAAAGCTTTCTATTGGCTTTAACAGCTTCCGATTATGCCTTTTAATCCCGTTTTAGGGATCATTGGATTATATATAACGATAATAGATGTAGTACAATGGAGAATCTCCGAAAGCTCGGGTTCATTAGCTTGATTCGAGCCCCATTACTCGTACGGAGCTAGAGAGCTTTCTATTGGCTTTAATAACCTCCGATTATGCCTTTTAATCCCGTTATAGGCTTCATTGGATTAGATAAAATGATAACAGATGTAGAACATTGGAGAATCTCTGAAAGCTCGGGTTCATTAGCTTGATTCGAGCCCCATTACTCGTACGGAGCTAGAGAGCTTTCTATTGGCATTAATAGCCTCCGATTATGCCTTTTAATCCCATTATTGATACGATCCTTGATCACCGATCGAAGAACTCGCAAGCGGAAGACTTGAACGAACAGATGGTTGGATGGAGAATCCCAAAACCTCTGAATCTAACCACGAAATGATTTAGAAGAACGAATCTCTAAACCCCAACGTGAAGTTGATGCAGCAACTCGGGGACGATGAATGACACACGAACGAGGGATGATTGACTCATCGATTCGTCGATAAGTGAACTCGTCTTGGCAAAACCAAGAAGAACTCGAAAACTCTCAAGAGAGAATTAAACTCACGATTTGATTATTGAATAAAGTCTGCCAAAAATCAGTCATTACAATGCCTTAAAAAGGCGGAACCCTAATCCTAATCGAAAAAGGAAAACTTAATTAATAGCCCAACTAATAAACTAGCAGCTAATAAAGCCCAACAAACGAAAATAACAAGCCACACGAAAATAAATAAAAGTCTGCAACACAAAATAAAATAAATACAGTCTTCACACTTGGGCGGCCCACTCGCACGTAATAATACTAACAAAGCACGGGCTGCTCAAATTGCCATCTCCAATGGGTTTCTTCATCAACTCTTGGTCCCACACATCTTGGACTAAACCCATCAAGCTCTCCTTGAACCGCTTAGCTCGTGCTATCGTAATTGGCCCAACTGGAACATGTACGAGATCTTGCACCAACGAACCTTGGGCATTCCCCTCCTCTTCAAGAGGACTTGTCCTCAAATCCAAGGCGTCACCTACATCAAACGAACTCAAATCAGTCACATTAAAAGTAGCACTAACATTATACTCACCTGGCAAGTCCAGCTTGTAAGCATTATCGTTGATGCGCTTCAAGACTTGAAATGGTCCATCTCCTCGAGGAAGTAACTTGGATCTCCGCTGCAATGGAAACCGTTCCTTGCGCATATGCAACCACACCCAATCACCACCTTGCGACGTCCTTTTTTGGCTTGCTCGGCGTACTGCTTCGTGCGCCTCTCAATGTTCATTCTTGCCTTCTCATGAACCTGTTTCACAAAATCAGCCCTTTTCTGGCCATCAAGATTAGTATGCTCATGCTCAGGTAAAGGGGATAAATCCAATGGAGTCAACGGATTAAAACCATACACAATCTCAAACGGCGAAAACTGAGCAGCAGAATGAACAGAACGGTTATATGCAAACTCAACATGAGGCTAACATTCTTCCCAGGACTTAATGTTCTTCTTAATAATAGCACGAAGTAAAGTAGACAAAGTCCTATTTACTACCTCGGTTTAACCGTCAGTTTGTGGATGACAAGTAGTAGAAAACAAAAGCTTAGTTCCTAACTTACACCACAAAGTCTTCCAAAAGTAGCTCATAAACTTTGAATCCCTATCTGAAACAATAGTCCTAGGCATGCCATGCAATCTAACAATCTCTCTAAAGAACAAATCAGCCACATGAGATGCATCATCAGATTTATGACATGGAATAAAATGTGTCATCTTAGAAAACCTATGAACAACAACAAAGATTGAATCTCCCACGTTTGGTCCTAGGTAAACCTAACACAAAATCCATAGAAATATCAATCCAAGGTGCTGTAGGAATAGGCAAAGGTGTATACAAACCATGGGAACTCACCCGAGATTTAGCTTGTTTACATGTAACACAACGACCACAAATTCTCTCAACATCACGCTTCATATGAGGCCAAAAGAAATGCTCATGCAAAACAGCTAAAGTCTTAGCAATGCCAAAATGCCCCATTAAACCCCCACCATGAGATTCAAGCAACAACAACTCACGTAAAGAACACTTAGGCACACAAAGTTTATTCTTCCTAAACAAATAATCATCATGCCTAAAGAATTCACCACGAGCAGATTTTTCACATGCTTTATAAATCTCACCAAAATCAGCATCATCTAAATACAAACCCTTCACACTCTCAAAACCAAGCAACTTAGCATCTAAGGTAGAGATCAAGGCATACCTCCGAGAAAGTGCATCAGCCACGACATTGTCTTTACCTTGCTTGTATTTGATGACGTATGGAAACGTCTCGATAAACTCCATCCACCTCGCGTGTCGCTTGTTCAACTTATTCTGCCCCATTAAACTCTTCAAGGACTCATGATCGGTGTGAATAACAAACTCTCGAGTCCACAAATAATGCTGCCACGTCTTGAGGGCTCTCACCAAGGCATACAATTCCTTATCATACGTGGGATAGCTCAACGTCGCTCCATTGAGCTTCTCGCTGAAATACGCCACTGGTCTTCCCTCTTGCATCAACACTGCACCAATTCCAACACCAGAAGCATCACATTCAATCTCAAAAGACTTAGAAAAGTTAGGAAGAGATAATACCGGGGCGTGTGTAAGCTTGTGCTTCAAAAGCTGAAACGCCTCGTCTTGTGCCTTCCACCACTTGAATTCCACATTCTTCTTGATGACTTCGGTTAATGGCGCTGCAACACTGCTGAAATTAGGCACGAATTGCCTATAAAAGCTAGCAAGTCCATGAAAACTCCGAACTTCTCCAATGCTCTTAGGAGTCGGCCACTCTTGGATAGCTCGTATCTTCTCCTCATCAACCTGTACTTCCTGTGCACTAACAATAAAACCAAGAAACACAATACTGTCCGTGCTAAAAACGCACTTCTTAGGGTTAGCAAACAATCTTTCTTTCCTAAGTGCAATCAACACAGCCCTCAAATGCACAACATGCTCTTCATGATTCTTACTATACACAAGTATGTCATCAAAATAAACAACCACAAACCTTCCAATGAAAGCACGCAAGACATGATTCATAAGACGCATAAATGTGCTGGGTACATTAGTTAATCCAAATGGCATAACCAACCACTCATACAAGCCAATTTTCGTCTTAAAAGCTGTTTTCCATTCATCTCCTTCTTTTATCCTAATCTGATGGTATCCACTACGCAAATCAATCTTGGAAAACACACAAGAACCATGCAGCTCATCAAGCATATCATCTAAATGAGGGATAGGATGGCGATAGTTTACCGTAATGTTGTTAATGGCTCGACAATCACAGTTCATCCTCATAGTCGTATCCTTCTTAGGCACAAGTAGAACCGGTATTGCGCAAGGACTCAAACTTTCCCTCACGTGCCCCTTGGCTAGCAAATCGCCAATCTGCCTCTCCAATTCCTTTGTCTCCTCCGGATTGGTTCGGTAAGCTAGTCGGTTTGGCAAGACAGCTCCGGGCACAAAGTCAATTTGATGCTCAATCCCACGAATTGGTGGTAAACCAGGGGGTGTATCCTCGGGAAAGACATCATCAAATTCCTGCAAAATAGAACGAATAGAAGGGGGTAGAGAAGAGAGGTCAGTATCAATAGTCAAACTCTCCTTGTACAGCAACACTATCATTGGTCTCTCCTCATTCACCGCCTCCTTCAAGTCACTAGCCCTTGCAAGAAAGGACTTCTGAATCAACCCAAGCTTCCTTTTATCAACAATCTGCTCCTTAGGCTGCTCCTTGGACTTCACCTTCTCTGCCTCTTTTTGCATCTGCACTTGATCCTCATAAACTTGTTTAGGAGTAAGAGGAACAAGTGATACCTTCTTCTGCTTATACTCGAACGAATACTTGTTGGTGAAGCCATCATGGGTAACTCGTCGATCAAACTGCCACGGACGACCTAACAAAATGTGGCTTGCCTGCATAGGAATCACATCACACAACACTTCATCTTCATACTTCCCAATGCGAAACGGAATCTTCACTTGTTTTGTCACTTTGATGACGCCGGTCTCATTCAGCCACTGCAAACGGTACGGCTTGGGATACTTCACCACGGGCAGCCCTAATCTCTGAACCATGGATGCACTAGCCACATTCGTACAACTTCCTCCATCAATGATCACACTGCAAACCTTATCTTGAACATGACACCTCGTGTGAAAGAGATTCTCCCGCTGCTCTCTCTCATCAGGCTGAATCTGAGCACTCAAAACTCGCCTAGCTACAAACAGCTGCCCGTCCGGTGCTAAAATCTCCTCAGCTTCTTCTTCTTCATCGGGATCTACTAAGGCTGGCATCTCCGGATCAGTTTCCTCTTCATCAGTCACTACTTCACCATCATCTCTCATGATCACGATTCTTCTGTTCGGACACTCACTCATAATATGCCCGAATCCCTGACACTTGAAACACTTCTTATCTCGATTCCGACCATCAGGAACTGTTGGACTGCCCTGATTCGCTAAACTCGAATTCTTTACTCGGCCCCTAAAGAACGGCTTCTTCTCATCTCTCTGTGGCGCCTCTTTCTTCCATTGGTTCCCTTTTGATGAGGAACCACTAGCAACTGACTGGGACTGCCTCTAATTGGTCTGATTCTGTCTCTGGTTGCCGCTGTTGTTGCCCCTCCTCTTGAGTTGGTTCTCTATCTTCACAGCCATGTGAACCATATCCTCCAACTCAACATAATGCTGTAACTCCACCTTATCTCGGATGTCCCAATGCAATCAGCTAGAAATCGCGCCATAGTAGCCTCTCGATCCTCAACAACATTAGCTCGTATCATGGCTATCTCCATCTCCTTAAAATATTCATCCACACTCCTACTTCCTTATTTCAAATTCTGCAACTTGTTATAAAGCTCTCGGTAGTAATGATTAGGCACAAAGCGCTTCCTCATCACTGCCTTCATCTCACGCCACGTCTGAATAGATGGCTCATCATTTCTTCTCCGGCTGGTCACTAACTGATCCCACCAAACAAGTGCGTAATCTGAAAACTCCACTGCCGCCAACTTCACTTTCTTGAGATCTGAATAGTTCTGACAATCGAACACTAGCTCCACCTTTCTCTCCCATTCAAGATACAATTCTGGATCATTTTTCCCGTGAAATGAGGGAATGTTCATCTTGATGTTGCCCAGATTGTTATCTTGTCTGTCTCCACCTCTATGCCAACTTCCCACATCTTCTTCTTCATAATCTGTCTCATCTGCATACTCATCATGGTCAGCTCGACCACCTCTACCACCTCGGCCTCTAACTCCACGTCCTCCTCTACCGCCTCGGCCCCTATTGGTATTGGTATCTCTGGTCTGAGATTGCTCTATCTGGTCTAACCTATCATGTACCACCTCCATCTCTGATTTCATCATCTTTCCCAATTCTGATCGAAGTGCCTCCATCAGGAACTTCGTCTTTGGATCCACAGTAGGATGATCCTCTGTATCAGAAACCTGTTCATCTCTTTTTGACATAGTGACACTTAAAACAAAAAAAAAGGTTAGTAACAACAAAACAAAACAGAACCTCACCACCTCACAAACACTCTTGTATCACTCAAAGAGGATTCACTCAACACTCGTGTATCACTCAATATGGCTCTTTTCACTCTAGTAAGCTCACTCTCTCTCGCCTTTTTCCACTCAAAATTCTCTCTCAAGGAATCGAATGCTCTCAATCTACCACTTTGAATTCAACACCAACTAACAACGAAACAACCAAAACAACGTCCGCAATAACTGCCCCAAGAAGACGAATCAACACACAGAACAATGGAAACGGAAATTGGAACACCAAAAACAAGCTACACAGAAACTGACTCAAAACGCTCTATACTACCCAAGGAACCCAGAAAACACTACGAGACTCAACAGAAAGTCGGAAAAAGTGCACGCAGAAACTGTCCCAAATGACTCTACACGACCCAAGAAAGCCAATGAACAAAATTGCACAAAATGAATTTCAGAAATTTCTATACTTTTTTTTAAGTATGCGGCTATGGCGACCAATTTGAATTCGAGAATGGATTTGATGTGTATGGGCGTGTAAGAGAGGCATTATAGTGTATGTGGGTTGTATGTGATGGCACTTAAGGATTCGGATGGAAATCTCGTAGTTAAGAAGATGAATATTTCGACAATATGGAAAGAATAAGGGCGGATAACAATATGGTAAGAGAAGATATGCTGAGATGGAAACTTATGGAATAAATATGGTAGAACAGATCTGGAACGCGGTTTTGTGCAGAAACCGATTGAACAATTTTTTTTTATTAATATAATGAACGAAACAGATCTGGAAACGAAGCACAAACGGACACCGAAGGACGAACGAAGACAAAATAGATGCAGAATCACAAACGGAACGGAAACAGGAAAAATAGACAAACGAAACCCTAACTGCACAGTATGATCAAAACGAATCGACAACGGAAAACACCGCAAGACGACACCACAGATGCAAAAAAACGAACCCTAAAAATCTACCCTTGACACAAAAAGAAAACGAAACCTGGATACGAAACATGGCTCTGGTGCCAAATGATACGATCCTTGATCACAGATCGAAGAACTCGCAAGCGGAAGACTGGAACGAACAGATGGTTGGATGGAGAATCCCAAAACCTCTGAATCTAACCACGAAATGATTTAGAAGAACGAATCTCTAAACCCCAATATGAAGTTGATGCAGCAACTCGGGGACGATGAATGACACACGAACGAGGGATGATTGACTCGTCGATTCGTCGATAAGTGAACTCGTCTTGGCAAAACCAAGAAGAACTCGAAAACTCTCAAGAGAGAATTAAACTCACGATTTGATTATTGAATAAAGTCTGCCAAAAATCAGTCGTTTCAATGCCTTAAATAGGCGGAACCCTAATCCTAATCGAAAAAGAAAAACTTAATTAATAGCCCAACTAATAAACTAGCAGCTAATAAAGCCCAACAAACGAAAATAACAAACTACACGAAAATAAATAAAAGTCTGCAACACAAAATAAAATAAATACAGTTTTCACACTTGGGCGGCCCACTCGCACGTAATAATACTAACAAAGCACGGGCTGCTCAAATTGCCATCTCCAATGGGTTTCTTCATCAACTCTTGGTCCCACACATCTTGGACTAAACCCATCAAGCTCTCCTTGAACCGCTTAGCTAGGGCTCTCGTAATTGGCCCAACTGGAATATGCACAGGATCTTGCACCAACGAACCTTGGGCTGCATCAGTTATAGGCTTCATTTGATACGATCCTTGATGACCGATCCAAGAACTCGCAAGCGGAAGACTTGATCGATGGATTGATTGGATGGAATATCCCAAAACCTCTGAATCTAACCACGAAATGATCTAGGAGAACGGATCTCTAAACCCCAACGTAAAGTTGATGCAGCAACTCGGAGATGATGATTGACACACGAATGAGGGATGGTTGACTCGCTGATTCGTCGATAGATGAATTCGTCTTGGAATAATCAAGAGGAATTCGAGAACTCTCAAGTGAAAATTAAAACTCACGATTTAATATCTATAAAGTCTGCCGAAAATTGTCCATACAAAAGGCCTTATATAGGCAAAACCTAATCCTAATCTAGATAGGAAACAACTTAAATAAAAGCCCAACTTAAATTAATAAGCTAACTAAGCCCAAAACTCGAAAATAATAAAGCTTATAACTAATGGGCTTAAAACAACGAAAATAAATAATAAAGTCTTCAAAAAAAAATAAAAGACTTCAAACATGGGCAGCCCACTCGCACAAAATAAGAGTAATGAAATACGGGCTGTCCAATTCGCCAATTAAAGAAGCTAATAGGCTCGTTCTAGCCCCAAATCTCGTATAGATCTCGAGAGCTTTGTATTGGCTTTAATAGTCTACGATTATGCCTTTTAATCTCTTTTTAGTCTTTATTGGATTAGATATGATGATGATTAGTATAGCAAAATGGAGAATCTCTGAAAGCTAGGGTTCATTAGCTTGATTCGAGCCCCAAAACTCGTACTGAACGAGAGAGCTTTCTATTAGCTTTAATAGCCTCTGAATATGCCTTTTAATCTCGTTTTAGCTTCTTTGGATTAGATATGATGATGATAGGTGTAGTACAATGGAGAATCTCCGAAGGTTCGGGTTCATTAGCTTGATTCGAGCCCCAAAACTCGTACAGAGCTTGTGAGCTTTGTATTGGCTTTAATAGCCTCCTATGATGCTTTTAATCTTGTTTTAGCTTCTTTAGATTAGATATGATGATGATAGGTGTAGTACAATAGAGAATCTCCGAAAGTTCGGGTTCATTAGCTTGATTTGATCCCCAAAACTCGTACAGCGCGAGAGTCCTTTGTATTGGCTTTATTAGCCTCTGATTATGCCTTTTTATCTCATTTTAGTCTTATCTAGATTATATGTGATGATGATACTTGTACTTCATTGGAGAATCTTCAAAAGCTCGGGTTCATTATCTTGATTCAAGCCACATTACTCGTACGGAGCGAGAGTGCTTGTATTAGCTTTAATAGCCTTCGATTATGCCTTTTAATCTCGTTTCAGTCTTCTTTGGATTAGATATGACGATGATTAGTATAGCAAAATGGAGAATCTTCGAAAGCTCGGATTCATTTACTTGATTCGAGCCCCAAATCTCGTATAGATCTTGAGAGAACTCTCAAGTGAAAATTAAAACTCACGATTTAATATGAATAAAGTCTGCCGAAAATTGTCCATACAAAAGGCCTTATATAGGCAAAACCTAATCCTAATCTAGATAGGAAACAACTTAAATAAAAGCCCAACTTAAATTAATAAGCTAACTAAGCCCAAAACTCGAAAATAATAAAGCTTATAACTAATGGGCTTAAAACAACGAAAATAAATAATAAAGTCTTCAAAAAAAAATAAAAGACTTCAAACATGGGCAGCCCACTCGCACAAAATAAGAGTAATGAAATACGGGCTGTCCAATTCGCCAATTAAAGAAGCTAATAGGCTCGTTCTAGCCCCAAATCTCGTATAGATCTCGAGAGCTTTGTATTGGCTTTAATAGCCTACGATTATGCCTTTTAATCTCTTTTTAGTCTTCTTTGGATTAGATATGATGATGATTGGTGTAGCAAAATGGAGAATCTTCGAAAGCTCGGAATCATTTGCTTGATTCGAGCTCCAAAACTCGTACAGATCTTGAGAGCTTTGTAATGGCTTTAATAGCCTACGATTATGCCTTTTAATCTCGTTTTAGTCTTCTTCAGATTAGATATGACAATGATAGGAATAGTACAATGGAGAATCTCCGGAAGCTCGGGTTCATTAGCTTAATTCGAGCCCCAAAACTCGTATGAAGCGAGAGAGCTTTGTATTGGCTTTAATAGTCTCCGATTATGCCTTTTAATCTCGTTTTAGTCCTTTTTGAATTAGATATGACTATGATAGATGAAGTACAATAGAGAATCTCCAAAAGCTAGGGTTCATTAGCTTGATTCGAGCCACAAAACACGTACGGAGCGAGAGAGCTTTGTATTGACATTAATAGCCTCCGATTTTGCATTTTTATCTCGTTTTAGTCTAATTTAGATTAGATGTGATGATGATACATGTACTTCATTGCAGAATATCCAAAAGCTCTGGTTCATTTGCTTGATTCAAGCCCCATAACTCGTACGGAGCTACAGAACTTGGTATTGGCTATAATTACCTCCTATTATGCCTTTTAATCTCGTTTTAGCTTCTTTGGATAAGATATGATGATGATAGGTGTATTACAATGGATAATCTCCGAAAGTTCGGGTTCATAAGCTTGATTCGAACCCCAAAATTTGTACGAAGTGAGAGACCTTTGTATTGGCTTTAAAAGCCTCCTATTTAGCCTTTTAAACTTGTTTTAGGTTCTTTGGATTATATATGATGATGATAGGTGTAGTACAATGGAGAATCTTCAAAAGCTCGGGTTCATTAGCTTGATTAGAGCCCCAAAATTTGTACGGAGTGAGAGAACTTTGAATTGGCTTTAATAGGCTCCTATTATGCCTTTTAATCTCGTTTTAGCATTTCTTAAACTTCTTGGCTCGTGCTCTTGTAATTGGACCAACAGGAACACGCACCAGATCTTGCACCAACGAACCTTGGCCTGCATTATCATTGGATTAGATAAAATGATAACGGATGTAGAACATTGGAGAATCTTTGAAAGCTCGGGTTCTTTAGCTTGATTCGAGCCCCATTACTCGTACGGAGCTAAAGAGCTTTCTATTGGCTTTAATGGCTTCTGATTATGCCTTTTAACCCCGTTTTAGGCTTCATTGGATTAGATATAACGATAATAGATGTAGTACATTGGAGAATCTCAGAAAGCTCGGGTTCATTAGCTTTATTCGAGCCCCATTACTCGTACGCAGCTAGAGAGCTTTATATTGGCTTTAATAGCTTCTGATTATGCTTTTTAACCCCGTTTTAGGCTTCATTGGATTAGATATAACGATAATAGATGTAGTACATTGGAGAATCTCAGAAAGCTCGGGTTCATTAGCTTTATTCGAGCCCCATTACACGTACGCAGCTAGAGAGCTGTCTATTGTCTTTAATAGCCTCCGATTATGCCTTTTAATCCCGTTTTAGGCTTCATTGGATTAGACATAACGATAATAGATGTAGTATATTGGAGAATCTTCAAAAGCTCGGGTTCATTATCTTAATTCGAGCCCCATTACTCATACGGAGCTAGAGAGCTTTCTATTGGCTTTAATGGCTTCCGATTATGCATTTTAATCCCGTTTTAGGCTTCATTGGATTAGATATAACAATAATAGATGTAGTACATTGGAGAATCTTAGAAAGCTCGGATTCATTAGCTTTATTCGAGCCTCATTACTCCTACGCAACTAGAGAGCTTTCTATTGGCTTTAATAGGCTCCGATTATGCCTTTTAATCCCATTTTAGGCTTTATTGGATTAGATATAACGATAATAGATATAGTACATTGGAGAATCTCCGAAAGTTCGGGTTCATAAGCTTGATTCGAGCCCCATTACTCGTACGGAGCTAGAGCGCTTTCTATTACCTTTAATGGCTTCTGATTATGCCTTTTAATCCCGTTTTAGGATTCATTGGATTAGATATAACGATAATAGATTTAGTACATTGGAGAATGTTAGAAAGCTCGGATTCATTTGCTTTATTCGAGCCCCATTACTCATACGCAACTAGAGAGCTTTCTATTGGCTTTAATAGCCTAAAATTATGCCTTTTAATCCCGTTTTATGCTTCATTGGATTAGAAATAACGATAATAGATGTAATACATTGGAGAATCACCGAAAGCTCAGGTTCATTAGCTTGATTCGAGCCCCATTACTCGTACGGAGCTAGAGAGCTTTCTATTGGCTTTAAGGCTTGTGATTATGCGTTTTAATCCCATTTTAGGCTTCATTGGATTAGATATAAAGATAATAGATGTAGTACATTGGAGAATCTCAGAAAGCTCGAGTTCATTAGCTTTATTCGAGCCCCATTACTCGTACGCAGCTAGATAGCTTTCTATTGGCTTTAATAGCCTCCGATTATGCCTTTTAATCCCGTTTTAGGCTTCATTGGATTAGATATAACGATAATAGATGTAGTATATTGGAGAATCTTCCAAAACTTGGGTTCATTATCTTAATTCGAGCCCCATTTCTCGTACGGAGCTAGAGAGCTTTTCTACTGGCTTTAATGGCTTCCGATTATGCCTTTTAATCCCGTTTTAGGCTTCATTGGATTAGATATAACTATAATAGATGTAGTATATTGGAGAATCTCCGAAAACTTGGGTTCATTACCTTGATTCGAGCCCCATTACTCGTTCTGAGCTAGAGAGCTTTCTATTGGCTTTAATAGCCTCCGATTATGCCTTTTAATCCCGTTATAGGCTTCATTGGATTAGATAAAATGATAATAGATGTAGTATATTGGAGAATCTTCGAAAGCTCGGGTTCATTATCTTAATTCGAGCCCCATTACTCATACGGAGCTAGAGAGCTTTCTATTGGCTTTAATGGCTTCCGATTATGCCTTTTAATCCCGTTTTAGGCTTCATTGGATTAGATATAACAATAATAGATGTAGTACATTGGAGAATCTTAGAAAGCTCGGATTCATTAGCTTTATTCGAGCCTCATTACTCCTACGCAACTAGAGAGCTTTCTATTGGCTTTAATAGGCTCCGATTATGCCTTTTAAACCCATTTTAGGCTTCATTGGATTAGATATAACGATAATAGATATAGTACATTGGAGAATCTCCGAAAGCTCGGGTTCATTAGCTTGATTCTAGCCCCATTACTCGTACGGAGCTAGAGCGCTTTTTATTGCCTTTAATGACTTCTGATTATGCCTTTTAATCCCGTTTTAGGATTCATTGGATTAGATATAACGATAATAGATTTAGTACCTTGGAGAATCTTAGAAAGCTCGGGTTCATTTGCTTTATTCGAGCCCCATTACTCATACGCAACTAGAGAGCTTTCTATTGGCTTTAATAGCCTACAATTATGCCTTTTAATCCCGTTTTAGGCTTCATTGGATTAGAAATAACGATAATTGATGTAATACATTGGAGAATCTCCGAAAGCTCAGGTTCATTAGCTTGATTCGAGCCCCATTACTCGTACGGAGCTAGAGAGCTTTCTATTGGCTTTAAGGCTTCTGATTATCCATTTTAATCCCATTTTAGGCTTCATTGGATTAGATATAACGATAATAGATGTAGTACATTGGAGAATCTCAGAAAGCTCGAGTTCATTAGCTTTATTCGAGCCCCATTACTCGTACGCAGCTAGAGAGCTTTCTATTGGCTTTAATAGCCTCCGATTATGCCTTTTAATCCCGTTTTAGGCTTCATTGGATTAGATATAACGATAATAGATGTAGTATATTGGAGAATCTTCCAAAACTTGGGTTCATTATCTTAATTCGAGCCCCATTACTCGTACGGAGCAAGAGAGCTTTTCTATTGGCTTTAATGGCTTCCGATTATGCCTTTTAATCCCGTTTTAGACTTCATTGGATTAGATATAACTATAATAGATGTAGTACATTGGAGAATCTCCGAAAACTTGGGTTCATTACCTTGATTCGAGCCCCATTACTCGTTCTGAGCTAGAGAGCTTTCTATTGGCTTTAATGGCATTCGATTATGCCTTTTAATCCCGTTTTAGGCATCATTGGATTAGATATAACGATAATAGATGTAGTACATTGGAGAATCTCAGAAAGCTCGAGTTCATTAGCTTTATTCGAGCCCCATTACTCGTACGCAGCTAGAGAGCTTTCTATTGGCTTTAATAGCCTCCGATTATGCCTTTTAATCCCGTTTTAGGCTTCATTGGATTAGATATAACGATAATAGATGTAGTATATTGGAGAATCTTCCAAAACTTGGGTTCATTATCTTAATTCGAGCCCCATTACTCGTACGGAGCTAGAGAGCTTTCTATTGGCTTTAATGGCTTCCGATTATGCATTTTAATCCCATTTTAGGCTTCATTGAATTAGATATAACGAAAATAGATGTAGTACATTGGAGAATCTCAGAAAGCTCGGGTTCATTAGCTTTATTCGAGCCCCATTACTCGTACGCAGCTAGAGAGCTTTCTATTGTCTTTAATAGCCTCCGATTATGCCTTTTAATCCCGTTTTAGGCTTCATTGGATTAGACATAACGATAATAGATGTAGTATATTGGAGAATCTTCGAAAGCTCGGGTTCATTATCTTAATTCGAGCCCCATTACTCATACGGAGCTAGAGAGCTTTCTATAGGCTTTAATGGCTTCTGATTATGCATTTTAATCCCATTTTAGGCTTCATTGGATTAGATATAATGATAATAGAAGTAGTACATTGGAGAATCTTAGAAAGCTCGGATTCATTAGCTTTATTCGAGCCCCATTACTCCTACGCAACTAGAGAGCTTTCTATTGGCTTTAATAGGCTCCGATTATGCCTTTTAATCCCATTTTAGGCTTTATTGGATTAGATATAACGATAATAGATATAGTACATTGGAGAATCTCTGAAAGCTCGGGTTCATTAGCTTTATTCGAGCCCCATTACTCGTACGCAGCTAGAGAGCTTTCTATTGGCTTTAATAGCCTCCGATTATGCCTTTTAATCCCGTTTTAGGCTTTATTGGATTAGATATAACGATAATAGATGTAGTATATTGGAGAATCTTCCAAAACTTGGGTTCATTATCTTAATTCGAGCCCCATTACTCGTACGGAGCAAGAGAGCTTTTCTATTGGCTTTAATGGCTTCCGATTATGCCTTTTAATCCCGTTTTAGGCTTCATTGGATTAGATATAACTAGAATAGATGTAGTACATTGGAGAATCTCCGAAAACTTGGGTTCATTACCTTGATTCGAGCCCCATTACTCGTTCTGAGCTAGAGAGCTTTCTATTGGCTTTAATGGCATTCGATTATGCCTTTTAATCCCGTTTTAGGCATCATTGGATTATATATAACGATAATAGGTGTAGTACAATGGAGAATCTCCGAAAGCTCGGGTTCATTAGCTTCATTCGAGCCCCATTACTCGTACGGAGCTAGAGAGCTTTCTATTAGCATTAATAGCCTCCGATTATGCCTTTTAATCCCATTTTAGGTTTCATTGGATTAGATATACCGATAATAGATGTAGTACATTGGAGAATCTCCGAAAACTAAGGTTCATTAGCTTGATTCAAGCCCCATTACTCGTACTGAGCTAGAGAGCTTTCTATTCGCTTTAATGGTTTACGATTATGCCTTTTAATCCTATTTTAGGCTTCATTGGATTAGATATAACGATAATAGATGCTTTCTATTGGCTTTAATGGCTTCCGATTATGCCTTTTAATCCTGTTTTATGCTTCATTGGATTAGATATAACAATAATAGATGTAGTACATTGGAGAATCTTAGAAAGCTCGGATTCATTAGCTTTATTCGAGCCTCATTACTCCTACGCAACTAGAGAGCTTTCTATTGGCTTTAATAGGCTCCGATTATGCCTTTTAATCCCATTTTAGGCTTCATTGGATTAGATATAACGATAATAGATATAGTACATTGCAGAATCTCTGAAAGCTCGGGTTCATTAGCTTGATTCTAGCCCCATTACTCGTATGGAGCTAGAGCGCTTTCTATATGCCTTTAATGGCTTCTGATTATGCCTTTTAATCCCGTTTTAGGATTCATTGGATTAGATATAACGATAATAGATTTAGTACATTGGAGAATCTTAGAAAGCTCGGGTTCATTTGCTTTATTCGAGCCCCATTACTCATACGCAACTAGAGAGCTTTCTATTGGCTTTAATAGCCTACAATTATGCCTTTTAATCCCGTTTTAGGCTTCATTGGATTAGAAATAACGATAATAGATGTAATACATTGGAGAATCTCCGAAATCTCAGGTTCATTAGCTTGATTCGAGCCCTATTACTCGTACGGAGCTAGAGAGCTTTCTATTGGCTTTAAGGCTTCTGATTATGCATTTTAATCCCATTTTAGGCTTCATTGGATTAGATATAACGATAATACATGTAGTACATTGGAGAATCTCAGAAAGATCGAGTTCATTAGCTTTATTCGAGCCCCATTACTCGTACGCAGCTAGAGAGCTTTCTATTGGCTTTAATAGCCTCCGATTATGCCTTTTAATCCCGTTTTAGGCTTCATTGGATTAGATATAACGATAATAGATGTAAAATATTGGAGAATCTTCCAAAACTTGGGTTCATTATCTTAATTCGAGCCCCATTACTCGTACGGAGCTAGAGAGCTTTTCTATTGGCTTTAATGGCTTCCGATTATGCCTTTTAATCCCGTTTTAGGCTTCATTGGATTAGATATAACTATAATAGATGTAGTACATTGGAGAATCTCCGAAAACTTGGGTTCATTACCTTGATTCGAGCCCTATTACTCGTTCTGAGCTAGAGAGCTTTCTATTTGCTTTAATGGCATCCGATTATGCCTTTTAATCCCGTTTTAGGCATCATTGGATTATATATAACGATAATAGGTGTAGTACAATGGAGAATCTCCGAAAGCTCGGGTTCATTAGCTTCATTCGAGCCCCATTACTCATACGGAGCTATAGATCTTTCTATTGGCTTTAATGGCTTCCGATTAAGCCTTTTAATCCCGTTTTAGGTTTCATTGGATTAGATATACCGATAATAGATGTAGTACATTGGAGAATCTCCGAAAACTAAGGTTCATTAGCTTGATTCGAGCCCCATTACTCGTACAGAGCTAGAGAGCTTTCTATTCGCTTTAATGGTTTCCGATTACGCCTTTTAATCCTATTTTAAGCTTCATTGGATTATATATAACGATAATAGATGCTTTCTATTGGCTTTAATGGCTTCCGATTATGCCTTTTAATCCCTTTTTAGGCTTCATTGGATTAGATATGACAATAATAGATGTAGTACATTGGAGAATCTTAGAAACCTCGGATTCATTAGCTTTATTCGAGCCTCATTACTCCTGCGCAACTAGAGAGCTTTCTATTGGCTTTAATAGGCTCCGATTATGCCTTTTAATCCCATTTTAGGCTTTATTGGATTAGATATCACGATAATAGATATAGTACATTGGAGAATCTCCGAAAGCTCGGGTTCATTAGCTTGATTCTAGCCCCATTACTCGTACGGAGCTAGAGCGCTTTCTATTGCCTTTAATGGCTTCTGATTATGCCTTTTAATCCCGTTTTAGGATTCATTGGATTAGATATAACGATAATAGATTTAGTACATTGGAGAATCTTAGAAAGCTCGGGTTCATTTGCTTTATTCGAGCCCCATTACTCATACGCAACTAGAGAGCTTTCTATTGGCTTTAATAGCCTACAATTATGCCTTTTAATCCCGTTTTAGGCTTCATTGGATTAGAAATAACGATAATAGATGTAATACATTGGAGAATCTCCGAAAGCTCAGGTTTATTAGCTTGATTCGAGCCCCATTACTCGTACGGAGCTAGAGAGCTTTCTATTGGCTTTAAGGCTTCTGATTATGCATTTTAATCCCATTTTAGGCTTCATTGGATTAGATATAACGATAATAGATGTAGTACATTGGAGAATCTCATAAAGCTCGAGTTCATTAGCTTTATTCGAGCCCCATTATTCGTACGCAGCTAGAGAGCTTTCTATTGGCTTTAATAGCCTCCGATTATGCCTTTTAATCCCGTTTTAGGCTTCATTGGATTAGATATAACGATAATAGATGTAGTATATTGGAGAATCTTCCAAAACTTGGGTTCATTATCTTAATTCGAGCCCCATTACTCGTACGGAGCTAGAGAGCTTTTCTATTGGCTTTAATGGCTTCCGATTATGCCTTTTAATCCCGTTTTAGGCTTCATTGGATTAGATATAACTATAATAGATGTATTACATTGGAGAATCTCCGAAAACTTGGGTTCATTACCTTGATTCGAGCCCCATTACTCGTTCTGAGCTAGAGAGCTTTCTATTGGCTTTAATGGCATCCGATTATGCCTTTTAATCCCGTTTTAGGCATCATTGGATTATATATAACGATAATAGGTGTAGTACAATGGAGAATCTCCGAACGCTCGGGTTCATTAGCTTCATTCGAGCCCCATTACTCGTACGGAGCTATAGATCTTTCTATTGGCTTTAATGGCTTCCGATTAAGCCTTTTAATCCCGTTTTAGGTTTCATTGGTTTAGATATACCGATAATAGATGTAGTACATTGGAGAATCTCCGAAAACTAAGGTTCATTAGCTTGATTCGAGCCCCATTACTTGTACGGAGCTAGAGAGCTTTCTATTCGCTTTAATGGTTTCCGATTACGCCTTTTAATCCTATTTTAGGCTTCATTGGATTATATATAACGATAATAGATGCTTTCTATTGGCTTTAATGGCTTTTGATTATGCCTTATAATCATGTTTTAATCTTCATTGGATTAGATATAACGATAATAGATATAGTACATTAAAGTATCTCCGAAAGCTTCTGTTCATTAGCTTGATTCGAGCCCCATTACACGTACGGAGCTAGAGAGCTTTTTATTGGCTTTAAAGGCTTCCGATTATGCCTTTTAGTCTTTTTTTAGGCTTCACTAGATTAGATATTACGATAATAGATGTAGTACATTGGAGAATCTCCGAAATCTCGGGTTCATTAGCTTTATTCGAGCCCCATTACTCGTACGGAGCTAGAGAGCTTTCTATTGGCTTTAATGGCCTTCGATATGACTTTTAATCCAGTTTTACGCTTCATTGGATTAGATATAACGATAATAGATGTAGTACATTGGAGAATCTCCGAAAACTCGGGATCATTAGCTTTATTCGAGCCCCATTACTCTTACACAGCTAGAGAGCTTTCTATTCGATTTAAGAGCCTCCGATTATGACTTTTAATCCCGTGTTAGGCTTCATTGGATTAGACATAACGATAATAGATGTAGTATATTGGAGAATCTTCGAAAGCTCGGGTTCATTATCATAATTCGAGCCCCATTACTCGTACGGAGCTAGAGAGCTTTCTATTGGCTTTAATGGCTTCCGATTATGCCTTTTAATCCCGTTTTAGGCTTCATTGGATTAGATATAACGATAATAGATGTAGTACATTGGAGAATCTTCGAAAACTTGGGTTCATTAACTTGATTCGAGCCCCATTACTCGTTCGGAGCTACAGAGCTTTCTATTGGCTTTAATACCCTCCGATTATGCCTTTTAATCCCGTTATAGGCTTCATTGGATTAGATAAAATGATAATAGATGTAGTACATTGGAGAATCTCCGAAAGCTCGGGTTCATTAGCTTGATTCGAGCCCCATTACTCGTACTGAGCTAGAAAGCTTTCTATTGGCTTTAATAGCCTCCGATTATGCCTTTTAATCTCGTTTTAGACTTTATTGAATTAGATATAATGATAATAGATGTAGAACATTGGAGAATCTATGAAAGCTCGGGTTCATTATCTTGATTCGAGCCCCAATACTCGTACGGAGCTACAGAGCTTTCTATTGGCTTTAATGGCTTTTGATTATGCCTTTTAATCATGTTTTAGGCTTCAATGGATTAGATATAACGATAATAGATATAGTACATTGCAGTATCTCCGAAAGTTTCGGTTCATTAGCTTGATTCGAGCCCCATTACTCGTACGGAGCAAGAGAGCTTTCTATTGACTTTAAAGGCTTCCGATTAAGCCTTTTAATCCCGTTTTAGGCTTCATTGGATTATATATAACGATAATAGGTGTAGTACAATGGAGAATCTCCGAAAGCTCGGGTTCATTAGCTTCATTCGAGCCCCATTACTCGTACAGAGCTATAGATCTTTCTATTGGCTTTAATAGCTTCCGATTAAGCCTTTTAATCCCGTTTTAGGTTTCATTGGATTAGATATACCGATAATAGATGTAGTACATTGGAGAATCTCCGAAAACTAAGGTTCATTAGCTTGATTTGAGCCCCATTACTCGTACGGAGCTACAGAGCTTTCTATTCGCTTTAATGGTTTCCGATTACGCCTTTTAATCCTATTTTAGGCTTAATTGGATTAGATATATCGATAATAGATGTAGTACATTGGAGAATCTCAGAAAGCTCGGGTTCATTAGGTTGATTCGAGCTCAATTACTCGTACGGAGCTATTGAGCTTTCTATTCGCTTTAATGGCTTTCGATTATGCCTTTTGACCCTGTTTTAGGCTTCATTGGATTAGATATAACGATAATAGATGTAGTACATTGGAGAATCTCAGAAAGCTCGGGTTCATTAGCTTGATTTGATCCCCATTACTCGTTCGGAGCTAGAGAGCTTTCTATTGGCTTTAATGGCTTCTGAGTATGCCTTTTAATCTTGTTTTAGGGTTCACTGGATTAGATATAATGATAATAGATGTTGTACATTGGAGAATCTCTGAAAACTCGGGATCATTAGCTTTATTCGAGCCCCATTACTCGTACGCAGCTAGAGACCTTTCTATTCGCTTTAAGAGCCTCCGATTATGCCTTTTAATCCCGTGTTAGGCTTCATTGGATTAGACATAAAGATAATAGATGTAGTATATTGGAGAATCTTCGAAAGCTCGGGTTCATTATCTTAATTCGAGCCCCATTACTCGTACGGAGCTAGAGAGCTTTCTATTGGCTTTAATGGCTTCCGATTATGCCTTTTAATCCCGTTTTAGGCTTCATTGGATTAGATATAACGATAATAGATGTAGTACATTGGAGAATCTTCGAAAACTTGGGTTCATTAGCTTGATTCGAGCCCCATTACTCGTTCGGAGCTAGAGAGCTTTCTATTGGCTTTAATAGCCTTTGATTATGCCTTTTAATCCCGTTATAGGCTTCATTGGATTAGATAAAATGATAACAGATGTAGAACATTGGAGAATCTCCGAAAGCTCGGGTTCATTAGCTTGATTCGAGCCCCATTACTCGTACTGAGCTAGAGAGCTTTCTATTGGCTTTAATAGCCTCCGATTATGCCTTTTAATCTCGTTTTAGACTTCATTGAATTAGATATAATGATAATAGATGTAGAACATTGGAGAATCTATGAAAGTTCGGGTTCATTATCTTGATTCGAGCCCCAATACTCGTACGGAGCTACAGAGCTTTCTATTGGCTTTAATGGCTTTTGATTATGCCTTTTAATCATGTTTTAGCCTTCAATGGATTAGATTTAACTATAATAGATATAGTACATTGCAGTATCTACGAAAGTTTCGGTTCATTAGCTTGATTCGAGCCCCATTACTCATACAGAGCAAGAGAGCTTTCTATTGACTTTAAAGGCATCCGATTAAGCCTTTTAATCCCGTTTTAGGTTTCATTGGATTAGATATAACGATAATAGATGTAGTACATTGGAGAATCTCCGAAAACTAAGGTTCATTAGCTTGATTCAAGCCCCATTACTCGTACTGAGCTAGAGAGCTTTCTATTCGCTTTAATGGTTTACGATTATGCCTTTTAATCCTATTTTAGGCTTCATTGGATTAGATATAACGATAATAGATGTAGTACATTGGAGAATCTCAGAAAGCTCGGGTTCATTACGTTGATTCTAACCTAATTACTCGTACGGAGCTATAGAGCTTTCTATTCGCTTTAATGGCTTCCGATTATGCCTTTTAACCCTGTTTTAGGCTTCATTGGATTAGATATAATGATAATAGATGTAGTACATTGGAGAATCTCAGAAAGCTCGGGTTCATTAGCTTGATTCGAGCCCCATTACTCGTTCGGAGCTAGAGAGCTTTCTATTGGCTTTAATAGCCTCCGATTATGCCTTTTAATCTCGTTTTAGGCCTCATTGGATTAGATCTAGTGATAACAGATGTAGAACATTGGATAATCTACGAAAGCTCGGGTTCATTATCTTGTTTCGAGCCCCAATTCTCGTACGGAGCTACAGAACTTTCTATTGGCTTTAATGGCTTTTGATTATGCCTTTTAATCATGTTTTAAGCTTCATTGGATTAGATATAACGATAATAGATATAGTACATTGGAGTATCTCCAAAAGCGTCGGTTCATTAGCTTGATTCGAGCCCCATTACTCGTACGGAGCTAGAGAGCTTTCTATTGGCTTTAAAGGCTTCTGATTATGCTTCTTGTTTTAGGTCACTAGATTAGATATTACGATAATAGATGTAGTACATTGGATAATCTCCGAAAGCTCGGGTTCATTAGCTTTATTCGAGCCCCATTACTCGTACGGAGCTAGAGAGCTTTCTATTGGCTTTAATAGCCTCCGATATGACTTTTAATCCTGTTTTACGCTTCATTGGATTAGATATAACGATAATAGATGTAGTACATTGGAGTATCTCCGAAAGCTTCGGTTCATTAGCTTGATTCGAGCCCCATTACTCGTACGGAGCTAGAGAGCTTTTTATTGGCTTTAATGGCGTCTGATTATGCGTTTTAATCTTGTTTTAGGCTTCACTGGATTAGATATAACGATAATAGATGTAGTACATTGGAGAATCTCTGAACACTCGGGATCATTAGCTTTATTCGAGCCCCATTACTCGTACGGAGCTAGAGAGCTTTCTATTGGCTTTAATAGCCTCCGATATGCCTTTTAATCCTGTTTAACACTTCATTAGGTTAGATATATTGATAATAGATGTAGTACATTGGAGTATCTCCAAAAGCTTGGGTTCATTAGCATGATTCGATCCCCATTACTCGTACGGAGCTACAGAGCTTTCTATTGGCTTTAATCGCTTCCGATTATGCCTTTTAATCCTGTTTTAAGCTTCACTGGATTAGATATAACGATAATAGATGTAGTACATTGGAGAATCTCCGAAAGCTTGGGTTCATTAGCTTGATTCGAGCCCCATTACTCGTATGGAGCTACAGAGTTTTCTATTGGTTTTAATGGCTTACGATTATGCCTTTTAATCCCGTTTTAGGCTTCATTGGATTAGATATAACGATAATAGATGTAGTACATTGGAGAATCTTTGAAAGCTCGGGTTCATTAGCTTTATTCGAGCCCCATTACTCATACGCAACTAAAGAACTTTCTATTGGCTTTAATAGTCTTCGATTATGCCTTTTGATGGAGATGCATCCAATCTGTCCAAAGACCACAAGGTGGATCCTTTGATCATTCAAAGTGGGCCAATTACATGGGCTAGAGCTAAAAGAATAAAGGAGTCCATGATGCTTTTAATTGCTGAAATAAAAGCCCAAGTCCAAGACCCTTCTACATTGGGCCAAATGGTGAATATTATTCAAGTTGATGGGCTTGATCCTACTTGATGTATGACTCATCACACATCAGATTTTTGGAGGCCCAAATTGAAGAATTAAATAGTGATTTTCGTTCATGAAGAAGGGTCTAAAATAAAGAGTCATTTTAAGTTACTTTATTGTATTTAATAAGTGGCTTTTGGAGTCCAAGAGTCATGCTTAGTGCTTAGGAGTTACAATTGTGTTATTATGAGTCAATTTAAGAGTCTTAAGTAGTGGTAAGTGTGTGAGGCTCTCAAAAGTCCTTTGTAGCCTATAAATAGACTTCTAATCATATGTATTTGGAACACACATGATTATAAACGAAAATTGCATTGCTTTTGTGAGTTGAATTCTCTTTGTTGAGTATTTCACTTGTTTTAGAACTTATCAAGACTATTGAGCAAGGTCTTGTGGCGTTCATCCATACCGAGGTTCGTGGCTGATTATATAGCCATCGGGTCGAGGTTTCTATGCTCGTGGGGTGATCAAACTGGATTCTCGATCTAGGGTGACCGCTGCCCAACTCTTATACGTGGGGTTCTTGGATCTTTTATCCAACGGGTCCTTCGTCCGTATCATTTGGTAATCAGAGCAATCTGGTATTGATCTGAACCTTTATCTTTTAATTCTATCTAACTTCTCTATATTCCATTTTCATTGTTCTTAGTTGCTGCAAAAAAAAAAGAATACAAAAAAAAAAAAACGAAAATCAGTTAAAAAAAAGTAAAAAAAAAACATTGTTTCTATTTGTAATTCCAAGTTTCAACCAAAAGATCCACATCTAAGGACTGAAGTTTGATTAGTGCTACTACTCTTGTTCTTATGTTGATTTGTTCTATTTCATTTGAATTCCTACAAGTGAGAATTGAGTGGTAAAAGGCATTGAGTTGTGAGATTATTTGAGGGTAGGTAAATGCCTACGAGCGATATACGAGTGTTTTTGAGGTTCATTTTGTGTGATACACGAGTGAATTGTGAGAACATGGACGATACTACTAACAATCAAAACCAAACTGAATTTATGTTGCAAGCTATGCAACAACAATTTGCTAGATTTGGAAATATTTTGGAAACTGTGACAGATCGGTTGGAAAATTTGGAGCTACAAGCACCACGAAGGAATCATGATGAAAGAGAGAGTGAAGAGGAGGAAGATGCAGAATCCACACATCAAATTCCAAGGCATGGTAAGAGGCGAAGACATCGAAATGATGTTGATCGTGATTTGGGAAGCATCAAATTGAACATTCCAACTTTTCAAGGAATGAGTGATCCTGAAGCTTATTTGGAATGGGAACGAAAGGTGGAACTCATCTTTGAGTGTCACAACTATTCCGAGGAGAAAAAGGTAAAACTTGCTGCAATTGAATTCATGGACTATGCTATAGTTTGGTGGGATCAATTGACAACTAATCGAAAGCGCTATGGAGAGAGACCAATTTCTACTTGGGAGGAAATGAAGTCTATAATGCGTAAGAGATTTGTACCTTCTCATTATTTTCGTGATTTGTATCAAAAATTACAATGTATGAATCAAGGTACTAAATCTTTTGATGAGTACTACAAAGAGATGGAGATTGCCATGATTAGGGCAAATGTTGATGAAGATAGAGAAGCAACAATGGCTTGATTTCTATGCGGGCTGAATCGGGAGATTGCCAATATTGTTGATCTTCAACACTATGTGGAGCTTGAAGATATGGTTCATATGGCCATGAAAGTGGAGCGGCAATTGAAGAAGAAGGGAACCTTTCAAAAGAGTTTCCCAACGAGTTCTCAATCTTCGAAGCCGAAGGAGTGGACATCTTCTAAATCAACTTTTGGGGCTGTTTCTAAACCTCAAAATCAGATGTCACAGTCAGAATCCAATGATGTTGATAAGGGTAAAGGTACCTCTACTTCTACTTCTACTAGAAATAGAGATATCAAATGTTTTCGTTGTCAAGGTATTGGACACATTGCATCTCAATGTCCAAACAAAAGGGTGATGGTTGTGAGACCTAATGGAGAGATTGAATCTGAAAGTGAACGTGAAGATAATGGTGGAGATGAACAACCGGAGGAGATTGCACCTGAACATGGAGAGCTTTTGGTTGTTCGAAGAACTCTAAATTTGCAAAGCAAGACTGATGATCAACAAAGAGAGAACATCTTCCACACAAGATGTTTGGTCCAAGGAAAAGTTTGTATGTTGATTATTGATGGTGAGAGTTGTACTAACGTTGCAAGTTCAGAAATGGTGGAGAAATTGAGTTTAGCTACCCAAAAGCATCCTCAACCATACAAGCTTCAATGGCTGAACGAATGTGGTGAAATTCGTGTGACTAAACAAGTTCTAATTTCATTCTCCATTGGTAACTATAAAGAAGATGTACTTTGTGATGTGGTACCAATGCATGCTAGTCACATTCTCTTGGGCAGGCCATGGCAATTTGATCGAAGGGTGATTCATGATGGTTTTCAAAATCGTTATACCTTCAAGCACAATAACAAATCTGTCATGCTTGTTTCGTTGACTCCACAACAAGTTCAAGAAGATCAAGTCAAGATGTCTCAAGCAAGGAGAGCTAGAGAGATTGAGGGAAATAAAAGTGAGGGAACTGATACACAATTGAGAGAAAAAAAGAGACGAGAGAAAACAAGAGAGGGAAAGGAGAAACGGAACTTCTATGTGAGGACAAAGGAAATGAAGAGAGCAATAGTCGAAGAAAAAAATGTGTTGATCTTGGTGTACAAAGAGTCTTTCTTTAACACTAACGAATTAACCTGATGCAGCCCAAGGTTCGTTGGTGCAAGATCCGGTGCGTGTTCCTGTTGGGCCAATTACAAGAGCACGAGCCAAGAAGTTTAAGGAATGCTTGATGGGCTTAGTTCAAGACGTGTGGGATCAAGAATTATTGAAGAAGCCCATTGAAGTTGGTGGAATTGGCGAATTGGACAGCCCGTGTTTCATTACTCTTATTTCGTGCGAATGGGCTGCCCATGTTTGAAGTCTTTTATTTTGTTTGAAGACTTTATTATTTATTTTCGTTGTTATAAGCCCATTAGTTATAAGCTTTATTATTTTCGAGTTTTGGGCTTAGTTAGCTCATTAGTTTAAGTTGGGCTTTTATTTAAGTTGTTTCCTATCTAGATTAGGATTAGGTTTTGCCTATATAAGGCCTTTTGTATGTACAATTTTCGGCAGACTTTGATTATTAATAAATCGTGAGCTTTTTGCTTTCTCTCTTGAGAGTTTCGAATTCCTCTTGATTATTCCAAGAAGAATTCATCTATCGACGAATCGGCGAGTCAACCATCCCTCGTTCGTGTGTCATTCATCGTCCCCGAGTTGCTGCATCAACTTCACGTTGGGGTTTAGGGATCCGTTCTCCTAGATCATTTCGTGGTTAGATTCAGAGGTTTTGGGATATTCCATCCAATCAATCCATCGATCAAGTCTTCCGTTTGCGAGTTCTTCGATCGGTCATCAAGGATCATATCATTTGGTATCAGAGCCGCGTTTCGTATCCAGGTTTCGTGTTCTGTCTTCGTGTCAAGGGTAGAGTTCTTAGGTTTCGATTCTGTTCTAGTTTTGTTTCTAGTTCAGATTCGCTTCTATTTCAGATTCGTTTATTTCGGTATTTTTTTTTCTTTTCCGTTTACGTTTCGTTCTGTTCAGTCTCGATCTAGGGTTTTGATTTCGATCTTGCTTTTGCGATCGTCTCTTGTTCAGTTTTGTTCCAGCAGTTTAGGGTTTGTTTTCTGCGTCTGTTGATTTCGAATTTGTTTTTTTTCGTTTTTTTTTGTTTCTGCTTTCGTTAGATCCGTTCTGTACTCAAACAGCGTTCCAGATCTGTTTCTACCATATTTACTACAAGTTTCCATATCATCATATCTTATCTTACCATATTGTTCATTCCGCCCCTATTTTTTTTCCATATTGTCGAAACATCCGTCTTCTTCACTACGGGATTTCCAACAGAATCCTTAAGTGCCGTCATATACACCATAATAGACCATAATACTTATCATACACGCCCATACACATCAAATCTATTCTCAAATTCAAACTGGTCGCCATATCCGCATCCTTCATAATTTCGCTTTGTTCTTCACATATTCGGAATATTGAGGTTCTGAAGGGGTAAAAAAAAAAAAAAAAAAAAAAAAATATAACAGTTTGAGCAATTTTATTCGTTTGCTTCCTTGGGTCGTGTAGAGTCATTTGGAACAGTTTCTGCGTGCACTTTTTCCAACTTTCCGTTGTGTCCCGTAGTGTTTTCTGGGTTTCTTGGGTAGTATAGAGCGTTTTGAGTCAGTTTCTGTGTAGCTTGTTTTTGGTGTTCCAGTTTCCGTTTCCTTTGTTCTGTGTTGATTAGTCTTCTTGGGGCAGTGTTCGTACGGATGTCGTTTTGGTTGTTTCATCGTTAGTTGGTGCTGAATTCAAGTGGTAGATTGAGAGAATCCGATTCCTTGAGAGAGAATTCCGAGTGGAAAAAGGCAAGAGTGAGTGAGATTATTAGAGTGAAAAGAGCCATATTGAGTGATACACGAGTGTTGAGTGATTCCTTATTGAGCGATACACGAGTGTTTGTGAGGTGGTGAGGTTCTGTTTTGTTTTGTTTGTTACTAACCTTTTTGTTTAAGTGTCACTATGTCAAAAAGAGATGAACAGGTTTCTGATACAGAGGATCATCCTACTGTGGATCCAAAGACGAAGTTCCTGATGGAGGCACTTCGATCAGAATTGGGAAAGATGATGAGATCAGAGATGGAGGTGGTGTATGATAGGTTGGACCAGATAGAGCAATCTCAGACCAGAAATACTAGAGATACCAATACCAATCGAGGCCGAAGAGGAGGTCGTGGTGGTAGAGGCCGCGGTGGCAGAGGTGGACGTGCTGATTATGAGGAGTTTGTAGATGATACAGAATATGATGAAGATGATGCAGGAAGTTGGCATAGAGGTGGAGACAGACAAGATAACAATCTGGGTAACATCAAGATGAACATTCCTTCCTTTCAAGGGAAAAATGATCCAGAATTGTATCTTGAATGGGAGAGAAAAGTGGAGCTCTTGTTCGATTGTCAAAATTATTCAGAGCTCAAGAAGGTGAAGTTGGCGGCAGTGGAATTTTCAGATTATGCACTTGTTTGGTGGGATCAGTTGGTTACTAGTAGAAGAAGAAATGATGAGCCATCTATTCAGACTTGGCGTGAGATGAAGGCAGTGATGAGGAAGCGATTTGTACCTAATCATTACTACCGGGAGCTTTACAACAAGTTGCAGAATTTGAAGCAAGGGAGTAGGACTGTGGATGAGTATTATAAGGAGATGGAGATAGCCATGATTCGAGCCAACATTGTGGAGGATCGGGAGGCTACTATGGCGAGATTCTTAGCTGGTTTGCATTGGGACATCCGCGATAAGGTGGAGTTGCAGCATTATGTTGAGCTGGAGGATATGGTTCACATGGCAGTGAAGATCGAGAATCAGCTCAAGAGGAGGGGCAACAATAACAGCAACCAGAGACAGAATCAGAATAATTGGAGACAGTCCCAGCCAATTTCTAGTGGTTCCTCGTCCAAAGGGAATCAATGGAAAAAGGAGGCGCCACCGCGAGATGAGAAGAAGCCGTTCTTTAGGGGCCGGACTGAGGCTTCGAATTCAGTAGCTCAGGGCAGTCCAGTAGTTCCCGATGGTCGCAATCGAGACAAGAAGTGCTTCAAGTGTCAGGGATTCGGGCATATTATGAGTGAGTGTCCGAACAGAAGAATTATGATCATGAGAGATGACGGAGAAGTTGTGACTGATGAAGAGGAAACTGATCCGGAGATGCCAGCCTTAGTTGATCCCGACGAAGATGATGAAGCTGAGGAGATTCTAGCACCGGATGGGCAGCTGTTTGTAGCTAGGCGAGTTTTGAGTGCTCAGATTCAGCCTGAGGAGAGAGAGCAGCGGGAGAATCTCTTTCACACGAGATGTCATGTTCAAGATAAGGTTTGCAGTGTGATCATTGATGGAGGAAGCTGCACGAATGTGGCGAGTGCAGCCATGGTTCAGAGATTAGGGCTGCCCGTGGTGAAGCATCCCAAGCCATACCGTTTGCAGTGGCTGAATGAGACTGGCGTCATCAAAGTGACGAAACAAGTGAAGGTTCCTTTTCGCATTGGGAGGTATGAAGATGAGGTGTTGTGTGATGTGATTCCCATGCAGGCGAGCCACATTTTGTTAGGTCGTCCGTGGCAGTTTGATCGACGCGTTACCCATGATGGTTTCACCAACAAGTATTCTTTTGAGTATAAGCAAAAGAAGGTATCACTTGTTCCTCTTACTCCTAAACAAGTTTATGAGGATCAAGTGCAAATGCAAAAAGAGGCGGAGAAGGTGAAGTCCAAAGAGCAGCCGAAGGAGCTGATCATCGATAAAAAGTCGAATGGGTTGATTCAGAAGTCCTTTCTTGCGAGGGCTAGTGATTTGAAGGAGGTTGTGCATGAGGAGAGACCGATGATAGTGTTGATGTACAAGGAGAACTTGATTATTGATACTGACCTCTCTTCTCTACCCCCTTCTATTCGCTCTATTTTGCAGGAATTTGATGATGTCTTTCCTGAGGATACACCCCCTGGTTTACCACCAATTCGAGGGATCGAGCATCAAATTGATTTTGTGCCTGGAGCTGTTTTGCCAAACCGACCAGCTTACCGAACCAATCCGGAGGAGACAAAGGAATTGGAGAGGCAGATTGGCGACTTGCTAGCCAAGGGGCACGTGAGGGAGAGTTTGAGTCCTTGCGCAGTACCGGTTCTACTTGTGCCTAAGAAGGATACGACTATGAGGATGTGTTGTGATTGCCGAGCTATTAATAACATTACGGTAAAGTATCGCCATCCTATTCCTCGCTTAGATGATATGCTTGATGAGTTGCATGGTTCTTGTGTATTTTCCAAGATTGATTTGCGTAGTGGATATCATCAAATTAGGATAAAAGAAGGAGATGAATGGAAAACAGCTTTTAAGACAAAAATTGGCTTGTATGAGTGGTTGGTTATGCCTTTTGGATTAACTAATGCACCCAGTACATTTATGCGTCTTATGAATCATGTTTTGCGTGCTTTCATTGGTAGATTTGTGGTTGTTTATTTTGATGACATACTTGTGTATAGTAAGAATCATGAAGAGCATGTTGTGCATTTAAGGGCTGTGTTAATTGCACTTAGGAAGGAAAGATTGTTCGCTAACCCTAAGAAGTGCGTTTTTAGCACGGACAGTATTGTGTTTCTTGGTTTTGTTGTTGGTGCAAAGGGAGTACAGGTTGATGAGGAAAAGGTACGAGCTATCCAAGAGTGGCCGACTCCTAAGAGCATTGGAGATGTCCGTAGTTTCCATGGGCTTGCTAGCTTTTATAGGCGATTCGTGCCTAATTTCAGCAGTGTTGCAGCGCCATTAACCGAAGTCATCAAGAAGAATGTGGATTTTAAGTGGGGGAAGGCGCAAGAAGAGGCGTTTCAGCTTTTGAAGCACAAGCTTACACACGCCCCGGTATTATCTCTTCCGAACTTTTCTAAGTCTTTTGAGATTGAATGTGATGCTTCTGGTGTGGGTATTGGTGCAGTGTTGATGCAAGAGGGAAGACCAGTAGCGTATTTCAGCGAGAAGCTGAATGGAGCGACGTTGAGCTATCCCACATATGACAAGGAGTTGTATGCCTTGGTGAGAGCGCTCAAGACGTGGCAGCATTATTTGTGGACTCGAGAGTTTGTTATTCACACCGATCATGAGTCCTTGAAGCATTTAAAGGGGCAGAATAAGTTGAACAAGCGACACGCGAGGTGGATGGAGTGTATCGAGACGTTTCCATACGTCATCAAATACAAGCAAGGTAAAGAGAATGTCGTGGCTGATGCACTTTCTCGGAGGTATGCCTTGATCTCTACCTTAGATGCTAAGTTGCTTGGTTTTGAGAGTGTGAAGGGTTTGTATTTAGATGATGCTGATTTTGGTGAGATTTATAAAGCATGTGAAAAATCTGCTCGTGGTGAATTCTTTAGGCATGATAATTATCTGTTTAGGAAGAATAAACTTTGTGTGCCTAAGTGTTCTTTACGTGAGTTGTTGTTGCTTGAATCTCATGGTGGGGGTTTAATGGGGCATTTTGGCATTGCTAAGACTTTAGCTGTTTTGCATGAGCATTTCTTTTGGCCTCATATGAAGCGTGATGTTGAGAGAATTTGTGGTCGTTGTGTTACATGTAAACAAGCTAAATCTCGGGTGAGTTCCCATGGTTTGTATACACCTTTGCCTATTCCTACAGCACCTTGGATTGATATTTCTATGGACTTTGTGTTAGGTCTGCCTAGGACCAAACGTGGTAGAGATTCAATCTTTGTTGTTGTTGATAGGTTTTCTAAGATGGCACATTTCATTCCATGTCATAAATCTGATGATGCATCTCATATAGCTGATTTATTCTTTCGCGAGATTGTTAGATTGCATGGCATGCCTAGGACTATTGTTTCTGATCGAGATTCAAAGTTTTTGAGCTACTTTTGGAAGACTTTGTGGTGTAAGTTAGGTACCAAACTGTTGTTTTCTACTACTTGTCATCCACAAACTGACGGTCAAACCGAGGTAGTAAATAGGACTTTGTCTACTTTACTTCGTGCTATTATTAAGAAGAACATTAAGTCATGGGAAGAGTGTTTGCCTCATGTTGAATTTGCTTATAATCGTTCTGTTCATTCTGCTACTCAGTTTTCGCCATTTGAGATTGTATATGGCTTTAATCCTTTGACTCCATTGGATTTATCTCCTTTACCTGAACATGAACATACTAATCTTGATGGCCAGAAAAGGGCTGATTTTGTGAAACAGATTCATGAGAAGGCAAGGATGAACATTGAGAGGCGCACGAGACAGTACGTCGAGCTAGCCAACAAAGGGAGTCGCAAGGTGGTGTTTGAACCCGGTGATTGGGTATGGTTGCATATGCGCAAGGAACGGTTTCCATTGCAACGGAGATCCAAGTTACTTCCTCGAGGAGATGGACCGTTTCAAGTCTTGGAGCGCATCAATGATAATGCTTACAAGCTGGACTTGCCAGGTGAGTATAATGTTAGTGCTACTTTTAATGTGACTGATTTGAGTCCGTTTGATGTAGGTGACGCCTTGGATTTGAGGACAAATTCTCTTGAAGAGGAGGGGAATGATGCAGCCCAAGGTTCGTTGGTGCAAGATCCGGTGCGTGTTCCTGTTGGGCCAATTACAAGAGCACGAGCCAAGAAGTTTAAGGAATGCTTGATGGGCTTAGTTCAAGACGTGTGGGATCAAGAATTATTGAAGAAGCCCATTGAAGTTGGTGGAATTGGCGAATTGGACAGCCCGTGTTTCATTACTCTTATTTCGTGCGAATGGGCTGCCCATGTTTGAAGTCTTTTATTTTGTTTGAAGACTTTATTATTTATTTTCGTTGTTATAAGCCCATTAGTTATAAGCTTTATTATTTTCGAGTTTTGGGCTTAGTTAGCTCATTAGTTTAAGTTGGGCTTTTATTTAAGTTGTTTCCTATCTAGATTAGGATTAGGTTTTGCCTATATAAGGCCTTTTGTATGTACAATTTTCGGCAGACTTTGATTATTAATAAATCGTGAGCTTTTTGCTTTCTCTCTTGAGAGTTTCGAATTCCTCTTGATTATTCCAAGAAGAATTCATCTATCGACGAATCGGCGAGTCAACCATCCCTCGTTCGTGTGTCATTCATCGTCCCCGAGTTGCTGCATCAACTTCACGTTGGGGTTTAGGGATCCGTTCTCCTAGATCATTTCGTGGTTAGATTCAGAGGTTTTGGGATATTCCATCCAATCAATCCATCGATCAAGTCTTCCGCTTGCGAGTTCTTCGATCGGTCATCAAGGATCATATCATAACCCCATCTTTGCCTAGTACTTTTGTGTCTCTTTTGCAGGAGTGAAGATGTAATACCCCGCTTTTTCATAACTAATCTTAGTAAATAATTAAGATAATTATTTAGAATAATTAAAATGCGAGAACATATAAAGAAAATAAGTTCATGCAATTAAAATTTTTCGGCAGTACTAATTTTCCGAATTCAAAGTTTCTATGATTTATTCTCATTCCGGTTAATTCGAAATGAGATAATGAAGGTATCTATGATTACGTGCTTATATATTTGATATTATCTGAGAAGTATGTGTTAGTTTTGGAAGATTTGATTTCTCCGGAAATCATAAAAATTTCTCCGGCAAATTATTTTAGTTCCGGATTTTATTTCCGAAAATTTCTTGAGAAAGCTTATATTAGGGTTTGAGAAACCCAAATAATTTTTATAAGTTCGAAAGCTTTTTAATTAAAGCTGTGATGATTGTTTATTGGATGTTTGATTAATTAATTAGAGAATTAATTAATCAATTAAAGTAAGATTTATATGCTTAATGTTTAATAAATTAATTAAGCTAATTTTTGAAGCATAATATTCCTAAGAAATAAAGCTTGTCTTATAAGCTTTATTATTAATTTCTAATTAATTTAATCTAACAATATCTAAGAGAATAAATTATAAGATAATGTTAGTATTAAATTTAATTCATAATATCTTAATTTAGATATTATAACACTAAAGTCAAATTACTAACTAATAAGGAAGTGACACCTCACCTTATCCAAAATGCAATGATGATGAAGAGATTAGTCAAGATTAGCATGCTACATACGTGTGTTTAAGTTCAATGTATTTGGACTTAGCTATTAGTTAAGTGTGTTAGCATCCATCTTCATCCTCATTTTCTCTTCCTCAAACTCTCGACATATACACGGCAACACACACTCAATCACACACAATCTTCATTGAAGAAGCTTCACCAAGCTCAAGAAATCAAAGAAACTAGCATTCAAATTAATCAAGAAGGTTAGATCTTTCACTAATCAAGTTCTTAGCTCAAGATTGAGCATAAAAATCCATCTTCTTTTTCAAAATTTATGTAAAATATGGAAAAATAAAGGCTTTTTAATTTTGATGCTTGATGATTAAATTGATGGATTATTTGAGCTTAGAAAATTATTTTAAGCATGTTTAATGTTGGAATTAATCAAAGATTCAAGATCCTTTTATTTATTTTGGAATTACCGAAAATTAATGAATAAATTAGGGATTTTTGATTGTTGAATTTCATGATCAAATTGATGATTTATATGAGTTCATGTGATGTATATAAACATTTTTAGTGATTGAATTTAGCTAGCTTGATCATTTGTTAATTAATTTAAAAAGGGCCAAAATTAAGGGCTAAAACTAAGAATATTTTATTTAATCTTACATGCTTGAATTGATGTTTAATTTGAGCTTATATGATATTTTTGAACATGTTTATACATGAATTAAATGAGTTGAAACTCCCTGGCCTAATTTGTAAGAAATTCGAAATTAATGGTCTTGAAATTGAGAGTTTCTGGAGTTTAATTGCTAGCTTAAGTCAGCTGGATCCAGCCAGCTTGATTAACACAGCTGGATCCAGCCAGCTTGATTAACTCATTGACACGATCACTGAATTACCCTGAACTCGACTGGATTCGATCATTGGATTTACGCAATGGACTCGATCATTGGATTTACGCAATTGGACCCGATCATTGAATTACCCAGCTGAACCCAGTCAGCTGGATTTACCCAGCTGACTCAGTCAGCTGGATTTACTCAGCTGGACCCGATCATTGAATTACCTATTGATCTGGCCACGATTAACTCAATTGGATTAACTCATTCCACTCGATTTCCGGTTTACTCGGTTTTCCTAATCGGTTTTCCTTTTTGTTTTCATTTGCCTTTTTCCATGCAGTTTTTCAGTTTTTCCAACGGCTTAGTTTTTCAGCCAGCTCAGTTTTCCAGCTAGCTCAGTTCTCCAGATAACTCAGTTTTTCCAGCTAGCTTTGATTTTCCAGTCAGCTTGATTTATCCAGCTGATCTTTGCTCAACTTGTTTTCAGTTGTTTCTTCCGTAAACTCAAAAGTTAAAATGTTAGCTAATTTTTCCTAATGATACGTTAATGATGAGTTTAAGAATTAATGATACGTCATTAATGAGCTTACATGTCAAAGACATATATTAATAATATAATGTTAAGCTTAAATGTTATCAAAGAGCTTAAGCATTTTTTTTATATGCTAAAATAAATAAAGAAAGAGCTTAATGATTAATGAGATGCTTATATGAAGAAATGAAATGTTTATTTTTTTTTATGATATGATGTTATGAATGATATGATAAGCTAAAGTGTTTAATGATGTAAATAGTATGAGTTTAAATGTTAATAAAGTGTTTATATGCTTAAGTATGAGATTAAATGATGAAATATGTGATTTTATGTTTCTAAGTGTTTCCTGATGTTGTGATCGATTAGTTATCGATTAAAGAGTTAAGTAAAGTAGAAAAAGTAATTAGAAAAGTTAAGTTTTACTTTGCCGTGAGAAAATTCTAGAAAGCCGAGTCGAAGTAGAGAATTCGTATTATGGCAGCAGCATCCCTCATTTCTTTGTTTAATTCTTCTCGCTCTTATGTTAAAATCAAATTCTTAAATGAAGGCTCGAGCGGGACCGTAAATTGAGGGAAAAGCCGAGAAGCAAAAGTATAGATAAAGTAGCTTCAGTCCAGGTGGGCTTTCTGAACTAAAGAAATAAAGAATGTGATATTATAATTATATATATATGTGTGTGATGATTTTCAAAGTGATTGACTTGCCAATTTTTGAAGTTTTTGTATGATACCATCTACCAAAGAAAGACGAATTCGGTCCTACGTAATGTAGGATTTGTGTACACTATGTGGTAATCGGGAGCCTTCCTTATGGTGGGACGATTACAAGTGTTTGAGAAGGAGGCCTACTTCTCAACACTCAAAAGTTATAGTAGATGTGGTACATACATGATAAGTATTTTGACTGCGCAGTCACTTATAATGAAAGGAAAAGGTTTGAGCATGCACAGGTTTGTTTATAAAAGTTACCTGTGCTATGCTTTATGGCAAGAATCAATCTATAGCTCTAAGTAGCAAATTTTCAATTATTTTGGCATGTGTCCACTGAGTACAAAAGTACTCAGCCCTGCATGTTATTTCTAAAATGTGCAGGCTAGCTTGGATGAAGATGGAGTGTGCTGGGCGGACTTTTGTTGTTGACCTCTTGAGATATTGTTGATGTTGAGCAGGATTATATGTCTTCATACATATAATCAAAGATATGTCATATTGTTTCCGCTGCAACACTCTGAATTTATTCAGTAATTGTTGTCTTATTGTGATGTTGAAGCTATGACTTGATAAACCTTGTTTCCGTTGCTAAACTCTGATACGAGATGGTATTGTCTTTTGACCATTCTCGGCTATTTTGGTTTGACTGGAAAGTATGATTTATTGTATGATGGTTTTTGTTGGATAACTGGGTCGTTATCTTGTTTCTTGGTTAATCATAAATTGTGTACGTCGTGGGACCCACCGGCTTGGTTATCTTCATTCTAAGTCGGGCTGCGACAGAAGATGTATTCCCGGAGGAAGAACCAAGTGGATTACCTCCTTTAAGAGGTATTGAGCATCAAATTGACTTTGTTCCCGGAGCTGTACTTCCAAACTGACCAGCATACCGAGCTAATCCTGAAGAGACTAAGGAGATCCAAAGGCAAGTGAAAGAGTTGATGGAGAAAGGGAAAATTCGTGAGAGCATGAGTCCATGTGCTGTACCTGTGATTGTTATATCCAAGAAAGATGGATCATGGAGGATGTGCACGGATTGTCGAGCAATTAACAAGATCACGGTAAAGTATCGCTATCTTATTCCTAGGTTAGATGATATGCTTGATGAGTTACATGGGGCTGTTGTGTTTACTAAGATTGATCTGAAAAGTGGTTATCATCAAATTCGAATTCGAGAAGGAGATGAAGGAAAAATTCTTTTAAAACAAAATATTGTCTTTATGAGTGGTTAGTAATGCCTTTTGGTTTAACTAATGCACCTAGTACATTCATGAGATTGATGCACCATGTTTTACGAAGTTTCATTGGGAAATTTGTGGTTGTGTACTTTGCTGATATTTTGATCTATAGCAAAAATGTGGAAGAACATCTTGATCATGTACGTGCTGTTTTAGACACCTTAAGAAATGAATCATTGTATGCTAATCTTAAGAAGTGTTCTTTTGGCATGGATAAAGTTGTTTTCCTTGGTTTTGTTGTAAGTGCTAATGGTATTGAAATGGAAAAGGAGAAAGTGAATGCTATCTTGGATTGGCCAATTCCACAAACCATTGCTCAAGTAAGAAGTTTTCATGGTCTTGCAAGTTTTTATAGGAGGTTTGTTAAGAATTTTAGCACAATTGCTGCACCTTTGAATGAGATTGTAAAAAAAGATGTTGGTTTTCATTGGGGAGAGAAACAAGAACATGCTTTTAATCTCCTTAAAGAGAAACTAACTAGTGCTCCTATTCTTGCATTGCCTAACTTTGATAGAACTTTTGAGCTTGAATGTGATGCATCCGGAGTGGGTGTAGGAGCTGTTTTGTTGTAGGATGGAAAGCCAATTGCTTATTTTAGTGAAAAGTTGAAAGGAGCTCAATTGAATTATCCAACCTACGACAAGGAGTTGTATGCTTTGGTGAGGGCTTTGGAGACGTGGCAGCATTACTTGTGGCCTAGAGAGTTTGTCATTCATACGGATCATGAATCTCTCAAATACCTTAAGGGTCAAGGTAAGCTTAGCAAGAGGCATATCAAGTGGGTAGAGTTCATTGAATCATTTCCTTATGTGATCAAGTATAAAAAGGGAAAAGAAAACATTGTGGCTGATGCATTATCTCAGAGGTATACTTTAATCTCTACTTTGAGTTCTAAACTTCTTGGTTTTGAGTCAATTAAGGAGATGTATGCTAATGATTCTGATTTTGCTTCGATTTACTTAGCTTGTGAGCATGCTGCATTTGATAAGTTTTACAAGCATGAGGATTACTTGTTTAGAGAGTCAAAGTTATGCATTCCTAAGTGTTCCATGCGAGAGTTGCTTGTACGTGAAGCTCATGGGGGTGGATTAATGGGGCATTTTGGAGTTCATAAGACTTTAGATGTTTTGCATGAATATTTTTATTGGCCTAAAATGCGAGTTGATGTTGAAAGAATTTGTGGGAGGTGTATAACTTGCATGCAAGCTAAATCTAAATCTCATCCACATGGGTTGTATACACCTTTACCAATTCCTAATGCACCTTGGGAAGACATTTTCATGGATTTTGTTTTGGGTTTACCTAGAACAAGAAGGGGTAAAGATTCTGTTTTTGTGGTTGTTGATAGGTTTTCGAAAATGGCACATTTTATACCATGTCATAAGAGTGATGATGCTACTCATATTGCTGATTTGTTCTTTAAAGAAATTGTGCGTTTGCATGGAATTCCAAGAAGCATTGTTAGTGATCGAGATGTGAAGTTTTTGAGTCATTTTTGGCGTGTGCTATGGAATAAATTAGGAACTAAACTTCTGTTTTCTACTACTTGTCATCCACAAACCGATGGGCAAACTGAAGTAGTTAATAGGACTTTATCTCAATTGCTTCGAACTTTGATTCAAAAGAACTTGAAAAGTTGGGAGGATTGTTTACCATTTGCAGAATTTGCTTATAATCGAAGTGTTCATTCTGCTACTAACTTTTCTCCATTTGAAGTTGTTTATGGCTTTAATCCATTGAGTCCGCTTGATCTTATTGCAATTCCAATTGAGGAACGTGCAAGTCTTGATGGAAAGGCTAAGGCCGAAATGGTGAAAAAGTTGCATGAAAAGGTGAAGCAAAACATTGAGAAAAAGACGGAGCAATATGTCAAGCAAGCAAACAAAGGTCGAAAAAAAGTCATTTTTGAGCCGGGAGATTGGATTTGGCTACATTTGAAAAAGAAGAGGTTTCCATCAAAAAGGAAGTCCAAGTTGCAGCCTAGGGGAGATGGACCATTTCAAGTCATTGCAAGAGTGAATGATAATGCTTACAAACTAGACCTTCCGGGTGAGTATAATGTAAGTGCTACTTTCAATGTTGCTAACTTATCTCCTTATTTTGATTCAGATTCGAGGACGAATCCTTTTGAAGAAGAAGGGAATGATGGAGCTGCATCCAATCTGTCCAAAGACCACAAGGTGGATCCTTTGATCATTCAAAGTGGGCCAATTAAAAGGGCTAGAGCTAAGAGAATAAAGGAGTCCATGATGCTTTTAATTGCTGAAATAAGAGCCCAAGTCCAAGACCCTTCTAAGAGTCATGCTTAGTGCTTAGGAGTTACAATTGTGTTATTATGAGTCAATTTAAGAGTCTTAAGTAGTGGTAAGTGTGTGAGGCTCTCAAAAGTCCTTTGGAGCCTATAAATAGACTTCTAATCATATGTATTTGGAACACACATGATTATAAACAAAAATTGCATTGCTTTTGTGAGTTGAATTCTCTTTGTTGAGTATTTCACTTGTTTTAGAACTTATCAAGACTATTGAGCAAGGTCTTGTGGCGTTCAACCATATCGAGGTTCTTGGCTGATTATATAGCCATCGGGTCGAGGTTTCTACGCTCGTGGGGTGATCAAACTGGATTCTCGATCTAGGGTGACCGCTGCCCAACTCTTATACGTGGGGTTCTTGGATCTTTTATCCAACGGGTCCTTCGTCCGTATCAAATGGCTTCCGATTATGCATTTTCATCCCGTTTTAGGCTTCATTGGATTAGAATAATAGATGCAGTACATTGGAGAATCTTAGAAAGCTCGGATTCATTAGCTTTATTCGAGCCCCATTACTCCTACGCAACTAGAGAGCTTTCTATTGGCTTTAATAGGCTCCAATTATGCCTTTTAATCCCATTTTAGGCTTCATTGGATTAGATATAACGATAATAGATATAGTACATTGGAGAATCTCCGAAAGCTCGGGTTCATTAGATTGATTCGAGCCCCATTACTCGTACGGAGCTAGAGCGCTTTCTATTGCCTTTAATGGCTTCTGATTATGCGTTTTAATCCCGTTTTAGGATTCATTGGATTAGATATAACGATAATAGATTTAGTATATTGGAGAATCTTAGAAAGCTCGGATTCATTAGCTTTATTCGAGCCCCATTACTCATACGCAACTAGAGAGCTCTCTATTGGCTTTAATAGCCTACGATTATGCCATTTAATCCCGTGTTAGGCTTCATTGGATTAGAAATAACGATAATAGATGTAATACATTAGAGAATCTCCGAAAGCTCGGGTTCATTAGCTTGATTCGAGCCCCATTACTCGTACGCAACTAGATAGCTCTCTATTGGCTTTAATAGTCTACGATTATGCCATTTAATCCCGTGTTAGGCTTCATTGGATTAGAAATAACGATAATAGATGTAATACATTGGAGAATCTCCGAAAGCTCGGGTTCATTAGCTTGATTCGAGCCCCATTACTCGTACGGAGCTAGAGAGCTTTCAATTGGCTTAATGGCTTCTGATTATGCGTTTTAATCCCGTTTTAGGCTTCATTAGATTAGATATAACGATAATAGATGTAGTACATTGGAAAATCTCAGAAAGCTCGAGTTCATTAGCTTTATTTGAGCCCCATTACTCATACACAGCTAGAGAGCTTTCTATTGGATATAATAGCCTCCGATTATGCCTTTTAATCTTGTTTTAGGCTTCATTGGATTAAAACATAACGATAATAGATATAGTATATTGGAGAATTTTCGAAAGCTCGGGTTCATTATCTTAATTCGTGCCCCATTACTCGTACGGAGCTAGAAAGTTTTCTATTGACTTTAATGGCTTCCGATTATGCCTTTTAATCCCGTTATAAGCTTCATTGGATTAGATAAAATGATAACAGATGTAGAACATTGGAGAATCTCCGAAAGCTCGGGTTCATTAGTTTGATTCGAGCCCCATTACTCGTACGGAGCTATAGAGCTTTCTATTGGCTTTAATGGCTTCTGATTATGCCTTTTAATCCCGTTTTAGGCTTCATTGGATTACATATAACGATAATAGATGTAGTACATTGGAGAATCTCCGAAAACTAAGGTTCATTAGCTTGATTCAAGCCCCATTACTCGTACGGAGCTAGAGAGCTTTCTATTCGCTTTAATGGTTTCCGATTATGCCTTTTAATCCCGTTTTAGGCTTCATTGGATTACATATAACGATAATAGATGTAGTACATTGGTGAATCTCCGAAAACTAAGGTTCATTAGCTTGATTCAAGCCCCATTAGTCGTGTGGAGCTTGAGAGCTTTATATTGGCATTAATAGCCTCCGATTATGCCTTTTAATCCCGTTATAGGCTTCATTGGATTAGATAAAATGATAACAGATGTAGAACATTGGAGAATCTCCGAAAGCTCGGGTTCATTAGCTTGATTTGAGCCCCATTACTCGTACGGAGCTATAGAGTTTTCTAATGGCTTTAATGGCTTCCGATTATGCCTTTTAATCCCGTTTTATGCTTCATTGGATTAGATATAACGATAATAGATTTAGTACATTGGAGAATCTTAGAAAGCTCGGATTCATTAGCTTTATTCGAGCCCCATTACTCATACGCAACTAGAGAGCTCTCTATTGTCTTTAATAGCCTACGATTATGCCTTTTAATCCCGTGTTAGGCTTCATTGGATTAGAAATAACGATAATAGATGTAATACATTGGATAATCTCCGAAAGCTCGGGTTCATTACTTTGATTCGAGCCCCATTACTCGTACGGAGCTAGAGGGCTTTCTATTGGCTTAATGGCTTCAGATTATGCGTTTTAATCCCGTTTTAGGCTTCATTAGATTAGATATAACGATAATAGATGTAGTACATTGGAAAATCTCAGAAAGCTCGAGTTCATTAGCTTTATTTGAGCCCCATTACTCATACACAGCTAGAGAGCTTTCTATTGGATTTAATAGCCTCCGATTATGCCTTTTAATCTTGTTTTAGGTTTCATTGGATTAGACATAACGATAATAGATGTAGTATATTGGAGAATCTTCGAAAGCACGGGTTCATTTTCTTAATTCGAGCCCCATTACTCGTACGGAGCTAGAGAGCTTTCTATTGCCTTTAATGGCTTCCGATTATGCCTTTTAATCCCGTTTTAGGCTTCATTGGATTAGATATAACGATAATAGATGTAGTACATTGGAGAATCTCCGAAAACTTGGGTTCATTTGCTTGATTCGAGCCCCATTACTCGTTCTGAGCTAGAGAACTATCTATTGGCTTTAATAGCCTCCGATTATGCCTTTTAATCCCGTTTTAGGCTTCATTGGATTAGATAAAATGATAACAGATGTAGAACATTGGAGAATCTCTCCGAAAACTCGGGTTCATTAGCTTGATTCGAGCCCCATTACTCGTACGGAGCTACAGAGCTTTCTATTGGCTTTAATGGTTTCCGATTATGCCTTTTAATCCTATTTTAGGCTTCATTGGATTAGATATAACGATAATAGATGTAGTACATTGGAGAATCTCCGAAAGCTCGGGTTCATTATCTTGATTCCAGCCCCATTACTCGTATGGGGCTAGAAAGCTTTCTATTGGCTTTAATGGCTTCCGATTATGCCTTTTAATCCCGTTTTAGGCATCATTGGATTATATATAACGATAATAGATGTAGTACAATGGAGAATCTCTGAAAGCTCAAGTTCATTAGCTTCATTCGAGCCCCATTACTCGTACGGAGCTAGAGAGCTTTCTATTGGCATTAAAAGTTCCGATTATGCCTTTTGATCCCGTTATAGGCTTCATTGGATTAGATAAAATGATAACAGATGTAGAACATTGAAGAATCTCTGAAAGCTCGGGTTTATTAGATTGTTCGAGTCCCATTACTCGTACGGAGCTATAGAGCTTTCTATTGGCTTTAATGGCTTCCGATTATGCCTTTTAATCCCGTTATAGGCTTCATTGGATTAGATAAAATGATAACAGATGTAGAACATTGGAGAATCTCCGAAAGCTCGGGTTCATTAGCTTGATTCGAGCCCCATTACTCGTACGGAGCTATAGAGCTTTCTATTGGCTTTAATGGCTTCCGATTATGCCTTTTAATCCCGTTTTAGGCTTCATTGGATTAGATATAACGATAATAGATGTAGTACATTGGAGAATCTCCGAAAACTAAGGTTCATTAGCTTGATTCGAGCCTCATTACTCGTACGGAGCTATAGAGCTTTCTATTGGCTTTAATGGCTTCCGATTATGCCTTTTAATCCCGTTTTAGGCTTCATTGGATTAGATATAACGATAATAGATGTAGTACATTAGAGAATCTCCGAAAACTAAGGTTCATTAGCTTGATTCGAGCCCCATTACTCGTACGGAGCTAGAGAGCTTTCTATTGGCATTAATAGCCTCCGATTATGCCTTTTAATCCCGTTATAGGCTTCATTGGATTAGATAAAATGATAACAAATGTAGAACATTGGAGAATCTCCGAAAGCTCGGGTTCATTACCTTGATTCGAGCCCCATTACTCGTACGGAGCTATAGAGCTTTCTATTGGCTTTAATGGCTTCCGATTATGCCTTTTAATCCCGTTTTAGGCTTCATTGGATTAGATATAACGATAATAGATTTAGTACATTGGAGAATCTTAGAAAGCTCGGATTCATTAGCTTTATTCGAGCCCCATTACTCATACGCAACTAGAGAGCTTTCTATTGGCTTTAATAGCCTTGGATTATGACTTTTAATCCCGTTTTAGGCTTCATTGGATTAGATATAACGAAAATAGATGTAGTACATTGGAGAATCTCCGAAAGCTCGGGTTCATTAGCTTGATTCGAGCCCCACATCATTTACTATTCACAGAAATCGACTTTGTCGATTTTAATCCGTCTAACGGATTCAGAAAATTCTATATTTATGTTCACGCACTTATTTCATCACAACAAACTTATTTACACATTTATTACACACATTGACTATATTAAGTATAGAAACTCCCGAATCGGGAATATCATTCAAAAATAGAAAATCTTTATTACTTTGAATTAAATTTCCAGAAAATCATATAACACTTAATTTTTATTACGAAGTTCATAAATACAATTAGTTTATTAATTAAAAATCAAATAATTATTTATTTTATTTATTAAATTTTCGGTTATTTCAACTTTGTGATTTCTAAAATTCTTTTCTCTTCTTTTTCATTTCTAATATACTTAATTAAATATTGCAAGTTGAATTATTCAATTAATTTCATTCAATTAACCATTGAACTATAAACCCTAATTTAAGAACCCTAATTCGATTTTTCTAGGGTTTCTAGGGTTAATCATCCTTACATTTGATTATCTATTGATTAAACTTATTTCATTAACATCATATAACATCACATTATCCATCAAAATCATCATATCTTATAATCACATCAAACCCTAATTTTTATATCTCATTTTAATCGATAATTTTGACAAAATGAATTTGATTGGAAATTTATACTTACTTCCAACATGAAACATTCTTAAAACAACTATCTAAACTCATTTATATCATCAGAATGAATATACAAGACATGCATCAACTATTTCATCATTTTCTCATTTTTTTCGAAAATAATGCAAAGAGTAGCTAGGGTTTTCTTATTTTTAATCTAATTACATATTTGATCTTCTAAGTATATTCTAAGCACAATTTATGAAGATCATAACATCAAACAATGCATGAATCAATACTTGACATTTTCCTCCAAAAATTCGAAAATAATAGAACTAGGGTTAGGGTTCTTCATGCTTGATTTAATCATACCAATGATCATATAATCATCATACAAGCATAATACTAAGATATGAAGAACATCTAATCATTTCTAAGATTTCTCCCAAAATTTTCGAAAATTAAGAAGGAATAAATAGATGATTTTAGCTTGAAATCTTGAGCTAAGAATTGAGAAAAACATAAATCCAACCTTAATTATGGATTTGAGACTAAATTATTCTTGATCTTCAACCTCAATCTTGCACAACAATGGAGGAAACTCTCAAGTGTGTGTAAGTGTGTGTGATCGAGAGAGAGAGAGTGAAAGGTGTGTGTCTGCGTGAGTTTTTGAGAGAGTGAGGATGAGAGTGGATGATATATCTATGTATAGATAGATATAAGATAGAGGTATGATTTTATTTTAACTTAATTACTAAGTTAGGGTAATTAGTTAAATGCTTAATCGATTCAAATAATTATCAACGACTAACCCTCGGATAAACTCTTAATTTCTCAACACAGTAATTAAGATTAAGGTTTCACGAACCTTAGATAAAAATCTCACAGAAAGAATCGGAGATTTGCAATATTTTTAAGCGATAAATTACGTAAAATTTCACGTAATTAAATTAAATTCTTCTTTTAGTCAATTAATGACTAAATATTTATCATCTATTGATAAATGTAAAAACTTCTTCGTTTCGGATTAACCGAGGCGATAAAAATTAATTAAAACTCATTTTTCCGGTAGAATATATCTGTCGGGTAAAATTTTCAGAACGAAAATTTTTATTTTACTAAAATTCTTATCTTTCTCATTAAATTAATAAATTTTAGTATGCAAGAAATACGGGATACTATATTCTCTCCCCCTAAAAATAAATTTCGTCCCGAAATTTGCTTACCTCTTGAAAAAGTTCGGGATATTTTTCTCTCATCTTGCTCTCCAATACCCATGTTGTCTCTTCTAATCCATGATGTCTCCATTTGACTTTTACCGATGCGATCGACTTATTTCTAAGCTGCTGGACCTTTCGATGCAAAATCGCTTCAGGTTTCTCTTCATAACTGAGGTCTGGTTCAAGGACTACTTCTTCTTGATGAATAACGTGTTTAGGATCAAACATATATTTCCGCAACTGAGATACATGAAATATATTATGTGAATTTCCAAAACTTGGCGGTAAGGCTAGCTTATACGCTACTTGACCTATTCTTTCCAGAATTTCATATGGTCCTATATAGCGAGGCTTAAGCTTTCCTTTAACACCAAATCTATGAATTCCTCTTGAAGGCGAAACCTTCAAGAAAACATTATCACCAACATCGAATTCTAATTCTGATCTTCTGATGTCAGCATAAGACTTCTGACGGTCATGTGCTTCTTTAATTCTTTGCTTGACTTGGTGCACAATCATTATCATCTCTTCGACTGCATCGGGCCCTAACATTTTTCTCTCGCCCACATCATCCCAATGAAGCGGAGATCGACATTTCCGTCCATAAAGTGCTTCGTAGGGTGCCATGCCTATCGTCATTTGATAACTGTTGTTGTAAGCAAATTCAACAAGAGGTAAAATTTGCTCCCATTGACTTCCTCGATCTAGAACAACAGTTCTTGTTGGTCCCAAGACGGATACCTTGGTGTAGAGGGGGGGGTGAATACACCAAAGTTTAAAAACTTTTCCAAGTTAAAACTCTTTTCAGAGAGCTGGCTGTGTTCGATCCAGCTGGATGGCAGCTTGATCGACACAGCTGGCTGTGTGTGTGTGTGCGGAATGTGGTGGATTTGGAAAGTCCGTCTGTTGCTTCAAATATATTGCAAAACTCTGTTTCACTTTTTAGTTAATCAGTTTATGCAGCTTGAAATGTATGCTCATGAGGGTTAGTAACATGCATAAAACAATGCGATAAATAACAAAGCATTTTTAACGTGGTTCGGAGTAATTCACTACCACTTGGTTTCCAAGTACCAAGCAACTTCACAACTCTAACTCGAGCTGTGTTCCAACAGTTTGCGGGCACTGTCAAGCCTACACCTTCAGTTTACGGGTACTGAAGAACCTAACCACTCAAATTACACGCTTCGAGCAAGTGTACCTTTACCTAACCTTTCTGGGTTTGGGTTTGGGTATGGGTTTTTCCAACTATGAACGAGTTCTTACAATGAAGAACAAGGAGTATGATGAACTCGTTCAAACTAGGCTTAAGATATTTATATTCTGATCTATTCTGCCTAAGACTGAATATGTGAACAACTAAGAACAAAGCTGACTGGCTGGGTGTTCTTGAAAGATTTGGCTTTGAAGATCGTTGTTCATTTTTCTGTTTTCTTCTATTTCTTCAGTCGTCTCTTCACCAGTCTATTTCTAATGTTAGAGGAGAGATATATATAGGTGGAGATTCAAACTAGCCGTTGGAAAAGAGCCGTTTGAATCTTACCTACTCTTGTTGACTTCTGGCCTTTAACCTACGAAGTAGGTTTGCATCTGCAGAGGCTAGTTCTTCTCTGATCCGACTGCGTCAGATAAAATCTTCTGACATCGGGATCTTATCTTTGAGAAGGTCTTCGTCTTCGACCTGCTAAGCGTTTCTGCTGTATCTTCAGCGGCTTGGACTCTGCTGTGTCTTGACTCTGAGCTGTGTCTTAGACCTGTGCTGTATCATCAACCTGAGTTGTGTCTTCAACCTGAGCTGTGTCACTGACCTGAGCTGTGTTTTAGACCTGAGCTGTGTCATTGACACTAAGCTGGGTCTTTTACACTGAGCTGGGTCTTTGATACTGAGCTGGGTTTCCGTCACTGAGCTGGGTCTTGATACTGCAGGATCTTTGACTCTGCTTGGTCTTCCTCTGCTGAGTTCTTAAGCTGTCTGCTTAGCTGTGTCTTCTGCTTTGTCTTCTGCTGTGTCTTCTGTTGTCTTCAGCGATTCTACCTGTAAACTAAGAAACTCTATATGCTCAAACAGGTGAGCTGAAAAACGCTTAGGCTTGTGCGATCATCTACTCGGTTGGGGTCAGCTGGGTTTTGGTATCCAATCAAAACTCTATTAATTTTCCCAACAATTTCCCCCTTTTTGATGATGCCAAAACCTAACTGAGAAAAACAATTTACTTCCCCCTTAACAAGAAAACGGGTTTTCAAAAGTTTAATCATACACAGCAGGTAAATCAAATTCAGAGTTCAGTGCCCGGACAAAGAGTTATTGTCATCAGGGTGAGCTTGAGAGCAAAAACGAATTTTTCATTAATAAAAGAAAATATTATAATTTTACAACTTTACAAAAGAAATTCAAAAGACAAAATTCCCAGATGACTGGGTCTTCAGCTCTACTTCCTCTGCTGCTGATTCTTCAGTCTTTCTTCTTCAAGCTGTTCATCCGTTCTTAACCTGTACCGGTTGAAGATCATCCGTTCTAGCTTCCTATATTCTTCTTCATTACTTACCTTGGAAATTTTTCTCCTGATTGTCCATTTGTTTACTTCTGCGATTACTTGCGATTTGTCAGGGAAATCGGTTCCAGGTATTAGTGGAGGATGGAGATGATACAACTGGGGAGCAGAAAATTGGATCTTTGCGGTCTCTGCAGCATTGAAGAATGCTTTCGCAGTCATCCTATCTTGATGGAAGAGCTCATTTAGATGCATCTTGAAAGCAACATCTGGAGGCGTATTTGGGTAGGCTCCCAGATAGTAGTAATCTTCAATGAACTCGAATTTTGTATGTTCCCAGTCGTCGTTTAATTCTTCTGGGATCCATTCATCTATTCTTCTCCAGTTCATTGGCATCTGAGTCTTTTTCTTCGATGCTCTGATGTTTGCTCTTTTCTTCTTCTGCTTCTTTTCTTCAGCATCGAGCAAGCTTTCCTTCTTCTTCTGCTGCTCTTGAAAGTTCCTCATCTCTTGCTTTTGTTTATTTACAAAGTTGTAGAGCCATTGAGTATCATTTATTTCTTCTGGCTTGGCTCCGCTAGCTTTGGCAAGAGGGATGATCATTTTGCTCCATTTTCCTCTTCGTCCAGCTGGTTCTTCTGCTTCCAGCTCAGCAACAACTTCATCAATCTCAGACTGCAGCACTTGGATTTCATCTTTAGCTACAGCTTTTCCTTTGCCTGCCCTTGATGTTTTTCCGTTGTCATTACCTTCCCCCTTATCTTCCCCCTTTTTGGCATCATCAACAAGGGTGGAGGATAGGTTGACGATTGTCTCCTTTAGCTGGGCCAGGGCATTGTCAACATCAGCAAGCTTGGCTGTGTTGTCTGCTGTGATGAGGTTGAGCTGTGCTGTGTTGGTATTTCCAGCTTTGAACTGAGTGTCAAGCTCTTTGTAGAGGTTGAACAGTTTTTGAAAGTCAGTCCTGTTGGAGAGCGTTTGTTGTTGTAGAGCTTGTAGCTGGCTGGATAAGTCGTTGTAGCTGCTTTCCAGTGGAGCTTGAAGGCTTGAAATGATCTCAGAAACTCTCTTCTCTAGATGATGTGACTGATCAATGCGATGCGATACGAGAGATTGCTTGAGATCTTCACTGGTGCTTCTTTGTAAGTTCTGGGCAAAAGAGTAAACTTCATCAATGGACTGTCCATGACAATGGACTTGCCATTCTACAGCTGTGAAGCGCAGAAGGGTGTTAACATCTGATTTGAGTTTATCCTGGAATAGGATTTCCTCAACTTGTTTGGCGATTTCGTCCTTCATTGCATCAGAAAGCACGGCATCGGAATCCGTTTGGGTCCCGGATTCGACTTGTCTGGGTTTGACTGCCTCGATCTCGACCAGTGATCATTGGCAATTGGACTAGGTGGTGCAGCTTCTGCGGGCTCAACGGTTGCAAGAGTTGGCTCGTTTTCAGTCACCATTGCCTCAGCTGTGTCGGCATGTACAGCTTCCTTGGCAGTCTCAACTGGAACAATCCAGCTGAGAGTGTGGAGGTAGGAGTTGGCTCTCGTGATTACCTCATCAGATGGTGATACTTCATCTTGCTTAGTCTTCTGGATGAGAGTTTGGATTAGCTCGTCTTGATGCAAGAAGGCATCCTGAAGACTTCCAAATCCGAAGATCTCCTGTAGAGCAGCTTCTTCGGCTTTGAGCTTGTTGAAGGAGTAGAGCTCCACAAGTTCCTCATTTGCGTAAGAAGTAGTCATCTTGGTAGCAAGGTAAAATTTGAAGTCGCTTACGGCGACTAATGCGGCGGGGAGTGAAACAAGAGACGGGTATTGTTGTAGTGCGCTCTTTACTTTTTGAAGCCTGAGGCCATCGAACCTCATGATGGTGGCAGCACGTGCAACGGCTCTGGGACTGAGGATTTCAACTTCCTCAGAAGTAGTGGGGCTTGAAGGTTCAGCTTGGTTTTCATCATCCAGCTGTGAAGGAGCATCAGCTGGATGGGGCTCTTTAGGTGAGCTGGGAAGAGAAGACAGTTCAGCTTGGGAATCAGCTGGCTGTGAAGACGCTTCAGCCAACTGAACATCTGTCTGCTCTCTTAAAGGAGATGGTTCTTTGGGAGGAGAGTTGGGTGCTGAATCTTGGGTGTGTGGAAGCAAGGAGGTTTCAGGTACTGAAGAATTGAAAGGGGAATCTAAGATGTGTACCTGAGGATGGGATGGAAGAAGAGATTGTTGAAGAGAAATTCCAGCTGATTTTTAGTCAGCTGGAGTGGGTTGTGAGAATGCTTGAAGAATTTGGTGAAGGGGAATAACATCCTCTGGGTCTGGGTCAGTGACCACTATCTGTGATTCTTCAGCTTCTCGTGATGTTCTCACGAACTCCCTTCCATTGTCTGAGCTGGAGGAGGATCCCTGAGCTGTCTCCTCAGTAACTAGTCTCCACTCAGTTTTCTTCTTTTGGACAGGGGAGTCTGTGGGAGTGGATTCCAATCCAGCTGGCTCAACAACTGATTTCTCTGCTGCCTCCTTAGCTGGTTTGATGGCTGCCTTGAATTTCAGCTTCTTCTTGGCAGGTAGAGATCCAGCTGGCTGTGTCTCCTCTGATTGCTTCCTTTTTCTTGCTTGAGAAGGAGAGGCAGTCTGATGCTTTGTCTCTTGTGCCCTCTTCTTCCCATCAGGGGCTGCCTTCTTCAACAAGTCAGTGAGCTGACTTGGCTTCTCAAACAGTATTCTGGACACAGAAAATTCTTCTGCGTTATGCCACTTGATTTGTCTTCCGATAGAGTAGCTTTCTATTATGCACGCTACTTTGGTGCACAGATAGATTGTCTCTTTACGTATGCGGTGAAGTCATTCATCTTCAAAATGAATCTTTTTAGATTCTTTTTCCAATTTTCCCATGAAGTATGAGAACCAATCCACAGGGTCATTTCTGAGGATGGCTATCATTGGTTTCAGTTTGGGTATGCTGATCTCTCCTTGAGATCCAGCGATACCGAGGATGCATTTCTGGGTGATATCCAGAAGTAATCTGTACTTGGGCTTGAGCAGGAGCTTGGACATGCTCGCCCTGTACGGTTCTGGCTTGAACATCATCTTATCTAGTTCGATCTGGATTTCTTCTTTGGTGTAATTATCTGGAGAGCGGTCCCCAAGAGTCTTCAGGCCGAACAGCTTGTTCAACATCCGGTTGATGTTGATGTCAACGTCCCACGGAGTTGTATGTCCAGTCTTCTCCTTGATTTGCAGAGAGACGTTGGAATGGAGTCGGTCATCACGGTTAGACATCTCTAAGAAAAACTCTGCCACTTCCCGGCGGAAGATGTTCTTCGGTATTGCAATCGCCCACTGCAAAAGTCCGGTATTTTCGATGAGATCCAGAACTTCCTGGAACTCCGCGTTCTGGTAGTTCTTGAGAGTCAGACAACTCTCAAAATGAAGGTTTGACATCAAGTTCTCAGTCTGGCTTGCTCCTGGTGTAGTCTTCTTTGGTGCCATGATTTTCTTCTGTAGCAAGAGGTTGGAAAGACGAAGATACTCGGGGAGCATATTAGCAAAAAGATAATCAAGAATCTGAGATATGAATTTCAGATAAGTATGAGCGATAGTAAATATGGCGAAGATTTGCAAATTTTTGATAAATATATCAATTGCCCATTTTGATTAATGGTTGAGATCTTGGCAATTGTATTGAAGATCTGCGGCTGAGAGAGATTTGCACAACACGTCCTATGACGTGTGAATATTGAGTGTATGTCACACGCGCGTGAGGAAGTCGAAACGTTCTGACTTCTGACTCAGTTCTCTTGAGCTACAGTATTCTGCATGCTTTTCATTAAATGCGATGGGATATATAGCTTGCAGAATAATCCATTTAAGGAATGCTTGGATGTTTGAATTAAATTCAAATAACTTTATCCTTACATTGTATATTACAACAAGAAATATAATAAGCAAAATCTGCAAACCCGTCAGCTGATCATTGTAGTCAGCTGATACCACTACTGTATTCTCTTCTGCTAGATTGAAGGTTCTCCTTAGCTGAGTATCTTGGTGATTAGCTTGAAGCTTCTTCAACTGAGTTCTCTTTAGCTCTTCGATTGTTGTCCAGCTGAGCTTTATTTCCTTTTAGCTGGATAATCCTTCTGATCTGAGCTTTTAGGATCCATCTGGGTTTGTTCTCCCTCAGTTGGATGAACTTTTCTTTCATTAGGATTGAGCCGTCAGCTTAATTCACACCTTCTTGACTTAGATTTCAGTAGGGGTGCTTCTGTGTGAATTTTTCCAACAATAGATTCCTTCAGAAGTTGATAAGACTCTTGGATGATGTCAGCTGGGTTAGAGAATCATTTTGATTACTCTGCTGGTTCAGTTTTCCCTCCAGTTGGTGACTCCAGCTAAGTCTATCCTGGTGAATGCATCATGCTGGGTATTCTACTTGATTTTGCTGATTCTTTCCAGCTATGTAGAGTTCCCCCTCGATTTGATAGAAGGTGGCTTCTTCTTCAGCTGCATCCTACTTCCTTTTAATGAGCGGATTTTCTCACCATCGGCTAATTTCTTTGAAAAGGTCTCAGATTCTATAGCAGGTAGTCAGCTGTTCCAAATCCAGCTGATTCATCTGCTGCTTCTTTATTCTTTCCTTGAGACCAATGTGCTCAGCTGTATGACTGGCTGCATCTTCCGTTATGCATCCCGCTGTCTTTATTTCACAGCTGGTCGCAGTCAGCTAGCTGGATTTCTTCATCTTCTTTGCTCCTCGATGGTCCTTCCAGGTTGAGCTGATTGAGCTTCTTTTTCTTGTGACCCTCAGAACAATTTCATTGATTGAAGCTCTTTGGACATTCTTCAGAAAGTTCATCAGATATCGTGATGACTTTGATGGTTGTCTCTCATGGTGTTATATACTCTGAGAATGAGACGTTCCAAATTGTCAATCAGCCTTTCTGTTCTTCTCATCTCCTGGTGGCTTGAGACGATTGCATCACAATCCATCTGTTTTGCTGCTGAGTGAAATTCCTCTCTCTAGTACTCCAAGATATTTTCATATCTTGTTCTTCGTACCCCCAAGTCATGGAGATAATTCCTATAACATTCGCATCTTGGACAAATGTCTGGATTCATGATTTCTCAAGGGCTCCTCTATTGAGAGATTCCTGCACAAGGAAGATTTCACGACAGTATGCAATATAATGATTAAAAAAAAATTTTGAAGCTTTGAAGGATTTGTTCAGGTGACCACTATCAGCAATGAAATGCTGACTTGACAGATACAGTGATCTCTTGAACCACTGCTCTGATACCAATTGTTGGTCCCAAGACGGATACCTTGGTGTAGAGGGGGGGTGAATACACCAAGGTTTAAAAACTTTTCCAAGTCAAAACTCTTTTCAGAGAGCTGGCTGTGTTCGATCCAGCTGAATGACAGCTTGATCGACACAGCTGGCTGTGTGTGTGTGTGCGGAATGTGGTGGATTTGGAAAGTCCGTCTGTTGCTTCAAATATATTGCAAAACTCTGTTTCACTTTTCAGTTAATCAGTTTATGCAGCTTGAAATGTATGCTCATGAGGGTTAGTAACATGCATAAAACAAAGCGATAAATAACAAAGCATTTTTAACGTGGTTCGGAGTAACACCTCCTAAGTCCACGACCAGGTTCACTGGTAATTCACTACCACTTGGTTTTCAAGTACCAAGCAACTTCACAACTCTAACCCGAGCTGTGTTTCAACAGTTTGCGGGCACTGTCAAGCCTACACCTTCAGTTGACGGGTACTGAAGAACCTAACCACTCGAATTACACGCTTCGAGCAAGCGTACCTTTACCTAACCTTTCTGGGTTTGGGTTTGGGTATGGGTTTTTCCAACTATGAACGAGTTCTTACAATGAAGAACAAGGAGTATGATGAACTCGTTCAAACTAGGCTTAAGATATTTATATTCTGATCTATTCTGCCTAAGACTGAATATGTGAACAACTAAGAACACAGCTGACTAGCTGGGTGTTCTTGAAAGATTTGGCTTTGAAGATCATTGTTCATTTTTCTATTTTCTTCAATTTTCTTCAGTCGTCTCTTCACCAGTCTATTTCTAATGTTGGAGGAGAGATATATATAGGTGGAGATTCAAACTAGCCGTTGGAAGAGAGCCGTTTGAATCTTACCTACTCTTGTTGACTTCTGGTCTTTAACCTACGAAGTAGGTCTACATCTGCAGAGGCTAGTTCTTCTCTGATCCGACTGCGTCAGATAAGATCTTCTGACATCGGGATCTTGTCTTTGAGAAGGTCTTCGTCTTCGAGCTGCTAAGCGTTTCTGCTGTATCTTCAGCGGCTTGGACTCTGCTGTGTCTTGACTCTGAGCTGTGTCTTAGACCTGTGCTGTATCATCAACCTGAGCTGTGTCACTGACCTGAGCTGTGTTTTAGACCTGAGCTGTGTCATCGACACTAAGCTGGGTCTTTTATACTGAGCTGGGTCTTTGATACTGAGCTGGGTTTCCGTCACTGAGCTGGGTCTTGATACTACAGGATCTTTGACTCTGCTTGGTCTTGCTCTGCTGAGTTCTTAAGTTGTCTGCTTAGCTGTGTCTTCTGCTATGTCTTCTGCTGTCTTCAGCGATTCTACCTGTAAACTAAGAAACTCTATAAGCTAAAACAGGTGAGCTGAAAAATGCTTAGGCTTGTCCGTTGAGGTCAGTTGGGTTTTGGTATCCAATCAAAACTCTATTAATTTTCCCAACAGTTCTCAACATATCCTCCAAGATCTGAATGGTTCTTTCTGATTGACCATCCGTCTGAGGATGAAAAGCTGTACTGAAATCCAATTTGGTACCTAACTCTTCTTGCATACTTTTCCAAAAATGAGAAGCAAATTTTGAGTCTCGATCCGAAGTGATCCGAAGTGATTGACTAAGATATGAAGAACATCTAATCATTTCCAAGATTTCTCCCAAAATTTTCGAAAATTAAGAAGGAATAAATAGATGACTTTAGCTTGAAATCTTGAGCTAAGAATTGAGAAAAATATAAATCCAACCTTAATTTTGGATTTGACACTAAATTATTCTTGATCTTCAACCTCAATCTTGCACAACAATGGAGGAAACTCTCAAGTGTGTGTAAGTGTGTGTGATCGAGAGAGAGAGTGTGAAAGGTGTGTGTCTGCGTGAGTTTTTGAGAGAGTGAGGATGAGAGTGGATGATATATCTATATATAGATAGATATAAGATAGAGGTATTATTTTATTTTAACTAATTACTAAGTTAGGTTAATTAGTTAAATGCTTAATCGATTCAAATAATTATCAACGACTAACCCTCGGATAAACTCTTAATTTCTCAACACAGTAATTAAGATTAAGGTTTCACGAACCTTAGATAAAAATCTCACAGAAAGAATTGGAGATTTGCAATATTTTCAAATCGACCGAAACTAAATTTTTAAGCGATAAATTACGTAAAATTTCACGTAATTAAATTAAATTCTTCTTTTAGCCAATTAATGACTAAACATTTATCATCTATTGATAAATGTAAAAACTTCTTCGTTTTGGATTAACCGAGGCGATAAAAATTAATTAAAACTCATTTTTCCGGTAGAATATATCTGCTGGGTAAAATTTTCAGAACGAAAATTTTTATTTTACTAAAATTCTTATCTTTCTCATTAAATTAAATTTAGTACGCAAGAAATACGGGATACTACAACTTCATTATGGTATTAACTGATGTCCAAAATTTGCTTAATATGATTAATATTTGGTTATCTTTTCAGCTATTGATTGCCAAGGGCGGCAGTTTACCATAGTGAACACAAATGGGTATCCAATTGTCTTTGTTTACTTTTTATTTCACGCATTTATCTTCGGTGATTCTATATTATTTTGGCTATTTTTTGCATCTTAATATTGGTAAGCAGTACTATTTGGCCAATTATACTGTTGATATATTTTATTGTTAAATATTTTGAGTTTCTATGAAAATCTATGTCTATGTGCTTTCCATTTGGATAGTGAATATAGCTATATGAGATCTTATTCTTATAAGCTTAAAAGATATTCTATATGATTTGTTTAATTATGAAACCTAGCAATTTCCTTAATGATTTAGTATTTCATGATATAGTTTCTTGTGTTTACTAAAAAAGTATCTACTTTGATGGTTCTCCTGATTCTTGTACGTATCAAAATGAGAGATTTTCAAATCTAAATAGCAGGTAGTATATAAGTCTGATGTTAAAACAAATTTGTGTTGTTGCACTAATTAAGTATCCTCGAATTATTACTACTATTCCCACGCCACTGAGATTGACAACCTAAAAATTTCATATAGATTATAATTTCATCCGATTTACTGATAAATTATCTAGTGTTTCTGAAATAGAAATCTTACGAGGATACCTCATTTATTTTTCCTCTATCCATTCAGTTTATTAGTAAACTTGAGCTATTTGATTTGATTGATTGATAATATTTGGATTATTTTTCATTGCTCAGTATACTCAAGATAATGGTTGGGTTAAATGTGGGGTAAGTGAACTTATAGCTCTCATCTTCTACTATTCTTCACATCACAACCTCGTGCTCCCTACTCTCATTTTGAATATTTTAGAGAAAGGGTTTTACTGTTTTAGTCAGCCCGTACAACTGCTGCATTACATTGCTGGTACTTTTATCTGTGCACCTTGTTTTGTACATAATTATTTTCCTTTATCATAATTTCAGGCACACAACTTATGCCAAAGCATAAAATTGAGACAGAAGCTGCTCCAGACAGGGAGTTGTGGGGTAATGGACAAGTTGTGTGATAAAGCATGTCTTCGATTTTGAAATACCAGGTATTGATTGCTATGTACACTTTTGTAATCATTATAAGCTGTAACAATGTGAGTCAAGATTGTTCTTGAAACCTAATTGCCTATTTCCTGCCTTCTTTTTCTGCCTGATTAGTGGCATCCAAAAAAAGATGAAGCTTCTTTAAAAGTTTGTGTTATCAGCCTCTCGATCAATATTTATTAGTTGCATTGTTGTCTCTCATACATTTGCGTTCAAGTTCATGTTTTTTATTTCATGTCGGAATAACTTGATTGGATTTATGATGTTTTGCCTTATATTAGGTCGTGTTTTTAATTAGGAATGATCAACCATAGTAGCTTAAGATCGTTATTGTCCTTGAAAGAATTGAAACATGATATGCAGGAAGATTGATAAATTACAAGGAAATATACAAGTCTGTTGATACTAAATTCATTGTGTTTGACACGTTTGATCCTGCATATAATATATTTGCACTAGCTTGCTGGACTTAATGAGGTTATGTAAATGATAGTGGTGTTTTGCTATCATTGCCTAAAATATTATGATTATATTGATTTCATTCATACTTTGTCATCTATATTGTCTTGATTTTGTAATTTCATTTGAAAAGGTTATGTAGTGCTCTTATCATTATTGATTGATAATATTTGAATTCTTTCTCATTGCTAGGAATGATTGGGACCATTGGGTTGTAGGAGGAGAATGATCCGAGTGAAGAAGCTAATTAAGTGGCTACCCATGACTACAAGGAATCAAGCGCGCTTCAGGTGAAGATGGGCAGGTGGAGTAGGCGAAGAAGAGATGATTATGAGTTTTGGATGATACTTGCATAGATAGATCTTTTTATGAAACATTATCGTGTATCTTGACTATATTTGGATGATAATATATGTAAGACTATGTTTTGATGATAATAAATATATCATTTTATAATTTTAAAAATATTATTTATCATTTTTAAGAATTTAAAAATAGGTAAATTAAAAAAATATAACGGTAAAGAACTGTTATGTATTACAGAAAAGATAACGGAAAATAAACCGTTATCTAAAATATAAATCAACGTTATATATGGTGAAGTCTAATACATATAAAGGATATTTCATAACGGTATAAAGTATATTTCATAACGATTTGTAACGTTATGTATAACAATTATAGATAACGGAGATAACAGTGTTATGTGTTATGATAAAACCGATATGTATAACATTATAGATAACGGTTTTTCCGTTATGTATGAGCGCATCATACATAACACTACTATATATAACGGAGTTTTAGGCACATAGATAACGGATAATCTCCTTTATCTATGAGCTTTTTTCTAGTAGTGTGTCTTCCGCTGCAACACTTTGAACTTATTTTGTCTTGGTGTTTATGTTTCCTAAATCCTGAATAGTCTAAACTCGTATGATGGTCTTTATTCGAAACTTAGCCGTTGCTGCCTAAAATCGTATGATGTTGATTATATTGAATGTATGCGTTCTCAAAAGCATGCTTGTTGTGAGATATGTTCTACGTGCTATCTCTTCATACTCTTGCTCTGCTTCAGCTACTCGAGGTTCTTGATTGGACATGTGTGACTCTTCATATGAATTTTTACTTTCAATGTTTGAGATCATTGCATCAATCTCTTTTATGGCACAATGTGCTCTCATCATAGAATCTAACAAGAAATCAAACTTTTCTGTTTGTGATGGAATGTCAAACACACCACCTTTTCTTCATGGAGGATATCAATTCTCTTTATCACCATAGTTTTCAAAGCCTCATATTGTCGCCTTAGTTGCATCCACTCATCCCATCGAGAAGTCATGGCTCATGCACTATATGAATCATTCTAGCTTGCAAGAAAATAAATAATAATAAAATTAGAAAACTAAACAATATATGTCTAAACTAATATCAAACAATCTAATCGTAATATCACAAGAACTAAAAACAATCTCCGGCAACGGCGCCAAAAACTTGTTCGCTATTTTCTTTCACACCGCAAGTGCACGGGTGTAATTGAGCACATGGAAGCAAGGTCGTATTCCACAGAGATTGTATTAATTCAAGCAAGTACCACTTTCAATTGTTATCCCACTATTTAAACTTTTAAATTTGTAGATTTGATTATACTAATGATGCAAATAATTAAATAAAAATAAAAATAAACAAAGGCAAGGGAAAATATTTAGGATTAAAGATAGAGAGAAAATATCTCAAGGTTTCGATTTCAGTTAACACTCGAATTAAAATTCAATTCAATCAATCAATTGATTTGTTAGACTCGACTCTTACTAAGACGATCACAGAATTAGCATAGACCTACTGTCGTAGAGCCTAGACCGTGGATTACATGCAAGAATTGTTGTGTCCAATCAATAACTGAACATGCAACTCCTAAAAGCTTCTTAGATCTATTGTTCTCATACAAATCTCAAGATCTTTAGACTATATTAAAGAGTATGTCCTATGTTCTAGATCAAGCATCAATTCTCATCTTTCGAATATTGAATTAACACATCAAATATGCACAATTGGTGATCAATCAATCAAGCATGAGAAAGCACAAGAATATAGAAAACAAAAGAAGGTCTCAATTGATTAATTAAACTAAAATTGAATCCAAGTATTCACCTACTCTCTAACCCTAGGATAAAATAAATTAGCTACTCATAGTCATAATAAACACAATCAAAATATCGAAAAACATAAAAAAAAAATTCCTAAGATGAATCTTGGTCTTGAATGCCTCCAATCTTCTCTTCCCGTCTTCAATCTTCAAGAATTCTTCCAAGCATAAAAGTGTGTGAAAATAAAATCTAAAGTATCTCCTTAATGAACCACCACCCTTAACAAAGTAGTACAAGGCCTTTCAAAAAAAAAAACAATGTAATATAAGGAGTATTTATAGGTGGAAAAATAGTACAATTCGACTAGGGTTAGGAATTAGGCCAAGAAAGAAAGTAGAAACGAAAAAGGAAACATATTGGAAAATTTCGTCGGGCCATGCGGCCGCATGGCGGACCGCATGGTGGACCGCATGCACTATCTGCCCTGATTTGGGGGGTGTGCCATGCGGTTGGTCAAGCGGCCGCATGCCCGACCGCATGCCATTGTTCCCGCGCGCAGTGTTTTTATTTTGACCAGTTCTCCCTCGTTTCAACTTCGATTTTGGATCCGTTTTCGCCCGCGAATTTCTATCAAACTCTACTTTCATCCTATCATGCCCATTTTTCCTAAGCTTTACTCCATTTTTCCTGAAAAATTAGACAAACAACGAACGAGTATCATATTTCACAAAATAACAATACTTAAGCACAAAACTCATTCCAAACATGATTTCCCACTACAAATTAACTTCAAATAAGCTTATAAAGATGAGAAAATCCATGTTTATCACAACTTTTATTTTTCACTATTCATAGTGGCTATTTGACATTTTAACTCTTAAAATTAACTATGTTACTTCAGGGATTAGGTCCCGAGTACAAGTTTAGATCCGTCGGTGACATGCAGTCCAGGATGTTGAGTAATCAGTCGGAACTACACTTACCTAATAAAATCATGTTATGTGTATTGAGATGAGGCTTCGATTTCAAAAACCTTCTGTTACACTATTAAATGTCATGGCATCACCCACTAAGTACTTTCCACACTCAACCCAAATGTTGTCAAATGTTTCAGGGTTGGGGGCAGGTGGTGAGGCGCAGGACTGAGGCGGGGGTTGTAGTTGTTTATATGCTTTCGCTATAAATATGTCACATTGAATAATGTTTTAAATATGTGTTTTGAAACAATGATCGCCAGATCCTTTTTTTAAGTATGTAAATATACTACTATATCTTTTGTTTTAACTCTATTATAGAATGATATTGTCTATTACTGTAATACCCCATTTTTTCATAACTAATCTTAGTAAATAATTAAGATAATTATTTAGAATAATTAAAATACGAGAACTTATAAAGAAAATAAGTTCATGCAATTAAAATTTTTCGGCAGTACTTGCCGAATTCAAAGTTTCTAAGATTTATTCTCATTCCGGTTAATCCGAAATGAGATAATGAAGGTATCTATGATTACGTGCTTATATATTTGATATTATCTGAGAAGTATGTGTTAGTTTTGGAAGATTTGATTTCTCCGGAAATCATAAAATTTCTCCGGCAAATTATTTTAGTTCCGGATTTTATTTCCGAAAATTTCTTGAGAAAGCTTATATTAGGGTTTGAGAAACCCAAATAATTTTTTTTATAAGTTCGAAAGCTTTTTAATTAAGCTGTGATGATTGTTTATTGGATGTTTGATTAATTAATTAGATAATTAATTAATCAATTAAAGTAAGATTTATATGCTTAATGTTTAATAAATTAATTAAGCTAATTTTTGAAGCATAATATTCCTAAGAAATAAAGCTTGTCTTATAAGCTTTATTATTAATTTCTAATTAATTTAATCTAACAATATCTAAGAGAATAAATTATAAGATATTGTTAGTATTAAATTTAATTCATAATATCTTAATTTAGATATTATAACACTAAAGTCAAATTACTAACTAATAAGGAAGTGACACCTCACCTTATCCAAAATGCAATGATGATGAAGAGATTAGTCAAGATTAGCATGCTACATACGTGTGTTTAAGTTCAATGTATTTGGACTTAGCTATTAGTTAAGTGTGTTAGCATCCATCTTCATCCTCATTTTCTCTTCCTCAAACTCTCGACACACACACGGCAACACACACTCAATCACACACAATCTTTATTGAAGAAGCTTCACCAAGCTCAAGAAATCAAAGAAATTAGCATTCAAATTAATCAAGAAGGTTAGATCTTTCACTAATCAAGTTCTTAGCTCAAGATTGAGCATAAAAATCCATCTTATTTTTCAAAATTTATGAAAAATATGGAAAAATAAGGGATTTTTAATTTTGATACTTGATGATTAAATTGATGGATTATTTGAGTTTAGAAAATTATTTTAAGCATGTTTAATGTTGGAATTAATCAAAGATTCAAGACCCTTTTATTTATTTTGGAATTACCGAAAATTAATGAATAAATTAGGGGTTTTTGATTGTTGAATTTCATGATCAAATTGATGATTTATATGAGTTCATGTGATGTATATAAACATGTTTAGTGATTCAATTTAGCTAGCTTGATCATTTGTTAATTAATTTAAAAAGGGCCGAAATTAAGGGCTAAAACTAAGAATATTTTATTTAATTTTACATGCTTGAATTGATGTTTAATTTGAGCTTATATGATGTTTTTGAACATGTTTTTACATGAATTAAATGAGTTGAAACGCCCTGGCCTAATTTGTAAGAAATTCGAAATTAATGGTCTTGAAATTAAGAGTTTCTGGAGTTTAATTGCTAGCTTAAGTCAGCTGGACCCAGCCAGCTTGATTAACTCAAATTTGGACCCCAATAGGAATTACCAGTGAACCTGGGATCAATGGAATTACCCAGTGACGTCATTGAATTACCAATGGACTGAATTACCATTGGACCCGGTCATTAGATTAACTCAGTGAGTCCCAGGCCGGCTCAGCTTTTTTCCGGCCGGCTCATTTTCGGCCGGCTTTTTCCGGCCATTTCGGTTTTCGGCCGCTCGGTTTTCCGGCTCGGTTTTCCGGCCCGGCTTAGTTTTTCAATTAGCTCGATTCAGATAGCTCGGTTTTTCACTAGCTTTGATTTTCCGATCGGCTTGATTTATCCAAATTGATCTTTGCTCAACTTGTTTTCAGTTGTTTCTTCCGTAAACTCAAAAGTTAAAATGTTAGCTAATTTTTCCTAATGATACGTTAATGATGAGTTTAAAAATTAATGATACGTCATTAATGAGCTTACATGTCAAAGACATATATTGATAATATAATGTTAAGCTTAAATGTTATCAAAGAGCTTAAGCATTTTTTTTATATGCTAAAATAAATAAAGAAAGAGCTTAATGATTAATGAGATGCTTATATGAAGAAATGAAATGTTTATTTTTTTATGATATGATGTTACGAATGATATGATAAGCTTAAGTGTTTAATGATGTAAATAGTATGAGTTTAAATGTTAATAAAGTGTTTATATGCTTAAGTATGAGATTAAATGATGAAATATGTGATTTATGTTTTAAAATATATCCTGAAGTTATAATCGATTATTTATCGATTAAGAAGTTAAGTAAGAAAGAGGAAGTAATTAGAAAAGTTTAGTTCCTAATTGCCGAGATAAAAACCCTAGAACAAAGCCGAGACAAATTAGAGAAATTTTAAGAATAGCTGCGGTATCCCTCATTTAAATATTAAATTTTTCTCGCTCTTATGTTTAAATTTAATTATTAAATGAAGGAACGAGCGGGACTGAAAAGTGAGGGAAAAGCCGAGAAGTTAAAGTATAGATAAAGTAGCTTCAGTCCAGGTGGGCTTTCTAAACTAAAGAAATGATGAATGTGATATTATGATTGTATATTTGATGTTTTTAAAGTGATTGACTTGCCAACTGTTTAAAGTTTTTGTATGATACCATCTACCAAGGAAAGACGAATTCGGTCCTACGAAAGGGGTAGGATTTGTGTACACTATGTTGTAATCGGGAGCCTTCCTTTATGGTAGGACGATTACAAGTGTTTGAGAAGGAGGCCTACTTCTCAACACTCAAAAGTTATAGTAGATGTGGTACATACATGATAAGTATTTTGACTGCGCGGTCACTTATAATGAAAGGAAAAGGTTTGAGCATGCACAGGTTTGTTTATAAAAGTTACTTGTGCTATGCTTTATGGCAAGTTATCAATCTATAGCTCTAAGCAGCAGTTTTTAATTATTTTGGCATGTGTCCACTGAGTACAAAAGTACTCAGCCCTGCATGTTATTTCTAAAATGTGCAGGCTAGCTTGGATGAAGATGGAGTGTGCTGGGCGGACTTTTGTTGTTGACCTCTTGAAATTTTGTTGATGTTGAGCAGGGTTATATGTCTTCATACATATAATCAAAGATATGTCATGTTGGTTTCCGCTGCAACACTCTGAATTTATTCAGTAATTGTTGTTTTATTGTGATGTTGAAGCTATGACTTGATAAACCTTGTTTCCGTTGCTAAACTCTGATACGAGATGGTATTGTCTTTTGACCATTTTTGGCTATTTTGGTTTGACTTGAAAGTATGATTTATTGTATGATGGTTTTTGTTGGATAACTGGGTCGTTATCTTGTTCCTTGGTTAATCATAAATTGTGTACGTCGTGGGACCCACCGGCTTGGTTATCTTCATTCTAAGTCGGGCTGCGACAATTACGACTCTCTTACATTGTTTATTCTTTTTAACGAAGAGTGTCGAGTAGTCAGCCACAATTAGATGCTTGATTTTCCGGTCCACGTGGTGGTCTTTGACTCCACTGATGAACTAGATTGTCAACTCTTTCTGGCGAACTAGGCTCTGGTAACCCCATCTTCTATATTGTAATATCCCGTCTTTCTTGCATATTAAAATTAATTAATTTAATAAGAAAGATAAGATTTCAGTGAAAGAAAAATTTTCGTTTCTGAAAATTTTATCCGGCAGAAATATTTTGCCGTAAAAATGAATATTAATTAATTTTTATCTTCTCGGTTAATCCGAAACGAAGAAGTTTTTACATTTATCAGTAAGTGATAAATGTGTGGTCATAAATTGACTGAAATATGAATTTAATTTATTTAAGTGATTTATTGTGTGATTTATCACTTAAAATTTTAGTTTCGGTCGATTTGAAAATATTTCGAATCTCCGATTCTTTCTGTGAGATTTTTATCTATGGTTCGTGAAACCCTAAATTAAATTCCTATATTGAGAAATTAGAGAATTTATGGAAGATTAGTTTGTGGTTAATTAATTGAATTAATTAAGAATTTAATTAATTAACTTAAGATTACTATTCATTAAAATATCTTAGATATTTTAATGAATAGTAACCCATATCTATCTATATATATGTCTACCATCTCCATTTTCTTCACCTCTCTCTCTCTCAAGAAACTCGACACACACACACAAGCTTTCTTCCATTTTTGTTCTTCTTCAAGCTCCAAGATCAAGGATCAAAGTTGAGAAAATTATTCTCAAGTCTTTAAGTAAGAATGGATCTCTATTCTCCCAAGTTTTCAATTCATTTTCATGGTTGAATCATCTTCTCTATATATATAAATATATTTCGAAAATTTGGGGAGGAATTGAAGAAGTCATTGAATGATGTTTTGATCTTCATGAATTATGTTTATTCTATGCTTAGAAGATCAAATATGTGATTAAATTAAGCATGAGAAAAACCCTAGCCTATGTTTCATTATTTTTGAAATTTTGAGAAAATGGTCAAGTGTTGATCCATATTTTGTATGGTTGCTTTGATGTTAAATATGAGCTTAGTTAATTAATCTAAGCATGTTTCATGTTGAAGTTAAGCATGAAATTATTAACCTTCTAATTTTATTCATTATATTATGGCCGAAATTGAGAGAATAAAATTAGGATTTAATATGTTGAGATTATATGATGTATTTAATGGATAATGTGATGATATATGATATTAATGATGTATGATTAATCAAGAATTAATCAAATAAAAGCATGATTAGCCCTAAAACCCTAGAAATTCGAATTAGGGTTCATGAATTAGGGCTTTTAATTTGATGATTAATTGAATGAAATTGATTGAAGAAATGAGCTTATGTTAATTATATAAGCATGCTAGAAATTAAAATGAAGAGAAAAGAATTTTAGAAACCTTAAATTAAAAATAACCGAAAGTAAAATAAAGAAAATAAATTATCATTTGATTTTAAATTAAGAAACTAATTACATTTATGAACTTCTCATTAAAAATAAAGTATTGTGTGATTTTCTGGGAATTTAATTCAAAGTAATAAAGATTTTTTATTTTTGGTTGATTTTTCCGAGTTGGGAGTTTATATGTTTAATCGAGTCGAATGTGTGAAGTAAATGTGTGATTATGCGTATAATATTATAAAATGTGTGTGGAATTAATTTGAGAATTTTCTGAATCCGTTAAACGGATTAAAATTGACTTAGTCGATTGTCATAAATAGTGATTGATGAATATTATGTTAAGTGTGATTTTGATTGATGGTTGATGATTAATGATGAGTTCAGATAGATTAAGAGTGTTTAAGAAGTTAAGTTAGAAATTCTCGAGTTTCGACGTAGAATTTCAAAGTAAATTAAAAGTTAAGAATATCGAATTCGTTTATTCGATAGTAGTTAATTCTCGTTCTGAATTCGTGAATTTTAATTCGAATAAAGGAGCGAGCGGAAGTGTGAATCCGAGGATTCAGGATCGATAAAGGTTAAGTCCAAAGCTTCAGTTATCAGGTGGGTTTTCTAAACAAATAAATGATGAATGCTATATATATATATATATGATTATATATATATGTGTGATGTTTTCAAAGTAATTGGCTTGCCAAATGTTTAAGTTTTGTATGATACCGTCTACCAAAGAAGACGAATTCGGTCCTACGCAAGGTAGGATTTGTGTACACTATTTTGTAATCGGGAGCCTTCTGAAAGGAGTGGACGATTACAAGTGTTTGAGACGGAGGCCTACTTTAATACTTTAATATATATATTCTTTTCTTTTGAACATACTTTAATATATATATATTCTTTTCTTGTGTACATACACAAGGTTGTTTTTAAGAAAATACTTGTGCAATGTTTTTCCGGCAAGTCCAATTTATAGCTGTATTCAGTAAGTTTTCAAATTATTTTGGCATGTGCCCACTGAGTACGAAATTATTTTGGCATGTGCCCACTAAGTTTTCAAGAGTCGTTGATGATAAGATTAGACCTAGAATATATGTCTTCATACATATATAGATTATGATGTTTGAGTTGGTATAAGTTTGATGAAGTTGTTGGAATTCGGAAGTCTCGAATGATGTTCGTTATATTTTGAATCCAAACTACCTGAATATATGTACATCAGTTTCAAAATTGTTTTGGAATTTAGTTGAGTATTGAAACTGTTTTTCCTATCGTGCTTTCTTGATCCTGAATATCAACTCATTTCCTTCAAGTTAGTTGCCGTTGATTTGGGTAATAAGATTATTGATTTTCGAGCTGATTTGAGTTCGTATTTGATGATATGCATGTTGATATTTTCGATTGAGAGATCATTTCTTCAATCTTGAGTCATGCATATCTTAACAAGCCTAAGTTGATTATTTGTCAAACATGAGATGCCTTGTTGTTCTTAAATGATAGCCGGGTCGCTATCTTAATCCTTTTGTTAATCATAAATTGTGTAAGTCGTGGAACCCACCGGCTTTATCATCTAAATTCTAGACCGGGCTGCGACAGAGTGGTATCAGAGCAGGTCTGTCGGCTCTAGTTATATATGTCTTAAAAGTATGTCTTAAAAGTCTAGTCTAGTTTGAATCCCTAGACTAGTCGGGAGCAAGGTCTATTTGCTCTAAGTTCTGTTTATTCTAAGTTAATATTTCAAAGTCTGGTCTGGTTTGAATTCTAGACTAGTCAAGTGTTAACATGTCGCAGCCCGAACCTCGATATTAGATGTCAAGGCCGGTAGGTCCCACGACTTACACAATTTATGATTAACAAAGGAATTTAAGATAGCGACCCGGCTATCGTTCAAAAGAATAACCATACTCAACAACTCATCATTTTAGAATAATACGACATATATGACTCGAGACGATCAACTGAAATCAATATGACATACATATCAATAAACATAACTCGAATCACTCGGAATTAAAAGACCTGATCAACCAAATAATCGACAATTGATCAAGAAGATGACATATTGACTTGAGGATCAAGAAAACAAGATAAAGAAAAATGTTTTGAGTTCGACAAAGCTTCATGGAATAGAGATTTTATTAAATACATATCAAGACTAAGTTTTACGCAAACTGTGACAAAAAGAGTTCGACTATCAAAACATAGATCGACTCCAGGGTTTAAACAACTTCATCATATTTTAATAAAATCATCTTAACATGGCAGCGGAATACGAAAGGCTATATGTATGACGACATATAATCTAGGCTCTTTAATTTTTTTTTAAATATTAACAACAACAACCAACATCCATCCAGCCTCGTCATCTACATTCCTGCTAACCTGCACGTTTTAGAAATAACATGCAGGGCTGAGTACTACGTACTCAGTGAACACATGCCGAAAACATTTGAAAACTTTGCTGAATACAGCTATATATGAAAACTTACCAGAAAACATAATACGAGGATTTTCTGAAAACAACTCGTAAAATGTTAAAAATACTTTCTTTTCTCAAAAATTTATTTGTCTGCAGACATTTATAACAGTATGAACCATATCTACAAATAAATAATGGTGATGAGAAAGAGGCCTCTTTCTCAATCACTTGTAATCGGCATATCAACGAAAGACTCACGGTTACGAATAACCGGTATAACAAAGAAATGCGCACGATTACCAATGTGTACACAGATTTCACCTTGCGTGAAACCGAATTCGTCTTTCTGAAGTAGATGGTAACATACTTAACATTCAAAAATAATTTTGGCAAGTATCAAAACTTTAAAACCATAGTATATTATGCTTTTCACATATTTTAGTTTAGAAAGCCCACCTGATTACTTTAAGCTTTAACTTTAAATCTTTAACGCTAGAAATCCTTTTACTTCACGTTTCTGCTCCCGCTTCCGCTTGCTCCTTTAATCGAAACGGAATAATGATTTTAGAATGAGAACTTCTATCGACTAACGACTTCGACATTCTTAACGTAATTCGATTCGAATTTCTACGCCGAAACTCTACGAAATTCGGGAATTCCTATCTTACTTTTAAAACGTTCTTAATCTATCTAAATCTATCTTAATTCCTCATTAAGCATCAACATCAATCAAATCTCATATAACATCAACATTTATAAATTACTATTTATCATAATCGACTAAATTGATTTCAATCCGTCTAACGGATTCAGAAAATTCTCAATTTAATTCCACACACTTATTTCATCACAACAAACATAATTATACTTTAATACACACATTAACTCAATTAAACATATAAACTTCCAAATCGGGAAAATCAACCAAAATAAAAAAAAAACTTTATTACTTTGAATTAAATTTCCAGAAAATCATATAACACTTAATTTTTATTAAGAAGTTTATAAATGCAATTAATTTCTTAATTAAAAATTTAATTAATATTTTATTTATTTATTTGATTTTCGGTAGTTTCAATCCTAGGATTTCTAGAATTATTTTTCTCCTCTTTTAAATTTCTATTATACTTAATTATTATTTTAAGCTCATTTCTTCATTTAATTTCATTCAATTTAGTATTAATCTTCCAACCCTAATTTAGAAATCCTAATTCGATTTTCTAAGGTTTCTAGGGTTAATCAAGCTCACTTTTCATTATCTCTTGATCTAATATACTTCATTAATATCATATATCTTTAATTGAATCATCAAATCCATCATATAACATTACATTATTAAACCCTAATTTATATTCTTATTTAATCGATTATTTTCTCAAAATGAAATTGGTTGGAAATTTTTAATTACTTCCAACATGAAACATTCTTAAAATACTTAACTAAACTCATTTATATCATTAAATCAATCATACAATTCATGCATCAAGTGTTCTTCATTTTCTCCCATTTTCGAAAATTTCCAATTATGAACTAGGGTTTCTCATACTTAAATCTAATTACATATATGATCTTATAATCATATTCTAAGCATAATTTATGAAGAACAAATCATCATTCAATGCATGAATTAAAATTTAGCATTTTCTTCTAAATTTCGATTTTCATGCAACTTAGGGTTAGGGTTTTGATTTTTCTAATTTAATCACACAAATCATCATATAATTATGATATAAGCAACATACTATAAGATCAAAATCATCTAAACACTCCTCCATTTCTCCCCAAAAATGTCGAAATATATATATACATAACTAGAGTTATTCATGCATCATCTTAAGCTAATAATTGATCATCTAACATCTTAAAATCATCATATAAATAACATATGAAGGCATGAACCACATCTACCAATTTCTACAAATTCTCCCCAAACTTTCGACACATATATATATATACATTTTCTACCATAAGAACTTGGAAAAATAAAGATATATGCTCACTTAAAGGATTGAAGGTGATATGCTCTAGACTTTGGAGCTCAAAGCTTGCTCAACAATGGAGATCTTCTTAAGTGTGTGTGTGAGTGTGTGTGTCGAAAGAGAGAGTGAGATTGAGAGAGAGATGGCTGCTTGTGTGTGTGCGTGTATGAGTGAGATGAGAGATGAGAGAGATATCTAAATATAGTAGTTATAACCTAGGTCTAGATGTATAGGTTAGCTAATTTAAAATTGAAACTTAATTACTAAGTTTAGGTTAATTCATTTAATTAGTTATTAATTCAATTAATTAATAACTAATTAATCTTCTAATAATTCTCTAATTTCTCAACACAGTAATTAAGATCAAGATTTCACGAACCTTAGATAAAAATTTCACAGAAAGAATCGGAGATTCGAAGCATTTTCAAATTGACCGAAACTAAATTTTTTAAACGATAAATTACGTAAAATTTCACGTAATTAAATTAAATTCTTCTTTTAGTCAATTAATGACTAAACATTTATCATCTATTGATAAATGTAAAAACTTCTTCGTTTCGGATTAACCGAGACGATAAAAATTAATTAAAACTCATTTTTCCGGTAGAATATATCTGCCGGGTAAAATTTTCGGAAAGAAAATTTTTATTTTACTAAAATTCTTGTCTTTCTCATTAGATTAATTTATTTTAATTACTTAAGGAAGACATGATACTACATAACAACAACAAAAGTCCAGCACCTCATCTCATCTGGCAAACCAGGTACGCATTTAAAAGTTTCATATGATAAAAAGTTTAAAATTTGAAGTTCCACGTGACTGACAGACTGTTATGTAAACCTGATCAACCCACATAGCTAGAAACTCAGTAATGGTCTTCTGTCTCCATAACGGAGTTAATTAATAAGATGAAGTTAGAAAATTTGAGAAATATGAAATTGTGATGTGGATTTGAGATTTTAATGAGGTTGTTTTATGTTAGGTTGATTTAAGCAAATTGGTGAATAATTGTGCAAGTAAGTTGGTTATTTAACTTTAGAAGGTACCGTGAGTTTGGTACCATCAATTGGAAGCGAAATTAGCTTCTCAAAGTGACGAGGTCATAAGAGAATTTTAGCATATGCATATGAGTTATACGGAAATGTTAGTAGAGTTTTTAAACCACCTGGACCGTATTAGCCGCCGATCCCAGTGGATAGAGCAGGATTGCAGGATCCGATGTTTCAAGATGACCTAATTCCTTTTCTCATTTCTCAGGAGAACCCTGAGATCGTTGTTACTCCTCCTTCTAATGATTATGGGATTGATGTAAACTCATTTATTTCTTAGCCGTTGTCGAATGGCTATGTTTCATCTCCACCTCTATCAAATGTTTTGTTTCTGTTCTTGTAGTATCCCGTCTTTCTTAAGTAATTCAAATAATTAATCTTCTGAGAAAGAAAAAAAAATTTAGTGAAATAAAAATTTTCTTTCCGAAAATTTTATCCGGCAGATATATTCTACCGGAAAAATGAGTTTTAATTAATTTTTATCGTCTCGGTTAATCAGAAACGAAGAAGTTTTTACATTTATCAATAGATGATAAATGTTTAGTCATTAATTGACTAAGAGAAGAATTTAATTTAATTACTTGAAATTTTACGTAAATTATCTTTTAAAATTTTAGTTTCGATCGATTTGAAAATGCTTCGAATCTCCGATTCTTTCTGTGAGATTTTTATCTAAGGTTCGTGAAACCTTAATCTTAATTACTGTGTTGAGAAATTAGAGAGTTATTAGAAGATTAATTAGTTATTAATTAATTAAATTAATAACTAATGAAATGAATTAACCTTAGCCATTAAGTTTTAATTTTATAATCAGCTATCCTATACATCTAAACCTAGGGTTATAACTAATATATGTATAGTTATATCTCTCATTTCTCTCATCTCTCATTCACACGCACACACACAACACAACATCTCTCTCATCTCTCTCACTCTCTCGACAGTTACACACACATGCACACACACACCATTGATGAACAAATTGAAGCTCAAGAAACAAAGATCAATCCATCCCTAAGTAATTAATCAAGGTTGGATTTATGTTTTGAAGTTATTATATCAAGATCCATGGTAGAAAATTTATATAAATGTTTCGAAAATTTGGGAGGAATTGTAGAAATGGTTAGATGTTGTTCATGCTTTCATATGTTGTTTATATGATGATTTTATGATGTTAGATGATCAATTATTAAGCTTAAGATGATGCATGAAGAATTCTAGTTATAAATATATATATATCGATTATTTTGGAATAAACCCTAGAATTGGTTAGTTAATCTTCATGTCTTAATATTATGCTTATATAGTGATTATATGATCATTGGTATAATTAAATAAAGCATGAAGAACCCTAACCCTAATTTTGGAGAAAATCGAAATTTAGAAGAAAATGCTAAATTTTAATTCATGCATTGAATAATGATTTGTTCTTCATGAATTATGCTTAAAATATGATTATAAGATCAAATATGTAATTAGATTTAAGCATGGAAAACCCTAGCTATCAATTGGTAATTTTCGAAAAAGATGGAAAATGGTGAAATAATTGATGCATGTCTTGTATATTCATTTTGCTGATATAAATAAGTTTAGTAAATTAATCTAAGAATGTTTCATGTTGGAAGTAAGCATGAATTCCCAACATATCTCATTTTATTATTAAATGTCGAAAATTTGGTTTTAATTAGGGTTTTGAAGATTTGATGAAGAAAGATGTAATTGACGGATGATTCGATGTTATATAATGTTAATAGTAATTTTTGAATCAAGAGTTAGTGAATTAAAAGCATGATTAACCCTAGAAACCCTAGAAAAATCAAATTAGGGTTCTTAAATTAGGGTTGGAAGATTAATACTTAATTAAATGAAATTAAATGAAGAAATGAGCTTAAGATGATAATTAAGTATATTAGAAATTAAAAAGAAGAGAAGATAATTAAAGAAATATAAATTTTAATATAACCGAAAATTTAAAATAAATAAATAAAATATTAATTAAATTTTAATTAAGAAATTAATTGCATTTATGAACTTCTTAATAAAAAAATTAAGTGTTATATGATTTTCTGGAAATTTAATTCAAAATAATAAAGATTTTCTATTTTTGGTTGATTTTCCCGATTTGGGAGTTTATATGTTTAATTGAGTTAATGTGTGTATTTAAAGTATAATTATGTTTGTTGTGATGAAATAAGTGTGTAGAATTAAATTGAGAATTTTCTGAATCCGTTAGACGGATTAAAATTGATCTAGTTGATTATAGTGAATAGTAATGTTATATGAGATTCGATTGATGTCTGATGCTTAATGAGGAATTAAGATAGATTAAGATAGATTAAGAACGTTTGAATATTTAAGATAGAAATTCTCGAATTTCGTCAAGTTTCGGCGTAGAAATTCGAATCGAATTACGTTAGGTTTATCGAAGTAGTTATTCGATAAAAGATTTACGTTCTAAAATTCGTTATTCACTTTCGATTAAAGGAGCAAGCGGAAGTAGAAGCGGAGGCGTGAAGTAAAGGGTTGCAATCGTTAAAGATTTAAAGTTTAAAGCTTAAAGTAATTAGGTGGGCTTTCTAAACTGAAAAATGTGCAAAGCATGATATACTATGATTTTAAAGCTTTGATACTTGCCAAAATTATTTTTAAATGTTAAGTATGTTACCATCTACTCCAGAAAGACGAATTCGGTTTCACGCAAGGTGAAATCTGTGTACACATTAGTAATCATGCGCATTTCTTTGATAGGCCGATTATTCATAATCGTGAGTCTTTCCTTGATATGCCGATTACAAGTGGTTGAGAAAGATGCCTCTTTCTCATCACCATTATTTATTTGTAGATATGGTTCATACTGTTATAACTGTCTGCAGACAAATGAGTTTTGAAAAGAAAGTATTTTTAGCATATTACGAGCTGTTTTCAGAGAATCCTCGTATTATGTTTTCTGGCAAGTTTTCATATATAGCTGTATTCAGCAAAGTTTTCAAATGTTTTCGGCATGTGTTCACTGAGTACGTAGTACTCAGCCCTGCATGTTATTTCTAAAACGTGCAGGTTAGCAGGGATGTAGATGACGAGGGCTGGATGGTCGTTGGTTGTTGTTAATGTTTTGATAAGTAAAGAACCTAGATTATATGTCGTCATACATATAATCTCTCGTATTCCGCTGCTATGTTAGAATGTTTTGAGATACTATAATGATGTTTTGAATTCTGGATCTAGAATTGAACTTTGTAGAAGTCGTTTAAACCCTAGAGTCGAACTATGTTTTGATAGACAAACTCTTTCTGTCAAAGTTTGCTTGAAACCTAGTCTTGATATGTATTTAATTAAATCTCTATTCCATGAAGCTTTGTCGAACTTGAAACATTTTTCTTAACTTGTTTTCTTGATCCTCAAGTCATCCTGTTATATTCTTGGTCATTGACAATTATTTGGTTGATCAGATCTTTTGTTTTTGAATTCAGTCGATCGTCTCGTTGATTTTGAGCCATGCATATCCTAATTATTCAAAATTGATGTATTGATGAGTACAAGTTGTTCTTTGTTGTTTTTTATCAATTGTCGGGTCGCTATTAAATTCCCTTTGTTAATCATAAATTGTGTACGTCGTGGGACCTACCGGCCTTGACATCTGATTTTGGGGTTCGGGCTACGACAGAGTGGTATCAGAGCAGGTCTGACTGCTCTGAATAATATTTTTTTTAAAATCTAGTCTATTTTGAAACCCTAGACTAGTTTAGAGCAATGTCTTCTGCTCCAAGTTATTTTTCTGAAAGTCTAGTCTGGTTTGAATTCCTAGAATAGTTAAGTTTAACAACAACTGAAGTCCAGCATCTCTCATCTCATCCAGCTATCCAGGTACGAATTTCAAACGTTTCTAGTTAAAAAGATTGGAAGTTGAAGTATATATATATAATTGTTGTGTTTGAGCCTCTAATGTGATTGGTTGTTGGTGATCGATCATAAGCGAGATGATGGATCAGTTGTGCAAGCAAGTTGAGTGTTTATCTGTGGAATGTAACATGAGCCCGGAACACCCTTTTGGAAGCGACATTGAGTATGTTGAGACAGTGGATTCTCAAAATTATTCGTAATTCCAGTTTAGTTAATTATTTAAATTTTCTTTTATAGGATGTCCAACTCTAGAAGCGTAGCAGCAACGATTGAATTCCACCACATACATATGAGCTACACAGAAACCCTAGCAGAGTTTTAAGCTCGGTACCATAGGGTTTGGATGGACATCCATGAATCAAATATCTCGGGAGTTATCGGTATAGTTAGGCTAGTTTCTCTGCTTCCTGAGGATTGGCAGGAATGGGCGGCATCAATTGCTGCAAGGTACGTCACTCCCCAATATTGGGATGGTGTTTTGTTCGGAGATTGCAGAGCATTCATCGCTGCAATTAGTACCCAATATATGTGTTTCTCGTATCCACCTCCTGGACCATATCAGCCATTGATTCCTGTTGGTGAGTTTGATTTACAACATTTGATACCACAAGACTATCCTATCATTGATCAGAATCCTCTAGAGAATCCCGAACCTATTGCTTCTCCCATCCAAGAAAATACTGGTTTTGATGTTAACTCTTTTCTTGTTGAGCCATTGGCAAATGGCTATGTTTCGTCTCCCTCTCAAATCGAGACTCAAATCTTCACTCCTGAGCCTTCCGTTCTGCCTAATGGCGTAGCCTCAGCTTCTTTTGTTGAGGAAGTTCCAAATGATCCTTCCGTTGAAACATTGCAAGCTTTGAATTCTTCAGAGCTTGATGCCATAGTTGGAGCCCAGCCTACTCTATTTGATCCTAACATGGCTAGTACCTCTGGACCACGTCACTATGATAGTGACGAGGATGACGTTGATCCAGAAGTTGGACCAACCGAAGGATACTTCCACCTCCGTCGAATACCGTTTACCCATTTAAGTTTTCAGCCTAGCTTTAGGCCTTCGCCGGGAGAGGATATTACTCATGCCCCTCGTGTGACTTTGGACGGAGTGGAGAGAGCAGAGAAGAGTACGGAAACGGAAGAAGAAGATCCAAGTGAGGAGGATCTGAGAGACAGCGAAGAGGAGGAAGAAGAAGAGGATCCGTCGGAGGACGAGCAGTGAAGAAAAAGAAGGATAGTTGAAAGAAGTTTAAAAAGGAAGATAATGTAAATATAATGTAATAGAATAGTTAACAGAACGACTTTTACGTTTATCGTTTATATGATGTAAATAAGTACTAGTATATAGAAGCATAACGTAATATGATAATTTAGTAGTGAATCGGAAGCGAAGTAGAATTCCGCTCCGAGGAAATGTTTTGACGTGAAGTTAGAAATCACGGCTAAAATAGGGATTTTTGGTGTAAATAATTCCCTAACTTTTGTAAAAGTCCTCGAAGAGGCAAATTTTCCTACTAAATGAAGAAGTATGACCACGTTGGGTCATTTGATAAATTTCCAAGTTATTGATAATTTTTGTCGTTAAAATTCTCGTTGAATCGTTTTAAAGACAAAGTAAGATGAGGTTTAAATAATAGAAGTTTTAAAGTAAAGAAGTGAGGTTTAAGGAATGGAAAAAGATCGATTAAAAGCTCGGACGGAGAAAACAAGACAAAGCGTCGAACCGGCACCAGGCGCGACCTCAGCGCGCGGCGCGCCAGCCCCACGACGATATCAGCATCTGGTGCGGTTTGGAGTGGCGCGGGACAAACCGCTGGAGGTCAAGTCGCGCGCGCATGAAGAAATTCTCTTCTTGGCCGCGCGATGTCTGCACGCGGGACGGCGATCTTGGCGCGGGATGGTTCGATCCAGCACCGGGGTTTATTCGTCCGTTCCGTTCGTCGTTCGTAGTTGTTCATTCTTCGTTTGTTTTGTTCGTAGTTCGTTTCGTTGTAGTTCATTCCATTCTTCGTTAGTTTCGTCTGTTAATCGTTTCGTTCGTTATTCGACCAACATTAGTTTAGTTCTTAATTATTTAGTTATGTTTTTCTTCTCCATTAGCTATATATATTTTATGATTTAAGAAAAATATTTGAGATGAAGTTAAATATCTCAAAAGAAATTATGATAAAGTTGATATATCAAGGTGATATTATTCATCTCTTGATTTATAAAGAATGAAGAGCTAATTAAATTTAGCAAATAAATAGGTATATATATAATAATTACTACTGGAAATTTTTTTTTGTGATTATGTATGATGATGAGCATGAATCGATTGGTTCATTAAAGTTATGATGAAGTTTATATACCAAGATGATGCTATTATTTCCTTGAAATGTTAGGAATATTTTAGTTAAATTTTATTTAGCAAAGATAAGTATGAAAAATATTTGTTCTTGAATTATTTTTGTGATTGTAGTAATTATATGAAATAAATGAATCGTTGATTCATTATCTAAGACAATAGTGAATTGTTTAAATTGTTCATGATGATAATAAGAAGTTAAATCATGGGTTTACAAAGTATGATGATGTGAGTGAATCTTTGATTCATTAAATAGTATGAGCATGTTAGAAGTAATTGAAAGTTTTGAGTTGTGATGATTATGACTCGCGTGATTCATTAAAAGTACGATGAGTATGTTGTGTATTAAAGAGGTGATAAGAATTTTTTTTTTCTAAGTTCTAAAACTTAGAAAAATTTATTTCCTAAAAAAAAAAACATTTAAAGAAAGAAGAATTTTTATTAGAGAATAAGACCTTGTTAGAAAGAAAGAATAATTCGAATGGAAATCCTGGTTAATCAGAAAATGCCACCAAGAGGTAGACCAAGAGGCCGAGGTCGAGGAAGGGTTGAAGATGAACCCGAAAGAGAACCTACCCCACCTCCTCCTCAGCCCGAAAGGAGAATAGAAGAATTATTTTTGCGGCAAAATCCCCCAACTCTCGATGGCAGAGGAAGTCCTTCAGAGGCCGAAGAGTGGATTCGTGCGCTTGAAAGAATTTTCCAGTTTCTTCGATGTACGGATCAAGAACGTCTTACATGTATGTCTTATCAGCTCAATGGATCTGCAGATTACTGGTGGGAAGCTCGTCAAAGGGCATATACCCAGGAACAACTAGAGAACCTGACATGGGAACAGTTTAAAGATGCTTTGTTCGAAAAATTCGTTCCTCGAAGTTATCGAAAGCAGAAGGAGAATGAGTTTGCTAATCTCAAGCAAGGCAAGAAGTCGGTAGCCGAGTATGATCGCGAATTTTGTGATTTGGCACGTTTTGCTCAAGACAAAGTGGACACTGACGAGAAAATGGCGGAGCTCTTTCGAGCAGGACTTCGTCAAGAAATAAGAGTCGTACTAGCTAGCCAGAGTGCATTGTCATATGCAGAGATTCTGAATAGAGCTCTGGATATGGAATTGGCTATGCAGCCAGATAAGTCTTCTCAGACTTCAGTAACTACGCAAGTTCAAGCTCCAGCGGTAGTGGCAAATCCGCAGTCGTCTAACCAAAGTCAGAAACGAAAATGGAATTTTGGAAGTCAATCTAGAAAGAAGCCCCGGCAAGGACAGCAAGGACAACAACGTCAGCAACAGCAGCAGTTTAACCAAGGACGATTCAAGCAGCCTTTCTGTCGCAGCCCGAACCCCGATATCAGATGTCAAGGCCGGTAGGTCCCACGACTTACACAATTTATGATTAACAAAGGAATTTAATAGCGACCCGGCTATTGATTATTTTCACAAAAGACATTCATACTCAATAAAGTTCAAGAATTCAGAATAATCACGACATGCATGACTCGAGATAAATGAGACGATCAACGATTTCAATAACAACATGCAAATCAACAATATAATTCACGTCAACTCGAAAATAAAAGACCTGATCGACCAAATAATCGACAATGATCGAGGAAATTACAAGCTGACTCGATGATCAAGAAAACACGATAAAGAAAACTGTTTCAAGTTCGACAAAGCTTCTCAACATAACTAACAACTTATGTACATATGATTCACTGGTTGAGTTTCAAAAGAACTTGACAAAAGAGTTCGACTTTAGAATTCAAACGTTATAACAACATCAATTTCATTTTCTTGCAGCGGAAAACATGAGAATATATGTATGAAGACATATATTCTAGGTCAACTTCTCAAAAACGACTTTCTTTACATAAACCATGTTTAACAACAACAATAGTTCATCCAGTACTCATCATCTTCATCCCTGCTAACCTGCACGTTTTAGAAATAACATGCAAGGCTGAGTACTACGTACTCAGTGAACACATGCCGAAAACATTTGAAAACTTTGCTGAATACAACTATATATGAAAACTTGCCAGAAAACATAATACGAGGATTTTCTGAAAACAACTCGTAAAATGCTAAAAATACTTTCCTTTCAAAACTCATTTGTCTGCAGACAATTATAACAGTATGAACCATATCTACAAATAAATAATGGTGATGAGAAAGAGGCCTCTTTCTCAATCACTTGTAACCGACATATCGAGGAAAGGCTCACGATTATGAATAATCGGCCTATCAAAGAAAAGCGCACGATTACCAATGTGTACACAGATTCCACCTTGTGTGGAACCGAATTCGTCTTTCTGAAGTAGATGGTAACATACTTAAACATTTTTAAAATCATTTGGCAAGTATCAAAACTTTGTAAAACATACGATATCATGCTTTTCACATATTTTAGTTTAGAAAGCCCACCTGATAAACTTAAACTTTACTTTAAACTTTAGCGCTTGGTCGCTCCCTTTACTTTACGTTTCCGCTCCCGCTTCCACTAGCTCCTTTAAATCGAAACGGAATAACGATTTTAAAATGAGAACTTTTATCGAATAACGACTTCAATAATCTTAACGTAATTCGATTCGAATTTCTATACCGAAACTCGACTAACCTCGTAAATTTCTATCTTAACTTCTTAAACTCACTTAATCTATCTTAATTCCTCATTAAACATCAAACATCAATCAAATCTCATATAACATTAATATTTATAAATTACTATTCATCATAGTCGACTAAATCAATTTCAATCCGTCTAACGGATTCAGAAAATTCTCAAATTAATTCCACACATTTATTTTGTCACAACAAACATAATTATACTTTAAATACACACATTAACTCAATTAAACATATAACTCCCAAATCGGGAAAATCAACCAAAAATAAAAAATCTTTATTACTTTGAATTAAATTTCCAGAAAATCATATAACACTTAATTTTTATTAAGAAGTTCATAAATGCAATTAATTTCTTAATTAAAATTTAATTAATATCTTATTTATTTATTTTATATTTTCGGTTATATTAAAATTAATATTTCTTTAATTATCTGCTCTTCTTTTTAATTTCTAATATACTTAATTATTATCTTAAGCTCATTTCTTCATTTAATTTCATTTAATTAAGTATTAATCTTCCAATCCTAATTTAAGAACCCTAATTCGATTTTTCTAGGGTTTCTAGGGTTAATCAAGCTCATTTTTCATTATCTCTTGATCTAATATACTTCATTAATCTCATATATCATCAAATAAATCATCAAATAAATCATATAACATTTCATTATTAAACCCTAATTTATATTCTTATTAAATCGATTATTTTCTCAAAATGAAATTGGTTGGAAATTTTTAATTACTTCCAACATGAAACATTCTTAAAATACTTAACTAAACTCATTTATATCATTAAATCAATCATACAATTCATGCATCAAGTGTTCTTCATTTTCTCCCATTTTCGAAAATTCTCAATTATGATCTAGGGTTTCTCATGCTTAAACTTAATTACACATTTGATCTTATAATCATATTCTAAGCATAATTCATGAAGATCATAACATCAAACAATGCATGAATCAAAACTTGACATTTTCTTCTAAATTTCGATTTTCTCCAAAATTAGGATTAGGTTTCTTCATACTTTATTTAATCATACCAATGATCATATAATCACTATATAAGCATAATATTAAGACATGAAGATTAACTAACCATTTCTAGGGTTTATTCCCAAAATTTTCGACACATATATATATATATATATATAAAAGAGAAGATTTCAACCATAGGAATTAAGCTACAAGTGTATAACAACATATATATACACTTACTTAATTGTTTGGAAGAGTTTGGATCAACCTTGATCTTGAACTTGAGCTCAAAGAACATAAAAATGGAGCAAATTTTTGAGAGTGTGTGTGTGTGTGTGTGTGCTGTCGAGAATGAGGGAGAGTGAGAGAGAGTTAGCTAAATATAACTTATAAACCTAGGTCTAGATGTATAGGTAGGTTTATTATAAAATTAAAACTTAATGGCTAAGTTTTGGTTAATTCATTTAATTAGTTATTAATTCAATTAATTAATAACTAATTAATCTTCTAATAACTCTCTAATTTCTCAACACAGTAATTAAGATTAAGGTTTCACGAACCTTAGATAAAAATCTCACAGAAAGAATCGGAGATTCGAAGCATTTTCAAATCGACCGAAACTAAAATTTTAAAAGATAATTTACGTAAAAATTTACGTAATTAAATTAAATTCTTTTTTTAGTCAATTAATGACTAAACATTTATCATCTATTGATAAATGTAAAAACTTCTTCGTTTCGGATTATCCGAGACGATAAAATTTAATTAAAACTCATTTTTCCGGTAGAATATATCTGCCAGGTAAAATTTTCGGAAAGAAAATCTTTATTTTACTAAAATTCTTGTCTTTCTCGGAAGATTAATTATTTTAATTACTTAAGAAAGACGGGATACTACACTTTCGTCAATCAAGGCAGTTCGTCTCAGACTTATCAAGGAATGTCTCCATGTTCCAAGTGTGGTAAGATGCATCAAGGGATATGCAAGGCTGGAAGTAATAACTGCTATACTTGTGGTCAAGTTGGTCATTATTCGTATCAGTGCCCAACTAAACTGCAAGGAGCAGGAGGAAGTAGACCAACTCAGAACCCGCCTCAGAGATTGAAGGCAATAGAAGTTGTTCCTCAGCAACGGCAGGAGCAACGAAATCACCAAGGGCCGCGATTCCAGCAAAAGCAAAAGCAACCCCAGCAATTGAGAATGGAACCCCAGCAGTAATATCAAAGGGTTTTTGCTCTTGATCAGAAGCCGTTCGACAAAGATCAAGGAAATTTGACAGGTATGGGTCAATTAAATGACGTACCTGTTATAATTCTATTTGATACTGGTGCATCGCATTCGTTTATATCAGATGCATGCATAGATAATCTTGGTCTTAAAGTAGAACGTGCTAGTCAAGATTTGAGAGTAACTACACCGTTAGGTAAATCTACCTCAGTTACTCGCATCTGTCCTAATATAGAGTTTGAATTAGGATCTCTCAAGATGTTAGCGAAAACCCTAAATTTAATTAAAATGTGGGATGTAGATATTATTTTGGGAATGGATTGGTTGACCGAGAATTTTGCAAGCATTCAATGCAAGCAAAGGCAGATTTCATTTCATATGCTTGGTCAGGAACCAACTCTATTTTTTGGAATAGAAAGAAGTTGTAAAAGATCGCCGATTATCTCGGCGGTTCAAGCAAGAAGAGTGTTGAAAAAGAAGGATGTGAAAGCATATCTTATCTATCTCAACAAGAATGAAGATAAAGAGAGCAGCATCGAAGATGTAGATGTAGTAAAGGAATTCCAAGATGTATTTCCAGAAGTTTTGCCAGGATTGCCACCAGATAGGCAAGTGGAGTTCACGATAGATCTTGAACCAGGATCAACTCCTATTTCCAAGGCACCATACAGAATGGCTCCAAAGAAGTTGCAAGAATTGAAGATTCAACTGCAAGAGTTACTTGACCTAGGTTTCATTAGACCTAGTGTTTCTCCGTGGGGAGCACCAATTCTGTTTGTCAAAAAGAAGGATGGTAGTTTGAGGATGTGCATCGACTACCGAGAATTAAACAAATTGACCTTGAAGAATAGATATCCTTTGCCGAGAATAGATGATCTATTTGATCAGCTCAGAGGAGCAAGTGTATTCTCAAAGATTGATCTGAAATCTGGTTATCATCAGTTGAAAGTTAAGCAGGAAGATATTTCCAAGACAGCTTTCAGAACAAGATATGGCCACTACGAGTTTGTAGTAATGCCATTTGGTGTGACAAATGCTCCAGCAGTATTTATGGATCTCATGAATCGAGTATTCCATGAATTCTTGGACAAGTTTATTGTAGTTTTCATTGATGATATTCTTGTGTATTCAAAGAATGAATTAGAACACGAGGAACATCTCCGAATTGTTCTGGAAAGGTTGAGAACCGAAAGATTGTATGCCAAATTTAGTAAATGTGAATTTTGGTTGAAAGAAGTACATTTCCTTGGACATGTTGTATCTTCTGAAGGAATCAAAGTTGATCCTTCAAAAGTACAAGCAGTTCAGGAATGGAAAGCTCCAACCACACCACATGAAATTAGGAGTTTCTTAGGTCTAGCAGGCTATTATCGGAGATTTATCGAAGGATTCTCCAAGATAGCTAAGCCAATGACCCATCTCCTAAAGAAAGAATCAAAATTCAAGTGGTCAAAGGAATGCGAAGAAAGTTTTCAAGAACTTAAAAAGAGATTGACCACTGCCCCAGTGCTATCAGTTCCAAATTCGGATAAAGATTATGCTATCTACACAGATGCATCAAAGAACGGATTAGGTTGTGTCCTGATGCAAGAGGGAAGAGTTATTGCATATGCTTCTAGACAGCTTAGACCTCATGAAGTAAATTATCCAACTCATGATTTGGAACTAGCAGCAGTAGTACATGCTCTAAAGATCTGGAGACACCATCTTTATGGAGCAAAATGTGAAATCTTCACAGATCACAAGAGTCTCAAATATTTCTATGAGCAGAAAGAATTAAATATGAGACAAAGAAGATGGCTCGAGTTAGTTAAAGACTACGATTGTAAAATTTCTTATCATCCAGGAAAAGCAAATGTAGTCGCTGACGCGTTGAGCAGAAAAGGGAAATCGGAATTAGGATTTCTTCTAACTCAAGAGAAAGAACTCATTAAGAGTTTCGGAGAACTGAGGTTAGAAGTAATGCTACCACCGCAATCTGTTGAGCAAATGATTGCAGCCATGGAAATAATTCCAGACCTAAGATCAAGAATTTCCAATGCTCAGAGGAAACATGAGAAATTGGAAAAGTTACGAATGAAAATTCGTCAAGAAAAGAATGAGAATTTTAAGGAGGCAAGAGATAATGTTCTCCTTTTTAGAGGAAGAATTTGTGTGCCGAATGATGAAGAATTAAGAAATGACATCATGAGCGAAGCTCATAAAACTCCTTATTCAGCTCACCATGGAGGTACCAAAATGTATCAAGATTTGAAACAAACATTTTGGTGGGAAGGAATGAAAAGAGACATAGCTTCTTTTGTGGAAAGATGTTTAGCCTGTCAACAAGTAAAGGCATTGCATCAGAGACCATATGGGAAGCTACAACCCTTAGATATTCCAGAGTGGAAATGGGATAAAATTACCATGGATTTTGTAACTGGGTTACCTAGATCCAAACGAGGGAATACAACAATATGGGTAATAGTGGATAGATTGACAAAATCTGCACACTTTATACCTATTCCCATAACTTATGGCGCAGATAAATTAGCTCAGCTGTACGTGCAAGAAATTGTGCAATTGCACGGAGTACCTAAGTCGATCACTTCGGATCGAGGCTCAAAATTTACTTCTCATTTTTGGAGAAGTATGCAAGAAGAATTAGGTACCAAATTGAATTTCAGTACGGCTTTTCATCCTCAGACGGATGGTCAATCAGAAAGAACCATTCAGATCTTGGAGGATATGTTGAGAACTGTTGTTCCAGATCGAGGAAGTCAATGGGAGCAAATTTTACCTCTTGTTGAATTTGCTTACAACAACAGTTATCAAATGACGATTGGCATGGCGCCCTACGAAGCTCTTTATGGAAGGAAGTGTAGATCTCCACTTCATTGGGATGATGTGGGCGAAAGAAAAATGTTAGGGCCCGATTCAGTGGAAGAGATGATAAAGATTGTGCGTCAAATCAAACAAAGAATTAAAGAAGCACAAGACCGTCAGAAGTCTTATGCTGACGTCAGAAGATCAGAATTAGAATTCAACGTGAGTGATAAAGTTTTCTTGAAAGTTTCGCCTTCTAGAGGAATTCATCGATTTGGTGTTAAAGGAAAGCTTAAGCCTCGCTATATAGGACCATATGAAATTCTGGAAAGAATAGGTCAAGTAGCGTATAAGTTAGCCTTACCGCCAAGTTTTGGAAATTCACATAACGTGTTCTATGTATCTCAGTTGCGGAGATATATGTTTGATTCTAAGCATGTTATTCATCAAGAAGAAGTAGTCCTTGGACCAGATCTCAGTTATGAAGAGAAACCTGAATCGATTTTGGATCAGAAGGTCCAGCATCTTAGAAATAAGTCGATCGCATCGGTAAAAATCAAATGGAGATATCACGGACTAGAAGAAGCGACATGGGAATTAGAGAGCAAAATGAGAGAAAAGTATCCCGAACTCTTTCAAGAGGTAAGCAAATTTCGGGACGAAATTTATTTTTAGGGGGAGAGAATGTAGTATCCCGTCTTTCTTAAGTAATTAAAATAATTAATCTTCTGAGAAAGAAAAAAAATTAGTGAAATAAAAAATTTTCTTTCCGAAAATTTTACCAGGCAGATATATTCTATCGGAAAAATGAGTTTTAATTAATTTTTATCGGCTCGGTTAATCCGAAACGAAGAACTTTTTACATTTATCAATAGATGATAAATGTTTAGTCATTAATTCACTAAGAGAAGAATTTAATTTAATTACGTGAAATTTTACGTAAATTATCTTTTAAAATTTTAGTTTCGGTCGATTTGAAAATGCTTCGAATCTCTGATTCTTTCTGTGAGATTTTTATCTAAGGTTCATGAAACCTTAATCTTAATTACTGTGTTGAGAAATTAGAGAGTTATTAGAAGATTAATTAGTTATTAATTAATTGAATTAATAACTAATTAAATGAATTAACCAAAACTTAGCCATTAAGTTTTAATTTTATAATAAGCTATCCTATACATCTAAACCTAGGGTTATAACTAATATATGTATAGTTATATCTCTCATTTCTCTAATCTCTCATTCACACGCACACACACAACACAACATCTCTCTCACTCTCTCGACAGTTACACACACATGCACACATAAACCATTGATGAACAAATTGAAGCTCAAGAAACAAAGATCAATCCATCCCTAAGTAATTAATCAAGGTTGGATTTATGTTTTGAAGTTATTATATCAAGATCCATGGTAGAAAGTTTTTATAAATGTTTCGAAAATTTGGGAGGAATTGTAGAAATGGTTAGATGTTGTTCATGCTTTCATATGTTGTTTATATGATGATTTTATGATGCTAGATGATCAATTATTAAGCTTAAGATGATGCATGGAGAATTCTAGTTATAAATATATATATATATCGATTATTTTGGAATAAACCCTGGAATTGGTTAGTTAATCTTCATGTCTTAATATTATGCTTATATAGTGATTATATGATCATTGGTAAAATTAAATAAAGCATGAAGAACCCTAACCCTAATTTTGGAGAAAATCGAAATTTAGAAGAAAATGCTAAATTTTAATTCATGCATTGAATGATGATTTGTTCTTCATGAATTATGCTTAGAATATGATTATAAGATCAAATATGTAATTAGATTTAAGCATGGAAAACCCTAGCTATCAATTGGTAATTTTCGAAAAAGATGGAAAATGGTGAAATAATTGATGCATGTCTTGTATATTCATTTTGATGATATAAATAAGTTTAGTAAATTAATCTAAGAATGTTTCATGTTGGAAGTAAGCATGAATTCCCAACATATCTCATTTTATTATTAAATGTCGAAAATTTGGTTTTAATTAGGGTTTTGAAGATTTGATGAAGAAAGATGTAATTGACGGATGATTCGATGTTATATAATGTTAATAGTAATTGTTGAATCAAGAGTTAGTGAATTAAAAGCATGATTAACCCTAGAAACCCTAGAAAAATCGAATTAGGGTTCTTAAATTAGGGTTGGAAGATTAATACTTAATTAAATGAAATTAAATGAAGAAATGAGCTTAAGATGATAATTAAGTATATTAGAAATTAAAAAGAAGAGAAGTTAATTAAAGAAATATAAATTTTAATATAACCGAAAATTTAAAATAAATAAATAAAATATTAATTAAATTTTAATTAAGAAATTAATTGCATTTATGAACTTCTTAATAAAAACATTAAGTGTTATATGATTTTCTGGAAATTTAATTCAAAATAATAAAGATTTTCTATTTTTGGTTGATTTTCCCGATTTGGGAGTTTATATGTTTAATTGAGTTAATGTGTATATTTAAAGTATAATTATGTTTGTTGTGATGAAATAAGTGTGTAGAATTAAATTGAGAATTTTCTGAATCCGTTAGATGGATTAAAATCGATCTAGTTGATTATAGTGAATAGTAATGTTATATGAGATTCGATTGATGTCTGATACTTAATGAGGAATTAAGATAGATTAAGAACGTTTGAATAGTTAAGATAGAAATTCTCAAATTTCGTCAAGTTTCGGCGTAGAAATTCGAATTGAATTACGTTAGGTTTATCGAAGTAGTTATTCGATAAAAGATTTACGTTCTAAAATTCGTTATTCACTTTCGATTAAAGGAGCAAGCGGAAGTAGAAGCGGAGGCGTGAAGTAAAGGGTTGCAATCGTTAAAGATTTAAAGTTTAAAGCTTAAAGTAATCAGGTGGGCTTTCTAAACTGAAAAATGTGCAAAGCATGATATACTATGATTTTAAAGCTTTGATACTTGCCAAAATTATTTTTAAATGTTAAGTATGTTACCATCTACTCCAGAAAGACGAATTCGGTTTCACGCAAGGTGAAATCTATGTACACATTAGTAATCGTGCACATTTCTTTGATAGGCCGATTATTCATAATCGTGAGCCTTTCCTTGATATGCCGATTACAAGTGGTTGAGAAAGAGACCTCTTTCTCATCACCATTATTTATTTGTAGATATGGTTCATACTGTTATAACTGTCTGCAGACAAATGAGTTTTGAAAAGAAAGTATTTTTAGCATTTTACGAGCTGCTTTCAGAGAATCCTCCAATTATGTTTTCTGGCAAGTTTTCATATATAGCTGTATTCAGCAAAGTTTTCAAATGTTTTCGGCATGTGTTCACTGAGTACGTAGTACTCAGCCCTGCATGTTATTTCTAAAACGTGCAGGTTAGCAGGGATGTAGATGACGAGGGCTGGATGGTCGTTGGTTGTTGTTAATGTTTTGATAAGTAAAGAACCTAGATTATATGTCATCATACATATAATCTCTCGTATTCAGCTGCTATGTTAGAATGTTTTGAGATACTATAATGATGTTTTGAATTCTGGATCTAGAATTGAACTTTGTTGAAGTCGTTTAAACCCTAGAGTCGAACTATGTTTTGATAGTCGAACTCTTTCTGTCGAAGTTTGCTTGAAACCTAGTCTTGATATGTATTTAATTAAATCTCTATTCCATGAAGCTTTGTCGAACTTGAAACATTTTTCTTTATCTTGTTTTCTTGATCCTCAAGTCATCCTGTTATATTCTTGGTCATTGACAATTATTTGGTTGATCAGATCTTTTGTTTTTGAATTCAGTCGATCGTCTCGTTGATTTTGAGCCATGCATATCCTAATTATTCAAAATTGATGTATTGATGAGTACAAGTTGTTCTTTGTTGTTTTTTATCAATAGCCGGGTCGCTATTCAATTCCCTTTGTTAATCATAAATTGTGTACATCGTGGGACCTACCGGCCTTGACATCTGATTTCGGGGTTCGGGCTGCGACACCAGTCGATCGAGCATTAAAGTTTAAAGTTAAAGATTAAATCGATCAGGTGGGCTTTCTAAACTGAAAAATGTGCAAAGCATGATATACTATGATTTTAAAGCTTTGATACTTGCCAAACTTATTTTTAAATGTTAAGTATGTTACCATCTACTTCAGAAAGACGAATTCGGTTTCACGCAAGGTGAAATCTGTGTATACATTGGTAATCGTGCGCATTTCTTTGATAGACCGGTTATACGTAACCGAGAGTCTTTCGTTGATATGCCGATTACAAGTGATTGAGAAAGAGGCCTCTTTCTCATCACCATTATTTATTTGTAGATATGGTTCATACTGTTATAACTGTCTGCAGACAATTGATTTTTGAGAAAAGAAAGTATTTTTTTTACATTTTACGAGTTGTTTTTCAGAAAATCCTCGTATTATGTTTTCTGGCAAGTTTTCATATATAGCTGTATTCAGCAAAGTTTTCAAATGTTTTCGGCATGTGTTCACTGAGTACGTAGTACCCAGCCCTGCATATTATTTCTAAAACGTGCAGGTTAGCAGGGATGCAGATGACGAGGGCTGGATGGACGTTGGTTGTTGTTGTTGTTGTTTTGATGAATGTAGAGCCTAGATTATATGTCGTCATACATATAATCTCTCGTATTCCGCTGCTATTTTAAGATGTTTTTGATATACTATAAATAATGTTTTAAACTCTGGATTCTAGAATCAAACTATGTTGAAGTTGTTTAAACCCTAGAGTCGAACTATGTTTTAATAGTCGAACTCTTTTTGCCAAAGTTTGCTTGAAACCCAGCCTTGATATGTATAAAGGTTAATCTTCTGTTCCATGAAGCTTTGTCGAACTTGAAACATTTTTTTTATCGTGCTTTCTTGATCTTCAAGTCATCTTGTCATTACCTTGATCGTTCTCAATTAATAGGTTGATCAGGTCTTTCAAATTCCTAGTTTATTTGAGTTATAATTGTTGATAAGCATGTCGTTGTTGAAACCAGTTAATCGTCTAGTTGATCTTGAGTCATGCGTGTCGTATTTATTCTTAAATCGATGAATTGTTGATTATGAATGTCCTTTGTTATTTCCAACGATAGCCGGGTCGCTATCTTTATCCTTTTGTTAATCATAAATTGTGTAAGTCGTGGGACCTACCGGCCTTGACATCTAATCTCGGGGTTCGGGCTGCGACAATCCAAGCTTAGCAAATCATCCTCAATTGATTAAGTAAGTATATATTTATGTTCTTCCAAGCCTCTAGCCCAAGGATCAAAGTTGAAATCATTTTTTTTTATTCTTCTTCATGATCGACATTTTTGAGAAAAAAATGGAAGAAATGGTTAGATGATTTTGATCTATTAGTATGATGATTATATGATGATTTGGGTAATTAAAGCATGAGAATCAAAACCGTAGCCCTACTTTTGCAAATTTTCGAAAATATGAGAAAATGGTCAAGTGTTGATCCATGTTTTGTATGGTTGCTTTGATGTTAAATATGAGCTTAGTTAATTAATCTAAGCATGTTTCATGTTGAAGTTAAGCATGAAAGCATTAACCTCCTAATTTTATTCATTATGGCCGAAATTGAAAAAATAAAATTTAGGGTTTAATATGTTGAGGTTATATGATTTATTTGATGGATAATGTGATGATATATGATGTTAATGATGTATAATTAATCAAGAATTAATCAAATAAAAGCATGATTTGCCCTAAAACCCTAGAAATTCGAATTAGGGTTCATGATTTAGGATTTTTAATTTGAGGATTAGTTGAATGAAATTGATTGAGGAATTGAGCTTATATTAATTATATAAGCATGTTAGAAATTAAAAAGAACAGAGAATAATTCTAGAAATCCTAAAATTAAAACTACCGAAAATTAAATAAATAAAATAAATAATTATTTAATTTTTAATTAAGAAATTAATTGCATCTATGAACTTCTTGATAAAAATTAAATGTTGTGTGAATTTCTAGAATTTTAATTAAAAGTATTAAAGTTTTTCTATTTTTGGTTGATTTTCCCGAATTGGGAGTTTATATGTTTAATCGAGTCGAATGTGAGAATTAAATGAGTGATTATGTATATAAAGTTGCAAAATGTGTGTAGAATTAATTTGAGAATTTTCTGAATCCGTTAAACGGATTAAAATCGATTTAGTCGATTGTCATGAATAGTGATTGATGAATAGTGTGTTAAGTGTGATTTTGATTGATGGTTGATGATTAATGATGAGTTAAGATAGATTAAGAGCATTTAAGAAGTTACGTTAGAAATTTTCGAGTTTCAGCGTAGAATTTCGAAGTAAATTAGAAGTTAAGAATATCGAATTCGTTTATTCGATAGTAGTTAATTCTCGTTCTGAATTCGTAAATTCTATTTCGAATGAAGGATCGAGAAGAAGTGTGAATCCGAGGATTCAGGTTCGTTAAAGGTTAAGTCCAAAGCTTCAGTTATCAGGTGAGCTTTTTAAACAAAGAAATGATGAATGCTATATATATATATGATTATATATATATAAATATATATTTGATGTTTTCAAAGTAATTGGCTTGCCAAATGTTTAAGTTTTGTATGATACCGTCTACCAAAGGAAGACGAATTCGGTTCTACCCAAGGTAGGATTTGTGTACACTATTTTGTAATCGGGAGTCTTCCAAAAGGAGTGGACGATTACAATTGTTTGAGAAGGAGGCCTACTTCTCAGCACTATTTTATTGTAGACATGGTACATACTTTAATATATATATTCTTTTCTTTTGAACATGCACAAGATTGTTTTTAAGAAAATACTTGTGCTATGTTTTTCCGGCAAGGCCAATTTATAGCTGTATTTAGTAAGTTTTCAAATTATTTGGCATGTGCCCACTGAGTACGAAATACGTACTCAGCCGTGCATGTTTTTTTTTTAAATGTGCAGGTTAGCTGGGATGAAGATGATCGTGTGCTGGACAGACTTGTTGTTATTTTGTTCATCAAGAGTGGTTGATGATAAGATTAGACCTAGAATATATGTCTTCATACATATATTCTCTCGTTTTTCCGCTGCAAGATTATGATGTTTGAGTTGGTATAAGTTTGATCAAGTTGTTGGAATTCGGAAGTTTCGAATGATGTTCGTTATATTTTGAATCCAAACTACCTAAATATATGTGCATCAGTTTCACAATTGTTTTGGAATTTAGTTGTGTATTGAAATTGTTTTTCCTATCGTGCTTTCTTGATCCTAAAAATCAGCTCATTTCCTTCATTTTAGTTGCCGTTGATTTGGGTAATAAGATGAGTTCGTATTTGATGATATGCATGTTGATATTTTCGATTGAGAGATCATTTCTTCAATCTTGAGTCATGCATATCTTAACTAGCCTAAGTTGATTATTTGTCAAGCATGAGATGCCTTGTTGTTCTTAAATGATAGTCGGGTCACTATTTTAATCCTTTTGTTAATCATAAATTGTGTAAGTCGTGGGACCCACTGGCTTGGTCATCTAATTTCTAGTCCGGGCTGCGACAGAGTGGTATCAGAGCAGGTCTGTCTGCTCTGAGTTATTTCTTGAAAGTCTAGTCTAGTTTAAATTCATAGACTAGTCGAGACCAAGGTCTGTTGCTCTAAGTTCATATTTCTTAAAGTCTAGTCTGGTTTGAAATTCTAGACTAGTCAAGTTTTAACAACAACAAAAGTCCAGCACCTCATCTCATCCGGCAAACCAGGTATGCATTTAAAAGTTTCCTATGCTTAAAAATTTAAAAATTTGAAGTTCCATGTGACTGACGGACTGTTATGTGGACCTGATCAACCCACATAGCTAGAACCTCAGTAATATGGTCTTCTGCCTCCATAACGGAGTTAATTAAGAAGAAGAAGTTAGAAAGTTTGAGATATATGAAATTGTTTTCTAGATTTGAGATCTTAATGAGGTTGTTTTATGATGGGTTATTTTAAGCAAGTTGATGAATAATTATAAGTAAGGCGATTGTTTGTTTGGAGAAGTATAGTGAGCTTGGAAGCGAAATTAGCTTCTTGAATGACGAGGCCATTAGAGAGTTTCAGTAAATGTGTATGAGCTATGCAGAGATGTTAGCAGATTTTTAGCCGTTTCCATCGTGTTTGGATGGATATTAATAAGAGTAATATTTCGGAAGTTCTCGAAATAGTAAGATTGGTTCCTTTTCTTCCCGACGAGTTGCAGGAATGGGCAGTTTCTTGTGCACCTCAGTTCATCATGGAGCAAGATTGGAATCGTATGCTCTTTGGAGATTGCTGTGGATTTATAGCCGAGATCAGTTCTCGCTATATGTGCTACACTGCACCATCAGCCGAACTGTATCAGTCAACGATCCGAGTGGATGGAGCAGAATTTCAAGATTCGATGTCTCAAGACAATCTAATACCTTTTCTCATTTTTCAGGAGAACCCTGAGCCGTTGTTTCTTGTCATCCTAATGATTATGGGTTTGATGTAAACTCATTTCTTTCTTAGCCGTTGTTGAATGGCTATGTTTCATCTCCACCCTTATCAAATGTTTTGCTCTTGTTCCCGAGCATTCAGCTTCGGTGAACAGTTTGGTTTCAGCTCTCTCTATTGATGTAGTTCCATTAAATCCTTCTTTGGATACTCTTCAAGCTTTGAATTCTTCAGAGCTTGATTATTTTTTTGGAACTCAGCTTGTTTCTTTCGTTTTCACGAAAGGAATACATCCGGACGCGTCGCCATGACAATGATGAGGATACCGTTAACCCCGAGGTCGGAGCAACCGAAGAATATTCTCATCTTCCTCGTATGCCGTTTAGTCATCTAGGGTTTCAACCTAGTTTTAGACATTTTTCGGGTGTGGTCGAAGTGAGTGTTGTCCATTTGACGTTAGAAAAGTGGAGAGAGCTGAGAAGAGAGTACCGAGTCTGAAAGTGAGGAAGAAAAAGAAGAAGATCCATTAGAGGATGAGCAAAGAGAGAGTTCGAGAGTGACGTTAATTTAATAAATTAATAATCGAACAAATTTTACGCTTTGTCATTTTAAGTTATATGCTTGTTAGTAAGATTTTGTAAAAAGATGCATAATATGTTTGTTTTTAAAGATCCGGTAGCGATGAAGAATTCCGCTCCGAGACAGTAGTTTTGCGTGATGTCTTGATATCACAGTTAACGTGAGAAGTTTTTGTTGTAGATAAAAATCCCTCGTTATTGTAAAAGTCCTCGAAGAGGTAAAATTTTCATTATATGAAGAATTATGGCCAAAGTGGTCGTTTTATCATCTGATCATCTGTAAAACAAAAGGTTTTTACCACCACAAAATTTACCAACTCAAAGACTGCAAAAGAGAGAAAAAAGAAAAGGAAGAGAAAGAAGAAACGAGCTCCTTCTGGTGGATTGCTGCAAATCCAAAGGGGTGAAAAACAAGTCTTATATCATGAATCAAGATCAGTAAGTTTCTCAAACCAAACTCCTTCACATTCACCTGCAAAGAGCATAATATGATCATTTTCTTTAATCAAGGCAAATCATCAAAACCAAAATATTCAAAGTAAAGATGGAGTTGTCCTAAGCCTTTTTGCAGCTGCATCAGATTTCCAGAAACATAACCGTTTATCACAATCACAGACACAAACTCTCCTCACTAAACTAAGGTAAGAACTCTAAATCCAGGCTCACTCTATCTATGAGTTCAAAATCCTTTCATGTGCTATTAGATGTTAGAACAAGATTAAAACCTCAAACAAAAACTCTCATAAGAGTCACCTCTCTGAAATGTTAAAAAATTTCTATTTAGTAATCAGCAATCGAGTCTCATAATATTAACCAACCAGACTTAACTAACGAGCATAGAAGATAAGAAAATTTTTAGAACTTAACCTTGTTTGCTCAATCTGTCGAGTCTAGGTCGTGTGAGAAGTGAGTAAGGTGGTTGTTGTTGTCGCTGTCATTTTTTTCGAGAGAAATATGAGGCAGCCGCCGAGTAGCTTCCACCATCGTCTATTTTGAGGAGACAATGGCGATGCGGCGGCGGCGATGTTGCGGCCGACCATGGGCGTGGAGGGAAGGCGAGTTGGCCAGAAAAATTTAGAGAAAGGCAATAGAGTTAGGATCTGTGTTTAAAAGATCAGAATAAATTAAACTAAAATGTAACAAAGTTAAAGAAAAGAAAATGAAGGAAATACTTACGCTGGTTGAAAACGACGGTAACGATGGGATCGCCGGCGGTGTGTGCGGGCTGCTAGTGGTCCGGTCGACGGTGACTTCGTTATTGCCCCGAGTTGTGGCGGCGAGCAACAGCGACGCCGTGAGTAAGTGAGGACGACGCGGACAGCAGCGGAGCCGAAGGGGAGGGGTAGCAGCAGCGGTCTTCTTGGCCACTGACCGTCGACGATGCTAAGAATGGTGGCAGCAGAGGCGGCTCGTCGTTGACGATGCAGCGGTGGCGGCGTTAATCACCGGAATTTAAAGGAGGAGCGGAGAAATTTACAGATTCAATTTGGGGATTCTAGTGTAAATCGAAGCAGGAGATGGAAGGAGACGACGGCAGCACAACCACCAGACGAAATTTTGCCGGAGAAGGAGAGGAGGCGGCGAAATGGTTCCTGCCTTGAGAAATTTGACGCAGAGAGAAGAAGAGATACAGAGAGAGGGAGAGAGATGCGTGTGTGCGTGTCTGGTGAATGAGGATAAAGAAGGGAATAAAATCCCTTATTCTTTGTCCTAATTAAATTACTTCATAATGGGTTTAATTCTTTAAATTGATAAAAGGTGCAGGCCAAGATAATTGAATTAAATTGGGTTTGTGTATTTAAAACCTTGGGCCGAGAAGTTTGGGCTTCAGTTGATGAAACATTTTCGTATAAATCTGCCACCCTTTACTATATCAGCCATAACTTCCTGCTCTTTCAATATATTTGTGATCCGTAAATTGGACAGTAAAATAGACATCCGTGGCTTTCTAACGACATATCGCACGACTCCAAATTAATCCTGAGCTGTTCTAGAATCACGTACGAACCTACAGCTTATGTGCAGATTTTCTACTTCTCGAATTTCTCCAATTCTTTTGGTTTTCTTTACGATCTTTGGAGCGTGTGTGACGAGTATAGTTAATGTAAGATGATTGAATTATGTTTAAAATCGTATACTAAAGAGATATAATTTTTGAGGAAACCCTAAACCTTTTTAACGTGAGACTTAGTCAAATGCAAAGCCCTAATAAAGTCTAAAATTGTTTTCGAGTCCGTTATCCGTTTTTAAGTTCGGCTCGATCATTTATTGAACTTGATTATTTACGTTCAAAGGTGAAGCACAAGAGTGAGTATTTAAGGCGAAGGAGAAGCAAAACGGTTTGTTCTATAAGTATATCAGGTGGGTTTTCTAAACTTGTGGGCTTTCTAAACTTGTGGGCTAGCTTTCTTATTATACAAATAACTTGAGATTTATTTTATTCTTGAAATGTTTTAAAAAATATATATGTTTTTAAATGATTATCATGCATAAATGATTTTATGGATTCTCTTGAGCCTATCTATGTTGGTTCGCCAACTTATTAAATCGATCGAATTCTGAGTTAGCCAAAAGGGTGCTTTCCAGAATTAGTGTACACAGTAATCGAGGTTGTGAGCTCCAAAGGTTGGGCCGACCTCGGTGAGTGATGTTCGCGGAAGGTGGCCACCTTCCCCGGCGTTGGACAAATATGACGATTGATGATGATATGAGTACTCAAGTATGAAAATGTTTTAGTAAACACAGGTTTATTTCAGGAAAACCCCTGTATGTTACTGTTGCAATGCATGATTAATCTATAAAAGTATTTATATGTTTTGGCATGTGTTCACTGAGTACGTTGTACTCAGCCCTGCATGTATTTCTAAATGTGCAGGTTGAGCAGCGACGTGATCGTGGGTGTTGAGCAAAAGCTTTTTGTCGAACATGTTTATGACAAGCCTCGACTTCATATCTTCACATATAAAGTCAATCTACATCTTTTCCGCTGCAAACACTTGAATATTCTAATGCCTTGTCAAGTATAAGTTTTCGAATACTTGCACCCTTTCAACTAAGTTTGTTCTGTCGAACTATTCCTCACGATTATTTATCTTATATTAATCCAAGTATTCTACTATTTTTATTCACGGATAATCGTGTCTTCTTCTTGTTTTTATCATTAATTCCCTTCGTCCCCGCTTCTTAATTTCCACCCCGAGTCACACCCCGGCTGAGCCGTCCTTCGGGATTTGGGGCTGTGACAATAGATGATCTTTTGATTAGCTCAAAGGAGCTAGAATATTCTCGAAGATTGATCTGAAATCTGGTTATCATCAGTTAAAGATTAAACAAGAGGATGTTCAGAAGATGGCTTGAGTTAGTCAAAGGCTACGATTGTAAAATTTCCTATCATCCAGGAAAAGCGAACGTAGTAGCTGACGTTTTGAGCATAAAGAGTAAATTTGAGTTAAGATTTCTTCTAACTCAAGAGAAAGAACTCATTAAGAGTTTTGGAGAATTGAGATTAGAAGTCATTCTATGGTCGCAATCTGCAGAGCGGATGATTGTAGCCATGGAAGTAATTCCAGACATAAGAGTAAAGATTTCTAACGCTCAAAGAAAAGATGAGAAGTTAGAAAAATTACAATTTAAGATTCGCTAAGAAAAGGTTGAAGATTTCCGAGAGGCAGAAGATAATATTCTCTTTTATAGAGAAAGGCTTTGTGTGCTAATGATGGAGAGCTAAGAAATGAGATCATGAGTGAAGCTCAAGAACTCCTTATTCAGTTTATCCCAGAAGCACCAAAATGTATCAGGGTTTAAAACAGAAATTTTGATGGTAAGGAATGAAGCGAGATATAACTTCTTTTGTAAAAAGATGTTTAGCCTGTCCGCATGTGAAGGTATTGCATCAAAGGCCGTATAGGAAACTACAACCTTTAGAGATTCCAGAGTGAAAGTGGGATAATATAACAATGGATTTTGTAATAGAGTTACTCAAATCCAAAAGAGAAAATACAACAATATGAGTGATAGTTGACAGATTGATCAAAATCTGCTCATTTCATACCTATTCCTATCACTTATGGATCAGATAAGTTAGCTTAGTTGTATATTTGAGAAATCGTGCGTTTGCACGAAGTGTCAAGATCGACCATTTCTGATCGAGATTCTAAATATATTTCTCGTTTTTAGAGAAATATGAAAATCAATTAGGCATCAAGTTGAACTTCAGTACAACCTTTCAACCTCAACCGGATGATCAATCAGAAAGAACCATTCAAATCCTAAAGAATATGTTGAAAACTGTTGTTAAAAGATCAAGGAGATTATTAGGAGCAAAGTTTACCCCTTGTTGAATTTGCTTATAATCACAGTTATCAAATGACGACAGGCATAGCGATCTATGAAGTCTTTATGGAAGAAAATGTCGATCTCCGTTCCATTGAGATAATGTGGGCGAGAGTAAAATGTTAGGGCCGAAAAAATTAAAGAAATGATAGAGATTGTACGCCAAGTCCAGCAATGAATCAAAGAAGCACAAGATCGTCAGAAATTTTATGAAGATACGCAAAGATCAGCATTAAAGTTTGAAGGGGAAACCTTCAAGAGGAATCCATCGTTGTGGTGTTAAAAGAAAGTTTAAGCTTCGCTACATAAGACCGTAGGAAATTCTGGAAAGAATAGGTCAAGTAGTGTATGAGCTAGCCTTACCGCCAACTTTTAGAAGTTCGCATAACTTGTTCCATGTATCTCAATTGTGACAATAAATGATTGTTCCAACGCAAGATTTCCATCAAGAGAAAGCGATATTTAATCGAAATCTCAGTTATGAAAAGAAGTCAGAAATGATTTTGGATCGAAAGGTCCAACAACTTAGAAATAAGTCGATCGTGTCAGTAAAGATCAAGTAAAATCATAATGGTTTAGAAGAAACTACTTGGGAATTAGAAGGTAAGATGAAAGAAAAGTATCCCGAGTTATTCCGAGATGTAAGTAAATTTCGGGGCGAAATTTATTTTTAGGGGGAGAGAATTTAATATCCCGTCTTTCTTGCGTATTAAAATTTATTAATTTAATAAGAAAGATAAGATTTCAGTGAAAGAAAAATTTTTGTTCCCGAAAATTTTATCCGGCAGATATATTTTGCGTTGAAAAATGAGTTTTAATTTATTTTTATCGTCTCGGTTAATCCAAAACGAAGAAGTTTTTATATTTATCAATAAGTGATAAATGTGTGGTCATAAATTGGCTGAAAGATAAATTAAATTTATTAAAGTGATTTATTGTGTGATTTATCACTTAAAATTTTAGTTTCGGTCGATTTGAAAATGTTTCGAATCTCCGATTCTGTGAGATTTTTATCTAGGGTTCATGAAACCCTAAATTAAATTCCTATGTTGAGAAATTAGGGGTTTAATAGAAGATTAGTTGGTTATTAATTAATTGAATTGATTAAGCAATTAATTAATTAACTAACTTAACTTAACAACTAAGTTTTAATATTTAATATTAAAAATTCCCTATCTCTACCTATAAATAGGATGATGAGGATCATTTCCTCACCCCTTCACTCATCTCTCTCTCGACAATACACACACATCCATACATATTTGAAGAACCTCCATTGTTCTTCATTTTCAAGCTCCAAGAACAAGATCCAAGCTTAGCAAATCATCCTCAATTGATTAAGTAAGTATATATTTATGTTCTTCCAAGCCTCTAGCCCAAGGATCAAAGTTGAAATCATTTTTTTTTATTCTTCTTCATGATCGACATTTTTGAGAAAAAAAGGAAGAAATGGTTGGATGATTTTGAACTATTAGTATGATGATTATATGATGTTTATATGATGATTTGAGTAATTAAAGCATGAGAATCAAAATCCTAGCCCTACTTTTGCAAATTTTAGAAAATATGAGAAAATGGTCAAGTGTTGATCCATGTTTTGTATGGTTACTTTGATGCTAAATATGAGCTTAGTTAATTAATCTAAGCATGTTTCATGTTGAAGTTAAGCATGAAAGCATTAACCTTCTAATTTTATTCATTATGGCCGAAATTGAGAAAATAAAATCTAGGGTTTAATATGTTGAGGCTATATGATTTATTTGATGGATAATGTGATGATATATGATGTTAATGATGTATTATTAATCAAGAATTAATCAAATAAAAGCATAATTAGCCCTAAAACCCTAGAAATTCGAATTAGGGTTCATGATTTAGGGTTTTTAATTTGATGATTAGTTGAATGAAATTGATTGAGGAATTGAGCTTATATTAATTATATAAGCATGTTAGAAATTAAAAAGAAGAGAGAATAATTCTAGAAATCCTAAAATTAAAACTACCGAAAATTAAATAAATAATATAAATAATTATTTAATTTTTAACTAAGAAATTAATTGCATCTATGAACTTCTTGATAAAAATTAAATGTTGTGTAAATTTCTAGAATTTTAATTCAAAGTATTAAAGTTTTTCTATTTTTGGTTGATTTTCCCGAATTGGGAGTTTATATGTTTAATCGAGTCGAATGTGAGAATTAAATGTGTGATTATGTATATAATGTTGTAAAATGTGTGTGGAATTAATTTGAGAATTTTCTGAATCCGTTAAACGGATTAAAATCGATTTAGTAGATTGTCATGAATAGTGATTGATGAATATTGTGTTAAGTGTGATTTTGATTGATGGTTGATGATGAGTTAAGATAGATTAAGAGCGTTTAAGAAGTTAAGTTAGAAATTCTCGAGTTTCGACGTAGAATTTCGAAGTAAATTAGAAGTTAAGAATATCGGATTCGTTTATTCGATAGTAGTTAGTTCTCGTTCTGAATTCGTAAATTCTATTTCGAATGAAGGATCGAGAGGAAATGTGAATCCAAGGATTCAGGTTCGTTAAAGGTTAAGTCCAAAGCTTCAGTTATCAGGTGGGCTTTCTAATCAAAAAAATGATGAATGCTATATATATATGATTATATATATATATAAATATATATGTGATGTTTTCAAAGTAATTGGCTTGCCAAATGTTTAAGTTTTGTATGATACCGTCTACCAAAGGAAGACGAATTCGGTCCTACGCAAGGTAGGATTTGTGTACACTATTTTGTAACCGGGAGCCTTCCGAAAGGAGTGGACGATTACAAGTGTTTGAGAAGGAGGCCTACTTCTCAGCACTATTTTATTCTAGACATGGTACATACTTTAATATATATATTCTTTTCTTTTAAACATGCACAAGATTGTTTTTAAGAAAATACTTGTGCTATGTTTTTCCGGCAAGTCCAATTTATAGCTGTATTTAGTAAGTTTTCAAATTATTTTGGCATGTGCCCACTGAGTACGAAATACGTAATCAGCCTGCATGTTTTTTTTTTAAATGTGCAGGTTAGGTGGGATGAAGATGATCATGTGCAGGACAGACTTATTGTTGTTATTTTGTTCATCAAGAGTCGTTGATGATAAGATTAGACCTAGAATATATGTCTTCATACATATATTCTTTCGTTTTTCCGCTGCAAGATTATGATGTTTGAGTTGGTATAAGTTTGATGAAGTTGTTGGAATTCGGAATGTTGGAAAAATTAATAGAGTTTTGATTTGATTCCAAAACGCAACTGTTCTCCAACCGAGTAGATGATCGCATCAACCTAAGTAGTGTTTTCCAGCTCGCCTGTTTGAGCTCTAGATTTTCTAAGTTTACAGGTTCAGGAAGCCGAAGACAGCAGGAGCTCAAGACAACAGAAGATCCAGCTGTCTTTACAGCAGGAGCTCAAGACAGCAGAAGATCCAGCTGTGTTTACAAGCAACAGTCAACTATCAGCTGAGTTTTCCAGCTGAGCTGAGTTCAAAACAGAGCAGGATCAAGCTGAAGATAAATCGAGCTGAGTTCATGACACAGCTGGTCCATCTGTACAGAACAAAGGGAACTAACTCTGAAGATGTCACTTCAAGTCAGTTTACCCAATCCAGCTCTAAATTGAAAAACTAGCTCCAAAGACAGAGATCCCGGTATTAGAGGAAGTCAATATACCTCGACCAATGAGGGATTGCCAAATCAGCATCCTAGACTTCAGAACCTATGATGTGACACTAATGAAGACAGGTGCAGAAACGCCCAACGGCAGATTTCGAATTTAAGAAGAGTAGGTAAGATTCAAATGGCTCCACCAACGGCTAGTCTTGAATCTCTACCTATATAAACCTGTCTTCAACCTCAGGATCAGATACGAAAAACTCTCTACAAGCTTTCATTCTCTGAAATTATCAAGCCTTCAAAAGCTCACAAGCAGTTCTAAATAGTTCAAAGAACATTTTATCTTAAAGTGTTTCTAGTCCAGAAACTGCCCAGTTTTTCGTCTGATTCCTAGGCAGAAATCATTGTATATCTTAAGCCTAGATTTTGAACGAGTTCATCTAACTCTAAAGTTCTTCATTGTAAGAACTCGTTCATAGTTGAAACCCCAAACCAAACCCCTATTTACCCAGAAAGGTTAGGTCAAGGTTACGCTTGCTTGAAGCGCGAAATTCAAGTGGTTGTAAGGTTTTTTCAGTACCCGTAAACTGAAAGGTTAGGCTTGACAGTGCCCGTAAACTGTTGGAACACAGCTCGGGTTAGAGTTGTGAAGTTGCTTGGTACTTGGAAACCAAGTGGTAGTGAAATACCAGTGAATCTGGTCATGGACGTAGGAGGTGTTACTTCGAACCACGTTAAAATTCCGAGTTCTTTATTGCTTTATTTATTCTCTGCATTTTATATTTAAAGAACTAACCGCATTAACACAGCACAAGTTTTCAAGTTTAAAAATTCTCTGGCTGTGTGACCCAGCCAGCTGCATTATTTTCAAATCTGCATACTCAGCTGCTCCCCAAAGACAGCTATGTTTTGTTTAATAAACTTGCATAACTTGACTAAGTCGAAAACGTAAAGAATATATTCAAGCTGAGTTTTTCTAAGCAATCGAGCTAAGTTTTCAAACCACCACTTTCCGCACCGCCAGCTGAGTTATTAGCCCAGCTGACCTTCCTCAGCTGGATTCATAATTGAGCTCACAAACTCTGTTTTAAACTTAAAAAAGTTTTTAGAAATCTATATTTGGTGTATTCACCCCCCCTCTACACCAAAGACCCAGCTCAGGGACCATCACGGAAGTTTCGAATGATGTTCGTTGTATTTTGAATCCAAGGTGGTACACCAAAGTCGAAGTGACTTGGGTGATCTTTCAACTGAAAGATTATTCTTCCTGCTCAAAGCCAACGAATACAACTTGAAGATTACCATGAAAGAATCTTCAAGCAATCAGAATGATAAAGAGCTGACACCTGCGCCAAAGGAGATTGCGTTCAGAGCTAACTCTGAAAAATCCACATACATGCAGTCGGCTGAGTCATCAAAGAAAGACAAGAAGGACATGAGCAAGGAAGAGCTACTTGAAAAGATAGCCATGCTGGTCAAAAACTACAACAGACTCAACACCAGCAAGGGCAAGTACAAGAAGTTCGCAAGAACTTACAGAGACAAATACGCAGCAGCTGATGAGAAGTCAGCTGACAAACGAATAGACGAAGGATGCTTCAACTGCAAGGAACCGGGACACTACAGGCTAGACTGTCCTAAGCTATCCAAGAAAGATAAAGACCAATTGAAAGCTAAGGCAGCTGACAGAAGGAGAGCCTACATCGCCGACGAGGAGTCGGAGTGCAACAAAATGGAGGATAACATGCCATTTTCAGACTCAGAAGAAGAAGCACTGATGGCTCATGATGAACCTGAATGGGATACATGCTTCATGGGACAGACAGACGGAATTGATGAAGATGAGGTAATGTCAAGAACTCAAAATCTATCTAACCTCTCACCATCACACGAACACTCTACACAGGTTTCAGAATCAGGGCTACCTGATTGGAGTTTAGTAGAGATGGTTATGAATGATTCCAAGGAGCTTCAAGAGATCCTTGACGTCATAATGTGTGAGAATGCCGAGCTGAAGGTGGAACTGGAAAAGAAAAAGGTATCAGAAGCAGCTGATACAACACAGCTCCAAGAGGAAGTTATTTCACTAAAAGACAAAATAGTGAAACAAGATCAGCTGATGAAAGACATCTACTACGAAAAGAAACAGCTGATGGAAGAATTGGAAAAGGCCACAGCTGAATCAGAAAAGAAGTCAGCTGAGATTATAGAGCTGAAAAGCTCCGAAGAGGTACTATCTAAGAAGATGGTAGCTCTCATCAAAGCCACAACAACAATGGACGAAATCATAAGTGCACAACGTCCAGCAGCACTCAAAGCAGGACTGGGTTACAATAAATCGAAGGATGCCACAAACATTGCTTCCACTAGTGGAACAAAGGTAATGTTTGTAAGAGTAAAAGAAAACCCAATTCCAGCAACTCAGCAACGACCGTTGAAGACACAACAGGCATCAAAAAGGCCAGCTGTGAGACAACCTCAAGCACAGATCAGACAGCAACGTGCTCAAACTCAACAAAGACAGCATACTGGACAGTTCAGATACCAGCAACATCAACAACACGTCGAAAGATATCAACCGAGATATAAAAGAAGATACCCAGCTGGATATCACTCATATGATCACCAGCTGGAGCACCAATTCCAGCCTTTGTATCACAAGAGACAGCAGAGACAAAGGAACGTGTCAGCTGGGTACTCAGCTGGATACCGAAAAAGACCAGGACATCAACAAAGACATCAAGCTGGGAAGATACTGAGATCAAGACCCCACCAGCAACAACCGAAGAACACAAAGAATGTGTATATCGACTCAACTGGAATGATCATCAGATCAAATGACCCAATTCGAGTCATCAAGCAAATCTGGGTCGTAAAAGGATCTCTGTCTAACCCATAAGGACCCAATTAAAATTGGATACCTAAATTTTGATCTTTTTTATAGGTTGCAAGGGAACGATGCATCATTGAGGAGTCGATGAGAACGCTATGGTACTTGGACAGTGGATGTTCCAAGAACATGTACTTAAAGCATCTACTCCAGAAGTGTATCGAGCGTCCAGGCCCACAAGTAACATTTGGTAACAACTCCAAAGATCTAACCAAAGGTTATGGTACATTTAAAACTAAAAATGTTATAATCCCCAATGTTTCATATGTATAAGGACTGCAACATAACTTGCTTTCCATTAGCCAATTCTGCGACAACGGTTTTTCTGTCAAGTTTGATGCACAGGGATGCACAGTGAAGCACAGGGAAACCAAGCAGATACTACTAAGAGGGAAAAGAGAAGGAAATATGTATTTTGCTGACTGGAACAGCAGCCCTCCTAAGACTTGTCTTATATCGAAAAGCAGCAATGAAGTCAGCTGGCTGTGGCACAGACGGCTGAATCATCTCAACTTCAAAACAATCAACAAACTGGCTAGAAACCAGCTCGCTAATGGAATTCCAGATCAAGTATATGACAAAAGTCATATTTGCAGCGCTTGTCAACAAGGAAAACAAACAAGAATTTCATTCTCTCTCAAGCCAGTTCAGTCAACTGATCGAGTTCTTCAACTCCTTCACATGAATCTTTTTGGTCTAGTAACACCAGCGAGTTTCAACGGCAGGAAATACACTCTGGTCGTAGTGGATACTTCTCAAAATTCACATGGGTGTCATTCTTGTACCAGAAGAGCGAAATAAGGACTACGCTACCTCAATGCTAGCCAGCTCTGTCATTCCAAAGAAGTTCTGGGCCGAGGCAATCAACACAGCATGCTTCACTCAGAATCGCTCTCTACTCACAACAAGGCAAGGAAAGACGCCGTATGAGCTATGGAATAACAGAATACCATACATTGGATATTTCAAGGTCTTCGGATCCAAATGTCATATCCTAAACAATGGAAAAACACAGCTCAAGACGTTTGACGTGAAGACTAACCGAGGAGTATTCCTTGGTTACTCTGCTGTGAGTAAAGCATACAGAGTCTTCAACAGAAGAACTCAAACGGTCGAAGTAACTCCACATATTACCTTTGACGAATCATCATTCGAATATAGAGATTCTATCAAACGAAGAAATGAAGGAGAATCTTCAAAGCAGATTCAGACAAGAGCTCAAGAGAATCAAATCAGGAATCTGGCCGAACCATTAATATGGGATGATGAGCTAGAGGAGGAACCTCAAATCAATCAGGAAGCTCCACCAGCTGGAAATCAAGAGGAACCTCCAACGTCAAATCAAGGGGGAATGCCATCAGCTGGAAATCCAGACACAACTGAATCCCCAGCACTATCTCCAGCAGAGCTTCTACAGAAGTCACCTCAAAACTCAATCCAAGGAGAATCTCTTTCTCAAGACTTAACTCCAGAGCAACTCCAAGCCAGACGAAATCTAGCCACTTCTAGCATCAATCAGCTGGAAGAAGAAATTCGTAAAAGAAGAAGATGGATTGAAGATCATCCATCATCAGCAATCATTGGAGAATCATCTGACCAAGTCAAAACCAGAAGCTCAGCTGCTCAAGCTACATCGGATCATCAAGAAGCAGCTGACACAGCTCAACTCTCAATAGAGCTAGAACTGACTGTCTATGACGAAGACACAACTCTCATGGCGTGTTATGTAGCTCAAGTTCCAGTGCCTCAAATAATTCTAGAAGCCTTAAAAGTGTACCCTGGACAAACGCCATGCAGGAATAGCTAAATGAATTCCTCAGAAATTTTGTCTGGGAATTGGTCGACAGACCTGAAGGAGTCAAAGTCATAGGACTCAAATGGATCTTCAAGAACAAACTGGATACCCTTGGAGTCATCATCAGAAACAAAGCTCGACTAGTTGCCAAGGGCTACACACAGCAAGAAGGAATTAACTTCGAAGAATCATTTGCTCTAGTAGCACGATTGGAAGCAATCAGACTTTTTCTCGCTTATGCAGCACATCACAAATTTAAGGTTTATCAAATGGATGTAAAGTGAGCATTTTTAAATGGAGAAATCAAAGAAGATGTCTATGTTGAACAACCTCCAGGATTTGAAGTAGAAGGAAATAAAGTCTACAAGCTAAAAAAGGCGCTTTATGGATTTAAACAAGCACCTCGAGCCTGGTATGATACTCTATCAAATTTCCTTGTATCCAAAGGATTCAAGAAGGGCTCAGTAGACAGAACACTCTTCACCATCAAGTTGGGAGAAGACATTCTGGTTGTTCAAATCTATGTAGACGACATCATCTTCGGATCAAGATCAACATTCTTATGCCAAAGATTTGGAGAGATAATGTCAAAACAGTTCCAAATGTCTATGATGGGAGAAATGAGCTTCTTCCTAGGACTTCAAGTCAAGCAATCAGCAGAAGGGATTTTTATAAATCAATCCAAGTACGTGAAAGACTTGATCGCCAAGTATGGAGTTCAATCCAGCAGAACAGTAAAGATTCCGATGAACACCAACAGGAAGATTGAACCTGGAACTGAAGGGAAGTCAGTTAATTCCTGCAAATACAGAGGGATAATAGATTCCCTGCTGTATCTAATAGCTAGTCATCCAGACATCTCTTTCACAGTCGGAGTGTGTGCCAGATTTCAAGTTGATCCAAAGGAAGCACACATGCAAGCAGCCAAGAACATTCTCAAATATCTCAAAGGAACTCAGAATGTTGGGCTGTGGTACCCAGCTAAAGACAATCTACAGCTGACTGGATATTCAGACTCAGACTTCGCTGGAGATCGGTTGGACAGAAAATCAACTTCAGGAACATGTCAGTTCCTAGGAAGCAAGTTGATCTCGTGGTTTTCAAAGAAGCAAACGTGCGTCGTAACCTCCACAATAGAAGCATTATATATGGCAACTGGAAGCTGCTGCTCACAAATTCTCTGGCTGAAACATCAGCTGGATGACTATGAAGTGAAAACTGGACAAGTTCCAATTTTCTGTGATAGCTCAAGTGCGATTGCAATATCAGAAAATCCAGTACATCACACAAGATGCAAACATATGGACGTGCTCCATCACTTCATCAGAGATCACGTGGAAAAGAAGGATATGATTGTTGAGAAAATTCACACAGACATACAGCGGGCTTATATACTCACAAAGCCGCTGATAGAAGCAAGATTCAAAATACTGTGCGGATTACTTGGATTACTCAACCCAGACGAAGCTACATCCAGCTGAATGGAAGCAGACCCAGCTGAATGGAAGCAGACCCAGCTGGAATTCAGAACCAACCTCAAAGAACCTAGCTGAGAAAGACTCAAGCTCAGTCAGACGCCTAAGTTGAAGGATTATTCAGCTGAGGGAGAACCAGCTGGAAAAATGATCACTCAACACAGCTATTCATAACCGAGGTATCAGCTGACTACGATGATCAGCTGAGAGGTTTGCAACATCATTACATACACCTACTCATTCTGTTTAGACAGACTTCAGTCAAATCATATCTTGTCATATCTAATCAAATTTAATCAAAAGTCTGCAAAGAACTGAAACATGGGAGTTTCAAGACAAAAGTCAAAACGCCTCAACCGTCCTCTCACGCGCATTAACTCGTATTTTCTAAACAAGAAACTGACATGACGCGAGAATCACTCTCAGTCGTAGATCTTCTTATCAAACTATGAATCTTGATCGTCCATTCATCAAGAAAGTTGATATAAATATGCTAGAAGAGATACGCAAACATATGCATTAACCCTAAAAAGTTTTTCGGCACTCTTTCTTCTTCCTCCCCGTTGTATTATTTGTTCTACTAACAAAAGTTGCAGAAGAAGAACATGGAATCTAGAAAGATATCTCCAGAAGCCGATCAACATGAAGAATCTGTCAAAGCTTCACCATGATAGTTGCTTAACTCTCAGGAACCACAAGAAGACGGAGTTCCAGGAGAAAATGAAGCTCATCGACAGATCCGGTCTAACGCAGTGGGTGACTGCAAAGCTCAAGAACATCATTCACCAGGAAGTTGCAGAATTCTTCCTAGGAATGTCAAAGGAAAAAGACCTTCTCCGCCCCACTGTTTCTCTCAAAATAAAAGAGAGAACAGGACACACAACTCCCTGGGATACGGAAATCAACGTCAACAAGATCCTATCAAGGGAATTCAACATGAGAGGAAGCCCAGTTGGAACTGGACGAGATGTTGATAAAGCCGGAGTCTTTAAAAGCAGTCATGTCAAAGCTCTTGCTCCGCCACAGGAGGCACAGAAAAAGAGATACAGGAGACAAAGCAGCATGCATCTACTTACTTCCCAGTTGGGAAGAGGAAACAACTTGAGGAGACAAAACAAGCTGAAGCACCGTCTTCAAAGAGAAGACTCAAGTTAAAGGTGCGCAGTCAGTCAGCCGAGAAACCAGCTGACATTGAGAGAGAATTCGTAACTACTCTCCGAGGAGCAGAAGATCCACAAGCGGTGGTTTCTTACGGTGGAGAACAAGTTCATGTGCCAGCATGGACATCGTCATCATCAACACCACAACGACGTATTCCTGCCGATCAACTAAGCTTAGACCCCAATCAACTAAGCTTAAACCTCACAGCAGATGGAATACTTCAACCGCTTTATCCTCAATTTCCTTCAGCTCAACAGGGACACCAGCTTCAAAATCAACTTATGGAAGTTGGAGCTCAAGCCCCTGCACCAAGCTCAAGTGGATAGCATCATCCAGCCGATGATCACTTGCAGCTGGATGATGAAAACATGAGCTGAACCCCATAACAGCCACTTCAGAAAGAGAGGGGGAATACTTAAGTCCCTCAAGAGTTGTACGTGACGCCTCCATCTCAAGGTTTGAAGACCTCATGCTTAAAGGAGTCACAAGCGCAACTGAAGTGCTGAATCAGACTTTCTCATTCAATCTAATGAAGTCTGAAGAAGCCAAATTGCAAGGAATGAAGTTGTGCCCTACTCAGAAGATGTCATCTCCAGTGCCAACTCATACCTCCAAGCACTCAGCTGGACAGCCCCAGCTGAAACAGGCCAAGGAAGTTGTGTCTGCAATCACAGCTGAGGCTAATGCTATTGAAGAAGAGCCAGCCAATGCAACAGCTGAGCCACCAAGACTCCAGACCTCGCTGCTCAGAGCTGACAACCGCAGCATAGCCAAACTAAACATCGCAACAACTGATAATACAGCGAAGATCGCTGACGTAATTCAGGAAATTGCACAGCTCAATAAGACGATGGTGTGTCTCTCCCGCCTTGTTGATAATGCCAAAAAGGGGGAAGATAATGAGACAAAGAAGAGGTAAACTGCTGAGCTAGAGAAACCAGCTGAATCAGCTGAAGGAGAAACGAATCAAAAGAAGAAGCAGCAGATGCAGAAGAGAAGACCCAGCAGCGGATGCAGAAGAGAAGACCCAGCCAGCTGGGATTGAAGATTGAAGAATTGAAGAATTTTTTTTCCCTTTTTTCTTTTTCTCTTTTTATGTTGTAATTTCTTACATTAATAAAACTCAATTTTTCTTTGCTGCTTCATAAGTTGTCTCAGTTAGGTATTGGCATCATCAAAAAGGGGGAAATTATTGGGAAAATTAATAGAGTTTTGATTTGATTCCAAAACCCAACTGTTCTCCAACCGAGTAGATGATCGCATCAACCTAAGTAGTGTTTTCCAGCTCGCCTGTTTGAGCTCTAGATTTTCTAAGTTTACAGGTTCAGGAAGCGGAAGACAGCAGGAGCTCAAGACAGCAGAAGATCCAGCTGTGTTTACAAGCAGGAGTCAACTATCAGCTGGGTTTTCCAGCTGAGCTGAGTTCAAAACAGAGCAGGATCAAGCTGAAGATAAATCGAGCTGAGTTCAAGACACAGCTGGTCCAGCTGTACAGAATAAAGGGAACTAACTCTGAAGACTTCACTTCAAGTCAGTTTACCCAATCCAGCTCTAAATTCAAAAACCAGCTCCAAAGGCAGAGATCCCGGTGTTAGAGGAAGTCAATATACCTTGACCAATGAGGGATTGCCAAATCAGCATCCTAGACTTCAGAACCTAGGATGTGACACTAATAAAGACAGGTGCAGAAACGCCCAATGACAGATTTCGAATTTAAGAAGAGTAGGTAAGATTCAAACGGCTCCTCCAACGGCTAGTCTTGAATCTCTACCTATATTAACCCGTCTTCAACCTCAGGATCAGATACGAAAAACTCTCTACAAGCTTTCATTCTCTGAAATTATCAAGCCTTCAAAAGCTCACAAGCAGTTCTAAATAGTTCAAAGACACTTTATCTTAAACTATTTCTAGTCCAGAAACTGCCCAGTTTTTCGTCTGATTCCTAGGCAGAAATCATTGTATATCTTAAGCCTAGATTTTGAACGAGTTCATCTAACTCTAAAGTTCTTCATTGTAAGAACTCGTTCATAGTTAGAACCCCAAACCAAACCCCTCGTTACCCAGAAAGTTTAGGTCAAGGTTACGGTTGCTTGAAGCGCGAAATTCAAGTGGTTGTAAGGTTTTTTCAGTACCCGTAAACTGAAAGGTTAGGCTTGACAGTGCCCGTAAACTGTTGGAACACAGCTCGGGTTAGAGTTGTGAAGTTGCTTGGTACTTGGAAACCAAGTGGTAGTGAATTACCAGTGAATCTGGTCGTGGACGTAGGAGGTGTTACTCCGAACCACGTTAAAATTCTGAGTTCTTTATTTCTTTATTTATTCTCTGCATTTTATATTTAAAGAACTAACCGCATTAACACAGCACAAGTTTTCAAGCTTAAAAGTTCTCTGGCTGTGTGACCCAGCCAGCTGCATTATTTTCAAATCTGCATACTCAGCTGTTCCCCAAAGACAGCTATGTTTTGTTTAATAAACTTGCATAACTTAACTAAGTCGAAAACGTAAAGAATATATTCAAGCTGAGTTTTTCTAAGAAATCGAGCTAAGTTTTCAAACCAACACTTTCCGCACCGCCAGCTGAGTTATTAGCCCAGCTGACCTTCCTCAGCTGGATTCATAATTGAGCTCACAAACTCTGTTTTAAACTTAAAAAAGTTTTTAGAAATCTATATTTGGTATATTCACCCCCCCTCTATACCAAAGACCCAGCTCAGGGACCATCACGGAAGTTTCGAATGATGTTCGTTATATTTTGAATCCAAACTACCTAAATATATGTACATCAGTTTATCAATTGTTTTGGAATTTAGTTGAGTATTGAAACTATTTTTCCTATCGTGCTTTCTTGATCCTAAAAATCAGCTCATTTTCTTCATCTTCATGTTAGTTGCCGTTGATTTGGATAATAAGATTATTGATTTCCGAGCTGATTTGAGTTCGTATTTGATGATATGCATGTTGATATTTTCGATTGAGAGATCATTTCTTCAATCTTGAGTCATGCATATCTTAACTAGCCTAAGTTGATTATTTTTTGATGGTCCCGGAACGAGGTCTTCGGTATAGAGGGGGGGTGAATACACCGAAGAGGGATTTTTTGCAAACGATTGACAAATTAAAACAGAGTTGAGTGAGAGCTCAGTTATGAGTTCAGCTGACTTCTAAAGAAGGTGATCAGCTGGACTTATAACTCAGCTGGTTGTGCGGAAAGTGATGGAAAGAAAAACTTAGCTCGTTCCCTTTACAAAATCTCAGAAAAACTTAGTTTCAGTTTTCAGTTAAGCAGGTTTAAAACAAATGCAGCTGGCTGGGTCACACAACCAGAGAACTTAAGTTTTGAAAACTTGTGCTGTGCAAATGCGGTTAGTTCTTTAAAATATATAAAATGCAAAGACTGAATAAAGCAATAAAGAACACAGAATTTTAACGTGGTTCGGAGAAAGAACTCCTACATCCACGACCAGGTTTTAGCTGGTAAATCCACTAAGGATAACCACTTGGTTTACGAGTACCAAGCAACTTCGCAGCTCTACCTCGAGCTGTATTCTAACAGTTTACGGGCACTGTAGAAGCCTATCTCTTTTCAGTTTTCGGGTACTGAACTACCTTACACTCGAATTTCACGCTTCGAGAGGGCGTAACCTTGACCTAACCTTTTCTTTGGTTTCCAACTTTGAACGAGTTCTTACAATGAAGAACTTTGGAAGATGAACTCGTTCAGATCTAGGCTTTGGATTTACTATGATTTCTGCCTATTGATCAGACGAAAAACTAAAGCAGTTTCTGAAAGTAAACACTTAAGAATTTAAGTGTTCTTCAAAGAGTTAGATAACTGCTGGAGAGCTTTTTAAAACTTGAGAGATTCAGGGAGGTTGAAAGCTTGTAGAGAGTTTTTCGTATCTGATTCTTAGGTTGAAGACTGGTATTTATAGGTAGAGATTCAAATCTAGCCGTTGGAGGAGCCGTTTGAATCTTACATACTCTCTGATCTGTCGATCTGCCGTTGAGTGTATCTTCACCTGTCTTCATCATTGTGTCAGATCCTAGGTTCGCCTTTCTAGGATGCTGAGATGTCGATCCCTCATTGGTCGAGGTATATTGACTTCCTCTGACACCGGGATTTCTATCTTTCGAGCTGGTTTTTGAATTTAGAGCTGGATTGGGTAAACTGACTTGAAGTGACGACTTCAGAGTTGGTTCCCTTTTTGTCTGCTCAGCTGACTCTTTTAGACTTGAGTCAGCTCAATATATTCAGCTCCGTTGGATCTCCTTGGCTGGATCCATTCTTCTTGTCTTGAGAGTCAGTCTGACTCAGCTCAGTTTTTGAACTCTGTTCAGCTAGAAAACCTTTTAGCTGACTTTTGGGTCCAGCTGATTACTCAGCTGGGTATTCTTTTGTCTTCAGCTTCCTTACCTGTAAACTTAGAAAATCTAAGGCTCAAACAAGCGAGCTGGAAAGCTTAACTTAGGTTTGTACATTCATCTACTAGGTTGGAGAACAGTTGGGTTTTGGAATCGAATCAAAACTCTAGAATTTTCCCAACATTTGTCAAGCATGAGATGCCTTGTTGTTCTTAAATGATAACCGGGTCGCTATTTTAATCTTTTTGTTAATCATAAATTGTGTAATTGTGGGACCCACCGGCTTTATCATCTAATTTCTAGGCCGGGCTGCGATAATGTTGGATGAATAGCCAACATATTAATCTAAATACAATGAATTTAGTTAGAGGTTAGTGTGTTAGTGTGTATAAAAGCTCATGCATCTTCACCACTCTCTCTTCACTCTTAACACACACACAACACACACACTCATACACACACCGCAGCACACACTCACACACAATCACCATTGAAAAAGCTTCACCAAGCTTGTAACACCCCGCATTTTGATAAGCTTAAAATGTTTATTTATATGTTTTATTTATTTTTATTTATTATTAGTACTGGTTATAATTTGTGAATGTTTCGACTATTAGTAGCTCGAAATACTTTTTAGTTCGGACTTGAGGAGTCCGTAGTTGCGCCCCTAGTTAAAAGAATTATTTTATCTGTAGCGTTGGATTATACTTTTTTTTTTTTTTTTATTATTTCAAGGAATAATTTGGGCCAACATGATGAGCTCTATTACATAAATTCCTTTTCGGTTAACTGTGGCTATTAGCTTTGGCATGGGCTTGTTTATTAATATATTTTAGTTAAACTAGGGAAGCCCATTTGAGAGTTCAAGTGCAGATCGTAGAATTAGGAGGTGATGAATACGGGAGTTTTTTGCTGTAGTTAGGATTAGGAACAGAAAATCCGATTTCTACGTAAACACTTTCACGTTCAAACTCTTTCCTAATCTTTTAAACCCTAGTCCCAGCGTTCAAAAGCTTCCACCATAAATCATAACTTTCAACTTACCTTTACCGCTATCAGCCTTCGTTTTGCAGCAACAAATCTTTGAAAATAATTCTATTTCATTCTCTTAACACCAGCCCCAAAAGAATTTCATTGGATAGCAATTTTATCAGTGATTTTTCCTTTTTCTTCAACTAAAGATTTAACTAAGTTTCTGCTCTTGCAAAGAAAATTTCAATTTTATGAAAGAAAACGAGAGTGTGGGGGAGAGACGCAGAGAGAGAAAGGAGTTGCTGTAGTAAGAAAGTATAATTTTTCTCATGTGTATAGATACACATTTTGTTTCTTCCATAAATATTGTATATATTGGAAATGTTGGGTGAAATATTTTCTTTGTGAACTTTATTAATAGGCATATGAGTTTATGGGTCTGTTTTAGTCGTTTGCAGAGAAAGGGATGGCTAACGAGAGTTAAAGAGGAAGAGTAGATCTAAAAGAAATATTACACTTTAATGTTTTCTACTGGTTTAATTAGCTGCAGAGGATGTATTTATATTGTGGAACCAAGGCCTTGACTTTTACTTTGATAGATTTTCAAGTTTCATGAACGGTGTCAGTCGAGAAAAGGGTAAAGGGGAAGATAAATTGATAAATAATATTATAGTATAGTATAGATACTTGTGTTGTTGCATACTGTTGATTCAAGAGTTATTAAGCAAAAAAATGTAAGATGTCAAATCTTTAATAAAGTATCGAAAAGAATTATTATTATTATTATTATTATTATTATTATTATTTTAAAGTTTTAATGGAGTGCAGAAGCTTTAACAGGAAGAATTATAGTTATATATATATTCGTATCTATATATATACATACAGGAAGCTTTTTGCTAAGGCGGCAGATACACTAATTTTGAAATAAAGATAATTTCTTTAATTGATATTAAATTGTCTTTGGTAATACATATTTATGCGTACCTGTTTCTTTTCTTTAGAAGGGAGAAAAGCTTCTTGATAGTTTAATTAATTCAGTTGTTCATGTGTGAAGTCAAACAAAATTATTTTGATAGACTTTATTTGAGTAGACTAAAGGAATTCATTTAGTTTCTTATTTAAGTAAATTATGTTATTTGACTAGGTGCGGCGCAACTAGGACCCTCGTTCCTTACGTGATTTTGGATTGTTTGTGCTCTACATTGAGGTGGGTAAAACTTCTTTCAAACTCAAGAGTTGTGATTTGCTATGTGATGTGGGTAAAGTTTTTCTGTAAAGTAATTTATGAGATGTGTGGATTGAAATGTGAAAGTGAAAGGAAGATGTTTATGAAATGTTTTATATGTCCAACATGTTATGATCATATGGAATGTGATGTAAAATGAGAATGTTTGCATATAATCGCCTTGAATGCGTCAAGCTCTTGTGGGTTATATGTTAAAGGATGTCCTGTGCACAGTGATAGGTCATGTCGTTATAATCGCCTTGAATGCGTCAAGCTCTTGTGGGTTATAGATGAAAATGTTATGTTCTATATTTGCCTTGAATGCTTCGAGCTCTTGTGGTTTATAGAAATTATGATATGTTATTTCCTATGATAATCGTGTTGTTGGACGTAAACTGGAAGGATTACACAAATGACCCATCACTGAGTACGTTTTATGAGTACTCACCCCCATGTTTTAAAATATTTTTCAGGTGAGTAAGCATGGAGCTGCGTGGAGGAAACGGGGAGTCGGTTTTAGTTAAAGTTTGAATTTCTTGACGAACTGTTTACCGTTAAGATGAACTTCTATGAGTATTGGATTTTGCTTAGGTTGAATTATGATTAAATATTTGAATTTCTAGAGTTAGTAATTTACTTTCAAGTTGAACTTAAGGTTTTATTTGGACTAATTTTATCGTATCGAAACTGTTCACAATTTATTTTATGTTTGCTTGATTTGTGAAATGGTTCTTGTATAGAGAGTTGTAGGATGTAAATGGCTTAGAAATAATAATTTAGATTCTTTTAAAATTTTTAAATTATTTCCGCATTTATGAAGTTAAAATAGTAGCATTTTAATTTAGTAAAATAGGGTGTTACATTTAGTGGTATCAGAGTAGGTCTACGTTTCTGTAGACTTGTAATTTAAAAAAAAGTATAAAGTTATGTTTGTAAAGTGCTCCACCCGTTTCCGACACGCGCTTCTACTCGAGGTACTTATTTTATGATTTTACATTTAATATTTCATGAGCACTTGAGAATGAAAGATTATATTGAGATGTGATATAAGCATATAATTCGCATGATAAAGTGATTGCTATGAAATGATAAAGAACTTTATGATATTTTATTTTGTCTAGTCCTCGAAATTTGAGATAGATGGCGAACAAAAATATACCACCCCAATACTTGCGAGCATTTGCAAAAGAGAACTTTTGGGAGCAGAAATGGGATAAAACAAGGGGTACAACCGATAACTTTTTGGTTTTTAGAGACCTTTGGCGCGAGACGGGACAGCATGGACCCCCAATAGATCAGGAAGTGGCGGTAAGGCATGTCATTAGTCGCGTACCTTTGGACCTTCAGCCAATGGCAAACGGGCTCTTCAACATGTTGGGGACTGTATCCCCACACAACCCTTATGAGACCTTCATCACTCTCCTTATGCATAGATGCGTTAACCTTTTCATTGGAGAGGAGGTGGAGGAGGAAGAGGCAGTGCAAGAGCCTCAAGTGAAAGAAGAGGAAGATCCCGAAGAGAATCCTAAGAAAGATCCTGAAGAGGATCCTGAGGAGGATTTGGGTGTGGGGCCTGAGGAGGAAGAAGAAAAAGAGGGACCCGCTCCCAGGAGATTATAGAGATTAGTGATGATGATTAGAATAACGAATATCTTGTTTAGTTGAGGTGTTTTCTTTTCGTTATAGTTGAATTTTGGTAAATATGAGACTTTTTTTTTCGTAGGAAGTTATTTATTATTTGATGATTGTTCCTTTAGTTTGGATCGTACGTGTAGAACTTTGAGTCTTTTCTTTATGAGAAGATTATTATTTGGTTTTATTTGAGCTCTCTGGTATATGATTTATGGGTATTCTAAGTGTGGTCTTTTGAGCATTAGATTTGCGGACATAGTTCGAGAATCTTATAGTCAATGTTGGTTATAGGAAATGGCAGGAAGGCCACCAAGGAACAACCAGGCACCCAACAATGATGTGGTGCAGGCGTTGATCGCCGCACTTCAAGGTATTGCTCAGAACAACAACAATCAAGGGAACCAGAACCCGGCTAGGGCAACGAGCCGAGTCATTTAGCAATTTCACAACTACGCTCCACCAAAGTTCAATGGAAGAGCAGGCCCTTTAGTTTTGGAGGAGTGGTTTGAGGAGCTCGAGAGAATCTTCGAGCATATTGAGTGTAATGATGCACACAAGGTATCTTGTGCAGTGTTTCAACTGATCGAGGATGCAGGACAGTGGTGGAAATCACACTGCAATGGACTAACTGAGGCAGAACGCCAAGGACTTACTTGGGAAAGGTTCAAGGAAATGGTGATGGAGAAGTACATGCCGCGCCTTATCGCAACCAGAAGCAAAAAGAATTCTTGGAGTTCAAGCAAGGGAGCTTGAGTGTGACGGAGTACGAGCGAAAGTACATCCAACTCGCTTGCTTCGCCACACGTTTGGTGGCCACAGAGGTAGACAAGGCTGACTTTTTCTTGAGGGGTCTCCGCTCTGAGATCCGAGGAATTCTGGCAATGCAAGAGATTGTGAACTATGGACTTGCAGTCAAGCGTGCGCACGAGGTTGAGGCGGCCCTAGAAGTGGACAAGGTGCCAGTTGGAAATGTCCACTTTCAAGGAAAAAGAAAGTGGGACAATCGCAACAACGAAAAAAGAAACTTTAATAACAAAAGGGGTAGAACTGATGCTCGGCAAGGAAATGCTGCCCCCACTGAAAAGCCACCTTGCCGGGAATGTGGTAAGAACCACTTTGGAAAATGCCTCCAGCGCACGAATGTGTGTTATAACTGTCATGAATCGGGGCACTATGCTAGCAATTGTCCCAAAGAGAGAGGAAATGGACCGAGACAAGGAGAAAATGGACCTAGACCGGGAGGGAATGCACGACTCTATGCTTTCTCTCAAAAAGAGGCCGTTGAAGGAAGCGGTAACATGTCAGGTATGATAACAATTTCTGGAATACCAGTTTTAGCATTATTTGATTCTGGCGCATCGCATTCATTTATATCTCATGGTCTTTGCATGAAAGTTGGCTAAGAATGTTAAGTTGGATTTGGGAGGAAAAGAACTTGAAGCCGATTTGTATACTTTGGAAATGCAAGATTTTGTTTTGATCTTGGGAATGGATTGATTGAGCTGTAACTTTGCCACTATTCGATGCCATGATAGAGAAGTGGTATTTCAAAGACCAAATAAAGATGGATTTGTTTTCTATGGTGCGAAGATTGGAAAGTTACCAAAAATCATATCTGCAATGAAGGCTGTGAAGATGTTGAAGAAAGATGGATGTCAAGGATTTTTGGTGAATCTAGTAGGGTCAACACCTGCGGAGCCCAAAATGGAAGATGTGGCAGTAGTACGAGATTTTGTTGACGTGTTTCCCGAGAAAATACCTGGATTACCACCAAAAAGACAAGTAGAGTTTACCATTGACCTTGTACCTGGGGCAGCGCCTGTATCCAAGGCACCGTACAGAATGGCGCCAAAAGAATTGCAAGAATTGAAGGTACAACTTCAAGAGTTGTTGGATAAAGGGCATATTGGACCTAGTGTATCCCCGTGGGGAGCACCGGTGCTATTTGTGAAAAAGAAAGACGGCAGCATGAGGATGTGCATTGATTACCAAGATTTGAATAATCTCACAATTAAGAACAAGTATCCCCTGCCAAGGATAGAAGAACTCTTTGATCAACTCAAAGTTGTTGGAGTATTTTCAAAGATAGACTTGAGGTCGAGTTACCATCAACTGAAGGTGAAGGATAGCAATATTCTCAAGACGGCCTTTAGAACAAGATATGGTCACTATGAGTTTGTAGTGATGCCATTTGGATTGACGAATGCACCGGCTGTCTTCATGGATTTGATGAATCGAGTATTCCATGAATTCTTGGACAAGTTTGTCATTGTTTTCATCGACGACATTCTTGTATACTCAAAAGATCGAGGAGAACACGAATCGCATCTACGCACTGTTTTGGAAATTTTGAGGAAAGAAAAGCTTTATGCCAAATTCCAAAAGTGTGAGTTTTGGTTGAATCGAATTGGCTTTCTTGGGCATGTTGTAACGTCGGACGGAATTGAAGTAGATCCTGCAAAAGTTGAAGCTGTCAGCAATTGGAAAGCACCAGCAAGTGCTTCGGAAGTCCGAAGTTTTCTCGGATTAGCAGGATATTATAGAAGGTTCATTGAAGGATTTCCTAAAATAGCGGGACCACTCACACAACTTACTCGGAAGAATACAGTTTTTGAGTGGACAGAAAAGTGTGAAAAGAGCTTTCAGACATTGAAAAAGAGACTGATAACGGCACCAGTTCTGACTATCCCGAATAGCTCAAAGGGATATATGATTTATAGTGATGCATCGTATCAAGGTTTAGGTTGTGTGTTGATGCAAGAGGGTAAAGTGGTTGCCTATGCCTCTAGGCAATTGAAGTCTCATAAGGAAAAGTAGCCCACACACGACTTAGAGTTGGTAGCGGTTGTTCACGCCCTAAAGATTTGGCGACACTATCTTTATGGAGGAACATGTGAAATCTACACGGACCATAAGAGTTTGAAGTATTTCTTTACTCAGAAGGAATTGAATATGAGGCAACGTAGATGGTTGGAGTTGGTCAAGGACTTTGATTGCAAGATATTGTATCATCCCGGAAAGATGAATGTGGTAGCCGATGCTCTTAGTCGAAAGAGAGTCCACAATCCAAAGATGAAGCTGACACAACAAGATGACCTGATCAAGGATTTTGAAAAGTTAAGCCTTGAAGTGGTTACGAGTCCTAAGAAGTCAGATGCTATTATTGCAGCTCTAGTTGTACGACCGATACTCCGAGATAAAATCAGAATTGCACAGAGGGATGATGAATTTTTAGAGAGAATGCGAGAAAAGGAAGTGTCCGATGACGAGAAAGGATTTTATGTTGCAAGCGATGGAACGCTTCTCTACAATAAAAGGATATGTGTGCTCGGAGATGTGAATTTAAGGAAAGAAATTTTGGATGAGGCTCATCGAACTTTGTATACTGCTCACCACGGAACTACAAAGTTGTACCATGATCTTAAGAAAAATTTCTTGTGGTGGGGCATGAAGAGGTCAATAGCGGATGTGGAGCGATGTTTAGCTTGTCAGCAAGTGAAAGCCGAACATCAAAGACCAACCGGATTATTGAAACCATTGAGAATTCCGGAGTGGAAATGGCAAGACATCACCATAGAATTTGTGGTTGGTTTTCCGAAGACGGTGAAAGGTCACGATGCCGTGTGGGTGGTTGTGGATTGGTTGACGAAATCTGCTCACTTTGTACCCGTGAGAATGACGTACTCTATGGAACAATTGACTCAAATTTATATTTGAGAGATTGTTCGTCTACATGGAGTACCTAACTCTATTGTATCCGATAGAGACCCACGTTTCACATCGAGGTTTTGGGTGAGTTTGCAAAAAGCATTGAGTACTAAGGTGAAATTTTCAACTGCGTATCACCCACAAACCGATGGTCAATCAGAGAGGACGATTCAGACTTTGGAAGATATGCTAAGGACTTGTGTGTTGGATTTTAGAGGCAATTGGGAGACACATTTGCCGTTGATAGAGTTCGCTTATAATAATAGTTATCACGCAAGCATCAAGATGGCTCCGTATGAAGCACTATATGGGCGAAAATGTAGATCGCCTATCTATTGGGATGAAGTTGGTGAGCGAATGATTCTAGGACCGGAAATGATTGAGAAAACTGTTGAGATGGTTAAGAAAATCCGTGATAGACTCAAGGATGCTCAAGATCGACAGAAATCCTATGCTAATAAGAGAAGAAAGGATTTACAATTCGAAGTTGGAGACAAAGTGTTCTTAAAGGTTGCTCCGGTGAAAGGTGTGTTGAGATTTGGCAAGAAAGGGAAGTTAAGGCCTCGTTTCATTGGACCGTTTGAAATTTTTGAGAGAGTTGGAGATTTGGTTTATCGTTTGGCCTTAATGCCAGAATTGTCATCAGTGCACAACGTGTTTCATGTCTCGATGCTAAGGAAGTACTTGCACGACCCGAGTCACGTATTGGCGCACGAAGAGGTTACACTCAATAAAGACTTGACCTATGAGGAGGTGCCAATTGCAATCTTAGACCAAAAGATCCACGAGCTAAGAAATAGGCATGTGAGGCTAATTTAAGTGTAGTGGAGTTGTCATGGAGCCGAGGAGACAACATGGGAGCGCGAGGATGAGATTTTAGCCAAATACCCGTCCCTAGTATCACCAAGTAAGATCTAATTTCGAGGATGAAATTTTTTTAAGAGAGTAGGGTTGTAACACCCCGCATTTTGATAAGCTTAAAATGTTTATTTATATGTTTTATTTATTTTTATTTATTATTATTACTGGTTATAATTTGTGAATGTTTCGACTATTAGTAGCTGGAAATAATTTTTAGTTCGGACTTGAGGGAGTCCGTAGTTGCGCCCCTAGTTAAAAGAATTATTTTATCTGTAGCGTTGGCTTATACTTTTATTTTTTTTATTTTTTTTATAATTTCAAGCAATAATTTGGGCCAACATGATGAGCTCTATTACATAAATTCCTTTTCGGTTAACTGTGGCTATTAGCTTTGGCATGGGCTTGTTTATTAATATATTTTAGTTAAATTAGGGAAGCCCATTTGAGAGTTCAAGTGCAGATCGTAGAATTGGGAGGTGATGAATACGGGAGTTTTTGGCTGTAGTTAGGATTAGGAACAGAAAATCCGATTTCTACGTAAACACTTTCACGTTCAAACTCTTTCCTAATCTTTTAAACCCTAGTCCCAGCATTCAAAAGCTTCCACCATAAATCATAACTTTCAACTTACCTTTACCGCTATCAGCCTTCGTTTTGCAGCAACAAATCTTTGAAAATAATTCTATTTCATTCTCTTAACATCAGCCCCAAAAGAATTTCATTGGATAGCAATTTTATCGGTGAGTTTTCGTTTTTCTTCAACTAAAGATTTAACTAAGTTTCTGCTCTTGCAAAGAAAATTTCAATTTTATGAAAGAAAACGAGAGTGTGGGGGAGAGACGCAGAGAGAGAAAGGAGTTGCTGTAGTAAGAAAGTATAATTTTTCTCATGTGTATAGATATACATTTTGTTTCTTCCGTAAATATTGTATATATTGGAAAAGTTGGGTGAAATTTTTTCTTTGTGAACTTTATTAATAGACATATGAGTTTATGGGTCTATTTTAGTCGTTTGCAGAGAAAGGGATGGCTAACGAGAGTTAAAGAGGAAGAGTAGATGTAAAAGAAATATTACACTTTAATGTTTTCTACTGGTTTAATTAGCTACAGAGGATGTATTTATATTGTGGGACCAAGGTCTTGACTTTTACTTTGATAGATTTTCAAGTTTCATGAACGGTGTCAGTCGAGAGAGAAGGGTAAAGGGGAAGATAAATTGATAAATAATATTATAGTATAGTATAGATACTTGTGTTGTTGCATACTGTTGATTCAAGAGTTATTAAGCAAAAATATGTTAGATGTCAAATCTTTAATAAAGTATCGAAAAGAATTATTATTATTATTATTATTATTATTATTATTATTATTATTATTATTATTATTATTATTATTTTAAAGTTTTAATGGGGTGCAGAAGCTTTAACAGGAAGAATTATAGTTATATATATATTCGTATATATATATATACATACAGGAAGCTTTTTGCTAAGGTTGCAGATACACTAATTTTGAGATAAAGATAATTTATTAATTGATAGTAATACATATTTATGCGTACTTGTTTCTTTTCTTTAGAAGGGAGAAAAGCTTCTTGATAATTTAATTAATTCAGTTGTTCATGTGTGAAGTCAAAAAAAATTATTTTGATAGACTTTATTTGAGTAGACTAAAGGAATACATTTATTTTCTTATTTAAGTAAATTATGTTATTTGACTAGGTGCGGCGCAACTAGGACCCTCGTCCCTTGCGTGATTTTGGATTGTTTGTGCTCTACATTGAGGTGGGTAAAACTTCTTTCAAACTCAAGAGTTGTAATTTGCTATGTGATGTGGGTAAAGTTTTTCTCTAAAGTGATTTATGAGATGTGTGGATTTAAATGTGAAAGTGAAAGGAAGATGTTTATGAAATGTTTTATATGTCCAACATGTTATTATCATATGGAATGTGATGTAAAATGAGAATGTTTGCATATAATCGCCTTGAATGCGTCAAGCTCTTGTGGGTTATATGTTAAAGGATGTCCTGTGTACAGTGATATGTCATGTCGCTATAATCGCCTTGAATGCGTCAAGCTCTTGTGGGTTATAGATGAAAATGTTATGTTCTATATTCGCCTTGAATGCTTCGAGCTCTTGTGGTTTATAGAAATTATGATATGTTACTTCCTATGATAATCGTGTTGTTGGACATAAAGTGGAAGGATTACACGTATGACCCACCACTGAGTACGTTTTATGAGTACTCACCCCCATGTTTTAAAATATGTTTAAGGTGAGTAAGCATGGAGCTGCGTGGTGGAAACGGGGAGTCGGTTTTAGTTAAAGTTTGAATTTCTTGACGAACTGTTTACCGTTAAGATGAACTGTTTACGGGGAGTCGGTTTTAGTTAAAGTTTGGATTTTACTTAGGTTGAATTATGATTTAATATTTGAATTTCTAGAGTTAGTAATTTAATTTCAAGTTGAACTTGAGGTTTTATTTGGACTAATTTTATCGTATCGAAACTGTTGACAATTTATTTTATGTTTGCTTGATTTGTGAAATGGTTCTTGTATAGAGAGTTGTAAGATGTAAATGGCTTAGAAATAATAATTTAGATTCTTTTAAAAATTTTAAATTATTTCCGCATTTATGAAGTTAAAAGAGTAGCATTTTAATTTAGTAAAATAGGGTATTACAAAGCTCAAGTGATCAAAGAACGTAGCATCCAAATTAAGTAAAAAGGTTAGATCTATCACTAATTAAGCTCTTAGCTCAAGATTGAGCATGAAAATCCATCTTTTTCATTTTCTAAAATTTTCAAAAATTTGTATATGTTGATAGATGGATTTGATCTTCAAGTATGATGTTAATTACATGATTTAGATTATAATTTTATCATTAAATCATTGAGAAATCAAACCCTAATTCAAATCTCTATTTTTCGAAAAGTATGAAATAATTAGGGGTTTTTTATTCTTGATTTAATTGATCAAATTGATGAATTATATGAGTTTCTATGATGATTATAAGCATGTTATATGATTGAATTTAGCAAGAATTTATCAATTTATTATTTAAATTAAAAAGGCCGAAAATTAGGCCAAAATTAGGGTTTTTAGAATTTGATCTTCTAAGATCAAATTGATGATTGATATGAGCTTATATGATGTCTATGAGCATGATGAATAATTGAATTGAGAAAAATTTAATCAATTTCCTATTTAATTTAATAATAGCCGAAAATTTGGCTAAAAATAGGAATAATTGATTTTGATGTTCTAATCTTGAATTGATGATCAATATGTGCTTAATTGATGTCTTTGAGCATAATGATATATGGTTTCAATGAGTTAGAATTCCCATTGCCCTAATTTAATTTAATTCGAAATTATTAGGGTTTGCAAGTTGGGAATTTTTTATGATGAATTTCTATGATGAAATTGAGGATGGATTTGAGTTTAGAAAGATGAAATAAGCCTATGATGAATTGATTGGAATTTTTAGAGCTCAATTGTGAAATTTGAAAAATTAAAGTTTGCTTAAAATTAGGGGTTTCTATTTAAAGCATAATTTGATTAAGTATTGATATAAATAATCCCTATGATGATATTTAAGAATATTATAAGTGAAATTGGAGAAAAATAATTAATCTAGACCCTAATAGTGAAATTTTCGAAAGTTATAAGAACTAAGGTTTCAATTTTCTCCAATTTAATTAAGTAATAAAGTTACAATTAAAGGTTATAAATTAAATTGAGATGTTAGGAATTGATTAAAATGAAATTGGATATTTATTTTTCCAATTTCTAAAAAGGCCAAAAATTATCAAAGAAAATAAAAGTATTATTTGATTTTTAATCAAGAAAATAATGGTAGAAATGAATTATACGATAAAAATTAAGCATCGTAGAATTTTTCAGAATTTTAATACAAAGTTTTAACATTTTTCTAATTTCCGACTATTTTTTGAAGTCGGAGGTTTATACGTATAGAAGAGCTGTATTAATAATGTGATTATGTAATTATGTCACATTTAGTATAAAAAGTACAAGGAATTAATTTGAATTTTTTCGGAACTCGTTTATCGAGTCGAAAATATTTAAAGGTTGAAAATATGAATAGTAAGAATTATTTATAAATTAAATGAATGATAATGAGGATGTTAATTGTTAATTAAATGCTCATGATATTGTTAGCTATTAATTAGATATGCTAATGGTCATTAGTTGATAATGACGTGCTAATGACGAATTAATTTATTAATGATAAGTCATTAACAAGTAAATTATTGATGTAATGTTATGATTATATGTTAATAAATAAGTTAAGCATTTTATATGCTTAATAAATTAAATGAAGAGTTTTAGTATTAATTAAATGTTTATATGATTAGAGGATATGTTTATTATCCTAAAATGTTAATATGATAAAGAATAAGTTAATTGATTGATGAAGTAATTAATATGAGTTTAATTATTAATTGTATGTTAATAAAGAGATTAAGCATTTTAAATATGCTTAATTAATGAAATAAAGAGCTTAAGTGTCAATTAAATACTTATGTAATTAAGTAATATATTATTACGAAGTTAAATGTTAAATTACATATTTATATGTTATTTATGAAGTTAAATGATGAACTATATGATTATAAGTTTTTAAATGTTTCCTGAAGTTATAATCGATTAATTATCGATTAAGGAATTAAGTAAGAAAGAAAAAGAAATTAGAAAAGTTTAGTTTCTAATTGCCGAGACAAAATTTCTAGAAAAGTCGAATTGAAGAAGAAAATATTAAATATAGCAGCGGCATTCCTTATTTTAATATTTAAACTTTTCTCGCTCTTATAGTTAAATTAATTCTTAAATTGAAGGATCGAGCGGAATCATAAAGTAAGGAAAGCTGAGAAGTAAGCTTGTAGATAATGTCGCCAGTTCAGGTGGGCTTTCTGAACTAAAGAAATAAAGAATGTGATATTACGATTATATATATGTGTGAAGATTTTTAAAGTGATTGACTTGCCAAATAGATTTCTAAAAAACTTCTTTGGTGTAGAGGGGGGGTGAATACACCAAATAGATTTCTAAAAACTTTTTCAAGTTAAATCACAGAGTTGGTGAGCTCAGTTATCGATCCAGCTGGGGAGGGTCAGCTGGGTAAATAACACAGCTGGCGGTGCGGAAAGTGGTGGTTTGAAAATTTAGCTCGGTTACTTAGAAAAACTCAGTTTGAAAAGATTAACTTTATGTTTTCAGCTTAGTCAAGTTGTGCAACTTTCTGAGAGACACAGCTATCTTTGGAGAGCAGCTGCGTATACAGTTTTGATCAAATATGCAATGTTATGAAAGAGTTAGTACAAAACTGAATATAAAGAGAAAATAAAGTGCACGCGGGTTTTTACGTGGTTCGGAGTACCAAGTACCAAGCAACTTCACAACTCTAACCCGAGCTGTGTTCCAACAGTTTGCGGGCACTGTCAAGCCTAACCTTTCAGTTTTCGGGTACTGAAAAAACCTTACACACTTGAATTTCCCGCTTCAAGCAAGCGTAACCTTGACCTAACCTTTCTGGGTAAGAGGGGTTTGGTTTGGGGTTCCAACTGTGAACGAGTTCTTACAATGAAGAACAAAGAGTATGATGAACTCGTTCGAAATCTAGGCTTAAGATATACAAATTGTTTGGCCTAGGGAGCAAACGAAAAACTAAGCAGTTTCTGAACTAGAAACACTTTAAGATAAAGTGTTCTTTGAGCTATGTAGAACTGCTTGAGAGCTTCTGAATGATTGATGATTTCAGAGAATGAAAGCTTGTAGAGAGTTTTTCCTGTCTGATCCTGAGGTTGAGGACGGGTTTATATAGGTAGAGATTCAAGACTAGCCGTTGGAGAAGCCGTTTGAATCTTACCTACTCTTCTTAAATTCAAGATCTGCCGTTGGGCGAATCTGCACCTGTCTTCATTTGTGTCACATCCTAGGTCCTGAAGTCTAGGATGCTGATTTGGCAATCCCTCATTGGTCGAGGCATGTTGACTTCCTCTGATGCCGGGATCTTTTGCCTTTGGAGCTGGCTTTTGAATTCAGAGCTGGACTGACTTGAAGTGATGTCTTCAGTTAGTTCCCTTTGTTCTGTACAGCTGGACCGGCTGTGTTTTGAACTCAGCTCGAATTCTCTTCAGCTTGATCATGCTCTGCTGGAGGGCTCAGCTGAAGGTTGACGCCTGCTGTCTTTTGCTAGCTGACTCCTGCTGTAGACACAGCTGGGTCGACTGCTGTCTTCCGCTAGCTGACTCATGCTGTAGACACAGCTGGGTCGACTGCTATCTTCCGCTTCCTTAACCTGTAAACCTAGAAAATCTAAAGCTCAAACAGGCGAGCTGGAAAACACTATTTAGGTTGACGCGATCATCTATTCGGTTGGAGAATCAGTTGGGTTTTGGTATTAAATCGAAACCTTATAATTTTCCCAACAATTTCCCCCTTTTTGATGATGCCAAAACCTAACTGAGACGACTTATGACGCAGAAAAACTTGTGTTTTATTAATGTAAGAATATACATTATAACACAGAAAAAAAGAAAGAAGGAAAAAAAAATCTTCAAATCTTCAGTCTTCAATCCTTCAGTCTTCAATCCCTGTTGGCTGGGTATTCTCTTCTGCATCCGTTGCTTCTTTCTTTTGACTCGTCTTCTTCAGCTGATTCTGATTCAGCTGGTTCATCTAGCTCAACAGTTTGCCTCTTCTCCCTTACTTCCCCCTTTTTGGCATGATCAAACAGGGTGGGAGAGATACACCATCGGCTGTTGCGATGTTTTAGTTTGGCGAAACTGTGGTCTTCATCTCTGAGCAGCGAGGTTTGGAGTCTTGGTGGCTCAGCTGTTGTATTAGCTGGCTCTTCTTCAGTAGCATTAGCCTTAGCTGTGATTGCAGACACAGCGTCCTTGGCCTGATTCAGCTGGGGCGGTCCAGCTGAGTGCATGGAGGGATGAGTTGGCACGGGAGATAGCCTCTTCAGAGTCGGGCACAACTTCATTCCTTGCAAATTTTGCTTCTTCAGACTTCTTAGATTGAATTAGAAAGTCTGATTCAGCGCTTGAGGGACTTGGGTTCAGCTCATATCATCATCATCCAGCTGTAGGTGATCATTGGCTGGGTGATGTTTGAGCTTGGTGCAGGGGCTTGAGCATCTTTCATCGGAAGATCTCGAAGCTGGTGTCCCTGTGGAGCTGAAGGAAACTGAGGAGAAGGCGGTTGAAGTATTCCATCTGTCTTGGGGTTTAAGCTTGGTTGATCAGCTGGAATACTCCGTTGCGGTGTTGGTGACGATTATGTTCACGCAGGCGCATGAACTTCTCCTCCACCGTAAGAAACGACCGCTTGTGGGCCTTCTGCTCCTCGGAGAGTAACTACGAATTCTCTCATAATGTCAGCTGGCTTCTCGGCTGACTGACTGAGCACCTTTGACATGAGTCTTCTGTTTGAAGACGGTGCTTCAGCATGTTTTATCTCCTCAAGTTGTCTCCGATTCCCAGTTGGGATGGAGATAGATGCATGCTGCTTTGTCTCCTGCATCTTTTTCTGTGCCTCCTGTGGTGGAGCAAGAGCTTTGACATGACTGCTCTTGAAGACTCCGGCTTTATCAATATCTGGTCCAGATCTGTTGACTTTGATTTTGCATCCCAGAGAGTTGTATGTCCCGTTCTCTCTTTTATGTTGAGAGAAACAGTGGGGCGGAGGAGGTCTTTTTCCTTTGACATTCCCAGGAAGTTTTCTGCACCTTCCTGGTGAATGACGTTCTTGAGCTTTGCAGTCTCTCACTGTGTTGGCCTGGATCTGTCTATGGGCTTCACCTTTTTCTGGACTTTCGTCTTCTTTGAGGTTCCTGAGAGTTAAGCAACTCTTATCTTGAAGCTTTGATAGATTCTTCAAGTTTGATCGGCTTCGGGAGATATCTTTCTGGATTCCATGTTCTTCTTCTGCAACTTTTGTTAGTAGAGACAAATAATACCAATTGATGGAAATAAGAAAGAATGCCGAGAAACTTTTTAGGGTTGATGCAATGCGTTACGAATATCTTCTAGCATATTTAAAGAGCTTTCTTGATGAATGGACGATCAAGATTTATCTATTGATAAGAAGATCTACGACTAGGAGTGATTCTCACGTTATGTCAGTTTCTTGATTAGAAGATGCGAGTTAATGCGCGAGACAGAATGGTTGAGGCGTTTTGACTTTTGCCTCGAAACTCCCATGATTCAATTCTATGCAGACTTTTAATTAAATTTGATTAGATTTGACAAGATATGAGTTGACTGAAAACAGATTGAGTAGGTGTAGTTAATGTTGTTGCAAACCTCTCAGCTGATCATTGTAGTCAGCTGATACCTCGATTGAGTGGGTCTGCTGGGTGATCGTGGTTCCAGCTGGTTCCCCCTTAGCTGAATAATCCTTCACTTTCAGCATCTGGTTTAGCTGGATTCATTCTCAGCTGATATCAGTGATGTTGATTCTGAGTTACAGCTTGTCTGCTTCCATTCAGCTGGGTCTTCTTCCATTCAGCTAGGTCTGCTTCCATTCAGTTGGGTCTGCTTCCATTCAGCTGGGTGAAGCATCGTCTGGGTTGAGTAGTCCAAGTAATCCGCACAGCATTTTGAATCTTGCTTCTATCAGCGGTTTTGTGAGAATATCAGCCCGTTGTATATCTGTGTGAATTTTCTCAACAATCACATCCCTCTTTTCTACGTGATCTCTGATGAAATGATGCCGTACGTCTACATGCTTGCATCTTGTGTGAAGTACTGGATTCTCTGAAATGGCAATCGTACTTGAGCAATCACAGAAAATTGGAACCTGTCCAGTTTTCACTTCATAGTCATCCAGCTGATGTTTCAGCCAGAGAATTTGTGAGCAGCAGCTTCCAGCGGCCATATATTCTACTTCTGTTGTGGAAGTTGCGACGTACGTTTACTTCTTTGAAAACCATGAAATCAACTTACTTCCTAAGAACTGACAAGTTCCTGAAGTTGATTTTCTGTCCAACCGATCTCCAGCGAAGTCTGAGTCTGAGTATCCAGTCAGCTGTAGATTGTCTTCAGCTGGGTACCACAGCCCAACATTCTGAGTTCCTTTGAGATATTTGAGAATGTTCTTGGCTGCTTGCATGTGTGCTTCCTTTGGATCAACTTGAAATCTGGCACACACTCCGACTGCGAAAGAGATGTCTGGACGACTTGCTGTAAGGTACAGCAGGGATCCTATTATCCCTTTGTATTTGCTGGAATCAACTGACTTCCCTTCAGTTCCTGGTTCAATCTTCCAGTTGGTGTTCATTGGAATCTTTACAGTTCTGCTGGATTGAACTCCATACTTGGCGATCAAGTCTTTCACGTATTTGGATTGATTTATGAATATCCCTTCTGCTGATTGCTTGACTTGAAGTCCTAGGAAGAAACTCATTTCTCTCATCATGGACATTTGGAACTTCTCTGACATCATCTCTCCAAATCTTTGGCATAAGAAGCTTGATCTTGATCCAAAGATGATGTCGTCTACATAGATTTGAACAACCAGGATGTCTTCTCCTGACTTGATGGTGAAGAGAGTTCTGTCTACTGAGCCCTTTTTGAATCCTTTGGATACAAGAAAATTTGACAGAGTGTCATACCAAGCTCGAGGTGCTTGCTTCAATCCATAAAGAGCCTTCTTTAGCTTGTAGACTTTATTTCCTTCTACTTCAAATCCTGGAGGTTGTTCAACGTAGACATCTTCTTTGATTTCTCCATTTAAGAATGCACACTTCACATCCATTTTATAGACCTTGAATTTGTGATGTGCTGCATAGGCGAGAAAGAGTCTGATTGCTTCCAATCGTGCTACTGGAGCAAATGATTCTTCGAAGTCAATTCCTTCCTGCTGAGTGTAGCCCTTGGCAACCAGTCGAGCTTTGTTTCTGATGACGACTCCCAGGGTATCCAATTTGTTCTTGAATATCCATTTGAGTCCTATGACTTTGACTTCTTGAGGTCTGTCGACCAATTCCCAGACACAATTTCTGAGGAATTCGTTCAGCTCTTCTTGCATGGCATTAGTCCAAGGCACGCTCTTCAAAGCTTCGAGGATTGATTGAGGCTCTGGCACTTGAGCTACGTAACACGCCATTAGAGCTGTGTCTTCATCATAGACTGTCAGTTCTAGCTCTACTGAGAGTTGAGCTGTGTCAGCTGCTTCTTGATGATCCGATGAGGCTTGAGCAGCTGAGCTTCTGGTTTTGACTTGGTCAGATGGTTCTCCAATGATTGCTGATGATGGATGATCTTCAATCCATCTTCTCCTCTTACGAATTTCTTCTTCCAATTGATTGATGCTTGATGTGGCTAAATTTAGTCTGTCTTGGAGTTGCTCAGGAGTTAAGTCTTGAGAGATTGGTTCTCTTTGATTTAGATTTTGAGGAGACTTCTCTGGAAGTGGAGTTTGGGATTCAGCTGTGTCTGGATATCCAGCTGATGATGTTCCCCCTTGATTTGTCGTTGAAGGTTCTTCTCGATTTCCAGCTGGTGGAGCTTCCTGGTTGATTTGAGGTTCCTCCTCTGGCTCATCGTCCCAAATTAATGGTTCGGCCAGATTCCTGATTCTATTTTCTTGAGCTCTTGTCTGAATCAGTCTTGAAGATTCTCCTTCGTTTCTTCGTTTGATAGAATCTCTATATTCGAAGGAGGATTCGTCAAAGGTAACATATGGAGTTACCTCAACTAATTGAGTTCTTCCGTTGAAGACTCTGTATGCTTTACTCACAGCGGAGTAACCAAGGAATACTCCTCGGTCTGTCTTCACGTCGAACGTCTTGAGCTGTGTCTTCCCATTGTTGAGGATGTGACATTTGGATCCGAATACCTTGAAATACCCTATGTATGGTTTTCTGTTGTTCCATAGCTCATACGGTGTCTTTCCTTGCCTTGATGTGAGTAGGGAGCGATTCTGAGTGAAGCAAGCTGTGTTGATTGCTTCAGCCCAGAACTTCTTTGGAATGGCAGAGCTAGCTAGCATTGAGGTAGCTGCTTCCTTGAGAGTTCTGTTTCTTCTTTCTGCTACACCATTCTGCTGAGGTGTGCGTGCTGCAGATGTTTGGTGTTGAACTCCGTTCTTCTCGCAGTAATCATAAATAGTTTCATTCAGAAACTCCGTTCCACGATCTGATCTTATTGACATTATCTTGCACTCCTTCTGTGTTGATAATCTTTCCAGCAGGATAGGCAGCTTAGTCCTGGTTTCGCTCTTCTGGTACAAGAATGATACCCATGTGAATCTTGAGAAATCATCCACTACGACCAGAGTATATTTTCTGCCATTGAAGCTTGCTGGAGTAACTGGACCAAAAAGATCCATGTGAAGGAGTTGAAGTACTCGATCAGTTGACTGAACTGGCCTGAGAGGGAATGAGATTCTTGTCTGCTTTCCTTGTTGACACGCGCTGCACATATGACTTTTGTCATATACTTGATCTGGAATTCCATTAGCGAGATGGTTCATAGCCAGTTTGTTGATTGTCTTGAAGTTGAGATGATTCAGCCGTCTATGCCACAGCCAGCTGACTTCATTGCTGCTTTTCGATACAAGACAAGTCTCAGGAGGGTTGCTGTTCCAGTCAGCAAAATACATATTTCCTTCTCTTTTCCCTCTTAGGAGTATCTGCTTGGTTTCCCTGTGCTTTACTATGCATCCCTGTGCATCAAACTTGACAGAAAAACCGTTGTCGCAGAATTGGCTAATGGAAAGCAAGTTGTGTTGCAATCCTTGTACATAAGAAACATTTGGGATTATAACATTTCTAGTTTTAAATGTACCATAACCTTTGGTTAGGCCTTTGGAGTTGTCACCAAATGTTACTTGTGGACCTGTACGCTCGATATATTCCTAGAGTAGATGCTTAAGATGTGTCATGTGCTTGGAACATCCACTGTCCAAGTACCATAGCGTTCTCATCGACTCCTTAGAGATGCGTCGATTCCTTGCAACCTAAACAAAAAATTAAAATTCAGGTACCCAGTTTTAATTGGGTCCTTGTGGGTTTGACAGAGATCCTTTGACGACCCAGATCTGCTTGATGACTCGAATTGGGTCATTTGATCTGATAATTCTGCCAGCTGAGTCGATATACACATTCTTTGTGTTCTTCGGTTGTTGCTGGCGGGGTCTTGATCCCAGTGTTTTCTCGTTTTGATGTCTTGATTTCTTTTGGTTTCCAGCTGTGTGCCTAGCTGAGACGTTCCTTTGTCTCTGCTGTCTTATGTGATGTTGTGGCTGGAAATAATTATCCAGCTGGTACTCATATGAGTGGTATCCAGCTGGGTATCTCTGATATCTCGGTTGATATCGTTCAACGTCTTTATTCTTTATTCTTTGGTATCTGTAAAATCCAGCTTGTTGTCTTCATTGAGGTTGAGCACGTTGCTGTCTGAGTTGTGCTTGAGGTTGTCGCACAGCTGACCTTCTTGATGCCTGTTGTGTCCTCAACGGAGCTTGAGGATGTTTCACAGCTGGTCTTCCTGACGCCTGCTGTGTCCTCAACTGTTGATGCTGAGTTGCTGGGATTGGAGGTTCGTTTGCACGTACAAACATTATCTTTGTTCCACTTGTGGAGGCAATGTTTGAGGCATCCTTTGATTCGTTGTATCCCAGTCCCGCTTTGAGTACTGCTGGACGCTGAGCACTAATGATCTCGTCCATTGTTGATGTGGCCTTGATGAGAGCTACTATCTTCTTAGATAGTACCTCTTCGGTGCTTTTCAGCACAATGATCTCAGCTGACTTCTTTTCCGATTCAGCTGTGACCTTTTCCACATCTTCCATCAGCTGTTTCTTCTCATAGTAGAATTCCTTCATCAGCTGATCTTGTTTCACTATTTTGTCTTTTAGTGAAACAACTTCCTGTTGGAGCTGTGTTGTATCAGCTGCGTCTGATACCTTTGTCTTTCCCAGTTCTGCCTTCAGCTCGGCATTCTCACACATAATGACGTCAAGGATCTCTTGAAGCTCCTTGGAATCGTTCATTACTTTCTCTACTAGACTCCAATCAGGTAGTCCAGATTCTGAGACCTGTGTAGAGTGATCGTGTGATGGTGAGAGGTTAGATAGTTTTTGAGTTCGAGACATTACCTCATCTTCATCGATGCCGTCTGTTTGTCCCATGAAGCATCTATCCCAATCAGGTTCATCATGGGCCATCAGGGCTTCTTCTTCCGAGTCTGAAAATGGCATGTCATCCATTTTGTTGCACTCTGATTCTTCATCGGCGATATAGGCTCTCCTTCTGTCAGCTGCCTTAGCTTTCAGTTGGTCTTTGTCTTTCTTGGACAGCTTTGGACAATCTAGTCGATAGTGTCCTGGTTCCTTGCAGTTGAAGCAACCTTCTTCTATTTGTTTGTCAGCTGACTTCTCATCAGCTGCTGCGTACTTGTCTCTGTAAGTTCTTGCGAACTTCTTGTATTTGCCCTTGCTGGTGTTGAGTCTGTTGTAGTTTTTTACCAGCATGGCTATTTCTTCAAGTAGCTCTTCCTTGCTCATGTCCTTCTTATCCTTCTTCGATGACTCAGCTGACTGCATGTATGCGGATTTGTCAGAGTTGGCTCTGAACGAAATCTCCTTTGTTGCAGGTGTCAGCTCTCCATCATTCTGATTGCTTGATGATTCTTTCATTGTAATCTTCAAGTTGTACTCGTTGGCTTTGAACAGGGAGTATAATCTTTCAGTTGAAAGATCACCTAAGTCACTTCGACTTTGGTGTACCACCTTATAGGTGTTCCATTCAGCTGTGAGCGCTGAAAGAACTTTTAGATTCTTTTCTCGCTGGGTGTATTTCCCGCTCGATGGTTTCTATTTCCACCACAATATTGGAGAATCTGAGTTCCATCCCTTCGATGGACTCGTTGACCAGCTGCTTGAAGTTATCAAACTTCTGGCATGCAATCGTGAATTTATTCTCCTTTATCTCCTCCGACCCTTCGCATAGCTTTGCTAGGGTTTCCGACATCTCCTTTGCAGTTTCGCAGTTGATGATTTTGCTGAGGTAGGCATTGGAGACCGTTGAAGATATGGTGTTCCTTGCGAAGCTGTCTAGTCCAGCTTGCTTCCTTTCTTCTGAGGTGTGCTCATTCTTGGGCTTGGGAATGAGCTGATATCTTGGTTGTTCGCCATCTTGAGTTGGGACAAGCTCATTCCCTGATTTGTAGATGATGATGGGTCCGTCTGTGATGACGTCCCACATCATATCGTGATGCACACACAGAAAGCTCTTCAGTCTGAACTTCCATATTGCATAATCATCTACCGAGAAGGTGGGAAGATTCCTGTTAAGATAAGAATCCATAGAAATATGCAGTATGTAATAAAATGAGTTTTTCACAAAGAGGATCTGTTCAGATGACCACTGACAGATTGTCAAGAGAGATCTCTTGATACAGAAACGGTGGTCTGTTGAACCACTGCTCTGATACCAATTGATGGTCCCTGAGCAAGGTATTTGGTGTAGAGAGGGGTGAATACACCAAATAGATTTCTAAAAACTTTTTCAAGTTAAATCACAGAGTTGGTGAGCTCAGTTATCGATCCAGCTGGGGAGGGTCAGCTGGGTAAATAACTCAGCTGGCGGTGCGGAAAGTGGTGGTTTGAAAATTTAGCTCGGTTACTTAGAAAAACTCAGTTTGAAAATATTAACTTTATGTTTTCAGCTTAGTCAAGTTGTGCAACTTTCTGAGAGACACAGCTGTCTTTGGAGAGCAGCTGCGTATGCAGTTTTGATGAAATATGCAATGTTATGAAAGAGTTAGTACAAAACTGAATATAAAGAGAAAATAAAGTGCACGCAGGTTTTTACGAGGTTCGGAGTAACACCTCCTACGTCCACGACCAGGTTCACTGGTAATCCACTACCACTTGGTTTCCAAGTACCAAGAAACTTCACAACTCTAACCCGAGCTGTGTTCCAACAGTTTGTGGGCACTGTCAAGCCTAACCTTTCAGTTTACAGATACTGAAAAAACCTTACACACTTGAATTTCCCGCTTCAAGCAAGCGTAACCTTGACCTAACCTTTCTGGGTAAGAGGGGTTTGGTTTGAGGTTCCAACTGTGAACGAGTTCTTACAATGAAGAACAAGGAGTATGATGAACTCGTTCGAAATCTAGGCTTAAGATATACAAATTGTTTGGCCTAGGGAGCAGACGAAAAACAAAGCAGTTTCTGAACTAGAAACACTTTAAGATAAAGTGTTCTTTGAGCTATGTAGAACTGCATGAGAGCTTCTGAATGATTGATGATTTCAGAGAATGAAAGCTTGTAGAGAGTTTTTCGTGTCTGATCCTGAGGTTGAGGATGGGTTTATATAGGTAGAGATTCAAGACTAGCCGTTGGAGAAGCCGTTTGAATCTTACATACTCTTCTTAAATTCAAGATCTGCCGTTGGGCGAATCTGCACCTGTCTTCATTTGTGTCACATCCTAGGTCCTGAAGTCTAGGATGCTGATTTGGCAATCCCTCATTGGTCGAGGCATGTTGACTTCCTCTGACGCCGGGATCTTCTGCCTATGGAGCTGGCTTTTGAATTCAGAGCTGGACTGACTTGAAGTGATGTCTTCAGTTAGTTCCCTTTGTTCGCATACTGACCGGCTGTGTTTTGAACTCAGCTCGAATTCTCTTCAGCTTGATCATGCTCTGCTAGAGGGCTCAGCTGAAGGTTGACGCCTGCTGTCTTTTGCTAGCTGACTCCTGCTGTAGACACAGCTGGGTCGACTGCTGTCTACCGCTAGCTGACTCCTGCTGTAGACACAGCTGGGTCGACTGCTGTCTTCCGCTTCCTTAACCTGTAAACCTAGAAAATCTAAAGCTCAAACAGGCGAGCTGGAAAACACTATTTAGGTTGACGCGATCATCTATTCGGTTGGAGAATCAGTTGGGTTTTGGTATCAAATCGAAACCTTATAATTTTCCCAATAATACATATAACCAAAGATGTGTTATGTTTTTCCGCTGCAACACTCTGAACTTATTGAGTAATTGTTGTCCTATTATGATGATTGAAACTATGACTTGATAAACTTTGTTTCCGTTGCTAAAACTCTTATACGAGATGGTGTTGTATTTTGACCATTCTCGTTATTTTGATTTTGAACTTTAAAAATAAATTATTATTGATGTCGCTGTTTGATATTTGATTCAGCTTGAGTTTGCCTTGAAAGTATGATTCATTGTATGATTGATTTTTGTTGGATAACTGGGTCGTTATCTTGTTCCTTGGTTAATCATAAATTGTATACGTCGTGGGACCAACCGGCTTGGTCATCTTCATTCTAAGTCGGACTGCGACAGAGTGGTATCAGAGCAGCTTGTCTGCTCTAAATCTAAGAATTTTTGTTTTCTTGAGTCTAGTCTAGACTTGAATCCCTAGACTAGTTAAGTCTTAAACAACAAAAGTCCAGCACCTCATCTCATCCGGCAAAGTCAGGTACGCATTTAAAAGTTTTCTAACGTTTAAAAGTTTAAAGCTTGAATTAAGTTGAATTTATTTGAGATATATTTTATGTTTATGTTATATGTGAATTTGATGTTGTTGTTGTGAGATTGTGTTTTGATGAGGTTGTTTTGTGACGACGTTTGTAAGCGAGATGATGGAACAATTGTGCAAGCGAGTTGGTTGTTTATCTTTGGAAAGTAATGTGAGCTTGGTACCACCTTTGGGAAGCGATATTGAGTAGGTGGAGATTGTGGATTCGTGGAGACATTTTTAGTCTCAGTGTGATTAATTTTTAAAATTTTTCTTATATAGGATGGCAGCGCCGCCAGGCAACGATGTGATGGAGGAATTTCATCATATCAGAATGAGTTAACGGGAGACCTTAGCTGAGTTCCTAGCTCGATATCATCGTGTCTGGATGGAGATATGCGAGACAGGTATCTCGATTGTGCATGGTATCATACGACTGATTCCTCTTCTTCCAGATGAATGGCAGGAGTGGGCAGCTTCGCTGGTGTCACGATTTGTGACAAAGCAGTACTGGGACGACAACCTTTATGGTGATTGTCGAGGCTTCATTGCAGAGATTAGCTCCTGTTTTATGTGTTATGCAGCGCCACCTCCAGGACCCTACTGTCTACCTCTCAGTTTCACCGAGGAGGGTTTCTTAGCTGAGTTTTTGCCACAGGATGATCCTATCCCATTCATGGTTTCTCCTGTTGATCCTGAGCCGGTTTATGACCCTTAGACTTCCTACTTTGGTGTTGACCAAAGTGCTTTTGTTGCACAGCCTAGCTCCCCGTCAGTTGGTATTGATTCACCTACACCACTGACAGATGCTTTAGCATTAGTTCCTGCTCCTCCTACTTCGGATTACTACCCAACACCTCCGTTAGAAGTAGCTTCTTTTTATCAGTTCATGGATATTTCTCGTACTTTTGAGCCCTCTGATCTCCAGCCTTTTTACTACTTTGAGCCTCAGCGCTTAGACGAGGCCAGCTCGTCGAAGCCACGCAGTGACGACTCTGACGAGGATGACGAAAACGACCCAGCCACAGATGTTACTGTTGGACGGTCTGACCTTCGTCGTATCCCATTTAGCGAGTTAGGCTTCGAGGCTAGTTTCCAGCCGTCGGCGGGTGCCGATGTTACCAGGGAGATTCAGCTCACGTTGGAGGGAGACGTGAGAGCTGAGAGCGAGGGTGAGAGTTCGAGTTTTGAGAGTGTGACCTCAGAGGAGGATCCATAGGAGGACCCGTCCGAGTATAGATTCGGTCTTTTGATGATGTTTACTATGTTTATATATGTATGAAGTATGACGATTATGATGATGTAAATATGTGTGTGTGTAAATATCTTAGGCATAATATGGTTAGCTAGATCGGTAACGGAGTAGTAGTCCGTACCGCTAATGTATTTTTGTGTGATGTTAGGATATCACAGATGACATATGGATAATTTTTGCTGTAAATAAATCCCTTATTTTGAAAAGACCTCTAAGAGGCAATTTTCCATATATGAAGAATAATGACCAAAGCGGTCATTTAAATTAAGTTGTTGTCTCTCTAAAATGTTTAAGAAAGATGTGAAGTTATGAGGTTCTATGAGAAAGGAAAAGTATTAATGAAGATAAGTAAGCAGATAAAGGAAAGAAGGAAAGAATTTCATGAAAGTAAGTTAAAAATGAAAGAAGAAAAGATCTCTTTAGAAATTAAAGTTGAGCTATTAAAGACAGATAAATTATTTGATCAATTCAAGTTATGATGTGCAATGAAGGAAAGTTAAGAGATGGGATGAAAGTATAAAGTAAAGAATGTTATGGAAATAAGATTTCTTTAGATGTTAAAGAAAGAAGAAAAATGGTTCTATTAATTGTTTATATAAGTGTTAAATTTATAAGTTAAATATCCTGCTGCTCTTTAAGAAAAGTTATGAAATTAAGTCATGTTGCTATTGTGTGATTATTAAGTAAAGTTATGCAAGTGATTATGTTATGATATGATATGATATGAATTTCTTGAATGATGAGTTTCAAGATTTAATTATTTGCTTTGTGAAGAAATTGCTTATGCAATAAAGAATAAGATGAAAATGTTAAAATGAAAAGTTTGAAATGAATAAAGTTATTTCTTGATGATTTTATATTTTCTTAAAATCAGAATGCCTCGTAGAAGAAGAAATAGGGTAGAAGAAGAACAACAACAACAACAACGAGATCCTACCCCACCTCCTCAACTTGAGAGGAGAATTGAAGAACTTTTTCTTCGACAAAATCCCCCAACTTTTGACGGAAGAGAAATCCGTCAGAGATAGAAGAATGGATTCGTGCTCTAGAGTGAATCTTTAAGTTTCTTTGATGTGATGACCGTGAACGTCTCACATGTATGTCATATCAGCTTAAAGGATCTGTAGACTACTGGTGGGAAGCTCGCCAGAAGACTTATACTCCAGAGCAACTTGAAAATCTTACTTGGGAGCAATTCAAATAAGCTCTTTTTGAAAAGTATATTCCGAGAAGTTATCGTAAACAAAAAGAAAATGAGTTTGCAAATCTCAAGCAAGGAAAGAAGACGGTGTCAGAGTATGACCGAGAATTTTGTGATTTAGCTCGTTTTGCCCCTGATAAGGTTGATTCAGATGAGAAGATGTCCGAACTTTTGCGTGCCGGACTTAGGCAAGATATAAGAGTGGTCTTAGCAAGTCAAAGTGCTATGACCTATGCAGAAGCTTTAAATCGAGCTTTAGATATGGAGCTGGCTATGCAGCCAGAGAAATCAGTTCAGATTCCAGCACCTCCCCCAATTCAATCCCCAGCGGCTGTTAAACTGGAATCCTCTTATCCAAGTCAGGCTCAAAAAGGAAAGAGAAAATGGAATACTGGAAATCAACCTAACAAGAAGCCATGGTATGGGCAGAGTCAGCGGCAATCGACCCAAGGAAAGTTTAAAGTTCCTTTTATTGGTCAAGGAAGTTCGTCTCAGAGACAGCAAGGAATTTCTACATGTCCCAAGTGTGGAAAGATGCACCAGGAAATTTGCAGAGCAGGAAGTAATAATTATTATGCATGTGGGCAACCAGGGCATTATTCTTATCAGTGCCCAAATAGGCAACAAGGGACTGGTGGAGGAAAACCTAATTATTTGTATCAGCCTCCTCATTTAAAAGCCATTGAAGGAGTTCCACAGACGCAGCAACGTCCGTGTCAAGTGCCTCGCCCTCAGCATCAGCAACAGCCAAAGAAGCAGCAAACCCCGCAGCAAAATCAGCAGCATCTCCAGAGAATTTTTGCTCTTGAGCAGAAAGCAAGTGTCAAAGATCAGGGCAATCAGACAGGTATGGGTCAGATAAATGATGTACATGTTATAATTCTTTTTTATACCGGTGCATCGCATTCTTTTATATCAAATGCATGTGTAGATACTCTTGGCCTGAAAATAGAACGAGCTAGCCAGAACTTAAGAGTATCGACCCCTGTAGGTAAATCTACCTCAGTTACGCATGTTTGCCCTAATCTAGAATTTGAGATTGGTTCCCTTAAGATGTCAGACAAGACCCTCAATCTAATTCAAATGTAGGACGTAGACATCATTTTGGGAATGGACTGGTTAACTGAGAATTTTGCTACCATTCGGTGTAAGCAAAGGCATTTCTTTTCATGCCCCTGGAAAAGAGCCAACACTATTCTTCGGAATAGAGAGAAGCAAGAGAGGAATGCCTATTATTTTGGCAATTCAAGCAAGAAGATTGTGGAGAAGAAAAGATGTACAAGTATATCTTGTTTATCTCAACAAAGATGAAAACCAAGAGAAGAAAATTGATGATGTAGCAGTAGTTCGAGAATTTAAGGATGTTTTTCCTGAAGTTTTGCCAGGATTACCACCAGACAGGCAATTGGAGTTTACTATTGATCTTAAACCTGGTTCAGCTCCAATATCAAAGGCGCCGTATAGAATGGCCCCAAAGGAATTGAAAGATCCAGTTGCAAGAGTTACTTGATCTTGGTTTTATTAGGCCCAGTGTTTTCCCGTGGGGAGCACCAATTATGTTCGTTAAGAAGAAGGATGGTAGTCTAAGAATGTGTATAGACTATCAAGAACTAAACAAATTGACGTTAAAGAACAAGTATCCTTTGCCAAGGATAGATGATCTGTTTGATCAACTCAAAGAAGCCAGTGTATTCTCAAAGATTGATTTAAAATCTAGCTATCATCAGTTAAAGATTCGTCTAGAAGATATTCCAAAAACTGATTTTCAAACGAGATACGGCCATTACGAGTTTGTAGTAATGCCGTTTGGATTGACAAATGCTCTGGCAGTATTCATGGATCTTATGAATCGAGTTTTTCATGAATTCTTGGATAGATTTGTCATAGTCTTTATTGACGACATTCTTGTGTATTCAAGAAGCGAGCAGGAGCATGAAAAACATCTCATAATTGTCTTAGAAAAGTTGAGATCAGAAAAGTTGTATGCCAAATTCAGTAAGTGTTAATTTTGGCTGAAAGAAGTAAATTTCCTCGGACATGTTGTTTCTTCCGAAGGAATTAAATTAGACAATTCTAAAGTGCAAGCAGTTCAAGAATGGAAATCTCCAAAGTCACCCCATGAGATTCGTAGTTTCTTGGGTCTAGCAGGTTACTATCGGAGATTCACTGAAGGATTTTCAAAGATAGCAAGGCCAATGACCCAACTTCTCAAGAAAGAATCGAAGTTTAAATGGTCTCCTGAATGTGAAGAAAGTTTCCAAGAGCTTAAGAAGAAACTAACCACCGCTCCAGTTCTAGCAGTGCCAGAAGCAGGTAAAGATTTTACCGTTTATGTGGATGCATCAAAGAATGGATTGGGTTGTGTCTTGATGCAAGATGGCTTATGCGTCACGACAACTCAGACCTCATGAGGAGAATTACCCAACTCATGATTTAGAGCTAGCGGCAGTTGTGCATGCTTTAAAAATTTGGAGACATCATCTTTATGGAGCCAAATGTGAGATCTTTTCAGATCATAAGAGTCTCAAATACTTCTTCGAGCAAAAAGAGTTGAATATGAGGCAAAGATGATGGCTTGAGTTGGTAAAGGACTACAATTACAAAATTTCCTATCACCCAGGAAAAGCGAACGTAGTAGCTGATGCCTTGAGTAGAAAGAGCATAACCGAGTTAGGATTTCTGCTCACTCAAGAAAAAGAACTTATTAAAAGTTTCGAAAAGTTAAGAATAGAAGTGGTTCTACCAACTCAAACTACAAAGCAAATAATTGCAGTTTTGGAAATAACTTCATATTTGAAGATGAGAATTTCAGATGCTCAAAGAAAAGATGAGAAGTTGGAGAATTTGAGACTCAAGAAGGAGAAGCGGAAAATTTTCATGAAGCTGAAGATAACACTCTCCTGTTTAAAGAAAGGATTTGCATTCCAGATAAAGAAGATTTAAGAGCCGAGATCATGAGAGAAGCTCATGAAACGCATTATACAGCTCATCCTGGAAGCACCAAAATGTATCAAGACTTAAAGCAGAAATTTTGGTGGGAAGGAATGAAGCGATATATAGCTTCGTTTGTAGAGCGATGTTTAGCGTGTCAGCAAGTTAAGGCTTTACATCAACGGCCTTATGGAAAGCTCCAGCCGTTGGAAATTCCGGAATGGAAATGGGATGGTATTACTATGGACTTTGTAACTGGGTTACCAAAGTCTAAGAAAGGAAATACAGCCATATGGGTAATAGTGGACAGATTGACAAAATCTACTCACTTTATACCAATTCCAGAAACATACGGAGCAGATAAATTAACCCAGCTGTACGTTCGAGAGATCATGCGTCTACACGGTGTGCCCAAGTCGATCACTTCAGACCGAGATTCAAAGTTTACTTCTCGTTTTTTGAGAAGCATACAAAGTGAGATGGGTACCAAATTAAATTTCAGCACTGCATTTTATCCTCAGACGGATGGTCAGTCCGAAAGGACAATTCAAATTCTGGAAGATATGCTCAAACTGTTGTGTTAGACCAAGGTAACCAATGGGAGCAAGTTTTGCCTCTCGTTGAGTTTGCATACAACAACAGTTATCAAATGACAATTGGTATGGCGCCCTATGAAGCTCTTTATGGAAGAAAATGTAGGTCACCGCTTTATTGGGATGAAGTGGGTGAAAGAAAAGTTTTAGGGCCCGATGCTGTAGAAGAGATGATCAAAATTGTCCGTCAAATCAAGCAACGAATTAAAGAAGCGCAAGATCGTCAAAAATCCTATGCAGATTCTCAAAGATCTGAATTAGAGTTTGAAGTAGGGCATAAAGTATTCCTAAAAGTTTCGCCTTCGAGAGGAATTCACAGGTTTGGCGTAAAAGAAAAACTTAAGCCACGTTATATAGGACCGTATGAAATCCTGGAAAGGATAGGTCAAGTAGCGTATAAATTGGCGTTACCGCCAAGCTTTGGAAATTCGCATAACATATTTCATGTATCCCAGTTGCGCCGATACATGTTCGACCCTAAGCATGTTATTCGGCAAGAAGAAGTAGTCCTCGAACCAGACCTCAGTTATGAGGAGAAACCAGAAGCGATCTTGAATCGAAAGGTCCAGCAGTTAAGAAATAAATCGATCGCCTCAGTAAAAGGTTAAATGGAGACACCACGGGTTAGAGGAAGTTACATGGGAACTCGAAGATAAGATGAAAGAGAAGTATCCCGAGCTTTTCCTTTGAGGTAAGCAAATTTCGGGACGAAATTTATTTTTAGGGGGGGGAGAATGTAGTATCCCGCCTTATCATAACTAATCTTATTAATTAATTAAGATAATTAATTAGAATTTTGAAAAAATGTGAGAATTTAGTATGAAGTTAAGTTCCGGCAGATAAATTAATTCGGCAACCCTAATTTGCTGAATTTTGATAATTTAAGATTTATTTTCATTTTGGTTAATCCGAAATGAAATATTAAAGGTGTTTATGATTATGTGCTATTATATTTGCATTATATGTGAAATATGTGCCATTTTTGAAGTATTTGATTTTCTAGAGATTTATGAATTTTCTCCGGCAATTTATTTAATTTTCGGATTTTAATTCCGAAAATTTTTAAAGGAAGTTTATATTAGGGTTTGAGAAACCCTAATAAATATATATATATGTCGAGAGCTTTTTAATTAAAGCCTCAATGATTATTTATTTGATAATTGATTAATTAATTAGAGAATTAATTGATCAATTAAGATGAAATTTATATGCTTAATGTTTAATTAATTAATTAGATGTTTAATTAATTAATTAAGCTAAGTTATTAAGCATAATTTGTCTTAGGAAATAAAGCTTGTATCATAAGCTTGATTATTATTTCCTAATTAATTTCTATCTAACAATAAATAGTGATTAATTTAATTACTAATATATAATGTTAGTAATTAATTAAAACATGTGTTTGATGCTAACACTAAGGTATATTATTTTATTAATTAAGCTAGTGCCACCTCATTATGTTTCCAACATAATGATGGTGTATGTTGGATGAATAGCCAACATATTAATCTAAATACAATGAATTTAGTTAGAGGTTAGTGTGTTAGTGTGTATAAAAGTTCATGCATCTTCACCACTCTCTCTTCACTCTTAACACACACACACTCATACACACACCGCAGCACACACTCACACACAATCACCATTGAAGAAGCTTCATCAAGCTCAAGTGATCAAAGAAAGTAGCATCCAAATTAAGTAAAAAGGTTAGATCTATCACTAATTAAGCTCTTAGCTCAAGATTGAGCATGAAAATCAATCTTTTTTCATTTTCTAAAATTTTCGAAAATTTGTATATGTTGATAGATGGATTTGATCTTCAAGTATGATGTTAATTACATGATTTAGATTATAATTTTATCATTAAATCATTGAGAAATCAAACCCTAATTCAAATCTCTATTTTTTGAAAATTATGAAATAATTAGGGGTTTTTGATTCTTGATTTAATTGATCAAATTGATTATATGATTTTCTATTATGATTATAAGCATGTTATATGATTTAATTTAGCAAGATTTTATCAATTTATTATTTAAATTAAAAAGGCTGGAAATTAGGCCAAAATTAGGGTTTTTAGAATTTGATCTTCTAAGATCAAATTGATGATTGATATGAGCTTATATGATGTCTATGAGCATGATGAATAATTGAATTGAGAAAAATTTAATCAATTTCCTATTTAATTTAATAATAGCCGAAAATTTGGCTAAAAATAGGAATAATTGATTTTGATGTTCTAAGCTTGAATTGATGATCAATGTGTGCTTAACTGATGTGTTTGAGCATAATGATATATGGTTTCAATGAATTAGAATTCCCATTGCCCTAATTTTATTTAATTCGAAATTATTAGGGTTTGCAAGTTGGGAATTTTTTATGATGAATTTCTATGATGAAATTGAGGATGGATTTGAGTTTAGAAAGATAAAATAAGACTATGATGAATTGATTGGAATTTTTAGAGCTCAATTGTGAAATTTGAAAAATTAAAGTTTGCTTAAAATTAGGGGTTTCTACACTACAAAAAAAACTCTCTTTTACCGACGGATTTTTCCGTCGGTAAAACAAAGGAATCCGTTGGTAAACAGCTTACCGATGGATTTACTGATGGATTTATGTCGTCCTTAAATACGTCGACGGTAAAGATTTACCGACGGATTTATTTCCGTTGGTAAATTTAACGACGGATCACCGACGGAAATTTCGTCGGTGACGTTCTGTTTTTTGTATTCCGTTGGCTGAAAATAGCGACGAAATACCGACGGATTATCCGTCGGTAATTATCGGCGGAAAAATATCCGTCGGTAAGTTTCAAAGAATCAAATCACATATTACCGACGGATTGTCCGTCGGTAATTACCGACGGATAAATATCCATCGGTCGGTTTCGAAGAATCGAAACACACATTACCGACGGATTTTCCGTTGGTAATTACCGACGGATTTAGGTCTGTCGATAATGGTTTTAACAATATTTTTTTAAAAATTGTATTATATATATATATATATATATTTATTTTTGCAATATTTTTGTTTAATTAAAATTTCCAACAAAAAACCAAACATCAGGCAAAATAATTAATTTGCATTTAAAGCGATTTATCATATATCAAATAATATCATGTTCGGCAGATATAAATATAAAATGTAAAGTAGTTTAAATATTCTAAAATAATAAAAATACTAAATAATTTAAAAAATATCCAACAAACAAGTTAAACATACATCAGGACCAGGGGGTGGAGGTGTACGAAAAAACTGCCCTGACGCCAGCATCTGCTGGAACTCGGCAAACTGCTGCTCCAAACGTGCACGTGCCTCGCGTTCCACCTGCTGCTCCTGCTCGATGCGGGCACGTGCCTCTCGCTCCTCTTGTAGCTGCTCCTCTAAGCTGCCGATTCGTGTCTGAAACATCTCTTGTGTCAGAGCAGCCGTGTGTCAGAGCAGCCGTAGAACCGAAGCTACCACTGGATGCAGTCTGTCTGAGCTGGCTGCTGCCGAAGTTTCCAGTGCCGTAGCGCCTCTGCTTCGTGGGCTGTGTGATATCCAAATAGACCTCGTTCAAATCGGATCGTCCCTCCGCAGCAGCCCGACGATGAACCTCGGCCTAATTCATAAATATAAATAATGTGTTAGAAAATATATTATCATATAACAATTAGAAAAACATAATTAAACACTTACGTCAATTTTTTCATCCATCGGCGTCAAATAAGTTCCATCGAGCGTTCACGTACAGTCGGCAGAAACTCGCATAATTCAATGCATCCGGTGCAACCCCCTGCTCTGCTGCCTATTCATGCATTATTACAAAATATCATATATATAAGTTTTAATTATAAATTAAAAAATATAATATATACATATATATATATTGGTTAATAAGTTAATTAAAAATTACGTACCAACGACTGAACGACGAGACGAGTGGATCTTGATCCTCCCCTATGCTTGCTAATCCATGTACCGGGTCCATCGGGCTCAGCCAACCGATTTGCACGAGCTTTTTCTGATCTAGCAATCACATCTGGATTCGCCCAATACTCTTGCAAACCCGCCCAAAACTCATCAGTCAAGTAAGGGGGTTTTGTGTCAGGGTTTTTGATCCACAGTTTCTTCATATCGTTCACCCACCCACTATATCTGACACGTGCCTTGGCCTCCCACATTTTATACACATCTGCTTCCCACTCAGCTGGCCAACTAAAATATTTCTGTTGAACAAAATATTAATTAATAAGTTAATTATATTTTATTGATAATAGTAGTAACAAACTCCTGAAATTTTATTACCTTAAATTCTTCAAAGAATATAGCCTTGATGCTATCTGGAGTCAATTTCCAACTAAACCCTCCTGGATTTTGAATACTCTTAAAAATCACTGTAGCAGTATGAGAGATCCCAGGTACCTCTAGTAGATAACTTTCCATTTGTAAAAAAAACTAAAAAATTAGACAATTAACACATAAATATATATATATATAATATTATAATAAAAATTTCAATATTTATTATATATATTAAAAATTTCAATATTTATTATATATGATATATATATATGTATATTATACATATATATATATAATAAATATTGAAATTTTTAATATGAATTACGATAAATAAATACATACCCCTTGTCGTCTCTCTGAAAAACCACCCTCCCCGTACTGTCTCTCTTGAAAACAACAGGTGGCTTACTGGAGCTGGCAGGTGTTGTCTCCGGAGGGGTATCTGGTACCTGCTGTGAAGAGGGCAGAGTAGCACCTAAACGTGTAGATGAGGACTCCTACTCGGGTTGATTGCCCAAGCTAGAAGGAGCACGAAAACCTCTACGTAGATCCATGATATCTGTTTCACAAAGAACATTGAGATATACATATATATTATATTGCTTAATAACGACATATAAATTACTTAGCTATATTATATTACATTGATTGTAAACCATCTGAAAGCCAACTTCAAATTCAACCGACGTAAGGAATCCTTGATTAGCACTCATTCTTGCAAAAAAAATTTGACAAAATATAACAACATTGAGTACAACACAATCAAGATATTAGACTAAGTACATTCACATGATATATACATAGACAATTGAGGTTTCAAATAAACCTATCACTAGTTGTCATAACCATCATCTTCATCACTACTTTCCTCATTCGACGACATTATATCTTCATCGTTATCTTCTACACCCTCATTCTCGTCAATTTCTATGGTTCCACCTCCTGGATGATCAATCTGTGTCGGATAATCATCTATAACAGTGTGTGTACCCGTTATAATGACGTGATCTTCTTGAAATGGTTGATCTAATGTTGATGTAGATGTTTCAGTAGAGACTTCTACATTAGATCGAGCCTTGACTTTGCATGGTGCCCACCAATTCTTTTTTGCTTGATTCATACTAGGATAAGGACAATAAAACACTTGAATGGCTTGATTAGCTAAAACAAACGAGATGTACTTCTTATATCTACGATTGTGGTTAATTGAAACCAACTTGAAGTGTGAATGAATCTCTGTTCCCGAATTAGATAAGTCAAACCACTCACATCTGAACAATGTTGTCCTCTTCAACGGATAATTCTGATACTCTAATACACACACCTCCAGCAGACGCCCATAAAAATCTTGCACATCTCTATCATAGACCGAGCCTTTAATACAAACGCCACTATTCACAGTCGTATTATCCAAATCATGGTCTATCGTGTGATATGTCATGTTTTGTCAAATATTTTTCCATACAACAAAACATGATCCTTAATTAATTGAATATTAAGATAAATTTAATTTTACATAGTATTTGAACCAGTTAGCAAACTCGTTATCGAACTTAGTATCAAACACCTCTCAGAAATATGATTTTCTTCCTTGATGCTAAAAAATTGCGTCATAAATGATAACTGTGAATGACTGTCGCAACCGGTATACAATGGATTTTCGGCTGCATTCAACATGTCGTAAATCTGTTAAGCTCCAGGATTCGGCGGCTCTTCAATATTCGTCTGCTCTTCAAAATTATTAGAAGGACCCGCATGATCCATCACCATCCTATGATAGTTATTTGATGATTGTTCATCAACATCCATTGTAATAACTTCTGTCGGCCTATACTGCTCTACTTCCCCATGATAAACCCAGATTTTGTAATTCAAGACGAACCCACGCCTAGAAACGTGATCCCTAACTTCATCAACCCCCCCGAAATGCCAAATGTTTACACTTCTTACATGGACACCTGATTTTATCTCCATCCATGTACTCTTTCTTATTACTTGCATACTCAATAAAACTGTCAAGTCCCTTCTCAAATGCAGGACGATCATGATAACGATGATACATCAACTGACGATTTTCACTCATTCTTGTAAATTCTAACAAAAATATAATAAATGTATTAATTACTTTAATCAAACAAAATTTCGGCAGCATAACCCTACTATCCTAACTACCAACTGCTCGACTCTACCAGCAGCTATAGTAACCTTAATGGTTCTAACGTCTATATCTACCCCCAATGTGAATGTCCTTAACTAAGATGTAATTAATTTCTATCCCAAAGGGAGTAGATCCTTAAGAAATTAATTACATCTTTCACCAACAAAGTTCTAAGTTCATCCCCAACTTATAAATCATAAATAACGCGATCTTCAACATAATATATTCACATAAATAAATAATATCACATTGTTGGGAGACGATCCTTAAGATGTAATTAATTTCTATCCCAATGGAAGTAGATCCTTAAGAAATTAATTACATCTATCCCAAATTTATACTTACACAATTGCTATAAACTTTAATATATACATCTTAAAACAATCTCATGCTATTAACATCATAGATCAAAGTTACACTTATACAATTACTATAAAGTTTTATTACAAATAAATCATTTTATACAACTACACTATATATACAATTAAATCATCATCATAAAACAAACTCATGCTATTTACAATAAATTAATTTACACTTATCAATTATACTGCATGTTATACTTATACTTCATCATAAATAAATTTCATGCTATTTATACTTATACTTCAACATCAAACAAACTCATGCTAATTTTTACATCATAAAATAAACTCATGCTATTCAAATCATATTTCATTGGCAAATAATCGAACAAATATACAATTCATGAACTACAATAATTTAACTAGATTCAAATTCTAATTATTTATGGAAACTAACTTGGAAACAACGGGAGTGGCAACTGCAAATATGGACCGAAAGAGAGAAACAGAGAAAGAGACAGTGAGAGAGACAAAGACAGTAATTAAGATAGAAATAGAGAGAGAGAGAGTGTGCATACCGTGATGGGATAACCTAGAAGGCGGCGGCAGCAAAGCGGTGACGCGGCGGCAGCAAGGCGCCGGTGGCGGCGACGAGGCAGGGGCGGGGCGGGAGAGGCGGCAAGGCGGAGACAGACAAGGCAGAGGCAGGGGCGGGGCGGTGGCACGGCGGTGAGGCAGGCGCGGCGGCAAGGCAGGGGCGGGGCGAGTCGGGGCGAGAGAGAGACAGACAAGGCGGAGGTGGGGCGAGGCAGGGGAGAAGAGTGAGAGAGAGAGGTGTTTAGTCGTTTTATGTTACGTTTTTATGTTGTTTTTTAGTCGTGTTTTCGTGTGTGTGTGTGCATGTTTTCCATCTTTTATTTCTCGTTTTTGGCTACCCTTGGTTGCTTTGGTGTGGTTTATGGTGGTTGTAGGTTTTGAAAAACTAAAAGGAGAAAGTAGTGGAGGGATGGATTGTGCACAAGAAATGAACAAGTTTTGGCGTGAAGAAAGCAGCAGCCAGCGATCGCTGCCTTTGGGAGAGCGCTGGATTTGAGCGGTCGCTCTGTTCCAGCGGTCGCTGGGATTGAGTTCGCAGATTTGAATCCAGCGAGCGCTGGAATTAAGTAACGCCTGCAGCGCGTTTATTTAGTTCAGCTAGGGTTATGTTTTGAAGGCATTCTGATTCTCACTCGTTTTGTAGAAGTTTTTGGACAACTTTTGAGTGCTTTTAGCATAGTTTGATTTCCTCATTTTGGTGGCTACAAAAGACAAGATCGTGGTTTCGATTGTGAACATCATCACGAATATTGTAAGGATTGCTTGTTTAATCTATTTCTTATGGTGAATTTGATGAATTCCTCTTGTAACTCTTCGATGCATTGTTCTATGGGTAACTAACTTTTTATTTAGGGTTTAGATATTCGATTTAATTCTGATCCTTGCTTGGTATATGTGAATTCTGTATTGATTGAATTGTTTGCTTTTATATTGAATAATTGGCCATTGTTCGATATTGTTAGGTAGTAGATGAGATCGATAGATGAATCTACTGCTCGATCATAATTCTTTCGATAATTAGATTGATCGGAAACGCATATCTAATCATTAGTCTTAATCGTATAATTTAGTCTTAAAGGTTTAACGGTTTGAAGCGAGAGTTATTGATGTTAACTTTTTGTTGAAGTGGATTATGCGAATTGATTAAGTGAATTGATAAATACCGAGCTTGGTGAGGAATTAAAGAGAAGAATCTAAGCCCTAATACTTTTTCCTCGTGTTTATCTCTTTCGTCATTTATTGGCTACTTTGAATTTGCTCTTTTATTTAGTTCTTGTTCTCAAATCATTGGTTTAAAATGCTTAGGATCGTTTTAATTTCTGTGTAAGTAATACTAGGAGTAGCCTTCCTTGTGAATACGACTTGGGTTAGCTTGACGCCCTACATTGACCTCGTTCTCTTGCGAGTCAAGTATAGGTGTTTAGAGTTGAAACAAAATTTGGCGCCGTTGCCGGGGAAGGCTTTAGGCGAATTATTTCTTAGTGTTACTTTTATTTTTCGTATTTATTTGTACTTTTATTTATTGATTTTTATTTCTTCAATAGGTGCGAGTGATTCTTTTGTGTTTTGTGGTTTGTTTATGCAAGGTAGATGAAGTCTCAACAGGAGATTGGCTCCCGTGTTTGATAGCATACACAGACCAAAAGGATTAGTGTTACCCAATTTGGAGGAAGAAGAATCAAGTGAGAATCACTCCTCAAGTGACGAATCTCAGATTCCGAAGATGACAATTCCAAATAATGTTAGAAATATACGGGATTTCGCTCGCCCGGTGATTGGGGCCGCAACTTCTTGTATCGTCTTGGGAGAGGCAGCAAGGAACTATGAGTTGAAGAATATTCACTTCAACCAACTACCATCTTTCTATGGAATGCCCGCAGAAGATGCTTTGAACTTCATCAGGGAGTTCTATGCAGTGGTTCAGACCTTTCCTTTACAAGGTCTGAACGAAGATCAATTGAAGATGAGGTGCTTTCCATACACTCTGAAAGATCGAGCCAAGACATGGTTCATGTCACTTCCGCCAAACTCGTTGGCAAATTGGGATGCAGTCTACGAGAAGTTTATGGCTAAATATTATTCAAATCAGAAAACTCAGGACTTGCGGGCCCAGATAGTCACATTTGCTCAATCCTCGGGTGAATCATTTCATGAAGCTTGGGACCGTTTCAGGAGTTTGCAGCAGCAGTGCCCACATCATCACTTACCGGTAGAATTGTTAAACCAATTCTTCTATGATGGTTTATCACAGACTTTTCAGTACATGGTTGACAATGCAGCTGGAGGGGATATTGGCAATCACACAGCCGAAGATGTCTCTAACATTTTCGAGATGATGGCCACTACTTCCCAACAAAAGAGTGTCAGAGGAAAACGTGTTTCTGTGAATGAAGCAAATCCTAGTTATGATGTGACTAAGCAATTGGCTAAATTAACTAGGAAAGTAAAGTTATTGAGGCCATTCGATGGGGTTGTTGGGAAAATTATAAGGTTTTGATTTGATACCAAAACCCAACTGATTCTTCAACCGAATAAATGATCGCTTCAACCTAAGTAGAGTTTTCCAGCTCGCCTGTTTGAGCTTTAGATTTTCTAGGTTTACAGGTTAAGGAAGCGGAAGACAGCAGTCGACCCAGCTGTGTCTACAGCAGGAGTCAGCTAGCGGAAGACAACAGAAGTTCCAGCTGTGTCTACAGCAGGAGTCAGCTAGCAGAAGATAACAGGAGCCAACCTTCAGCTGAGTCCTCCAGCAGAGCATGATCAAGCTGAAGAGAATTCGAGCTGAGTTCAAAACACAGCCGGTCCAGCTGTACAGAACAAAGGAAACTAACTCTAAAGACATCACTTCAAGTCAGTCCAGCTCTGAATTCAAAAGCCAGCTCCAAAGGCAGAAGATCCCGGCGTCAGAGGAAGTCAACATGCCTCAACCAATGAGGGATTACCGAATCAGCATTCTAGACTTCAGGCACTAGGATGTGACACAAATGAAGACAGGTGCAGATTCGCCCAACGGCAGATCTCGAATTTAAGAAGAGTAGGTAAGATTCAAACGGCTCCTCCAACGGCTAGTCTTAAATCTCTACCTATATAAACCCGTCTTCAATCTCAGGATCAAATACGAAAAACTCTCTACAAGCTTTCAGTCTCTGAAATCATCAATCTTTCAAAAGCTCCCAAGCAGTTCTACATAGTTCAAAGAATACTTTATCGTAAAGTGTTTCTAATTCAGAAACTGCTTAGTTTTTCATCTGATCCCTAGGCCAAAATCTTTGTATATCTTAAGCCAAGATTTCAAACGAGTTCATCATACTCTAAAGTTCTTCATTGTAAGAACTCGTTCACAGTTGGAACCCCAAACCAAACCCCTCTTTACCCAGAAAGGTTAGGTCAAGGTTACGCTTGCTTGAAGCGGGAAATTCAAGTGTGTAAGGTTTTTTCAGTACCCGTAAACTGAAAGGTTAGGCTTGACAGTGCCCGCAAACTGTTGGAACACAGCTCGGGTTAGAGTTGTGAAGTTGCTTGGTACTTATAAACTAAGTGGTAGTGGATTACCAGTGAACCTGGTCGTGGACGTAGGAGGTGTTACTCCGAACCACGTAAAAACTCGTGTGCTCTTTTCTTTCCTCTTAAATTCAGTTTTGTACTAACTCTTTCATATCATTGCATATTTGATCAAAACTGCATACGCAGCTGCTCTCCAAAGACAGTTGTGTCTCTCTGAAAGTTGCACAACTTGACTAAGCTGAAAACATAAAGTTAATCTTTTCAAACTGAGTTTTTCTAAGTAACCGAGCTAAGTTTTCAAACCACCACATTCCGCACCGCCAGCTGAGTTATTTACCCAGCTGACCCTCCCCAGCTGGATCAATAACTGAGCTCACCAACTCTGTGATTTAACTTGAAAAAGTTTTTAGAAATCTATTTGGTGTAGTCACACCCCCCCTCTACACCAAATACCTAGCTCAGGGACCATCAATTGGTATCAGAGCAGTGGTTCAACAGACCACCATTTCTGTATCAAGAGATCTCTCTTGACAATCTGTCAGTGGTCATCTGAACAAATCCTCTTTGTGAAAAACTCATAATATTACATACTGCATATTTTCCATGGATTCTTATCTTAACAGGAATCTTCCCACCTTCTCGGTAGACGATTATGCAATATGGAAGTTTAGGCTGAAGAGCTTTCTCTGTGCGCATCATGATATGATGTGGGACGTCATCATAGACGGACCCATCATCATCTACAAATAAGGGAACGAGCTTGTTCCAACTCAAGATGGCAAACAACCAAGATATCAGCTCATTCCCAAGCCCAAGAGTGAGCACACCTCAGAAGAAAGGAAACAGGCTGGACTAGACAGCTTCGCGAGGAACACCATATCCTCAACGGTCTCCAATTCCTACCTCAAAAAAATCATCAACTGCGAAACAGCAAAGGAGATGTGGGAAACCCTAGCAAAGCTATGCGAAGGGTCGGAGAAGATAAAGAAGAATAAATTCACGATTGCATGCCAGAAGTTTGATAACTTCAAGCAGCTGGTCAACGAGTCCATCGAAGGGATGGAACTCAGATTCTCCAATATAGTGGTGAAAATAGAAACCATCAGAACTGGGAAATACACCCAGCGAGAAAAGAATCTAAAAGTTCTTTCAGCGCTCACAGCTGAATGGAACACCTATAAGGTGGTACACCAAAGTCGAAGTGACTTAGGTGATCTTTCAACTGAAAGATTATACTCCCTGTTCAAAGCCAACAAATACAACTTGAAGATTACAATGAAAGAATCTTCAAGCAATCAGAATGATGGAGAGCTGACACCTGCAACAAAGGAGATTGCGTTCAGAGCCAACTCTGAAAAATCCGCATACATACAGTCAGCTGAGTCATCGAAGAAGGATAAGAAGGACATGAGCAAGGAATAGCTACTTGAAGAAATAGCCATGCTGGTCAAAAGCTACAACAGACTCAATACCAGCAAGGGCAAATACATGAAGTTCGCAAGAACTTACAGAGATAAGTACGCAGCAGCTGATGAGAAGTCAGCTGACAAACGAACAGAAGAAGGTTGCTTCAACTGCAAGGAACCAGGACACTACCGGCTAGATTGTCCAAAGCTGTCCAAGAAAGACAAAGACCAACTGAAAGCTAAGGCAGCTGACAGAAGCTAAGGCACCATCACACGAACACTCTACACAGGTTTCAGAATCAGGGCTACCTTATTGGAGTCTAGTAGAGAAAGTAATGAACGATTCCAAGGAGCTTCAAGAGATCCTTGACGTCATTATGTGTGAAAATGCCGAGCTGAAAGCGGAACTGGAAAAGACAAAGGTATTAGACGCAGCTGATACAACACAGCTCCAACAGGAAGTTATTTCACTAAAAGATAAAGGAATTCTACTATGAGAAGAAACAGCTGATGGAAGATGTGGAAAAGGTCACAGCTGAATCGGAAAAGAAGTCAGCTGAGATCATTGAGCTGAAAAGCACCGAAGAGATACTATCTAAGAAGATAGTAGCTCTCATCAAAGCCACGTCAACAATGGACGAGATCATTAGTGCTCAACGTCCAGCAGCACTCAAAGCGGGACTGGGATACAATGAATCAAAGGATGCCTAAAACATTGCCTCCACAAGTGGAACTAAGGTAATGTTTGTACGAGCAAAAGAACATCCAATCCCAGCAACTCAGCATCAACAGTTGAGGACACAGCAGGCGTCAAGAAGACTAGCTGTGAAACATCCTCAAGCTCCGTCAAGGACACAGCAGGCATCAAGAAGGCCAGCTGTGCGACAACCTCAAGCCCAACTCAGACAGCAACGTGCTCAACCTCAACAAAGACAGCAGGCTAGATTTTACAGATATCAAGAATAAAGAATAAAGACGTTGAACGATATCAACCAAGATATCAGAGATACCCAGCTGGATATCACTCACATGAGTACCAGCTGGATAATCATTTCCAGCCACAGCATTACACAAGACAACAGAGACAAAGGAACGTCTCAGCTAGGTACACAGCTGGAAACCGAAAGAAATCAAGACATCAAAACAAGAAGACACTGAGATCAAGACCCCGTCAGCAACAACCGAAGAACACAAAGAATGTGTACATCGACTCAGCTGGGAGAATTATCAGATCAAATGACCCAATTCGAGTCATCAAGCAGATCTGGGTCGTCAAAGGATCTCTGTCTAACCCACAAGGACCCAATTAAAACTGGGTACCTAAATTTTGATCTTTTGTATAGGTTGCAAGGAATCGACGCATCACTGAGGAGTCGATAAGAACGCTATGGTACTTGGACAGTGGATGCTCCAAGCACATGACGTACCTAAAGCATCTACTCCAGGAGTATATCGAGCGTCCAGGCCCACAAGTAACATTTGGTGACAACTCCAAAGGCTTAACCAAAGGTTATGGTACATTTAAAACTAAGAATGTCATAATCCCAAATGTTTCGTCTTATGTACAAGGATTGCAACACAACTTGCTTTCCATTAGCCAATTCTGCGACAACGGTTTTTTTGTCAAGTTTGATGCACATGGATGCACAGTGAAGAACAGGGAAACCAAGCAGATACTCTTAAGAGGGAAAAGAGAAGGAAATATGTATTTTTCTGACTGGAACAGCAGCCCTCCGGAGACTTGTCTTGAATCGAAAAGCAGCAGTGAAGTCAGCTGGCTGTGGCACAGACGGCTGAATCATCTCAACTTCAAGACAATCAACAAACTAGCTAATAACCAGCTCGCTAATGGAATTCCAGATCAAATATATGACAAAAGTCATATGTGCAGCGCGTGTCAACAAGGAAAGCAGACAAGAATTTCATTCTCTCTCATGCCAGTTCAGTCAACTGATCGAGTACTTCAACTCCTTCACATGGATCTTTTTGGTCCAGTTACTCCAGCAAGCTTCAATGGCAGAAAATATACTCTGGTCGTAGTGGATGATTTCTCAAGATTCACATGGGTATCATTCTTGTACCAGAAGAGCGAAACCAGGACTAAGCTGCCTATCCTGCTGGAAAGATTATCAACACAGAAGGAGTGCAAGATATTGTCAATAAGATCAGATCGAGCAACGGAGTTCCTGAATGAAACTATTTATGATTACTGCGAGAAGAACGGAGTTCATCATCAAGCATCTGCAGCACGCACACCTCAGCAGAATGGTGTAGCAGAGAGAATAAACAAAACACTCAAAGAAGCAGCTACCTCAATGCTAGCCAGCTCTGCCATTCCAAAGAAGTTCTGGGCCGAAGCAATAACACAGCATGCTTCACTCAGAATCGCTCCCTACTCACATCAAGGCAAGGAAAGACACCATATGAGCTATGGAACAATAGAATACCATACATTGGATATTTCAAGGTATTCGGATCCAAATGTCATATCCTAAACAATGGAAAGACACAGCTCAAGACGTTCGACGAGAAGACAGACCGAGGAGTATTCCTTGGCTTAATTTGATCTTATCCCAACATGTAATTATTGCAAATAGTAATTTTTGTCTAATGCATTAATGAAGATAGTAATTATCTAACATCATTCATTCATCTCTCATCACTCACTCTCTCGGCACTCTCACTCTCTCTCAAAACACACACGCATATCACACACACACACAACCTCCATTGAAGATCAAGGATTCAAGCTCAAGAATTTAAAAGATAAAGCATCTATTTCATTCAAGAAGGTTAGATCTATACTTGATCAAGAGCTTAGCCAAAGATTAGCAAGAAAAATCCATCTTTCTTCCTTCCAAAACTTTCGAATTTTTCATGAAGTAGGATGAATGTTTTGATCTTTGAATATTATGTTAGATCTATGATCAAAATCTCATTTTTAGCATTAATTTAAGAAGAATCCAACCTAAACCTAATTTTCTATTTTTTTTTCGAAATGTAGCTTAAATTTAGGAGTTTTTGATCCTTTGATCCTATGATGAAATTGATGATGGATTAATGTTTATGAAGTTGAAATAAGCCTAGAATGAATTTTTGAGAATTTTTAGAGCTTAATTAAAGAATTTCTAAAAATAAAGTTTAGTAAAATTTAAGGCTTTTTAATCTAAAGCATAAATTGGTTAACTAATGATACAATTAGTCTTTATAATTATTTCTAAGCATGTTAGAAGTGGAATTGGAGAAAAATAAATTTTCTAAACCCTAGAAGTGAAAAAGTCGAAACTTTTAAGTGTAGGGTTTTGATTTTTCTCCAAATTATTTAAGTAATTATGTTATAATTGAGGTTTATAATTTAAATTAACATGATTGGAAGTGATTAGAATGAAATTGGGATTTTAATTCTTAATTTATCAAAAGGACCGAAATATATATGTACAATAAAGCCATGTATTTGTTTTTAAATGAAGAAAATAATGATAGAAATGGAATCTACGTTAAAAATTAAGCGACGTAGAATTTTTCGGAATTTTAATACGAAGTTTTGAAATTGAGAGTTTCTAGAGTTTAACTGCTGGATTAAATCAGCTGGATCCAGCCAGCTTGATTAACACAGCTGGACCCAGCCAGCTGGATTAAGTCAGCTGGACCCTCATTGGAATTACCGATTGAACCCGATCATTGGAATTACCTGGACCCGATCATTGGAATTACCCTGAACCCGATGTTGGATTTACCTGGACCCGGCCGGCTCAGTTTTCCGGCCATTTCGGTTTCTAGCCAGCTCAGTTTTCCAGATAACTCAGTTTTTTCCAGCTAGCTTGATTTTCCAGATAACTCAGTTTTTTTCCAGCTAGCTTGATTTTCCAGACAGCTTGATTTATCCAGCTGATCTTTGATCAACTTGTTTTCAGTTGTTTCTTTCGTAAACTCAAAAGTTATAATGTTAGCTATTTTTTCCCTAATGATACATTAATGATGAGTTTAAGTATTAATGATACGTCATTAATGAGCTTATATGTCAAAGACATATATTGATAATATAATGTTAAGCTTAAATGTTATCAAAGAGCTTAAGCATTGTTGATGTGCTAAAATAAATAAAGAAAGAGCTTAATGGTTAATGAGATGCTTATATGAAGAAATGAAATATTTTTTTTATATGATATGATGTTATGAATGATATGATAAGCTTAAGTGTTTAATGATGTGAATAGTATGAGTTTAAATGTTAATTAAGTATTTATATGCTTAAATATGAGATTAAATGATGAAATATGTGATTTTATGTTTCTAAGTGTTTCCTGAAGTTGTGATCGATTAGTTATCGATTAAAGAGTTAAGTAAAGTAGAAAAAGTAATTAGAAAAGTTAAGTTTTACATTGCCGTGAGAAAATCCTAGAAAGCCGAGTCGAAGTAGATAATTCGTATTATGGCAGCAGCATCCCTCATTTCTTTGTTTAAAATCTTCTCGCTCTTATGTTAAAATCAAATTCTTAAATGAAGGATCGAGCAGGACCGCAAAGTGAGGGAAAAGCCGAAAAACAAAAGTATAGTTAAAGTAGCTTCAGTCCAGGTGGGCTTTCTAAACTAAAGAAATGTTGAATGTGGCTAAATGATTATGATTATGTGATGTTTTAAATTGATTGACTTGCCAATGTTTAAAGTGTTTTAGTATGTTACCATCTACAAAGGAAAAGACGAATTCGGTCCTACGCAAGGTGGAATTTGTGTGCACAAGTTTGTAATCGTGAGCCTTCTTTTTGGTAGGCCGGTTACAAGTGTTTGAGAAGGAGGCCTACTTCTCAGCACTATTATGTAATAGTAGATTTGGTACATACATGATAAGTATTTTTGACTCGAGTCACTTATATCAAAAGAAAATGTTTGAGCATGCACAGGTTTGTTTTTAAAGTTTACTTGTGTTATACTTTATGGCAAGTATTCAATCTATAGCTCTAAGTAGCAGATCTTAAATCATTTTGGCATGTGTTCACTGAGTGCGAAAGTACTCAGCCCTGCATGTTATTTCTAAAATGTGCAGGTTAGCTCGGATGGAGATGGTGTGTGCTGGGCAGGCTTTTGTTGTTGATCTCTCAAGTGTCAGTCTAAGTTAGAGTCCTGTTATATGTCTTCATACATGTAACCAAAACTATGTTTTCCGCTGCAACACTCTATGAACTTGTTTCACTTCTGTTATTTTGTTATGTTGCTTATGTTATGGATTCTCTAAACCTTGGTTCAGTTTGTTAAATCCTAAAGTTTAGTATGTTTAACTCTGATACGAGATGGTGTAGCTTCTTGACCATACTCGTTGATCTTTGATCGAATTTGATACATGAATTGTCGTTCTTGAATAATGATGTCGTTGTTTGATCTATGATTGATTCTTTTTGTTTTGATAACATGTTTTGTTGATCGAAAAGTATGATTTGGTGTATTTTGGTTCCTATTCGATAACTTGGGTCGTTATCTTATCCTTTGGTTAATCATAAATTATGTAAGTCGTGGGACCCACCGGCTTAGTCATCTTCACTCTAAGTCGGGCTGCGACAGAGTGGTATCAGAGCAGCTCGTCTGCTCTATGTTTAATCATTCCTTGAGTCTAGTCTAGATTTGAATTCCTAGACTAGTCAAGTACCAACAACGAAAGTCCAGCACCTCATCTCTTCCGGCAAACCAGGTATGCATTTAAAAGTTTTCTATGTTTAAAAGTTTAAAATTTGAAGTTCCATGTGACTGACGGACTGTTATGTGGACCTGATCAACACACATAGCTAGAAACTCAGTAATATGGGTCTTCCGCCTTTATAATGAAGATAATTAATGAGATGAAGTTAGAAAGTAAAGAAGGAGAATTTTATGAAAATAAGTTATGTTTGAGATATAATTATTGGTTGTTTGGATTTGAGATCTGAATGAGGGTATTTTATGTTGGGTTGTTTTAAGCGAGTTGATGAATTAATCGAGCAATCGAGATGGTTGTTTGTCTTTTAAAAGTAACGTAAGCGTGATGCTGCCGTTAAAAAGCGATGATTAGATGGAAGCGTTCAGAGAAGAAGAAGTGTTGCGAGAGTTTCGCCACATCAGGAGAAGTTACAGGCAATCTTGGATGAGTTCTTAACTCGTTATTACTGTGTGTAGATGGATACGATATCTACGGAGATCAATGAAGTGACGGGTATCAATAATTGATACCATTATTACCAGAGAAATGGCGCAAATGGACAACTTCACTCATGCAGCAGGTTGTGAGTCTTCAGCTGTGGGAAGATGTGTTTTACAGCGATTATAGAAATTTATCGCAAAATATAAGGTTAATCAATCAGTTTTCGCTATATGTGTTATGCAGCTTCACACTACTTCTTGTTATATCTCTGAAGAGTTCATATTGAAGCCAATGCCTCAGGATGATCTTATTTCTTCCTTATTTCCTCCAAAAGATCCTGAGCCAGTGTTTGTTAAGTCTCAGTTATCTGATCTAGTTACGGTTTGGGCTCTTTTATTTCCCAACCTACTTCCCTGTTTATCAGTCTTGCTATTTCTTTATCCTGTTAAATGCGCCAATCTTGGCCTCAGAACCTTTATTTCAAGATTTTGATTTCAAGATTTTGATCCATTTATAGCACTTCATACAGAGATGATTCTTATGTAACCGAGGGTTCTTCGTATTTAACCCTCCTAATATTAAATGTTTTCTTTGGCTTCCATTGTTCCGTTTTAACAAATAAACTTAAGACGGAATCGTTTTGGCCGCACTAGGAGGATAGTTATGACAATCTCGATGATGATTCAGCTATCGAGGTGATGGTCTGCTTAGTTGAGCTTGGCGTGTTTCTCTCCAGAGGTCAAGTTTCGAGGCTAGTTTCATCGATGCAGGTTGCGGACGCTGAAGATGAAGTTCTGCTTACTTTGGATGGAGATGTGATTGTCAAGGAAGAAGTAGCAGAAGAGGATGCAGAGGTCAAAAGTGTAGATTTCAAGAATGTGATTAGTGAGAAGAAAGAGCTTTCCAAGGACGACCAGTAGAGAGTTGATCCTTTTAATTGTTGTCAGTATCGAAAGTATGAAAGTAGAAGTAATGTTAGTAAGTAAGAAAAAAGTAGTGTATATATGAGTGAAAATTTGTGATATAAAATTTTGATGCATAATTTGGCCAAAGATAGTTCGGTATCGGAATAGTAGTCCGTATCGTCTATATTATTATGTGTGATGCTAGGACATCACAGTTGACATAGGAATAATTTTTCCTATATCTGAAAGAATGACCAAAGCAGTTATTTAATTAAGTTGATGAGTTCTTGGCGTTATATGCCTAAGAAATATAAGAAGTTATGATGTTTTAAGAAGTGTAAAGTATGTTGAAAGTTAAGTATCAAGATAAAGTTAGAGTTTGAGGAATGAGAATTTTAGGAATATATGCTAAAGTATATAAAAATAAAAAAATAAATAAATAAGTTGTCTGGCCAAAAGTTTATAAGTTAAGTTAAGTTATTTTGTTAATTACTTGAATGATTAAGAAAAGTTAATGAAGCTGAGTGCTTTGATGTTGATTGCCAATATAAGAAAAGTTTATGAAGCTACGTTGTTGTGCTATTGCTTAATTATTGAATTAAGTTATGAAAGTTATTATGCTATGATGAGAATTGATTTGCTTGAATGCTAAGTCCCATGATTGGAGTGATTACTCTGTGAAGTGACTGCTTTTATGTTAAAGCTTAAGATGTGAAAGTTCGTAAACTTTCAAGTTAAATTCTTAACGTTTTGAATAAAGTAAATCTCGCTTAAACCCTTGCGTGTGTTAATTAGAATATCTTCTAGAAGAGAAATAGAGTAGTAGAAGAAGAGTAGCGCTAACCTACCCCATCTTCTCTGTCTGAGAGGAGAATCGAAGAATTTTCTCTTCGCCAGAATTTCTTAACTCTTAACGGTAGAGAAAACCCGTCAGAAGCAGAAGATTAGATTGTGCGTTAGAGCGAATCTTTAGGTTCTTCAATGTGATGACCATAAGTGTCTCACATGCTTGTCCTATCAGTTGAAAGGATCTGCAGACTTCTGGTGGGAAGCCCGCCAGAAGACGTATATCCCCGATCAGCTTGGAAACCTTACATGGGAACAGTTCAAGGAAGCTCTTTTTGAGAAGTATGTGCGAAGAAGTTATCGTAAGCAGAAAGAAAATGAGTTCGCCAACCTGAAGCAAGGAAAGAAAACGGTAGCCGAGTATGACCGTGAATTTTGTGATTTAGCTCGTTTTGCCCCCGATAAAGTTGATTCCGATGAGAAGATGTCCGAGCTTTTCCGCACCGGGCTTAGGCAGGATATAAGAGTGGTCTTAGCAAGTCAGAGTGCTTTGACCTATGCCGAAGCTTTAAACTGAGCCTTGGATATGGAGTTGGCTATGCAGCCAGAGAAGCCAGTTCAAACTCCAGCACCTCCCCAGTATCAGATTCAAGCCCCAGCGGCCGTCAGACCGCAATCTTTGCATCATGGCCAGCAGCAGAAGGGAAAAAGGAAATGGAATGCTGGAAGCCAACCCAGCAAGAAGCCCTGGCAAGGGCAGAGTCGGCAGCAATCGACTCCAGGAAAATCCAGACCACCTTTTGTTGGTCAGAGTAGCTCATCTCAGAGGCAGCAAGGAAATTCTACATGCTCGAAATGCGGTAAAATACATCAGGGAATTTGTAAGCATGAAATAACAGCTGCTATTCATGTGGACAAGTTGGGCATTACTCTTATCAGTGCCCAAGTGAGCAATAAGAAGTAGGTGGAAGATGACCATAGCAGTATCAGCCCCGTGTCTTAAGGTCATAGAAGAAGTTCCACAGCAGCATCAATGCCAGCACCAAGCGCCCCGCCCTCAGCAGCAGCAGCCACCGCAGCAACAGTATCAGCGAGTTTTCGCTCTCGATCAGAAAGCATGCGTCAAGGATCAGGGTAATCTAGCAGGTATGGGTCAGTTAAATGGTGTACCTGTGATAATTCTTTTTTATATTGGTGCATCGCATTCCTTCATATCAAGTGCATGCGTAGATACTCTTGACCTTAAAGTAGAGCGATCTAGCCAGAACCCAAGAGTATCAACCCCGGTAGGTAAATCTACCACAGTTACGCATATTTGCCCTAATTTGGAATTTGAGATTGGATCCCTTAAGATGTCAGTCAAAACCCTAAAGCTAATTCGAATGTGAGACGTAGACATCATTTTGGGAATGGATTGGTTAATCGAGAACTTTGCCACCATTCAGTACAAGCAAAGACAGATCTCTTTCTAGCCACCTGGAAAAGAGTCGACCCTATTCTTTGGAATAGAGAGAAGCAATAGAAGAATGCTGATTATTTCGGCAACTCAAGCAAGAAGGTTGCTGAGAAGAAAAGATGTGCAAGCATATTTGGTTTATCTCATCAAAGATGAAAACCAAGAGAAGAATATCGATGATGTAGCTGTAGTTCGAGATTTCAAGAATGTATTTCCTGAAGTTTTGCCAGGATTACCCCCTGACAGGCAATTGGAGTTCACCGTCGACCTAGAGCCTGGTTCAGCTCCAACATCCAAAGCGCCGTATAGAATGGCCCCGAAGGAGTTACAAGAACTGAAGATTCAGTTGCAAGAATTGCTCGACCTTGGTTTTATTCAACCTAGTGTTTCCCCGTGGGGAGCACCAATCTTCTTCGTTAAGAAGAAAGACGGTAGTCTAAGAATGTGTATAGACTACCGAGAGCTAAACAAGCTGACGTTAAAGAACAAGTATCCTTTGCCAAGGATAGATGATCTGTTTGATCAGCTCAGAGGAGCCAGTGTTTTCTCAAAGATTGATCTAAAATCTGGCTATCATCAGCTGAAGATTCGGCAAGAAGACATTCCGAAAACTGCATTCCGAACAAGGTACGGCGACTACGAGTTTGTAGTAATGCCGTTTGGATTGACAAATGCTCCAGCAGTATTCATGGATCTCATGAATAGAGTTTTTCATGAATTTTTGGATAGATTTGTCATAGTCTTCATTGATGACATTCTTGTTTATTCAAAGAGCGAATCGGAGCATGAAGAGCATCTAAGAATTGTCTTAGAAAAGCTGAGATCTGAAAAGTTATATGCCAAATTCAGCAAGTGTGAATTCTGGATGAAAGAAGTGAATTTTCTCGGACATGTTGTTTCTTCCGAGGTAATTAAAGTCGATGATTCAAAGGTACAGGCAGTTCAAGAGTGGAAGTCGCCAGCGTCGCCCCATGAGATTCGTAGTTTCTTGGGTCTAGCAGGTTACTATCGGAGATTCATCGAAGGATTCTCCAAGATAGCAAGGCCGATGACCCAACTACTCAAGAAGGAATCAAAGTTCAAGTGGTCTCCCGAATGCGAAGAAAGTTTTCAAGAGCTGAAGAGGAAGTTAACCACTGCTCCAGTCTTAGCAGTGCCAGAAGCAGGCAAGGACTATGCCGTGTATACGGATGCATCGAAGAATGGACTAGGCTGTGTCCTGATGCAAGACGGAAGAGTCATAGCCTATGCGTCACGACAGCTCAGACCTCATGAGGAAAATTATCCAACTCATGATTTAGAGTTAGCAGCAGTCGTGCATACTCTGAAGATCTGGAGACATCATCTTTTTGGAGCCAAGTGTGAAATCTTCACAGATCACAAGAGCCTCAAATACTTTTTCGAATAGAAAGAGCTCAATATGAGGCAAAGAAGATGGCTCGAGCTAGTAAAGGACTACGATTGCAAGATTTCCTATCATCCAGGAAAAGCGAACGTAGTAGCAGATGCTTTAAGCAGGAAGAGCAGATCCGAGTTAGGATTCCTACTCACTCAAGAACAAGAGCTGATAAAGAGTCTTGGAGAGCTGAAAATAGAAGTGGTTTTACCACCACAATCTGCAGAGCAACTAATTGCAACTCTAGAAATAACTCCAGACTTGAGAACAAGAATTTCAAATGCTCAGAGGAAGGACGAGAAATTAGAAAAGTTGCGACTCAAGATCCGTGAAGGAAAAGTCGAAGATTTTCGTGAAGCTGGAGATAATGCTCTTTTGTTCAGAGAAAGATTTTGTGTTCCAGATGAAGAAGAATTGAGAGCTGAAGTCATGAGAGAAGCTCATGAAACGCCGTACACCGCTCACCCCGGAAGCACCAAGATGTATCAAGATTTAAAGCAGAAATTCTGGTGGGAAGGAATGAAGCGAGATATAGCTTCATTTGTAGAGCGATGTTTAGCTTGTCAGCAAGTCAAAGCTTTATATCAGCGGCCTTATGGAAAGCTTCAGCCCTTAGACATTCCGGAGTGGAAATGGGATGTTATCACAATGGATTTTGTAACCCAGTTACCTATATCCAAGCGAGGAAATACAGCTATTTGGGTGATCGTGGACAGATTGACAAAATCTGCTCACTTCATACCAATTCCGATAGCGTATGGATCGGACAAGTTAGCTCAGCTGTATGTTTGAGAGATCGTGCGTCTGCATGGTGTGCCCAAATCGATTACGTCAGATCGAGATTCTAAGTTTACCTCCCGTTTCTGGAGAAGTCTGCAAAGTGAGCTGGGCACCAACCTAAATTTCAGCACCGCCTTTCATCCTCAGACAAATGGTCAATCCGAGAGGACGATTCAAATTCTAGAAGATATGCTCAGAACTGTTGTGTTGGATCGAGGTGACCAGTGGGAGCAAATTTTGCCTCTCATTGAGTTTGCGTATAACAACAGTTACCAGATGACAATCGGCATGGCGCCCTACGAAGCTCATTATGAAAGAAAATGTCGTTCCCCGCTCTATTGGAACGAAATAGGTGAAAGGAAAGTATTAGGGTCTGATGCAGTTACGCATATTTGCCCTAATTTGGAATTTGAGATTGGATCCCTTAAGATGTCAGTCAAAACCCTAAAGCTAATTCGAATGTGAGACGTAGACATCATTTTGGGAATGGATTGGTTAATCGAGAACTTTGCCACCATTCAGTACAAGCAAAGACAGATCTCTTTCTAGCCACCTGGAAAAGAGTCGACCCTATTCTTTGGAATAGAGAGAAGCAATAGAAGAATGCTGATTATTTCGGCAACTCAAGCAAGAAGGTTGCTGAGAAGAAAAGATGTGCAAGCATATTTGGTTTATCTCATCAAAGATGAAAACCAAGAGAAGAATATCGATGATGTAGCTGTAGTTCGAGATTTCAAGAATGTATTTCCTGAAGTTTTGCCAGGATTACCCCCTGACAGGCAATTGGAGTTCACCGTCGACCTAGAGCCTGGTTCAGCTCCAACATCCAAAGCGCCGTATAGAATGGCCCCGAAGGAGTTACAAGAACTGAAGATTCAGTTGCAAGAATTGCTCGACCTTGGTTTTATTCAACCTAGTGTTTCCCCGTGGGGAGCACCAATCTTCTTCGTTAAGAAGAAAGACGGTAGTCTAAGAATGTGTATAGACTACCGAGAGCTAAACAAGCTGACGTTAAAGAACAAGTATCCTTTGCCAAGGATAGATGATCTGTTTGATCAGCTCAGAGGAGCCAGTGTTTTCTCAAAGATTGATCTAAAATCTGGCTATCATCAGCTGAAGATTCGGCAAGAAGACATTCCGAAAACTGCATTCCGAACAAGGTACGGCGACTACGAGTTTGTAGTAATGCCGTTTGGATTGACAAATGCTCCAGCAGTATTCATGGATCTCATGAATAGAGTTTTTCATGAATTTTTGGATAGATTTGTCATAGTCTTCATTGATGACATTCTTGTTTATTCAAAGAGCGAATCGGAGCATGAAGAGCATCTAAGAATTGTCTTAGAAAAGCTGAGATCTGAAAAGTTATATGCCAAATTCAGCAAGTGTGAATTCTGGATGAAAGAAGTGAATTTTCTCGGACATGTTGTTTCTTCCGAGGTAATTAAAGTCGATGATTCAAAGGTACAGGCAGTTCAAGAGTGGAAGTCGCCAGCGTCGCCCCATGAGATTCGTAGTTTCTTGGGTCTAGCAGGTTACTATCGGAGATTCATCGAAGGATTCTCCAAGATAGCAAGGCCGATGACCCAACTACTCAAGAAGGAATCAAAGTTCAAGTGGTCTCCCGAATGCGAAGAAAGTTTTCAAGAGCTGAAGAGGAAGTTAACCACTGCTCCAGTCTTAGCAGTGCCAGAAGCAGGCAAGGACTATGCCGTGTATACGGATGCATCGAAGAATGGACTAGGCTGTGTCCTGATGCAAGACGGAAGAGTCATAGCCTATGCGTCACGACAGCTCAGACCTCATGAGGAAAATTATCCAACTCATGATTTAGAGTTAGCAGCAGTCGTGCATACTCTGAAGATCTGGAGACATCATCTTTTTGGAGCCAAGTGTGAAATCTTCACAGATCACAAGAGCCTCAAATACTTTTTCGAATAGAAAGAGCTCAATATGAGGCAAAGAAGATGGCTCGAGCTAGTAAAGGACTACGATTGCAAGATTTCCTATCATCCAGGAAAAGCGAACGTAGTAGCAGATGCTTTAAGCAGGAAGAGCAGATCCGAGTTAGGATTCCTACTCACTCAAGAACAAGAGCTGATAAAGAGTCTTGGAGAGCTGAAAATAGAAGTGGTTTTACCACCACAATCTGCAGAGCAACTAATTGCAACTCTAGAAATAACTCCAGACTTGAGAACAAGAATTTCAAATGCTCAGAGGAAGGACGAGAAATTAGAAAAGTTGCGACTCAAGATCCGTGAAGGAAAAGTCGAAGATTTTCGTGAAGCTGGAGATAATGCTCTTTTGTTCAGAGAAAGATTTTGTGTTCCAGATGAAGAAGAATTGAGAGCTGAAGTCATGAGAGAAGCTCATGAAACGCCGTACACCGCTCACCCCGGAAGCACCAAGATGTATCAAGATTTAAAGCAGAAATTCTGGTGGGAAGGAATGAAGCGAGATATAGCTTCATTTGTAGAGCGATGTTTAGCTTGTCAGCAAGTCAAAGCTTTATATCAGCGGCCTTATGGAAAGCTTCAGCCCTTAGACATTCCGGAGTGGAAATGGGATGTTATCACAATGGATTTTGTAACCCAGTTACCTATATCCAAGCGAGGAAATACAGCTATTTGGGTGATCGTGGACAGATTGACAAAATCTGCTCACTTCATACCAATTCCGATAGCGTATGGATCGGACAAGTTAGCTCAGCTGTATGTTTGAGAGATCGTGCGTCTGCATGGTGTGCCCAAATCGATTACGTCAGATCGAGATTCTAAGTTTACCTCCCGTTTCTGGAGAAGTCTGCAAAGTGAGCTGGGCACCAACCTAAATTTCAGCACCGCCTTTCATCCTCAGACAAATGGTCAATCCGAGAGGACGATTCAAATTCTAGAAGATATGCTCAGAACTGTTGTGTTGGATCGAGGTGACCAGTGGGAGCAAATTTTGCCTCTCATTGAGTTTGCGTATAACAACAGTTACCAGATGACAATCGGCATGGCGCCCTACGAAGCTCATTATGAAAGAAAATGTCGTTCCCCGCTCTATTGGAACGAAATAGGTGAAAGGAAAGTATTAGGGTCTGATGCAGTGGAAGAGATGATCGAGATCGTTCGCCAGATCAAGCAACGGATTAAAGAAGCTCAAGATCGCCAAAAAAAAAAGTCTTATGCGGATATTCGAAGATCAGAACTCGAATTCGAAGTCGGAGATAAAGTTTTTCCTAAAAGTTTAGCCGTCAAGAGGAGTTCACAGATTTGGCGTGAAAGGAAAGCTAAAGCCCCGCTACATAGGACCGTATGAAGTTTTGGAGAGAATAGGTCAAGTTGCGTATAAGTTGGCTTTACCGCCAAGCTTTGGAAACTCGCACAATGTTTTTCATGTATCCCAGTTGCGCCGATACATGTTTGATCCCAAGCATGTCATTCGTCAAGAAGAAGTGGCCCTAGAACCAGACCTCAGTTATGAGGAGAAACCGGAAGCGATATTGGATCGAAAGGTCCAACAGCTAAGGAATAAATCGATCGCGTCGGTCAAGATCAAATGGAGACATCACGGGTCAGAGGAAGCGACATGGGAACTCAAAGATAAGATGAGAGATAAGTATCCCGAGCTTTTTCTTCAAGGTAAGCAAATTTCGGGACGAAATTTATTTTTAGGGGGGAAGGATGTAATACCCCGCTCTTTCATAATCGAACTTTGGATTAATTAAAAGTTCGCCTGAGATAATTAAGCCATGAGAATTTAGAAAGAAATTAAGTCCCGGCAATAAAAATCTTTCGGAAGCCCTAATTTGCCGAAAGAAAAGAAATTAAGTAAATTAAGAATTTATCTCGTCCCGGTTAACCCAAAATAAATTGTCGAATGTGTTTATGTTTCCGTGCTTATATGTTCGAATTTTATTTGAGAAGTGTGTGCGATTATTTGAGAGAATTGATTTTCCCGGAGATCTTAGAATTTCTCCGGCAATGTTATTTTAGTCCGGATTTTATTTCCGGAATTTTCTCGAGAAAACTTCAGTTAGGGTTAGAGAAACCCTAATAAATTATATAGAGCTCGAGAATTTGATATTTAAAGCCGAGATGATTTTGATTTATGATTTAATGATATTTAAGTGATTAATTAGAGAATTAATTAATTAATTAATTACTTAAATAAGATACTATGCTAGATATTTTAGATTAAGCTTATCTAATAAGCTTTGATTTAAATTTTTATTTAATTATATCTAATAATATCCACATGGAATATTTGATGGTACAAAGGAATCCCATGTTAGATGCTAAGTATTAATTAAATTAAATCCTAAAATCTAATATATGGATATGGTAGTACATCTAAATTTCATGTTGGATATTAAAAACCAATTAAATTAAATGATAAAATCTAATAAAATCTAATTATAAGATCCTTAATTTGATCTTATCCCAACATGTAATTATTGCAAATAGTAATTTTTGTCTAATGCATGAATGAAGATAGTAATTATCTAACATCATTCATTCATCTCTCATCACTCACTCTCTCGGCACTCTCACTCTCTCTCAAAACACACACGCATATCACACACACACACAACCTCCATTAAAGATCAAGGATTCAAGCTCAAGAATTTAAAAGATCAAGCATCTATTTCATTCAAGAAGGTTAGATCTATACTTGATCAAGAGCTTAGCCAAAGATTAGCAAGAAAAATCCATCTTTCTTCCTTCCAAAACTTTCGAATTTTTCATGAAGTAGGATGAATGTTTTGATCTTTGAATATTATGTTAGATCTATGATCAAAATCTCATTTTTAGCATCAATTTAAGAAGAATCCAACCTAAACCTAATTTTCTATTTTTTTTTCGAAATGTAGCTTAAATTTAGGAGTTTTTGATCCTTTGATCCTATGATGAAATTGATGATGGATTAATGTTTATGAAGTTGAAATAAGCCTAGAATGAATTTTTAAGAATTTTTAGAGCCTAATTAAAGAATTTCTAAAAATAAAGTTTAGTAAAATTTAGGGCTTTTTAATCTAAAGCATAAATTGGTTAACTAATGATACAATTAGTCTTTATAATTATTTCTAAGCATGTTAGAAGTGGAATTGGAGAAAAATAAATTTTCTAAACCCTAGAAGTGAAAAAGTCGAAACTTTTAAGTGTAGGGTTTTGATTTTTCTCCAAATTATTTAAGTAATTATGTTATAATTGAGGTTTATAATTTAAATTAACATGATTGGAAGTGATTAGAATGAAATTGGGATTTTAATTCTTAATTTATCAAAAGGACCGAAATATATATGTGCAATAAAGCCATGTATTTGATTTTTAATGAAGAAAATAATGATAGAAATGGAATCTACGTTAAAAATTAAGTGACGTAGAATTTTTCGAAATTTTAATACGAAGTTTTGAAATTGAGAGTTTCTAGAGTTTAACTGCTGGATTAAATCAGCTGGATCCAGCCAGCTTGATTAACACAGTTGGACCCAGCCAGCTGGATTAAGTCAACTGGACCCAGTCAGCTGGAATTACCAGCTAAACCCGATCAATTTGAACCCAGTCATTGGAATTACCCATTTGGACCCGTTCGGTAGAATTACTCATTGAACCCGATCAGTGGATTTACCTTTGGACCCAGCTCAGTTTTTCCAGCCAGCTCAGTTTTCCAGCCAGACAGCTTGATTTATCCAGCTGATCTTTGATCAACTTGTTTTCAGTTGTTTCTTTCGTAAACTCAAAAGTTATAATGTTAGCTATTTTTTTCCCTAATGATACATTAATGATGAGTTTAAGTATTAATGATACGTCATTAATGAGCTTATATGTCAAAGACATATATTGATAATATAATGTTAAGCTTAAATGTTATCAAAGAGCTTAAGCATTGTTGATGTGCTAAAATAAATAAAGAAAGAGCTTAATGGTTAATGAGATGCTTATATGAAGAAATGAAAAAAAAATTTATATGATATGATGTTATGAATGATATGATAAGCTTAAGTGTTTAATGATGTGAATAGTATGAGTTTAAATGTTAATTAAGTGTTTATATGCTTAAATATGAGATTAAATGATGAAATATGTGATTTTATGTTTCTAAGTGTTTCCTGAAGTTGTGATCGATTAGTTATCGATTAAAGAGTTAAGTAAAGTAGAAAAGTTAAGTTTTACATTGCCGTGAGAAAATCCTAGAAAGCCGAGTCGAAGTAGATAATTCGTATTATGGCACCAGCATCCCTCATTTCTTTGTTTAAAATCTTCTCGCTCTTATGTTAAAATCAAATTCTTAAATGAAGGATCGAGCAGGACCGCAAAGTGAGGGAAAAGCCGAAAAGCAAAAGTATAGTTAAAGTAGCTTCAGTCCAGGTGGGCTTTCTAAACTAAAGAAATGTTGAATGTGGCTAAATGATTATGATTATGTGATGTTTTAAATTGATTGACTTGCCAATATTTAAAGTGTTTTAGTATGTTACCATCTACAAAGAAAAGGACGAATTCGGTCCTACGCAAGGTGGGATTTGTGTGCACAAGTTTGTAATCGTGAGCCTTCTTTTTGGTAGGCCGGTTACAAGTGTTTGAGAAGGAGGCCTACTTCTCAGCACTATTATGTGATAGTAGATTTGGTACATACATGATAAGTATTTTTTACTCGAGTCACTTATATCAAAAGAAAATGTTTGAGCATGCACAGGTTTGTTTTTAAAGTTTACTTGTGTTATGCTTTATGGTAAGTATTCAATCTATAGCTCTAAGTAGCAGATCTTAAATCATTTTGGCATGTGTTCACTGAGTGCGAAAGTACTCAGCCCTGCATGTTATTTCTAAAATGTGCAGGTTAGCTTGGATGGAGATGGTGTGTGCTGGGCAGGCTTTTGTTGTTGATCTCTCAAGTTGTCAGTCTAAGTTAGAGTACTGTTATATGTCTTCATACATGTAACCAAAACTATGTTTTCCGCTGCAACACTCTATGAACTTGTTTCACTTCTGTTATTTTGTTATGTTGCTTATGTTATGGATTCTCTAAACTTTGGTTCAGTTTGTTAAATCCTAAAGTTCAGTATGTTTAACTCTGATACGAGATGATGTAGCTTCTTGACCATACTCGTTGATCTTTGATCGAATTTGATACATGAATTGTCGTTCTTGAATAATGATGTCGTTGTTTGATCTATGATTGATTCTTTTTGTTTTGATAGCATGTTTTGTTGATCGAAAAGTATGATTTGGTGTATTTTGGTTCCTATTCGATAACTTGGGTCGTTATCTTATCCTTTGGTTAATCATAAATTGTGTAAGTCGTGGGACCCACCGGCTTAGTCATCTTCACTCTAAGTCGGGCTGCGACACCAGCTGAATCCCAAGCTCCATCTCCAGCTGAGCCGCTACAGAAGTCTCCTCAAAATCTAAATCAAAAAGAACCAATCTCTCAAGACTTAACTCCTGAGCAACTCCTAGACAGACGAAATTTAGCCACTTCAAGCATCAATCAATTGGAAGAAGAAATTCGTAAAAGGAGAAGATGGATTGAAGATCATCCATCATCAGCAATCATTGGAGAACCATCTGACCAAGTCAAAACCAGAAGCTCAGCTGCTCAAGCTTCTTCGGATCATCAAGAAGCAGCTGACACAGCTCAACTTTCAGTAGAGCTAGAACTGACGGTCTATGATGAAGATACAGCTCTAATGGCGTGTTACGTAGCTCAAGTCCCAGAGCCTCAATCAATTCTTGAAGCTTTGAAGAGCGTGCCTTGGACTAACGCCATGCAAGAAGAGCTGAACGAATTCCTCAGAAATTGTGTCTGGGAATTGGTCGACAGACCTCAAGAAGTCAAAGTCATAGGACTAAAATGGATATTCAAGAACAAATTGGATACCCTGGGAGTCGTCATCAGAAACAAAGCTCGACTGGTTGCCAATGGCTACACTCAGCAAGAAGGAATTGACTTCGAAGAATCATTTGCTCCAGTAGCGCGATTGGAAGCAATCAGACTCTTTCTCGCCTATGCAGCACATCACAAATTCAAGGTCTATCAAATGGATGTGAAGTGTGCATTCTTAAATGGAGAAATCAAAGAAGATGTCTACGTTGAACAACCTCCAGGATTTGAAGTAGAAGGAAATAAAGTCTACAAGCTAAAGAATGAGCTTTATGGATTGAAGCAAGCACCTCGAGCTTGGTATGACACTCTGTCAAATTTCCTTGTATCCAAAGGATTCAAGAAGGGCTCAGTAGACAGAACTCTATTCACCATCAAGTCAGGAGAAGACATCCTGGTTGTTCAAATCTATGTAAACGACATCATCTTTGGATCAAGATCAAACTTCTTATGCCAAAGATTTGGAGAGATGATGTCAGAGAAGTTCCAAATGTCCATGATGGGAGAAATGAGTTACTTCCTAGGACTTCAAGTCAAGCAATCATCAGAAGGGATTTTCATAAATCAATCCAAATACGTGAAAGACTTGATCGCCAAGTATGGAGTTCAATCTACCAGAACTGTAAAGATTCCAATGAACACCAACTGGAAGATTGAACCAGGAATTGAAGGGAAGTCAGTTGATTCCAGCAAATACAGAGGGATAATAGGATCCCTGCTGTATCTAACAGCAAGTCGTCCAGACATCTCTTTCGCAGTCGGAGTGTGTGCCAGATTTCAAGTTGATCCAAAGGAAGCACACATGCAAGCAGCCAAGAACATTCTCAAATATCTCAAAGGAACTCAGAATGTTGGGCTGTGGTACCCAGCTGAAGACAATCTACAGCAGACTGGATATTAAGACTCAGACTTCGCTGGAGATCGGTTGGACAGAAAATCAACTTCAGGAACTTGTCAGTTCTTAGGAAGTAAGTTGATTTCATGGTTTTCAAAGAAGCAAACGTACATCGCAACTTCCACAACAGAAGTAGAATATATGGCCGCTGGAAGCTGCTGCTCACAAATTCTCCGAAACATCGATTTGGATGACTATGAAGTGAAAACTGGACAGGTTTCAATTTTCTGTGATAGCTCAAGTGCGATTGCTATTTCAGAGAATCCACTACTTCACACAAGATGCAAGCATGTAGACGTACGCCATCATTTCATCAGAGATCATGTGGAGAAGAGGGATGTGATTGTTGAGAAAATTCACACAGACATACAGCGGGCTGATATACTCACAAAGCCGCTGATAGAAGCAAGATTCAAAATGCTGTGCGGATTACTTGGACTACTCAACTCAGATGATGCTTCACCCAGCTGAATGGAAGCAGACCCAGCTGAATGGAAGCAAACAACTGGAATTCAGAATCAACATCACTGGTATCAGCTGAGAAAGAATCCAGCTAAACCAGATGCTGAAATTGAAGGATTATTCGGTGAGGAACCATTGGAACCACGATCACCCAGCACACCCACTCAACCGAGGTATCAGCTGACTACAATGATCAGCTGAGAGGTTTGCAACAACATTAACTACACCTACTCAATCTGTTTTCAGTCAACTCATATCTTGTCATATCTAATCAAATTTAATTAAAAGTCTGCAAGGAATTGAAACATGGGAGTTTCGAGGCAAAAGTCAAAACGCCTCAACCGTCCTCTCACGCGCATTAACTCGCATCTTCTAATCAAGAAACTGACATGACGCGAGAATGACTCCCAGTCGTAGATCTTTTTATCAATCGACAAATCTTGATCGTCCATTCATCAAGAAAGCTATATAAATATGCTAGAAGATATACGTAAAGCATTGCATCAACCCTAAAAAGTTTTTTTTGGCATTCTTTATTATTTCCATCAATTGGTATTATTTGTTTCTACTAACAAAAGTTGCAGAAGAAGAACATGGAATCCAGAAAGATATCTCCCGAAGCCAATCAAACTTGAAGAATCTGTCAAAGCTTCAAGATAAGAGTTGCTTAACTCTCAAGAACCTCAAGAAGAAGGAGTTCCAGGAGAAGATGAAGCCCATCGACAGATCCGGTCCAACACAGTGGGAGACTGTAAAGCTCAAGAACATCGTTCATCAGGAAGGTGCAGAAATCTTCCTGGGAATGTCAAAGGAAAAAGACCTCCTCCGTCCCACTGTTTCTCTCAACATTAAAGAGAGAACGGGACATACAACTCCCTGGGATGCAAAAATCAACGTCAACAGACCTGGACCAGATGTTGATAAAGCCGGAGTCTTCAAGAGCAGTCGTGTCAAAGCTCTTGCTCCACCACAGGAGGCACAGAAAAAGATGCAGGAGACAAAGCAACATGCATCTATTTTTGTCCCAGCTGGGAATCGGAAACAACTTGAGGAGACAAAACATGCTGAAGCACATTCTTCAAACAGAAGACTCAAGTCAAAGGTGCTCAGTCAGTCAGCCGAGAAGACAGCTGACATTATGAGAGAATTCGTAATTACTCTCCGAAGAGCAGAAGGCCCATAAGCGGTCGGTTCTTACGGTGGAGAAGAAGTTCATGCGCCAGCGTGAACATCATCGTCATCAACGCCACAACGTAGTATTCCAGCTGGTCAACTAAGCTTAAACCCCATGACATGGAATACTTCAACCTGGCATCTCCTCAATTTCCTTCAGCTCAACAGGGACACCAGCTTCGAGATCTTTCGATGAAAGATGCTCAAGCTCCTGCACCAAGCTCAAATGAGAAACATCACCCAGCCAATGATCACTTGCAGCTGGATGATGATGATATGAGCTGAACCCAATACCCACCACTTCGAAGTGGAAGGGGAATACTCGAGTCCCTCAAGTGTTGAATCAGAGTTTCTCATTCAATCTAAGAAGTCTGCAGAAGCAAAATTGCAAGGAATGAAGTTGTGCCCGACTCAGAAGATGCTATCTCCAGTGCCAACTCATCCCTCCAAGCACTCAGCTGGACCGCCCCAGCTGAATCAGGCCAAGGACGCTGTGTCTGCAATCACAGCTGAGGCTAATGCTACTGAAGAAGAGCCAGCTAATACAACGGCTGAGCCACCTAGACTCCAGACCTCGCTGCTCAGAGCTGAAAACCACAGTTTTGCCAAACTAAAACATCGCAACAACCGATGGTGTATCTCTCCCACCCTGTTTGATCATGCCAAAAATGGGGAAGTAAGGGAGAAGAGACAAGTCAAAGAAGAGGCAAACTGTTGAGCTAGAGGAACCAGCTGAATCAGAATCAGCTGAAGAAGAGACGAGTCAAAAGAAAGAAGCAACGGATGCAGAAGAGAAGACCCAGCCAACTGGGATTGAAGACTGAAGAATTGAAGATTTTTTTTTCTCTTTCTTTTTCCTGTGTTATAATGTATTTTCTTACATTAATAAAACACAAGTTTTTCTGCGTCATAAGTTGTCTCAGTTAGGTTTTGGCATCATCAAAAATGGGGAAATTGTTGGGAAAATTATAAGGTTTTGATTTGATACCAAAACCCAACTGATTCTCCAACCGAATAAATGATCGCTTCAACCTAAGTAGAGTTTTCCAGCTCGCCTGTTTGAGCTTTATATTTTCTAGGTTTACAGGTTAAGGAAGCGGAAGACAGCAGTCGACCCAGCTGTGTCTACAGCAGGAGTCAGCTAGCGGAAGACAGCAGAAGTTCCAGCTGTGTCTACAGCATGAGTCAGCTAGCAGAAGATAACAGGAGCCAACCTTCAGCTAAGTCCTCCAGCAGAGCATGATCAAGCTGAAGAGAATTCGAGCTGAGTTCAAAACACAGCCGGTCCAGCTGTACAGAACAAAGGGAACTAACTCTGAAGACATCACTTCAAGTCAGTCCAGCTCTGAATTCAAAAGCCAGCTCCAAAGGCAGAAGATCCCGGCGTCAGAGGAAGTCAACATGCCTCAACCAATGAGGGATTGCCGAATCAGCATCCTAGACTTCAGGCCCTAGGATGTGACACAAATGAAGACAGGTGCAGATTCGCCCAACGGGCAGATCTCGAATTTAAGAAGAGTAGGTAAGATTCAAACGGCTTCTCCAACGGCTAGTCTTAAATCTCTACCTATATAAACCCGTCTTCAACCTCAGGATCAAATACGAAAAACTCTCTACAAGCTTACAGTCTCTGAAATCATCAATCTTTCAAAAGCTCCCAAGCAGTTCTACATAGTTCAAAGAACACTTTATCTTAAAGTGTTTCTAGTTCAGAAACTGCTTAGTTTTTCGTCTGATCCCTAGGCCAAAATCTTTGTATATCTTAAGCCTAGATTTCGAACGAGTTCATCATACTCTAAAGTTCTTCATTGTAAGAACTCGTTCACAGTTGAAACCCCAAACCAAACCCCTCTTTACCCAGAAAGGTTAGGTCAAGGTTACGCTTGCTTGAAGCGGGAAATTCAAGTGTGTAAGGTTTTTTCAGTACCCGTAAACTGAAAGGTTAGGCTTGACAGTGCCCGCAAACTGTTGGAACACAGCTCGGGTAGAGTTGTGAAGTTGCTTGGTACTTGTAAACCAAGTGGTAGTGGATTACCAGTGAACCTGGTCGTGGACGTAGGAGGTGTTACTCCGAATCACGTAAAAACTCGTGTGCTCTTTTCTTTCCTCTTAAATTCAGTTTTGTACTAACTCTTTCATATCATTGCATATTTGATCAAAACTGCATACGCAGCTGCTCTCCAAAGACAGTTGTGTCTCTCTGAAAGTTGCACAACTTGACTAAGCTGAAAACATAAAGTTAATCTTTTCAAACTTAGTTTTTCTAAGTAACCGAGCTAAGTTTTCAAACCACCACATTCCGCACCGCCAGCTGAGTTATTTACCCAGCTGACCCTCCCCAGCTGGATCAATAACTGAGCTCACCAACTCTGTGATTTAACTTGAAAAAGTTTTTAGAAATCTATTTGGTGTATTCACCCCCCCTCTACACCAAATACCTAGCTCAGGGACCATCAGGGGTACCTCAGCAGGTTATGTCTGCTGAAACTTATAGAATTTGTGGTGAGTATGGCCATAGGGCCAATATTTGTCAGAGGACGGTTGAGCCTAGCTTTGATGAAGAGGCTCAATTTCTCGAGCAACAGGAACAGGTTTTTGCTATGCAAGGATATCAATCTCGACAGCAGAACAATCCGTTCTCACATACGTATAACCCTGGATGGAGAAATCATCCCAACCTTTCTTGGAAGCAACCCCAGCAGCCTCAACAACCTATGCGAGGAGGAGCAGGACAAGCCCCACAGTATATGCAGCATGCACAACAACAGACAATTTTGCCTCGACAGCAACAATATCAAACTCAGCAGGCTCAACCTCCCAAGCCGTCTTTGCAAGATACTTTGTAGGCTTTTATCCAGTCGAGTCAGCAAAGGTTTGAGTCGGTGGAGGCCTCAGTGAAGCGAGTTGAGACTCAAGTGGGCCAATTGGCCAGTACTGTGGGTGAATTGGTGAAACAAAACCAAGGAGGGAAGTTGCCAAGTCAACCTGAGCAAGCGCATGCCGTGACTATTTTAAGAAGTGGCAAGGTGATTGACAATAAGGTTGAAAAACCTAAGGAGAAAGAGGATGATATGCAAAAAAAGAAGAGTTCTTCTCTAGAGAAGGATGAGGCTGTGCAGAAGGAAGATAAAGGCAAAGAACATGTGCTTCACAAGGCTGAGAATCCTTATACTCCCCCAATTCCATACCCGAGTAGATTGAGGAATGTGAAGCAAGATCAACAGTTCCAAGAGTTTTACAAGCTCTTGTCAAAAGTCAACGTCAACCTTCCTCTACTTGATGTGATCAGAAATGTGCCAGCTTATGTAAAGTTTTTCAAAAAGTTGGCATCTACAAAGAGGAAGTTTGGAGAAGACGAGAAGATAGTGGTGTCCGAAGTAACAAGTGCAATCCTACAGCATCCATTACCACCAAAGCTCGGTGATCCAGGTAGCTTTACTATTAAAATCGCTTTGGGTAATGGTAAAGAAGCATGTGGCATGTTAGATTTGGGGGCGGGGATAAATTTGATGCCTTACTCTATATTCAAGCAATTAGAGTTAGGAGATTTGAAACCCACGAGAATGTATTTGCAACTTGCGGATAGGTCTGTTCGATATCCTAAGGGAATTATCGAAGATATTCTTGTGAAAGTTGGTGGGTTAATTATCCCTGTTGATTTTGTTGTCCTTGATGTGGGAAATGTGCAAGAGACTGGGAAAGAGCATACATTACTATTGGGTAGACCATTTATGGCTACTACGATTACTTTCATTGATGTGAAGAGTGGAACTTTGACAATGTCTGTTTTAGGTGAAACTGTTTCATTCTCTGTGCATGGCAATAGGGCTATACCTGTTTCTTCTTTGGTTGATAGCTGTTCTTTTATAGATGCCATTGATGCCTTGGCCGAGAAAGTTTTTGTGCAGGAAAGCAGCTCTGAAAGCAGGTTTAAGGAACTAGAAGAAGAAGAATGGGTTAGTCCAGTGCACGTGGTTCCAAAGAAAGGAGGGGTCACAGTGGTTGAAAATGACAAGGGAGAGCAAGTGGCTACACGAACTATTACAGGGTGGCGAATGTGTATTGACTACAGAAAACTTAATGCAGCCACTCGAAAATATCATTTTTCCCTTCCATTCATTGATCAAATGTTGGATAAATTAGCTGGACATAGTTTTTATTGTTTCTTAGATGGTCTTTCTGGTTATTTTCAGGTGGCGATTGCTCCGGAGGACCAAGAGAAGACTACCTTCACATGTCCATTTGGAACGTTTGCCTGTCGAAGGATGTCTTTTGGGCTTTGCAATGCACCGGGTACATTTCAAAGGTGCATGTTCTCAATCTTCTCTGATATGATTGGAAATTTTATTGAGGTATTCATGGATGATTTTTCAGTTTTTGGATCATCCTTCTCTGACTGTTTGAACAAACTTGACCGTGTGTTAGAAAGATGCATTGAAAGTAATCTCACTTTGAGCTGGGAAAAGAGTCATTTTATGGTGACCAGTGGGATTGTCTTGGGTCATGTTGTGTCTAAGCATGGAATTAGCGTTGACAAAGCTAAGGTTGATGTAATTGAAAGATTACCTCCACCTATTAATGTTAAAGAAATTAGAAGTTTTTTGGGTCATGCGGGTTTTTACCGTAGATTCATTAAGAATTTCTCTAAGATTAGTCAGTCTTTGTGCCAATTGTTAGCTCAGGATGTTTCTTTTGATTTTGATGATAAGTGTTTACTTGCTTTTAACACTTTGAAGGAGAAATTAGTTTCTGCTCCTGTTGTTATTGCTCCTGACTGGTATTTACCATTTGAAATTATATGTGATGCATCTAACTCTGCTGTGGGAGCTGTTTTAGGACAGCGTGTTGATAAAATGCTTCGTGTGATTTATTATGCGAGTCTTACTTTGAATAGTGCTCAAGTAAATTACACCACTACTGAAAAAGAGTTGTTAGCTGTTGTCTTTTCATTGGATAAATTTAGGTCTTATATTATAGGGTCTAAAGTTATAGTACATAGTGATCATGCAGCTCTGAGGCATTTACTCACTAAAACCCAAGCAAAGCCTCGTTTGATTAGATGGATTTTGTTGCTTCAAGAGTTTGATGTTGAGATTAAAGATAGAAAATGAAGTGAAAATATTGTGGCAGACCATCTATCTCGCCTTCCTTACGAGGGAATTCTAAGTACATCGCATGAGCATGATGATATTTCTGACACATTTCCATTTGAGCATGCTTTAGAGATTTCTTCAGTACCTTGGTTTGCCGATATTGTAAATTATCTTGCTTGTGGTGAACTCCGTCCTGACCTTACCTCTCAAGAGAGGAAAAGATTTTTAGTGAATTGCAGAAATTACTATTGGGATGATCCATACCTTTTCCATCTGGGAAAAGATGAGGTAATTCGGCGTTGCGTCCCAGAGGAGGAGCAACAAGATGTTTTAATGTGGTGTCATGCATCGCATTGTGGAGGCCATTTTGGGGGGCAGAAGACAGCTCGGAAGATTCTCCAATCCGGATTGTATTGGGTAACTCTTTTTAAAGATCCTCATACTTTTTGCCTAACTTGTGACAAATGTCAAAGGGTGGGGAATATTGGAAAAAGGAATGAGATGCCCTTAAATATTAATCTTGTTGTTGAAATTTTTGACGTTTGGGGTATTGACTTTGTGGGACCTTTTCCAAACTCTTTTGGATTTGAATACATCCTGCTAGCTGTTGATTATGTGTCCAAGTGGGTTGAGGCTATCCCCACTAGGACCTGTGATGCTAATGTGGTTATAAAGTTTATGCAGGGGCATATTCTGAGCAGGTTCGGATTTCCTCGAGCAATCATTAGTGATGGGGGGTCCCATTTCTGTAACAAAATGTTTGAAAAGTTGATGAAGAAGAATGGTGTAACTCATAAGGTGGCTACTCCTTATCATCCTCAAACATCTGGTCAAGCAGAGACTAGTAATAAACAAATTAAGGGGATTCTTGAGAAGACTGTGAAAGTCTCAAGAAAGGATTGGTCCATTAAATTGAATGATGCTCTGTGGGCGTATAGAACAGCTTACAAGACGGTTTTGGGGATGAGTCCGTACCGTTTAGTCTATGGCAAAGCATGTCATTTGCCGGTTGAGATAGAGCATAAAGCTTTTTGGGCCATCAAAGCTGCTAATTTTGAGTTGCAAAGTGCTGGGGAGGAACGAGCTTTACAAATCTCGGAGTTAGACGAATTGAGGAATGAAGCCTATGAAAACGCAAAGATTTACAAGGATAAGGTGAAAAGGCTTCATGACAAGCAAATTCTTAGGAAATAATTCACACCGAGCATGAAAGTGCTTGTCTTCAATTCCCGTCTCCGGTTGTTCCCATGGAAATTAAGATCTCGATGGAGTGGTCCATTTGTTGTTGAAGAAGTCTTCCCTTATGGGGTAGTCAAGCTTTTTAATCCATGGACGAATGAATCGTTTCAAGTCAATGGACATCGAGTTAAGAAGTATTTAGAGGGACACACAAGAAAACAAGGCGTCGAGTCAATTATGCTCAACTCTGTCATACATCATTGATTCCTCCTCGTCGAGCTTGCGACGTTAAAACGAGCGCTCGAACTGAGCGAGCGCTGCGAATCAGCCGGCACCGAGAACAAGCGAGCGCTGGAAATAATTCTTGAGGCATAGTTCGGGGGGTCGCTGGGAGACAGCGCGCGGTGTATTTCTTCCCTATAAAAGTGCAGATTGATGTGCCCTAATTTTATTTTACGACACCAGCCGCTCGCTCTCAACACTGATTCCTGTCCCTTCACTCGTTCATCTCACCTCCCAAATTTCAAGCCCCCGCTTAATTCCAGCCACCGCCGTCTTCCTCGCTCACTTCCAGCCGCCTGCCGCCGTCAGCCACCGTTAATTCCAGCCACCGTCGTTCCTTTTCGTTCAAGTGCAGCCGGTACCGCTGTCTCAGCCTAATTTCAGTCGCCGCTCTAATCCAACCGGCACTCAATTTAAGCCAACGCCCTATTCCAGCCGCCGCCTGTTTTTTCCGTCTGCCGCCGTCGACCACCGTCAGTCCAGCCGCCGCTCACTTTCAGCGACCGCTCGTTTTTACCCAGCGTTCCTTTTCAGCCGGCGCTCAATTTCAGCAGCTGTTTTATTTCGGCCGTGGTTCCAGTTCAGTTATCTTCCCATCAGCTCAACAATGCCTCATACCAAGAACGCTCCGTCCGGTCATGTCAGTAACGAGGAGATGGACGATTTTGAGGAAATACCCGAAGACAAATCAGCTCTGTACAATGCTCCATTTCCAGTGTATGCTGATCTTGAAGGTAACTTATTCCAGAAATTTGATCAATTTGATGTTACGCACCCTCGGTTATTAGATTGGAAGTTACTGGAGAGTTTGGGTATTGATAAAAGGGTGTCTCAGTTATTGAAAAATATCGGTTTGTCCACTTTTGTTAAAATGGAATTAGACGGGTATAAACCCTTATGTTTTGAATTTTTGAGCACCATGAAAGTAACTGTCGATGTCAAGAGAGAAATTAAGGAGATTACTTGTCGGATGCAAGGGCAGAAATTTACAGTGAATTTAAACACCATGAAAGATGTGTTTGGTTTTCCGGTTACTGGCATTGGGAGAAGGCCAAAGTCGTTTGATGTTGAAACGGCATGGCAAGAGATTACAGGGTGCGAGAATTGGAGAACCAACGGGTCGCTGAATGGGTTTATCAAAGACCCAGCACTGGCCGTTGTGCACAAATTCATTGCATATAATGTCTCGGGCAAGGAGCAAGCTAACAAAGTAAATTCTACTGAGGTTTGTCTGTTACGGTGTGCCATGGCAAAGATCCGAATTTGCCCTTCCAGTTTCATTTGGAGAGCAATGGAAGGAATGCAAAATCGACAAGGTTCTCATGCTTCCTTGTGCGGCATAATTACTGCTTTGGCTCAGCATTTTGGTGTTTTGCCTTCTACGGGGCCTGCACCTCAAGATCAAACAGTGGTGCGCCGATATTTGATAGACCTTAGTGAGCTTAAGGGTGCTCAAATCGCCTTTGACAGGAAGACGCTGGTTCCTCATGCACAACGCCATTGCGTTCGGGAATATTTCAATGATCAGATTTTAGCGGCCAACCGACAAGATGGAGCAGGAACCTCAGCTGGACCCTCAGTTGCGCAGCCCCAGACTACTCCCTACTCTCCCGTTCCAGAATCCGATCCACTTCATACCACCATGCCTTCTTATGACTTCCAGATGTTGCGTGATGACTTGAGGTCATTTCGGGACCATTATGATGCTACTCAGGTTGCATTCAACCACGAATTTGGCGAGTTCCGCCATGAAATTTATCATCACCTCGACACGCAGCAGCAGCGGATATCGGCATTGGAGGCCCAATGGAGTGCATGGACAGTTGCTCACTCACCACCACCACCACCACCACCACCATTTCAGCCAGACGAGCAATGACTTCTCACTGCTCCGGGGTTAGCTATTTTTGTCCTTTGTGTGAGTCGTGCTTTAGGTTTTTTTTATTGTGGTTTGTTTTCGTCGTGTATTTTTTTTTCTTTTGTGTTTCAGGTGTCTCAGTTAGTTTGTTCGGGATTACCACCGTTCGGGATTCCCAACGTTGCCGGCTCTACATACTCAGGGACGTATCTATCTCTACTTTTTACTCCCGTTGTCTGGTTATTTTGTTAGCCTTGAGGACAATGCTTGTTTTAAGTGTGGGGGGGGTCGTTCTTATGTTTTGAGCCGTTTCTTGTAAATTATGTCGTTCTGTGTTGTGTATTTTGTGTTTTTGTGGCACTTAGTACTTTCTTTTCGATAGTGAACTGCTATGATTTGAGGAGTTAATCGTTTGTAATCTCTATTGATTGATCATGATTATTAATTGGCTCTCGTGGTTTTAGCTCTAGAACTTGAGTCATTTTGAAATTGAGTATTGTGATGATTTGTGCTGTGGGGTACTGTCTTTGAGAATTGGATTGACGAGGATAATCTTACTTGTTTTGACTTTTGTTCTCTCTGATAATCTTGTTAAAAAAAGGGGGGGGTAATAAGGATCTCTGCTCCTCTAGTGTAAATTATGAGCATGGGAAACCACACAAGGAGACTTGGGGATAACCCTACGGGTGAACCTTGTGAATTTTGATCCGAGTACCTCTAATTAAAAAAAAAAAAAGAGACATAAATAAGAGGTTGTGACATGGATTCTACTCCTATCGTGTGTAGCTTTTTCTTTGAAATCTTGCATGATGAGTATGGGAAACCACATTAGGAAACTCGGATATTTTGACCGATAACTTCACCTAATGAATTTTGTCCTAAGTTCTATCCTCAAGTCCTTATTAAAAAGAAATAAATAAATTTCATGCTTGAATGTTAAAGAGAGCATTTGTCATGACTTGTTTGGTTCGTCTTATGATTGATGATTCTCGTTAGACGGGCAACATGCCAAATTGGATTATTGCTTAATTTTAAGATTGATGATTATTCTAGCGTTGGAGCTTCGTGAAAGTAATTGATTTGCATGATCTTTTGATTGTGATTACTTATCATTTTCTCCAAAAATTATTGTTGTTTTTGCTTGAGGACAAGCAAAGTGCTAAGTGTGGGGGGGTTTGTTTAGTCGTTTTATGTTACGTTTTTATGTTGTTTTTTAGTCGTGTGTGTGTGCATGTTTTCCGTCTTTTATTTCTCGTTTTTGGCTACCCTTGGTTGCTTTGGTGTGGTTTATGGTGGTTGTAGGTTTTGAAGAACTAAAAGGAGAAAGCAGTGAAGGGATGGATTGTGCACAAGAAAGGAACAAGTTTTGGCGTGAAGAAAGTAGCAGCCAGCGATCGCTGCCTTTGGGAGAGCGCTGGATTTGAGCGGTCGCTCAGTTCCAGCGGTCGCTGGGATTGAGTTCGCAGATTTGAATCCAGCGAGCGCTGGAATTAAGTAACGCCTGCTGCGCGTTTATTTAGTTCAGCTAGGGTTATGTTTTGAAGGCATTCTGATTCTCACTCGTTTTGTAGAAGTTTTTGGACAACTTTTGAGTGCTTTTAGCATAGTTTGATTTCCTCATTTTGGTGGCTACAAAAGACAAGATCATGGTTTCGATTGTGAACATCATCACGAATATTGTAAGGATTGCTTGTTTAATCTATTTCTTACGGTGAATTTGATGAATTCCTCTTGTAACTCTTCGATGCATTGTTCTATGGGTAACTAACTTTTTATTTAGGGTTTAGATATTCGATTTAATTCTGATCCTTGCTTGGTATATGTGAATTATGTATTGATTGAATTGTTTGCTTTTATATTGAATAATTGGCCATTGTTCGATATTGTTAGGTAGTAGATGAGATCGATAGATGAATCTACTGCTCGATCATAATTCTTTCGATAATTAGATTGACCGGAAATGCATATCTAATCATTAGTCTTAATCGTATAATTTAATCTTAAAGGTTTAACGGTTTGAAGCGAGAGTTATTGATGTTAACTTTTTGTTAAAGTGGATTATGCGAATTGATTAAGTGAATTGATAAATACCGAGCTTGGTGAGGAATTAAAGAGAAGAATCTAAGCCCTAATACTTTTTCCTCGTGTTTATCTCTTTCGTCATTTATTGGCTACTTTGAATTTGCTCTTTTATTTAGTTCTTGTTCTCAAATCATTGGTTTAGAATGTTTAGGATCGTTTTAATTTCTGTGTAAGTAATACTAGGAGTATTTGCCCTATTTAGCCTTCCTTGTGAATACGACTTGGGTTAGCTTGACGCCCTACATTGACCTCGTTCTCTTGCGAGTCAAGTCTAGGTGTTTAGAGTTGAAACAAGAGGGGCGGCAGGCCGGCGGCGAGGCGGCGGGTAAGACGGGGCGGAGAGTGAGAGAGAGAGAGAGGCGGACGGATGAATGAGGGAGAAATTAGGTCTGCTGGTATATCGCAGATTTACCGACGGACAATCCGTCGGTAATTATATATAATTAATTTATTATTTTTTTTCCGGATTATGATTACCGACGGATTTATCCGTCGTTAATTACCGACGGACTTTAATCTGTCGGTAATTAACGACAGATAAATCCGTCGGTAAATATATATAATTAATTTATTATTTTTTTTCCTGGGTTATGTTTAACGACGGATATATCCGTCGTTAAGTACCGACGGAAGTTTATCTGTCGGTAATTAACGACAGATAAATCCGTCGTTAATTATTATTTTGATTAAATATTATTTTTCGCCTGTTTACAAATACCGACGGATATATCCGTCGGAAGTTTGTTTTATTATTTTTAATTAGATAAATTAGATATTATCGACGGATAACTGCGTCGGTAATATTACCGATGGCTAATCTGTCGGTAATCCGTCGTTAAGTTCTTAATAGCCGACCCATCTTTTTTCCGTCGGTAATCCGTCGGTAATAACAGTTGGTAAACATGCATTTTTTTGTAGTGCTATTTTAAAGCATAATTTTATTAAGTATTGATATAAATAATCCCTATGATGATATTTAAGAATATTATAAGTGAAATTGGAGAAAAATAATTAATCTAGACCCTAATAGTGAAATTTTTGAAAGTTATAAGAACTAGGGTTTCAATTTTCTCCAATTTAATTAAGTAATAAAGTTACAATTAAAGGTTATAAATTAAATTGAGATGTTAGGAATTGATTAAAATGAAATTGGATATTTATTTTTCCAATTTCTAAAAAGGTCGAAAATGAATTTTACGATAAAAATTAAGCATCGTAGAATTTTTTGGAATTTTAATACAAAGTTTTAAGATTTTTCTAATTTCCGGCTATTTTTTGAAGTCGGAGGTTTATACGTATAGAAGAGCTGTATTAATAATGTGATTATGTAATTATGTCACATTTAGTATAAAAAGTACAAGGAATTAATTTGAAATTTTTCGGAACTCGTTTATCGAGTCGAAAATATTTCAAGGTTGAAAATATGAATAGTAAGAATTAATTATAAATTAAATGAACGATAATGAGGATGTTAATTGTTAATTAAATGCTCATGATATTGTTAGCTATTAATTATATATGCTGGTGGTCATTAGTTGATAATGACGTGCTAATGACGAATTAATTTATTAATGATAAGTCATTAACAAGTAAATATGTCAAGAACATAATTTATTGATGTAATGTTATGATTATATGTTAATAAATAAGTTAAGCATTTTATATGCTTAATAAATTAAATGAAGAGTTTTAGTATTAATTAAATGTTTATATGATTAAAGGATATGTTTATTATCCTAAAATGTTAATATGATAAAGAATAAGTTAATTGATTGATGAAGTAATTAATATGAGTTTAATTATTAATTGTATGTTAATAAAGAGATTAAGCATTTTAAATATGCTTAATTAATGAAATAAAGAGCTTAAGTGTCAATTAAATGCTTATGTAATTAAGTAATATATTATTACGAAGTTAAATGTTAAATTATATATTTATATGTTATTTATGAAGTTAAATGATGAACTATATGATTATAAGTTTTTAAATGTTTCCTGAAGTTATAATCGATTAATTATCGATTAAGGAATTAAGTAAGAAAGAAAAAGAAATTAGAAAAGTTTAGTTTCTAATTGCCGAGAGAAAATTTCTAGAAAAGTCAAATTGAAGAAGAAAATATTAAATATAGCAGCGGCATTCCTTATTTTAATATTTAAACTTTTCTCGCTCTTATAGTTAAATTAATTCTTAAATTGAAGGATCGAGCGAAATTATAAAGTAAGGAAAGCCGAGAAGTAAGCTTGTAGATAAAGTCGTCAGTTCAGGTGGGCTTTCTGAACTAAAGAAATAAAGAATGTGATATTACGATTATATATATGTGTGAAGATTTTTAAAGTGATTGACTTGCCAATTTTTGAAGTTTTTGTATGATACCCTCTACCAAGGAAAGACGAATTCGGTCCTACTTAAGGTGGGATTTGTGTACACTATGTTGTAATCGGGAGCCTTCCTTTTTGGTGGGACGATTACAAGTGTTTGAGAAGGAGGCCTACTTCTCAACACTCAAAAGTTATAGTAGATGTGGTACATACATAAAAAGTATTTTGACTGCAGTCACTTATATAAAAGAAAAGGTTATGGCAAGCACATGTTTGTTTTAATGCAGATATATATATATATATATTTGTGCTATGTTTTATGGCAAGTTATCAATCTATAGCTCTAAGCAGCAGTTTTCAATTATTTTTGGCATGTGTCCATTGAGTGCGAAAGTACGAAAGGAGTGTGCTGGGCGGATTTTTGTTGTTGACTTCTTGAGATTTTTGTTGATGTTGAGCAGGGTTATATGTCTTCATACATATAACCAAAGATGTGTTATGTTTTTCCGCTGCAACACTCTGAACTTATTCAGTAATTGTTATCCTATTATGATGATTGAAACTATGACCTGATAAACTTTGTTTCCGTTGCTAAAACTCTGATACGAGATGGTGTTGTATTTTGACCATTCTCGTTATTTTGATTTTGAACTTTAAAAATAAATTATTATTGATGCCATTGTTTGATATTTGATTCAGCTTGAGTTTGCCTTGAAAGTATGATTCATTGTATGATTGATTTTTGTTGGATAACTGGGTCGTTATATTGTTCCTTGGTTAATCATAAATTGTGTACGTCGTGGGACCCACCGGCTTGATCATCTTCATTCTAAGTCGGGCTGCGACATAACCCACTCGGTTTTGGGCTAGCCCATCAGGCTAGAGTGTTTTCATTTTATTTTTTAACATTTCTAAATTTTTTTGGTATAGCAAACAAATACATAAAAGAATATGTGGAAAAAATAAAGATACAATCTGCAAGTCATACAACAATTTGTTCATCTAAATATAAAAGTGATGCATGCCGGTCCAACATAAAATGGGCATGAGGCTATACATATTGAGTAGAAAAAAAAAAAATTTATTATTGTTCTTCCAATGTTAAATTAATCTCAAGATTAAAATTAAATATTTTTATTTAATAGAATAAAATATTTTTGGTTTAATGAAAAACAAAAATGCTTCTATATTTTTGGTCTAATTTTAGTGAATGTAATTTCTTTTTGAAAACCATTAATGAATGTAATTTGAATTGTTTCTATATAATGTAATCCTATAAATAATAAGTTAGTTCAGACATTTTTATTTTTTTATTAAATGTAGCATAAGTTTTTTTTTTTTAATAACGAAATAAAAAGTGTAGTCAAGTACTCAAGTTAAAATTTTAGAAAAGAGTAAAAAATAAATATATGGTGAACGGAGGAATTGATCACTGTGTTCAAAAGATTCTTACCGCTACGCTACTTTTACATGTACGTAAAATCTGTAATAAAATAATTTTAATCAATATATGTGCAGCTCGATGGGCCAAATCGAGGATCGGTCGGGCTGGCCCGATTAACCCGAAAACCCGATTTGCCCGGACCGAAAAGCCCAAATTTGTTACGGGCCGAAAAAAATTGGCCTTAACCCACTGTTTTTTCCGATCTATTCGGATCATATCATTGATTTCGGGCTTTATTGACATTCCTATCCTTGAGGGTGGAAGACTCTAGTTTGAAAATAAAACCAAACATTCCCTAAAATCTACGAACTTGGGATTGCAATTGCGGTGTGGTCCATGTATGGAGAAACTCTGGCGTGGGTCCAGCATTATCCCCATCGCTCTCCAACTAGAAGCAATTGAGAGAGAGAGAGAGGGAGGGAGGGAGAGTCCCCACCCCATTTTTCCATTACACACACACATGCACTGCTGCTACGTCTCTACTCCACATCCAATACTGTCTTCATCCTTTACTTACACATCACAGTCTCTACTCACCATCGCACTACATCACAGACATTCTCATCCCCTTCTCTCTACACTACACCCACACGAAACTCTGTATGTATATGCATCCACTCTGCTCACTTCACTGCTTATTTCTATGCTGCCTTCAATTTTTCTTGATGAGGCGTCTTGTCTACTGTAATTAATTTTTAGCATAGTTTATTTTTGTCGTATGTGAAGCAGTTTTGATGTCTGATTGAGTGGGCGGAATACAGTAGATCATGAAATCTGGTATTAGTGGTCTGAAGCATTTTGATTTAATGTGGCGTAGGAATGTTGATCGTTCTAGTATTGGACTGTCGGTTTAGTTATGGAATTCAATTGGTATTTATCTAGTCCAAATTTATGCCTATTTCAAGGTTAATTGCTGCTGTTTTTGCATTTTTCTTAAAGAACTCAATTCGGATATTTTTGTCATTAGAGTGAATGATTTTGCAGTTTATAGAAGGATAAAGATCTTCTAAATAGTAGCGATTTTCTCAAGGAAATGTAGTATTCCCCCCCCCCCCCCACAACCCTCATTTCGATTTTGTATTTTCCTCTACCCCATAACTGATCTTGATTGCACTTTTTTTTTTTTTGAGATGGACAAGTTACATTATCAATCACAAATTTCATGATATTACAAATAATTCTAGTTTATACTAGCTTGTTTGGATTGTGATAGTTTTGTGGTTTATATATATAGGATTGCATTTAAAATTTGATCTCATTGATTCCAGGAAAAAAGCTGGTGAGACATTTTCATTGCAACTCCTGGTCTGAAGAATTGTTGGTGTTTTTTGTAACAGAATTCGGTATTTTGGACCCCTAATGCACCATCTTCTGGGATTTTGGGGATTTGGGTTGGTTGTTTGGTGTTCTCAGTGATGGGTTGTGTTTATTCTAAAACATGTATTGGTGAGTTGTGTGCCCCTCGAGATGTTAAGCTGCAAGAAAGTGGAGCTGTAAAAACAGCTGCAAGCGAGATTGCAGTTTTCTCGCCTGCTGATTCTGAGAGCGAAGGAGAGAAAGGAGATCAGCCATATCCGCTTAGTTCAACCACTGATCAGGAGGTGGGTATTACTCGATTGTCTAGGGTGTCAGCTCAGTTCTTACCTCCTAATGGCTCGAAGGTTGTGAAAGTTCCATCTGGGGCATATGAATTACGCTACTCATTTCTATCCCAGAGAGGTTACTACCCTGATGCTCTTGATAAGGCCAACCAAGATAGTTTTTGCATTCATACTCCATTTGGGACGAGTCCAGACGACCATTTTTTTGGGGTTTTTGATGGTCATGGTGAATTTGGAGCTCAATGCTCGCAGTTTGCGAAACAGAAGTTATGTGAGAATTTGCTCAGGAATAGTCGATTTCAGATGGATGCAGTCGAAGCCTGCCATGCAGCTTTCTTGACAACAAACTCCCAATTGCATGCTGATACTCTGGATGACAGCATGAGTGGAACAACTGCAGTAACAATTCTGGTTCGTGGTAGGACGCTTTATATTGCCAATGCAGGTGACTCGAGGGCTGTTATAGGTGAAAAAAGAGGGAACAATGTTGTAGCTGTTGATCTTTCCATTGATCAAACACCTTTTCGGCCTGACGAACTTGAAAGGGTGAAGCTTTGTGGAGCTAGAGTTCTAACATTGGATCAGATTGAAGGACTCAAGAATCCGTATGTGCAGTGTTGGGGAACTGAAGAAGGTGATGATGGTGATCCTCCTAGATTATGGGTCCAGAATGGTATGTATCCTGGTACAGCTTTCACTAGAAGCATCGGTGATTCTATTGCTGAGACCATAGGTGTTGTTGCAAACCCTGAAATTGTTGTTCTGGAGCTTACACAAAATCATCCTTTCTTTGTAATTGCAAGTGATGGTGTCTTTGAGTTTCTTTCCAGTCAAACTGTGGTGGACATGGTAACTTATGTCTTCCCTCATCATACTACTCTAATTCATCTTGAGAAATATATCTTGACATTATTCAATATGCAACAAGATTTTTAAAGTAACCACATAACCCTAGTGCTAATTAATTAATATATTTGCTCTCATTTTGCTGTTGCCTCTTTCACTATACATCCTTGGAAACATTGGATTTTAGGGATTAGTTAGGTATCACTTCCAATAACTACCTTACTCTACTAAGAACTTTAGAGTTTCAATGTGCTAAAGTTGTCTTATGATAATTGGGTAGTATATGAAGTGTTTTAGGGACAGTTTGATATTATATGAAGAATGGTGGAAAGATATTGGCATTACGTGGATGTAATAATACACCTGAACTAGGCAATTCAATCTCAGGCTAGGCTCTCTGTCTTTAAGGACAAATCTATGGATATGTTACATCATGCTTTATCATCCCATAGTGAGACCAGAGGTACCAAATGTCCTTTGGCTGTCACGCTTAAGTAGTGCCTGTTTTGAAATTTTTGGTCAACTGACAACTTCCAAGTTTTGGATGCCTAGAAAACTAGTTCTAGAGTAAGTTAAATGCAATGTCATCACATGAATGTAAAGAACTGAGCCTGTTTATTCTTAAATCATATTTTTGGGGTCCATGAATTTTGAGTTATAAAATAATTAATGCATTAGAACCAACTCATTAAAAGTCCAGTTTTGCACACTAATAAGTGGAATATTATCTAAAAACTCTTATGAATCCATAGATTTATTGTCAAACTAGAGTGAGAAACAGTATCCATTCCTTTTCTGCTTCCGCCTTCTCCTATTCCTTTGATTTGAATAAGAAAAGCTAAAATAACGCATGACTAATTTCTCTTAAAGTTTGTTTACGTAGGAACTTTCCATATGTAAGATGTTGTGAGAAATATATAAGATTGATCATGGTTTGGGTGGAAGGATTTGGATTCGAAGAGAGGATTTGAGAAATGGGTTCTTGTTAAATGATTCATATACATCAGAACCACTCAAAAAATAGCATCATTTAGAAGTTCAAGGGTTTGACATCCATCAAATCCAGCAAGTCAAAGGACTTGTTATTTGTTATCTTACACAGATTTATCCATTCTTGTCCCTTTCTACGGCTGACACTTCTTTCTGTCATCCATTCAGGTTGCAAAACATAAGGATCCGCGTGATGCTTGTGCTGCAATTGTTGCTGAATCATATCGTAGCTGGCTACAATATGAAACCCGTACAGATGACATAACAGTGATAGTTGTGCATGTAAATGGTTTAAATGATGTAAGAGGGGACTTTACTGCATTGTGTCACCTCCGATGTGATCCTAATATTTCTCTTTTCAACTCTCTTGTTTTTCTAAACACTTACTGATCACTTCATGTCTACTTGTAGGCTGCATTTGGTCAATCAGCATGCTTAGATCCAGTTTCAAGACCCCTTTTACCTCAAGTGGTTGAAGTATCAGGATCTGAATCTCCATCTCTTATGAACTGGAGATCCAGAAATCAGCGTGCAAGGCATGATATATCCCGTGCAAGACTCCGCGCTCTTGAAAGTTCTCTTGAGAATGGGCAAGCTTGGGTTCCTTCATCTCCGGCTCATAGAAAGACCTGGGAAGAAGAAGTAGACCCCCTTCTGTGAATTTTTCCTCTAATGAATATGTTCATGTTGCTGAAAATACACAATCCATTGATCTCACTTGATATATAACCCATATATGACAGGCTCAAATTGAACAGGCGTTGCATGACCATTTTCTGTTTAGAAAGCTAACTGATTCACAGTGTCAAGTTTTGTTGGACTGCATGCAAAGAGTTGAGGTTGAAGCAGGACACATAGTGGTAAAACAGGTGATTATTTTTTTAACTCCTATGTCCTAACCCCTTGCTAGTGAAGCAATCAAGCTTTTCTGTAGCTTGAGTAGTGAGCTGATAGACTGTTGCATATAATAAGTTTTGCAATATAATCTTGTTGTTGCGTCAAAGACTAGCGCCGCCTGCCCCCCAACAAATCTTCGCCCGCTCCTAAACTGCCAGCGACTTGGCTAGTGGCAAACCCTAGCCCGCTCTCATGCCCAGGTGTGTTAGTTATGCGGAATGTACCTTTGAAGGTCTAAACTCAGCACAAGAAAGTAGTAGCACACTTGGGCTAGGCGTGGCTAGAAAGAGTTATTTAATTAAGTTGGTACTTCATTATTATGTTGTTAGTGTTAGTTTGTTATTTAGGCTTATTATTAAAGCTTTTGCCTGTGCCTCAATTATTTAGGCAATTGTTAGCAGTGCGCCAAGTGTACGTTTAAGGTCTATACTCGGTGTAAGAAAGGAGCAGCGCGGTTGGGCTAGGCATGGCTGAAGAGAGGGTTATATTATTATTATTTTGATAGAGAGAGAGGGTTATATTATATTTTTTTTATAGAGAGAGAGGGCTATATTATTAAGTTGCTTTTTAATTATTAATTTATTTGTGTTAGTTTATTATCAAGGCTTATTACTAAACCAAGAACCAAAATAACAAAACCAAAAAGAAATTCCAACAGGAGAGGAACTCTCCTGACCCAAGCACGCATCACCGTTCTGATAAAAAAATACTTCCTAGATGAGTCCTCGCATAAGGATAGGGACCCTTTTTATTCTGATGAATCCTTCTCCCATAAGGAGAAATATTCCTTTATGACACCTATGAATTCTGCGAAGGAGCCCATAGCCCACAAGCCACGACTAAACAATGTAAAATAACTAAATATATAAAAGTAAATTGAATCAGTGTGAGGCCACGAGCCCTCTCTCCTTCTTCCTTCTCAAATAAGTCTAGCATATTTGAGACTATTGGTGGCATGGTGGCTGGTGCTCATATAGATTACTAAAATCAAATTTTCAGGGTGGAGAAGGTGACTGCTTTTACGTTGTTGGCGATGGGGAGTTTGAGGTCCTGGCTAATCAGGTAAATATGTCTCTATATGGTACTGAGAGAATCATGTTTATTACTAGCTGATAAAAATAAGCCCCTTTTATTGTTATCAGAGTTTTGGTCTTTAGTTGAAACCATGAACCAGGTATCTTGATTTTATTAGGTTCCCTATCTGAAGAAAATCAGTTGACAATGTTTCCTAGTTATATTTGTTCAACATCTTTGTGAATTTTCTCACTCTGAGCTTATATGCCAGGAAGAGAAAGATGGTGAAGTGCCCAGGGTACTACAGCGCTACACTGCTGAAAAGTTATCTTCCTTCGGGGAGCTGGCACTGATGTGAGATATCTCCCTCTTCTCTTGGTTTTATACTGAAATAATATTAGTGCATTCTTCTTTTTATTCAGTCGGAAAAAAGTTGATCGATTTTTTAGTTAGAGAATGCATATAAAAAATTTATTTTGTTTATGGCTATCCATCATTATCTTGTCCCTGTTACACTTGTTCCCTTTCTGTTAGTGAGTAACATGCCTTTCATTTTGGTTAGTTGCAAATTGCTGTTAAATCTATCATGTTTTGTACCAATGCAGTATTAATCCCCTCTCATCATGGAAGCCCATTATATCATCGAGTCATTATTGTTCTCCTTTGCAAAAATATTAGGCCAACTATATTTCAGGGGGGAGGATCCCCTGCAGTGCCCCCCTCCACAGCAGAGGGTGATGTGCAAGAAAATGCCACCGTTTAGTTAAAATTTTCAAAATAGCTTATTTATTTATCATTTTTTCTCTTTTTTATTTTTCAGATTTAAAATTTCTTATTTTTATTTTATTTAGTGTCATAGAATTACAGACTTTGTTAATTTTATCTGTCATATATGTTTACTTATTTACTAGTATATTGTAACTAACTTAATATTTAAAATGATTCATTTATAAAATTGATGGGACCTATATAAATAGGGATTCTCTATGAAAATATTATTTTATTATCTTATTAAAATTATAATTTTTGAAACCAGGCAAGTTGGGACCGGAGAAAATATTAATTTATCGAGTATTAATTTGTATATAGAGATCATTTTACTCCTCTTGTTATTCAAAATTTGAATTTAGAAAGTAATGTAATAATTTAGAATGCTCATAAAATTGGCAGAATTCATCTTGTATTATGTGACAAGAAATAAAATAAAAATTGAAGTCTCAAAATCTGACATATGGAAGAGAAAAAAACGAAAAGAAAATGGCTTTGAGAACCACTAAATAAAATAAAAGAGAAAAAAGGATAAATAAATGAGTTGCTTTGAAAATTTTAGTAAGGATCCATATTTCAGTAAGGATCATTTCACATTCTCCCAAAAATCAAATTCTTCCTTTACTTTTCATCTATCCATGTCATTCTCATCCTTGTCCTCATATTTGGTGTTCTCCTACTATGCAACTCAGCTGGCCTGTTTTAGATGATCTCAAGATATTGAAAATGGAACTTTTTGCATTTATCAGGAGAAAAGAACATAACACAGATGCAGCATCTCTTTCATGGACTCAGTGTTTATCGATTTCCAATCAATGAGGGGTTGATGATGTTGAGATTTCCCTTAACAATTTTCCAAACCATTTGTCATATTCTGAAGAGTATTTATAATGAAGTCCTCAAGAGGATTCTAAATAGGAATTTGGAGCAATTTTTCAAGTAGGCTGTTGAACTGAAATTTTGATATTAAATATTAACTTTGGAGCAAAGTAAGAGCACAAGAAAATCCACATATATCTTTTTTGGGAAGCATAACAGTTAAATAAAGTATTTAAAATGCCCTAAAAAGTGGGGTCCCGGCAAACATGACAGTATCTTAGCCAAATATTTCATCATTGGGTTGCTGGACTAGTAAATCTGTAAGTCAGGTTTATTAATTTACTCAAAAGAGAAGTTCATACCTGTTTATTTTCTTTCTATTTCAGCGAAATACTTAGTTTAAATATTTGATTGTTATTGACCCTAGGCTTTTATGTATTTTTAACTTAGTATGACGGATATTATAACCTAATTAGAATAAGACAATACTTTTGATCGAATGTGATATAATTTCAACAAATGAGAAACAATGAAAGGGCTTGTCCAAGAAATATTAGAAATGCATCTTATTTCAATTGAAAACAAATCCTTATTTTTTCATTCCTAAATGTAGTTGTTATATTATTTCTAGTGTTTGACATATTGCTGGTTACTGATGCAATAATAGTAGTGCTTTTACACACACAGGTTGATTTCATCATTTTAGATTTATTTGCTTTTCAATGTACAAAATTGCAGGTACAACAAGCCACTCCAAGCTTCTGTTCGAGCTGTAACCAATGGAACTCTTTGGGCACTTAAACGAGAAGATTTTAGAGGAATTCTCATGTCTGAGTTTTCTAATTTATCGTCATTGAAGTTACTTCGATCAGTAGATCTTCTTTCAAGGCTGACAATCTTACAGCTGAGTAATATTGCAGATTCACTTTTAGAAGTGTCTTTCAGTGATGGTCAGAAAATAGTAGATATGGTACAATTTTTGTTTCCTTTTCTCCCTCTAAAAATAAATGTGCTTTGTAGTTGCATCTCTCTATCTCTCTCTCTCTCTCTCTCTCTCTCTCTCTCTCTCTCTCTCTATATATATATATATATATATATATATATAGGGTGTGATTCTTGTACAAATAATCCTTATCCTAAGAATAAAAAATTAGTCACGCATATTTAATGCATCTACTAATGCTATACAGTGCATCAATTTTGTGCATGTAATGCATCAATTTTGTGCATGTAATGCATCAATTTTGAGCTCGTAATGCATCTCATTTTTTTGTTTATTTCAAAATCCTAAAATCAAATCTTTTTCGTCTTTCGTTTCGTTACCACCACCCACCACCACTATTTTGGTGCATCGCTTTGTACTGTTTGTTGCATCTCATTACATTGCCTCATGCATCTCATTACACTATCTGGTGCATCTAATTTTTGAACCGTATTAATCAAACTTAAGTCAAAAAAGCGGGTTTGACTTAGAAAAAGAGGGTTGGACCACAAGATTAAGTCATATCCATTAGATCTTATAGGATGGATGTTAGATCTATTCTTATTTCTCACTTTAAGGTCTATTTTTATATGATCTCTCTCCTTATAATATATATATATATATATATATATATATATATATATCTTATATTCTCTTTGATTCATCTTTGCAGAATGAGGACCTCCTGGGTTTGTACATCATACAGAAGGGAGTCATAAAAATTACGTGTGAGGTGGATTTGGTAAAAAGTGTCAATCCGTCCAGTCTCATCATGCCTACAGTTGAGAAGCAGGATGATGGTATGTCTGCTAAGAGCTTTTCAGTGGAGAAGAATGAAGGCAGCTATTTTGGAGAATGGACACTTCTTGGTGAGCATATCACTTCCTTGAGTGCTGTTGCTGTGGGAGACGTGGTGTGCTCTGTCTTAACAAAGGAGAAGTTTGATTCAGTTGTAGGCCCTCCGTCTAAGCTTCCTCAGGATGATCATGAGTATGTCATCAGTTTATCCATAAACAATGTCCAAATTTTACTCTTCATTTGTGTTTATACTTTATGGTCATATATGTTTACAAGTAATTTATAATTGTCAACTAAAGTGTATTTGCCTTTGAATTTTAAGGTCAAAACAATATTCAACTAGTGTATCTACAGAACCTGTAAAAGATTTGGATACATCAACCATAAACAAGATTCAGCTTTCTGATTTGGTAAGAAGCAAATATTTTGCTTTTCTAGTGACTTCTGAGGAAGACGATAATTTTACATTATTCTTTTCCAGGAGTGGAGAAATTATTTGTATTGCACAGACTGCAGTGATATTGGCCTTGTCCGTATGCCTGACTCAGGTTAGTATTCTGCATTAGGTTTTGCATATATTGCATTTTACCAGTGTTTGTGAGATCAGAGGGGACTTCCCACAGATGCTTGTTGTCATCTGGTTTTACATTATTTCTTATTACACCAGCTTGATTTGGAGTGTATATGAAATTTTCCTACATAGGTATTCTAAGGAAGAATCTTCCATGAATACACTTAAAACTAATATTTTCATCCGCAGAGAAGTTGCTTACTTTAAAAAGATTCTCAAAGCAGAAGGTTAGGAAACTTGGTAAAGAAGGACTAGTACTGAAGGAGAAGAACCTAATGAAGTCTATATGCCAGTCTGTTTTTGTGCCTCAAGTTGTATGCACTACTGCTGATGAATTATATGCTGGCATACTTCTGGATACTCGCATTGCTTGTTCAGTGACATCAATAATTCACAGCTCACTGGATGAAACATCTGCACAGTTCTGTGCTGCCTCTGTTGTTCTTGCATTAGAAGGTTTACACAAGGTGGGCTGGACCGACAAATTCAATTTTCGTGATGAGAAACTCTTTCTTAAGCTAATTATGTCTTTGTGTTTGTGTTGATGTTTCAGATTGGCATTCTCTATCGAGGAGTGTCCCCTGATGTTCTGGTGTTTGATCATACAGGATACATACAGGTTGGATGATATATTATTTCCAGATTCATTAGAAATCATTTCTTTAAGGAAAATATTGCCGCTTTGGCAACTCTGAATATCTGTTGAAGTCATACTGAGTTTACTAAATTGCAATCTAGCTAGTGGATTTCAGATTTGGGAAGAAATTATCTTGTGATTGTTCTGAAAGAACATTCACAATATGTGGTATGGCAGATTCTCTAGCTCCTGAAATAATCCAAGGGAAAGGCCATGGCTTCCCTGCTGACTGGTATGTCAATTAGATAAGACTGTTAACTACACCTGTTTTTGAAATTTTTTCTGTGTGACAACGAACCCTATGCGAAGATGACAGCCTTATATTCCCTTTTTACGCTTCTCATTAGTTGGTGCCACTGCCATGTCATTAAATTAGTTCATCTGGTAATTTTGCATATTCTATGATGTACTAGCAAGTATATTAAAAAATTAATACATTTCCATCAATTAAAATTATATCTTCCTATGTGTTATCGTTCTGTAATTATTTGATGAATAACTATCACTTATTGTCTTAATGTTTCAAGTTTTTTTACAATAGTGTCCCCAACGTAAGCATAATGGTAAATTAGTACCCAACATTTCAAAAAAAAGTCAATAGTGTCTCGAAGGCCACTTTCCGGCAACCGAATGCTTACATGGCTCACCGGAGTGTCCACGCATGAAAAACACGTGAATTATTGATAAAAAATAAAAAAATAAAATCCATGTGTTTTTCATGCGTGGACACTTAGGTGAGCCACATAAGCATCTAGTCACCGGAAATTGGCCTTGGGGACAAAATTGAAATTTTTTTTAAACGTTGGGTACTAAGTCAAGATTGTGCTTACGTTGGGAGTCTTGGGACACTATTGTACAAAACTTGGAACGTTGGTACAATAAGTGATATTTACCCTTATTTGGTTACTACCACATTGGGGAACTGGTGTTGGTTCATTGCAGTTGGACTTCTTAGCATCAGTTATGAGCTTTATCATTATTGTTAATTTTAATAATATTCTTGAAGTACCAAATATTGCTGTGTAACCAAGAGAGACTTAATGAGAAATTTTGTCAGAACTCTTAAAAAACTGTTATCTCCTGCACTTGGTTCATTATTATTTAAACCAGCTCTTTCCTTGTAATGGATGGCTCTAGGATATATTTTTTGAATGATTTAAACATCTCACTATTGCCCCCCATTTTTGGATGTTTAAAGAGCCGTTGTCAACAACGTAGACTTGCATGCCATCTGGAATTCATGAGCTCTGATGCCAGAATTATTTGTACAACTGCTAATTAATCATATTCGCCATTCTCGATTTTTTTTTGAATTATCCTAGTTGTTCAGGTGGGCTGTGGGAGCTTTGATCTACTTCATGCTGAAAGGTGAAATGCCGTTTGGATCATGGAGAGAGAGCGAGCTCACATTGGCAAGAATAGTCAAAGGACAACTCACTCTTCCACAGGATTTTAGCAATGAAGCTGTTGATATCATAACCAAGGTTATACCATCAATGCCATTTCCTTACCTTTTGAAGTGCACAAGAGCATGAATTATAACAATATTATATTATTCAGTTACTTGAAGTAGAAGAAAGTGCAAGACTTGGAAGCCAAAGCATTGACTCCATTAAAGCCCATCCATGGTTTCATGGTATAGATTGGAAAGGACTCGCGGAAGGCAGGGTAGCGGTCCCCCCTGATATTATCTCCCATATAAATCTATACCTGGAAACGCATCCTGATGATGCTGTGACTTCAACATGTTCCCCTATCCGGGAATCGGAAGAACCCAACTCACCAGAATGGCTTGAAGATTGGTAGGGGATTGTACGTAGCAGTTGAAAGTTTTGTGCTTCTGCTCTTTCTGTGGAGTTTGCAACTCGGCAGAGAAAGGTTAGTCATTAGAGTTCTCTACATGTTACTTCTGTGAATAGGTAGTTACGTAAATTAATGAACCCTCTTTTGGTTTGCGTACCATATCTCAATTCATATAGATTTTTTTACAAAATCAATCACTATATTTTTGCCATTTACGGAAATTAATAGGTTTGTGTTTCCTAGATATTTATCATTGAACAACCCTCGATGAATTGTTATTGTATTAACTACAACGGTACTTTTGGATATGTTGAATGTCATTATTAGGCTGGCATATTCCGCGGGTTTGGAGGTAATCGTGTTCGTGTATTATAAAAGTAGCATTTATTGTAGATAAAAGTAACATTTGTAATAATACCTCGTATAATAAAAGTAGCATTTGCTTTAAAAATAAAAATTAGCCGGCTTTATTGCTAGAATATATAATTATTAAATAGAAATACCTTGTATAATTTTATTTTATGAGTGATGAGAATATTATTCACCATTTGAAATATATAAACAAACAAAAATTCATCAAAATACCAAAAGTAGCATTTGTTGTAAATAAAAGTAACATTTGCTTTAAAGATAAAAGTCACTCGGCTTTATTGTTAGAAGATCTAATTATTAAATAATAATACCCTGTATAATTTTATTTTATGAGTTATGATAATATTATTCACCCTTTAACGAACAAAAATTCATCCAAATAACAAAAGTAGCATTTGCTTCAAACATAAAATCGCCCGACTTTATTGCTATAATTATTAAATAATAATACATTGTATAATTTTATTTTACGAGTGATGAGAATATTATTCACCCTTTGAAACATATAAACGAACAAAAATTCATCCAAATATCAAAAGTTGCATTTGCCAGAATAAAAGTAGCATTTGCTCTAAAGATAAAAATCATTCCGCTTCATTGCTATAATATCTAATTATTAAATATAATACCTTGTATAGTACTCCCTCCGTCCCAGGTTAGTGTGGTTCAACTAATATTATATATCTCACAATAAATTAAAGTACACCACACTTTTGGGGGACAGAGTGAGTATTATTTTATGAGTGATGAGAATATTATTTACTCTTTGAAATATATAAAGGAACAAATTTCATCCATATACCAAAAGTAGTGTTTGCCGCAAATAAAAGTAGCATCTATAGTTAATAAAAGTAGCATTTGCTTTAAAGATAAAAATCATCCGGTTTTATTGCTAGAATATATAATTATTAAATAAGAATATCTTGTATAATTTTATTTTATGAATGATGATAATATTATTCCCCTTTGAAATATATAAACGAACAAAAATTCATTCAAATATCAAAAGTAGCATTTGCCGCAAATAAAAGTAGTATTTGTCGTGAATAAAAGTATCATTTGCCCCTCAAGATAAAAATCACTTGCCTTCATTGCTCGAATAATTAATTATTCAATAATAATAATAATGTTATGTATAATATTTTTATGAGTGATGAAAATATTATTCACCCTTTGAATAAACGAACAAACAATTATCTAAATACCAACAATAATATTTATCGTGAATAAGAGTAATATCTGTTATTATCAAAAGTATCATTTGTACATGAATAAATTATTATTCGTTTATATATTCATAAGATGAATGATAATCTCATTATTAATTAAATAATATTATTATTTAATAAATTCGATATACTTGAAATAAAACGTGGTGATTTTTATTTTAAAGGCAATTGTTATGAAGAAAGAAAAAGTAAAATAAAAAAATCAGCTTCAAAAGGATAATTATTATCAAAAAAGGAAATTAATTTTAATAAATTTTAAAAATATTAATTATAATTTCCTAATTAAGAATTAATACCACAATGAAAATTTATTAAAAATTAAAAATAATAAACTTCAATTAAGAAATTAAAATAAAAAATTTAGAATGTTTTAAAATGTGAAAACAAAAAAATATAAATTAATGATATAATTGGAATTTGGTAAGAAGCAAAAGTGAAAAAAAAAATTAATAAAATATGAGTGGAATTTATTAAGAAGCATAAATAAAAAAAATAAAGATTAAAAAAAAGTATAAACAGGGAGTTGCCTTATATGGGTTTTGAACCCGCAACATCAAGGTTCGGAGGCAAATGCGCTACCACCGAGGTCAATTAACTTTGAATTATTTTTGCAGCGTATTTATAATAGAAAAACTTCATGGATCATACGCGGGTCAAAAAATCCTATCCGGATCCGGTCGCAAGTATACAACATCATGAGAGATCACCTCAAAAGTCCAATAGTCTGGAAAAATAAAATTTTCAGCCCCCAAATTAACAGCAACCTATTTATTCAATATTTTCTACCAGCTTCCAGCTCTTAGATAAGTTTCAGTAAGTTGTACTAGATAAATAGAAGTCTATAATCTGCTGTGTACACATATTTACTAAAAAACAGTTAGTAAATTATACTCCCTCCGTCCCTCATAAGTATGGTGCATTTTATATTATATGTGATGTATAAAATATTAGTTGAACCACACTAACCTGGGACGGAGGGAGTACTTCCTTTAAAATTCTACATAATTCTCGAAAGTCATGTTGCAAATCAACTTCAGATTATATACGAAGTACTATTGGTTAATAAGTTGACTTAATTCATAATTTGAGTTAAACTAAAAAAGTCCACAATATTTTAGCAGGATTAAAACCCTAACATTGAATACCTGTTGAATATTAGGATTTGTTTTAGGAAATCGAGACAACCATTTTGGAGGCTGAAGACTTGGTTAATTGGCTATATAACCCACCCCCACCCTTCAACAGATTCTGAACCAATCTCTTGTTGAAACCGATTGAAGATCCCATGTGCCAGGAACATTAGGATATTAATTTAATTTAATTATTCACCGATTAATTAACATGTAAAGCCACGTAATTCAATTTATGAGATTGCGGAAACCATAAATTGAATCTAACCTTTGTGACGAACGTAGAAAACGAATCTGAAGTCGGGGATGATCCACGCACTAATCTCTGCACACGAGATTAGCTCTTTTATTGATTGATGATTCAACCCATGAACCTTCTAAGATATTCCCTCCTAGATTTGACTATCGATTGGACGATAATCCGTCAAATCCTTAACCCACAACCTCACGCCACTTTTTCTCATAATTGCCTTCAATATTGTTAATCAAATATTGTCCAAGACTTAGTCCCAGTAGGCGCCACTTTTGTGGTTATTTATAGGATTAGTTTAGGCTATCTTAGGGATTCCTAGGAGGATTAGAACTGGGCCTCCATATTTAATTTAATCCAAGTGTTTAAGTCCAAACACTCTTAAATTAAATAAAATATTAATTCACTCCATTAAAGAATTAATATTGAACTACCCGTTCAATCCGATTTACGAATCGGGCTCCTTTCCAATTAATTATTTCCCGTGTTTAAGATATCGCATGTCCATTAATTAATTTAAGCTATTGACAGCTTTCTAATTAATTAATATCTTATCCAAGAGTAGTACAACTCAAACTTTATTATTATACCGGAAATTAATCCACTTGCAAGATTTAATATAATAATCCTTTTGAGCTCCTCAAGGGGACATCATCAACTCGGTACACCGAGACACGATTTCTAGCTATAATATTAATTATCATATAAATAATATTATTACCCAAAATATCGAAGATGTTGAGTTTCATTAACTCTCACTCATTGATAAATCAAAGCAATAATAATTATAAATATATAATTAAATATTATACAACTAGAATTAAGAAATAATTATTAACCGAGATCTTTAATTATCCACTTAGGTCAATATAGGATAATTAATCTCACCGTTGATCCTGTTCAATGTATACGAATTACACTAACATAAGCTAATAGCCAAGACCAGCTATTTCAAGCTTATATTACAATCTATCAAATAATTGTCCATTAATTATTTAGATTGTGAACTCTTTTATTACTTTATAAGCATTACGATAATATGATCTTCCGTGTGACACAACACACCATATTATCTATAATATAAAGTAATTGGACTTTATTTACATAATATAACGCGAATAATTATGTAAATCATGTGACAATAATATTCTCTTCAAAATAGAAAATAATAGTAAATATACAAAGCACAAATAAAAGTATGTTTTTCAGTATATAACTCCAACATCTCTTTCTTACTACTTTTTACTTCTCAATACTTCAATGTATGTTCTTATTTTAGTCTTAGAGGTGTTCACAAAAACCGGAATCGGAACCGTGGTCAACGGTTTTTGAACCGGAACCACGGTCAATAAGCCGATTTTTTACTCGGAACCGTGTGTAGGACGGGCCAGTTCCAATTCCAAATTTGCAACCATGAACCGATGGTTCGGACATAATTTTTTATTTATTTTTATGCTGATATCATGTAGGTGATTTAGTGTCAATCCATTCTATAACAATCTTCAAAATTATTTTTTATCTCTAAATCAATGTGGAGCAAAAAGAAATTTGGCTATCAAAAGAATCAACCTCTATTTTTATAGATAATTTTCACATCTATCTTTCTTCTCAAAATCGATGTGGGACAATCCCATTGAGAGCCAAGTATGCTTTTGTCTCACATTGATTTTGAAATGAAAGAGAGCTTTGAAAATTATTAATAAAAATGGAGATGGATCCCTTTGAGAGCAAAATATTATTTCTCACATTGATTTTGAGAAGAAAAGTAGCTTCCAAATCTCCTTATAAAAGTGAAAGTGGAGATTCTTCTATAATAGATTAATAGTTGGGTAGTTCACCAACCCTATTAATTGAAATTGTTTTCGGATCACCGAAGTACTTGCTCGATTTGAATTATTGTTGAATAAAAAAAAATTAATACACGGTTCAAACCATGAATCGGCGGTTCCAACCAGGAACCAAAACTGCCAAACATGGGCTGGTTCAAGCCCGAAACCTTGACCCTTGACGGGCCGGTTTCGGTTCCAAATTTTCCGAACCGGAACCGCCGGTTCCGGACCGATTCCGAATCGGAACCGGGCCCGTGAACACCTCTATTTCAGTTTTCTTCAGTTATTTTCAGTAATTTTCCGATCTTTTGAAAAAAAGTATTTTAAAACAATTCTATTGAAAAAAAAAATACTTCAATACAATTCTTTTTCAAAATATTTTGCTTCAGTGCCTAACTAAAAAGTGAAAACAGTAAATTAGATATATATATAAATAACTATTATTAGATACATCGAAATGAATTGCAATTTATATTTTTGCAGAATTCTGAATCATTTTACAAAAAAATAATATCTAAATCATAAATCTGTTTTATCAGAATTATTTTGAATTAATTTGATGTAGCTACCTATTATATATGGATAACATAAAATTGGCCAAGATGGCAAAAAGTAGTAATTTAGAATTGAGTAGGGTCAAAGTTATTTAAAAAAAAAATATATATATATATATATATATATATAGGGCTCGTTTGGTACAAAGTATAAGATAAGGCCTGGTATGTTTGACTGAGATGTCTTATAAATATAAAGAATTAATATTCCGTTTGGTATGATGTATTAAATTCTCTGTAACACATAGTAATTATTGTAATTTATTGCTATAATTAGTTGCAGTATTATTTATACCACCTCATAGGTAGTATACATAACAACAAAAATAAGTATTATTCATACGGGCCCGAATTTTATAAAGGGCCGTATACTTCATACCAAACAAGATATTAGGATGTCATAGACATATTATACACCCTAATCACCCCTACCAAACGAGCCCATAGTGTATATGATTAATATTAAATTTTATACATCGTTCAAAAATCATAATATTTTACAATTTTATATTTATATATTTATAAGTTAATTATAATTATCAATTATTATTTTAATTAAATAATAGATAATACCGTACATCGCACGGGGCTAAATTACTCGTCCTAAATAAAATGACAGTTTCATTAATACTATAAAACTTTTTTAACTTTGATTAAATGTAATAAATTTTTTTTGCTGCAATCAATCTAAACAAAAATGACAATTTCATTAATATTATTCTTTTTTATGATGACTGTAGAATTCTAATGTTCATTTCGTTTCTTTCATTTCATCATAAAATTCCCATTTGATTCTCTCTTCCTATAAACCAGCCACCCCTATATGGCTATATATTCAATTGATTTGGTATCCCTATTTCGAAAAATTCTATTAGGGGTTTACATGTAGTACACCCACCTCTCACATCTAATATTTTATTATTATTATTTATATTAATACTTCCTCCGTACAGTTTATATTGTCATGTTACTTTTCGGTACAGAGATCAAGAATAAAGGTAAAATGATAGAAAGTGGGTAGGTCTCATCATTCTTTGCTTAATTATTTTCTTATTTGGGACAATACAATTTGAGTGACACAACCTAATAAGAAAAGGAAGACAATATGAACGAGACGGAAAGACTATAATATTATCATGTGAGTAAAATGATATATTAATAAAATATTACCATGTAAGGGGATGTACTACGTATACACCCTTTTTTCCTATTTCTTTAAAGACAATGAAGCATCTAAAAATACATGAATTCATCCACAATGTTGCCTTTGAAATGAAGCAATCTAATTAGGCCACCTGCTTTTGCGGAGGCTCCCATTGATTACCTTACACTGCTGATTTCCCAAACACTCATCACCATCCAGACGCGTGTATTCATCAATCTAATTTAATCTCAGCAATATACAATAAATACATTTTCTCTCTCTTCTCTCTTTTCTCTTTTACAGTTACTGCAACTTTGCTTGTTCTACATTATTTCTGGTTCATAAAGCTGTAAAATTTGTGCTTTTGGTGACCCGATTGATTCAATTCTGGAAGGGCTTTTTCAAAGCATGACCCATTTCTTTGGATTCGGGTTTGAATGATGAAATGTGGCGTTGGTGGGCCAAGCCATTGTGACAGGTATTGATGAGAAATGCAAATTTCTTTCTCCATTACTCCTTTGCTTTGACTAGCCATTCCTTCAGTTCAAAAAATTAGACACCGTATTGATTTGTGAATTCTTTAGTGTCTTTCTTATCGTTTCTTGGATAAAGTTGTATTCTTTATTGGAAATAGGGATGCTTAGATTTATTAACTGCCATTTATATATATATATATATATATATATATTTGTGTGCATTCTTTGATGAACAGGCTGCCTTGTTCTTGGCGTTGCAGATTTGGGGCTAAATATCCATTTTGACAGGTAAGCACCGCTCTCTGAGACTTTTATTGAAAATGGGTTCTTGTTTACATTGAATGAATCTGATTTGATTGACTTGGCCCCCCCTCTCTCTCTCTCTCACTCACATTCACATACACGCACACGAGCGCAATTGCAAGCGCGCGCAAAAACGATGTGAAAATTTCTTTCTTGTGCTAATGTTTGCTGTTTGATGAAACGTGGGATCTGAAATAATTGGACAGTCTTTATTGATTTGCTATGTGAGTTGTATTACATTTTTGGACTATCTACAGGACACCATTTTTGCAGATGATCTGCGTATGTTTTGTGATCAACCAATATCGTGATTCTCCCTGATTAATTAATCTAGAGTTGCATTCATTGATGCTGGCTGGTTTTATTTGCTACGATCCTTATGTATATTTTGAGATTGTGATCCAATATTTCATGCTATAGGTACATGGAGCAATTAAAGTCCTTATAAGTTGCTGCTAAGATTTTACATTTTCTTCTTACAGTCAGCTCCTTTGCATTTCCTTGTCTTTTTGTTTACTTTTAACTCCTGAGATTCAACTGAATATTCGATAATGTTGAAGATATTATTCGTAGTTAAGTTGGCTTCTATAGTTAAGTGGTTTCACCCATAGATTGATATCGAAAATTATGCATTCATGATTTAGAGAACCTCCGCACTCCGCCATTAGAGAAGAGACATGTATTTCAAGTGCAATCACTAAATTAGTAATTTTGTAACTTGTCCTTTATTAAATTTGATCCCTATTCATCGGATAGAGAAGAGTGTGAAATGAGGAAATTGTACATGCATTGATAGCTCTAATTAACTGTTGATAGGTGAGTACCTGGTTATAGGTAAATGTCAATAGATGCTCATAGATTTTAGGCTGTTGCCCATGAATATATTTTAGTGCCACATTTACATCAGTTTGTGCAATTTCTATAAGTTCATCTCCTACCCATATATAGCCAAAGTGGAGCCCTTCTATACCTCTAATACTTTTTGGATCAAACTGAAAAAATTCCAGATAGTGGAAGATTGAGAAGCTGTTTATATAACCTGTATTTACACTTCATTTGTATCGGTGTTAGTCTTCTATTTATATTTATGCAAATCTAATGCTTTACTTCCTAGCTTATAAAAATATTTACTTCTATTTTTAAATTTAGTAATTTACTTATTTTACGCAAGCTAATAGGAATGGATCTTATTTTTAAAATAAAAGTTAGATAAGTAAGTTGTATCATAACACTGTTGTCAATTTAAGATTTACAAATTTATTTGAAAATTCGACAATTAAGAGAGCACTTCAAAAACACCAAAATGCTATGCAAGAATCGATGCAGCATTATTCAAATGTTATTTTAGTGCCTCGAATGGAGCTGCTGTCTGGTATTAAGATTTAAAATGTTGTCCTAATTCAAAGTTTTGCAACAAATTTGTTCAATGTTGGAGATGTCCTTAGCATAATCTCCTCGTCCTTCATTCTTTTCTGGAAACATTCAAGCGGAATAGTAGTACTGTTAAAATGTCCCACATTGGTTGGAGATCTTGGCATGAACCTCTTTATAATGGTGAGGTATCCCTCCCCTTAATAAGGCCTTTTTAAGGGAAATTGGGCCCAATATCCAATTCTATTATGGTATCAGAGCCAGCCCAATCCAATGATGGGCGCCACCCAATATCGTTGTCAACAGATGGCGTTGGTATTGTCCACGCTGCGCGTGAGGGGGCGTGTTAAAATGTCCCACATTGGTTGGAGATCTTGGCATGAACCTCTTTATAATGGTGAGGTATCCCTCCCCTTAATAAGGCCTTTTTAAGGGGAATTGGGCCCAATATCCAATTCTATTAAGTACATCTCTATGTTTGTGTTCCTACTGCAAACTAATTTTTGTTACTATAATTCTCCCATTCTTAAGTTTTCTGATATTCAAGTCAGTTCTTCTATAATGTGAACGATGAACTTGATAAACTGTCTAACACCAGACATGTTTGCAGGGCCATGGCAAACCAAAATCTCTCTGAAATTTGTTGTTATTGTTGTTCAGAAATGGATGACATTTTTTCTCGTCTCTTAAGCTTAACTTCCTGGATAACACGTCGAGTAATTGAATTTATTGGTAAGCTGATTTTTAGCATTATAATTTGATTGTAGTTGCTAAGATAAGGATCTTATTATCTCCCCTGCAACGTTGCATGCAGCTTTGTCTAACTTCCCTCTACAACCTTCGTTAAACACTGTTCTTGCAGAAGATATTGTGTTGAGGGATGTTATTCGATTGTTAAGAGATTCAGAGATCAATTCTTGTTGCATACAACTAACATCTGGGACCTCCACTGGTAAAAGAAATTTTGCTCAGGAATATGCAACATCTTCAAGAGATTGTAACTCCAGTACAAGCTTAGGCTTTCTTGAAAGAGATGACCTATTTCTGGAGGATATCTCATTCATCAATTCAGGATCAGAAATTGTGAATAGAAATTACACTAGGGGTGTCCACTTCGTTTTTAAAGGGTAATAAAACTATTGCTGCAATGTTTTCTTTAAAGAGTCTACAATGAATGATATTGCTCACAACTATTATATTTCTTATAGTTAAATCTGGTTATGCTTATCATTAGATTGTACTATAACATTTTTATAATTTTATTTGATGACTTTGCCATTTATACTCCCTTCCCTTATTGCCTGTTTGTAGGTTGACACTCCCTATCTTTTTTTTTGAATTTGCTTGGAGATCAGCTATAGCAACTTGGAGGTGTATAGGCTATCATAAGGGATGTATTCATGCTCACGTGCAAAGGTGAAGGGATCATGTATTTTGTTTTGCAAAGTATTTTCACAGTTATAGGGAAGCATCCCCATTAGCTGTTCAAACAGTATTTGATTTTTTTGGTTGGCTTTAACCTTCATTCTGCAATTTTCCAGTATAGTATCTCGAGTTCTGAAAACCTTGCATGGGTCTTCTGATGACATTGGATGGCTACAAGCTGCTCCTGAAATGGCTCCAGTGGAGGATGGATCAGCTAGATTCGTACAGCTGTTACAAGGAATTAGGTACCACAATTTGAAGTAAAAAATGAATTAACGTTGATATGGTGTGATTTTACTTTTTATTTTTTAATTTCATACGATTAAAATTATAGTGAGGTGCCACTTAATGTTTAAGCAGGAACTGAGATAATTGAACCAACATTGAACCAATTTGTGTAAAACAGGAACTGAGAACATTGGACCAATTTGTTTTGAATGAGTACTGAGATAATTGTTTGATTCTTCCTAACTCCACGGCCATTATTCCTTTGTTATTCTTCCATATGCATTAAGTCTCTTATACTGGTTGATTTCTTAGAGTTGCTCTAGTTAAGAATCCATTACTGGGTTTTGTGGTATATGATGTGTTTCAGGTCAATTTTGACAAATACCAAAGTGCCACACAGAAGATATGTATTATAAGAGATGTAGGCATGATGATTAATTCTAAAGGAGTAAAACACGTATAGTCATACTTATATCGGCCTAGGGGCTCATTCTGAGTGTTTCAAGTGTCAGACCTTGCTTAGGCAATCATTTAATGCCACTTCCTTCATTTGCTTGATGTTTAAATGTCTTTTCCTTCTAAAACCAAAGCAGTTAGTACCTCAATACTTACTTTATATTTAGTAATAGACTGGAGTTTTGTCGTATGCACTCAAGATTCTGGTCGGAAAATCACAAGAATAAGAAGCAAAGAAATAGCATATTTCTGGAAGGACTGAAGAAACAGAGTAGGAGAAAGTGGAATTTGTTGTCTAGTTAGAAATCTAAAGTTCCTTCTACAGATGTCATATCTGGAATGCAGTTTGTCTGATAGTGTATTAAAGCCATACCAGAACCTTGTCTGCCTTGCCTGTAAAGGGGCCATTATATATTAAGTGCTCGTTTGGTTCGAGAAGGGGAATGGAAAGGGAATGGAATCAGATAGAGGGGAGGAATGGTAACAATAAGTGTTACTTTTATTGGGTGTTTGGTTCAACAATGAAAAGGAATCACCTTGTGAAATGATTTCGGAGAGGAAATGATTTTGTTACCGCTCTAGTTTGGAGGGTAACATTTGGGGGATTGGGTTAGCCTCAAGTGAGGGTAATGATTAACCCACTATCCAAACCAAACAAGGAGTAATGGATTCAATTAATTGAATTCCTTTCCATGCTCAAAAAATACCGAACCAAACATGGGCTCAATGTCTCTTCTCTGGTCTTAGTTAAGGTCTTCATTTGGTTGTCCTTGTCTAATTTTCACAACTTTCCTGTCATTAATGTTCCACATAATAGTGAATCCAGGATCTCTTACATGGTTAATGGATTTTAAACCTAGGTAAGGATGTATCGTGTAGTACAGCTTTCAGGGTAGTTATACTTCAACAGGTTTTTAGAATAATTAATAGGAAGAATGAACTTGGGGAGTCTCCATTTCACCCTTGAAAATTATATTGAATATGTCTTTGAGCCTATGGTAGAATCCGCTGTAGAATTTTCATTCTTCACCCCCCCCCCCCCCAAAAAAAAAATAAAATAAAATAAAACAATGGACCATCGACAGTGGAGTTGTAGAGACTCGTAGGACTAGTATATCTGCTGACACTGTTGATTGGTATGAATTTTGCCAATAATCCCCAGCATCATAGGAATGAGAGAAAAAAAAAACTAAAAACTTCACTTATATTTAATATTATCACCTGAACAGAATTATATAGGAATGAAATGACATTTCCTATAATTGGTATGTCCACATAATGAAGAACATAATGAAATATCAGTTTATATATTTAATTTATCTTGTAAATTGAATAATTTTTTTGTATGATAGTGTAGTGACTAATACTATCAATATTGCGGTAATCATCCTTACAGTTTTTATTTTTTATTAATGATCTTTTATATCCCATAAAATTAGTATTTAAATAGTAAATAATTTATGTAAGTAATATAAAAATGATTTAGATTCATTGAACATATATCTATATATTAAAATTAATTTACAATGAATCAAAATAAATAGAAAACATAATAAACAAAGTTTTGAGATTTTTTTCCCTAATTTTACTACAGGAACTATAGTTCTTTTATTGAACCATGAAGATCGATATAAAATTTAATCCATAATTATAGCCTTTAGTTAAAAATATTTGCATACCCTGAATGTTTTTATTACTTTATAAAGAATGGTATATGGTTTCAGTCTCTCATTTGAATATATTAAATAATACTCCCTCCGTCCCCGAAAATTGTGATCTTATTACTATATCGGGCCGTCCCTGAAAATTGTGTTCTTTCCTTTTTTGGACATCACCCCATCCACAAACTTCGATTTTAAACCTTATTCACACTCAATATTTACAAAAAAACCTATCTATGGGCCCACAATTACACACTAACACACAAAAGTTGTGGGACCGTTCCTCCACTCAAAATACCTTTACCAAACACATTCTTGAAACCCGTGCCACTCCCTTCGCACCACAATTTTTGGGGACGGAGGGAGTATCAAATAGATAATTATTTTTAAAATTTAACAGACATTTACTTTGTATTTATTTTGGTAACTTCCATTTTTTTGTCAATAAAACTAAACATATCAATTTTAATAAACATTTTTTTTAATTTTAAAAAAAGAAACAAGTATTTTAAAATTGATTACTATTTTTAATAAATTATTATATATTAGTTGATTATAAACATAATTATATGTATAAAGATCATATAGTAGTTGTCCTGACTCAAAAGGAATAGCTATACGAATTAGGGTCATTCCCTTATCATTAGGAATTGTGATGGTGATTCCAGATTTCTAGACATACCAATAATAGGAATGAGAATGAAAATAGGAATGACCATTCCATTCCTATCTCATTCCAACATACCAATCACCTGATCGAGGGCATTAAGGATGTGCATTATTTATTAAACATCACTATTTTATGTTGTTTTGCTTGGTTGGTAGAGGAGAAAACCATTAGCTTTCCACAAAGTTTAAGATCGAATGGAAAACAGGATATAGGAAATGTGTGCCAAAAGCAGAAGATGAAAAATGTCTGAAAAATTACAATTTTCTAATGCATTAAATTTGGAACCAGGTTCATGAATTTTCGGATGTCTTTTCTCCATAACAGATTTGGATGTTGCTGTTACATACCGTTCCATGATAGTACAAACTTCTTTCGTCTCTACTAGATTAAATCATTTTTTCCCAATTCAATGGTATACTTATCAAAGCAACTAGCAATAACTTAAGGGGAGAATCACATCTTTATTTTTGTTATTTACTATAATATGAAAGTTTGAAGAGTCATAATAACGTAGCCAATGCTGTAATTGTTTTACATGCTCTGAAGAAGGTCTTGCCGAAGATGTATTGGAAGTGAAAATGGATAAGAGTGTATTTAAATTTTCTGGGAAGATAATGTTTTCTATAGATATCTTAATTAGGAAGATTTCTGGCTGTGGCATCAGTTAGCCATTTTCAATGGATTATGTAGTAATTTTTTGAAGTAAAAAGAACATGTTTATTAGAGAATGTATGTTGATATGGTAGTAATTGCATACTATATTTTTTTTGGATGAAGTGTCAATTTGTTTTGGGGATTGATTTGCTGTTTACCTTTTTTCTTTTGGAAAATGAGGCACTTAAGGCAGAGTGAAAGCGCACATAGGTGCAAACCATACTAAAAAACTGCGATTTCTACCTTCCTATTCACTCACTTTTAATAAAGTCATACCCCCCAACTTAAATTAGAACAAACTTAGGTCTCTGCATAATGTCATTTTATTTTTCAATCTATTGTTGGTTTATGAGATTTTGTCCTTGTATTTTCAACTTGGCAGAGCTACAACCAGATCACATGTATCTGTGTATGTATTGTTCTCAGGAATGGGGTGCACAAACTACCTGATTCTTTTGTTTACCTGCTGATTCCAGGTTTGACAAATCATTGTCTTGCATTCTTATTCTAGTTATTATATGTAGGAGGTGCTTGGTATAAGATTTTAGGGGATCGGAACGGGAATGTTGGTTGCTTGGTATGGGGGAAATATCATTCCCTTATACCATATTTTTATCTCCCAATAGGGGGCCTAAAACCTACCATTCTCATTCCCTACCACCATCATACCTTACCCATTCCCTTGATATTATCAAACACCCCCAACGATAGCTTATTATGCTGTCTTCTGATGCTTCCACATTTGAATTTTGTGAAATGAGTTAGGACTTTTCAGCAATCATGGTCCCTTGTATTTTGTCAGTACCAAGAGGTTTTTCTCAAAGATGGGTCTTGCTTGCCATATTGCCAAAATTCACAGTGAGGTAATGCAAGTTTTTCGTTGTATGTTTCATCATAATTGGTGAAACTGAAGTTTCAGTGGTTGTCTCAGCTATTAACTTTGTGGCCTCATTTTTTGAGAATTAAGTGCTAAAAGTTTCTTGTAATTGTTTTGATACTTTACTAAGGCATCAGTGGAGCACAATGCTTGGGAACTGAAGCAATACATAGAAGAGTTATATTGGGGTTCTGGTAAACGTGTGATGTTGCTCGGTCATAGCAAGGGTGGAGTTGATGCTGCAGCTGCTTTGTCTATTTATTCACAAGAGTTGAGAGATAAAGTTGCAGGATTGGCACTTGTCCAAAGTCCTTATGGGGGAACACCTATAGCTTCTGATATTCTTCGTGAAGGCCAGGTTGCTGACAAGGAAACCCGGAGGATCATGGAGTTTCTTATTTGCAAACTGATTAAGGTAAGGTTCTTTATTTATATAAAAAAATGTTATGTGTGGAGAATTGATGCAATAATGAACCTGTGATGGTAAGAGCCTGTGTTTTGCCTTGGCTAGGGCTGATTATGGGGAACTGGAACTTTCTCATGGTATTGCAAATTATATATTCTCTTTTATGCCATGCAATAGCTAGAAAACATTAACATATTTGAAAAAAAATGCAGCTTAGAGCATTTATTATAGTAAACAAAGTTACTACATGATATTTTCGACAAGTCACCATCTGTTCTCAGGTTATATCTTATATATCATTTCACTTCATATTATTTGCATATCCTCGGAACGGGTTTAATGAGATGGTTATTACTTGAGGATATAAAAATGAAAGATATGCTTGTGTAGTGTACAACTGTACATTCCTTGAGATGAACTTAATTCGCTGCAGTACGGCTATCTTTAAATTCTTTACAAGAAAATGAACTGGGGGCATGGAAGAAGCACCAAGTTCATTCTCTTGCCTATCTTCAAATCTGCCGGGCATTGTTCTTTTAATCTCTTAGATGTTCTCCTTATAAATTTTTGATTGATATATGACGTTTTAGATCGTAATTCTAAAATACGACGTTCTTGAAAATAATTATTTATTGCGTTTCAATTTGTATTGAACTGCTTGTTCATGATGTAAGCATTCTATGAATAAACATGTAATATCTAAAACTTAATTTTACAGTCCCTCGACAATTTTCTCGACTTAAGTTTGAGAATTACTACTACTTCAGAGCCATATTATCATTCATCAATTTCTTTTAGTAGTAGAGTACCATTTACCATTGGAGTGTTATGTTCATTGTCAATAGAGAGCACAGAGATCAAAATCTATTCTCAAATTTTTAAGGGAATAACTTTTGCATCCTGTAGATCAATATGAATGGTTAGTTGTGTCGAGAGATTTTTGAGAGCATTCAAATTGCAGAAATGATATGCTGTTTATCTGCTTCTGTAATTCACAGGTGTATGGCTATGCATTCAACGTATTTTTCTGTGATATATTTGTATTGTGTGATTGTTTTCTCTCAAGTTTCACTTTTGTTGATTGAAATGTGATTTTAGGATCCTGTTGTTTTCTGTATACTTGGTTTCAAGATCTTGGTAATTGAGTAATGTTAATTCTTTTGTCAAGGGTGATATAAGAGCACTTGAGGATCTCACTTATGAGAAACGGAAGGAATTTATCCGTAAACACAAACTTCCGGATAATATTCCTCTCATATCCTTCCATTCTGAAGCAAGTGTGGCCCCCGGTGTGATTGCAACAATGTCGCACATTGCACATGCAGAACTTCCCTGGCTACCTCGGATTTCAAATGAGGATACAGATGATGCCATCTTTGCAGCACGGAAGGTGCCTGTCATAGTTCCAGTTTCTGCTGCCATGGCTCTCACGGCACTTCACCTGCAACTAAGATATGGAGAGAAGAGTGATGGCCTCGTCACATGTCGTGATGCTGAAGTGCCCGGTTCTGTTGTGGTCAAGCCTGATAAGAAACTTGACCATTCTTGGATGGTCTACTCTTCTTGGAAGAAAGTGCCCACTGAGCCTGATGCATGTGAAATGTGTGAAGCTCTATTGACTATGCTCGTCGAGCTTGGGGAAAAAGGTTGAAGCTGAGACAGTGAGACTAACTAGTACTTGAAGGTTAGTCCTTTTACCCTTATGTTATCTTGTCAACTTACTACTAGGATGTTGCACATGAGATTAAGCTATCAGTATCCGAGTGTCGATCTTTGGACTAGGACCTTTTGGTTAAGTCGTCGTGTTATTAAACCTCAAGGTGACTGATGATGTTCTTGACCACCAAAGAGAGTATCACAGTTTCCGAGTTGCATACTTGCATATGAACTTTGAATGCATTGGCTGATAGCTCTCTCTCTCTCTCTCTAAGTTGGAACATTTTTCGAGATTGTAATGTTGAGTATAATGAGAAGGTAGCATGATAGTTTATGCAGAGTTGTTAGTATTACAGTAATCTAACCTTTATGGTATCTATTAAGGAGTGTTTACTTTTCAGTATTGACAATGAATAGGATTCAATATTTGATGGATTACACGAGTGATATGATAAAATTATCTATCAATCTTTTGTTTACTATGAGGGAGTATTGGATGACTATTGGTGATACAAATAAGGGATATTATACTAGTTTAGCTTCATTATGAATTTTTTGACAGTTTTAGCTTCAAGAATTCTCACCATTTCTTAGATTCATGGATCCAATTCAATTCAGTGAGGTCTTTCATTCACGTTTTTTTCACCAAGAATGTTTTCTAAAACTCTTTGACCCCCGAATTTTGAGTATCCTACTTTCACGCAATTCACAGGGTTCAACAAGCAATCGATATTTCACGATCAAGGGTGTAATACTATTTGTAGTAGCGGTCCTTATATATCGTATTAACAATCGAAATATGGTCGAAAGAAAAAATGTTCAATTCTCATAAATTCTTGTGTATTGTGTTTAATAGAGGTATGAAATGTTTGAAAATTTAAGAATCAAATATATATTATATATTCTCAGTCGCATTATTGAAAAGACAAAAACAAAAATAATCGATTTGTCATAATAGATTTTATTTTCACGTTTCATTCTTTGTTATATTTTTTTTTATTATTATCAATTTTGCTTATTTTGATATCACTTATTTAGTTGGTAAACTTAATAATTGGATAAATTAAATTTCTCAGTATAATTATTTATTCGGCCAAATTAAATTGGTGGTGCATAATAATTATGAGATGAAAAAAATACACATTGATTCTAAGAATTTTTATTTAAGTTCTCCAATGGGTGGATTTTATTGAAAAACGATGTGGATAGAAAATTTACTTGATGGTCCCTGAGCTGGATCTTTGGTGTAGAGGGGGGTGAATACACCAAAGATAGACTTTTAAAACTTTTTCACAAGTTTAAAACAGAGTGTGAGAGCTCAGTTATGAATCCAGCTAAGGAATGTCAGCTGGGTTAATAACTCAGCTGACGGTGTGGAAAGTGGTGGTTTTAAAACTTAGCTCGTTTGTTTAGAAAAACTCAACTTGAAAATATTATCTTTACGTTTTCAGCTTAATCAAGTTATGAAATTTTCAAAGAACATACAGCTGTCTTTGGAGAGCATCTGAGTATGCAGTTTTGATTAAAATGCAAAGTGCCAATGGAGTTAGTATAAAGACTGAAAATAACGAGAAAGAAAAGAACACGAGATTTTACGTGGTTCGGAGTAACACCTCCTACATCCACAACCAGATTTACTGGTAATTCACTATCACTTGGTTTCCAAGTACCAAGCAACTTCACAACTCGAACCTGAGTTGTGTTCCAACAGTTTACGGGCACTGTCAAGCCTAAACCTTTCAGTTTGCAGGTACTGAAAAAATCTTACAACCACTTGAATTTCGCGCTTTAAGCAAGCGTAACCTTGACCTAACCTTTCTGGGTAAAAAGGGGATTGGCTTGGGGTTCCAACTATGAACGAGTTCTTACAATGAAGAACTTAGAGTTAGATAAACTCGTTCAAAATCTAGGCTTAAGATATGCAATGAATTCTGCCTAGGAATCAGACGAAAAACTGGGCAGTTTCTGGACTAGAAATACTTTAAGATAAAGTGTTCTTTTAACTGTTTAGAACTGCTAATGAGCTTTTGAAGGCTTGAAAAATTCAGAGAATGAAAGCTTGTAGAGAGTTTTTAGTATATGATCCTGAGGTTGAAAACATGTATTTATAGGTAGAGATCCAAGACTAGCCGTTGGAGGGCCCGTTTGAATCTTACCTCCTCTTCTTAAATTCATAATCTGTCGTTGGGCGTTTCTGCACCTGTCTTCATCAGTGTCACATCCTAGTTCCTGAGGTCTAGGATGTTGATTTGTCGATCTCTCATTGGTCGAGGTATATTGACTTTCTCGGACATCGGGATCTTTGTCTTCAAGCTGTTTTACGAATCTTGGAGCTGGATCTGATACTCTGACTTGAACTGATGCTTTCAGAGTTAACAATCCTTTGGTCTGCACAGCTGGATCAGCTGTGTCTTGAACTCAGCTCGATTAATCTTCAGCTTGATCATACTCTGTTTTGAACTCAGCTCAGCTGGAAAACTCAGCTGATAGTTGACTCCTGCTGTGAACACAGCTGGATCTTCTGCTGTCTTGAGCTTCTGCTGTCTTCCGCTTCCTGAACCTGTAAACTTAGAAAATCTAGAGCTCAAACAGGCGAGCTGGAAAACACTACTTAGATTTATGCGATCATCTACTCGGTTGGAGTCAGTTGGGTTTTGGTATTAAATCAAAACTTTATAATTTTTCCAACAATTTCCTCCTTTTTGATGATGCCAAAACCTAACTGAGACAAACTATGAAGCTTCCCCTTAGCTTCCCCCTACGTTTTAAGAGGGTATAAAAAAAATCAGCAGATTAAGAGTTCAGAGTTCAGAGCCTGGACAAAAAGTAATTGTCATCAGGGTGAGCTTTGAGCAGCAAATAAAACTTTATTTTATTAAAGTAAGAAATTACAACAATTAAAGAGATAAATCGAAAAAATTCTTCAATCTTCAATCCCAGCTGGCTGGGTCTTCTCTTCTGCATTCGCTGCTTCTTTATTGACTCTGTTTATCCTTCAGCTGGTTCCTCTAGCTCAGCAGTTTTGCCTTTGCCTTTTTGTCTCATTATCTTCCCCCTTTTTGGCATAATCAACAAGGCGGGAGAGACAAACTATCGTCTTATTGAGCTGTGCAGTTTTCTGAATTGCGTCAGTGATCTTCGCTGTTTTGTCAGCTGTGGCGATGTTTTAGTTCGGCTGTGTTGCGGTTGTCAGTTCTGAACATCGAGGTCTGGAGTCTTGGTGGCTCAGCTGTTGCATTGGCTGGCTCTTCTTTAATAGCATTAGCCTCAGCTGTGATTGCAGGCACAGCTTCCTTGGCTATTTCAGCTGGGGTGGTCCAGCTGAGTGCTTGGAGGTATGAGTTGGCTCTAAAGATGATATCTTCTGAGTAGGGCACAACTTCATTCCTTGTAAATTGGCTTCTTCAGACTTCAATAGATTGAATGAGAAAGTCTGAGTCAGCTTTTCAGTTGCGTACCAGTTGCTGATTTTGGTAGCATCGTAGAACTTGAAATCGCTAACAGCGATTAATGCGTCTGGGAGCGAAGCTAGCTCCGGATTTTGTTGCAGTGCGCTTGTGACTCCTTTAAGCATGAGGTCTTCAAACCTTGAGATTGAGGCGTCACGTGCAACTCTTGAGAGACTTAAAGTATTTCCCTTCCACTTCTGAAGTGGGGGTAAGGGGTTCAACTCATGTTTTCATTATCTAGCTGCAAGTGATCATCGGCTGGATGATGCTTTCCACTTGAGCTTGGTGCAGGGGCTTGAGCTCCAACTTCCATAAGTTGATTTTGAAGATGGTGTCCCTGTTGAGCTGAAGGAAATTGAGGAGAAGACGGTTGAAGTATTCCATCTGCTGTGAGGTTTAAGCTTAGTTAATTAGGGTCTAAGCTTAGTTGATTAGCTGGAATACGTCGTTGGGGTGGTGGCAATGATGATGTCCACGCTGGCACATGAACTTCTTCTCCACCGTAAGAAACCACCGCTTGTGGACCTTCTGCTCCTCAGAGAGTAGTTACAAATTCTCTCTCAATGTCAGATGGCTTCTCGGCTGACTGACTGGGCACCTTTAACTTGAGTCTTCTCTTTGAAGACAGTGCTTCAGCTTGTTTTGTCTCCTCATATTGTTTCCTCTTCCCAGCTGGGAAGGAAGTAGATGCATGATGCTTTGTCTCCTGCATCTTTTTCTGTGCCTCATGTGGTAGAGCAAGAGCTTTAACATGTCTGTTCTTAAAGACTCCGGCTTTATCAGCATCTTGTCCAGATCTGACTGGGCTTCCTCTTAGGTTGAATTCCGTTGACAGGATCTTGTTGACGTTGATTTCCGCATCCCAGGGAGTTGTGTGTCCCGTTTTCTCTTTTATTTTGAGAGAAACATTAGGGCGGAGGAGGTCTTTTTCCTTTGACATTCCCAGGAAGAATTCTGCAACTGCCTGGTGAATGATGTTCTTGAGCTTTGCAGTCACCCACTGCGTTAGACCGGATCTGTCGATGAGCTTCCTTATCTCCTGGAACTCCGTCTTCTTGTGGTTCCTGAAAGTTGAGCGACTCTCAAAGTGAAGTTTTAACAGACTCTTCATGTTGATCGGCTTCTGGAGATATGTTTCTGGATTCCATGTTCTTCTTCTGCAACTTTTGTTAGTAGAACAAGTAATATATATAGGGGAGGAAGAAGAAAAAGTGCCGAAAAACTTTTTAGGGTTAAGGCAAAAGTTTGCGTATCTCTTCTATCATATTTATATCAACGTTCTTGATGAATGGACGATCAAGATTGGTAGTTTGATAAGAAGATCTACGACTGGGAGTGATTCTCGCGTCATGTCGATTTCTTGTTCAGGAAATGCGATTTAATGCACGAGTGAGGACGGTTGAGGCGTTTTGACTTTTGCCTTGAAACTCCCATGCTTCAGATCTTTGTAGACTTTTAATTAAATTTGATTGGATATGACATGATATGATTTGCCTAAAGTCTGTTAAAAACAGAATGAATAGGTATGAATTGATGTTGCAAACCTCTCAGCTGATCATAGTAGTCAGCTGATACCTCGTTTATGAATAGCTGAGTTGAGTGGGCATTTTTCCAGCTGGTTTCCCCCTCAGCTGAATAATCCTTCAACTTAGGCTTTAGGCTGAGCTTGGTTCTTTCTCAGCTAGGTTCTTCTTTGATGTTGATTCTTAATTCCAGCTGGGTCTGCTTCCATTCAGCTGGATGTAGCTTCGTCTGGGTTGAGTAATCCGAGTAATCCGCACAGCATCTTGAATCTTGCTTCTACCAGCGGCTTTGTGAGTATATCAGCCCGCTGTATGTCTGTGTGAATTTTCTCAACAATCACATCCTTCTTTTCCACGTGATCTCTGATGAAGTGATGTCGCACGTCCACATGTTTGCATTTTGTGTGATGTACTGGATTTTCTGATATAGCGATAGCACTTGAGCTATCACAGAAAATTGGAACTTGTCCAGTTTTCACTTCGTAGTCATCCAGCTGATGTTTCAGCCGGAGAATTTGTGAGCAGCAGCTTCCAGCTGCCATATATTTTGCTTCAGCTGTGGAGGTTGCGACGCACGTTTGCTTCTTTGAAAACCAGGATATTAACTTGCTTCCTAGGAACTGACATGTTCCTGAAGTTGATTTTCTGTCCAACCGATCTCCTACGAAGTCTGAGTCTGAATATCCAGTCAGCTATAGATTGTCTTCAGCTGGGTACCACATCCCAACATTCTGAGTTCCTTTGAGATATTTGAGAATGTTCTTGGCTGCTTGCATGTGTGCCTCCTTTGGATCAACTTGAAATCTGGCACACACTCCGACTGCGAAAGAGATGTCTGGACGACTAGTTATTAGATATAGCAGGGAACCTATTATCCCTCTGTATTTGCTGGAATCAACTGACTTTCCTTCAGTTCCGGGTTCAATCTTCCAGTTGGTGTTCATCGAGATCTTCACCGTTCTGCTAGATTGAACTTCATATTTGGCGATCAAGTCTTTCACGTACTTGGATTGATTTATAAAAGTCCCTTCTGCTGATTGCTTGACTTGAAGTCCTAGGAAGAAACTCATTTCTCCCATCATAGACATTTGGAACTGTTTTGACATCATCTCTCCAAATCTTTGGCATAAGAGTGTTGATCTTGACCCGAAGATGATGTCGTCTACATAGATTTGAACAACCAGGATGTCTTCTCCCAAGTTGATGGTGAAGAGTGTTCTGTCTACTGAGCCCTTCTTGAATTTTTTGGATACAAGGAAATTTGATAGAGTATCATACCAGGCTCGAGGTGCTTGTTTCAATCCATAAAGCTCTTTCTTTAACTTGTAGACTTTATTTTCTTCTACTTCAAATTCTGGAGGTTGTTCAACATAGACATATTCCTTGATTTCTCCATTTAAAAATGCACACTTCACATCCATTTGATAGACCTTGAATTTGTGATGTGCTGCATAAGCGAGAAATAGTCTGATTGCTTCCAATCGTGCTACTGGAACAAATGATTCTTCGAAGTCAATTATTTCTTGCTGTGTGTAACCCTTGACAACGAGTCGAGCTTTGTTTCTGATGATGACTCCAAGAGTATCCAGCTTGTTCTTGAAGATCCATTTGAGTCCGATGACTTTGACTCCTTCAGGTCTGTCGACCAATTCCCAGACACAATTTCTGAGGAATTCATTTAGCTATTCCTGCATGGCGTTTGTCCAGGGTACACTTTTTAAGGCTTCTAGAATTGTTTGAGGCTCTGGAACTTGAGCTACATAACACGCCATTAGAGCCGAGTCTTCATCATGGATAGCCAGTTCTAGATCTACTGAGAGTTGAGCTATGCCAGCTGCTTCTTGATGATCCGATGTAGCTTGAGCAGCTGAGCTTCTAGTTCTGATTTGGTCAAATGGTTCTCCAATGATTGCTGATGATGGATGATCTTCGATCCATCTTCTCCTTCTACGAATTTCTTCTTCCAGCTGATTGATGCTAGAAGTGGCTAGATTTCGTCTGGCTTGGAGTTGTTCTGGAGTTGTTCTGGAGTTAAGTCTTGAGAGTGAGACTCTACTTGGATTGAGTTTTGAGGTGACTTTTGTAAGAGCTCTGTTGGAGATAGAGCTGGGGATTCAGCTGTGTCTGGATTTCCAGCTGATGGCATTCCTCCTTGATTTGGCGTTGGAGGTTCCTCTTGATTTCCAGCTGGTGAAACATCCTGATTGATTTGAGGTTCCTCCTCTTGCTCATCATCCCATATTAATGGTTCAGCCCGATTCCTGATTCGATTCTCTTGAGCTCTTATCTGAATCTGCCTTGAGGATTCTTCTTCATTTCTTCGTTTGATAGAATCTCTATATTCGAATGATGACTCGTCAAATGTAACATGTGGAGTTACTTCGACTGTTTGAGTTCTTCTGTTGAAGACTCTGTAAGCTTTACTCACAGCAGAGTAACCAAGGAATACTCCTCGGTCAGTCTTCGCGTCGAACATCTTGAGCTGTGTTTTTCCATTGTTTAGGATATGACATTTAGATCCGAAGACCTTGAAATATCCAATGTATGGTATTCTGTTATTCCATAGCTCATACGGCGTCTTTTCTTGCCTTGATGTGAGTATAGAGCGATTCTGAGTGAAGCATGCTGTGTTAATTGCCTCGGCCCAGAACTTCTTTGGAATGGCAGAGTTGGCTAGCATTGAGGTAGCCGCTTCTTTGAGTGTTCTGTTCCTCCTCTCTGCTACACCATTCTGCTGAGGTGTGCGTGCTGCTGAGGTTTGATGTTGAACTCCGTTCTTCTCGCAGTATTCATAAATAGTTTCATTCAGAAACTCCGTTCCCCAATCTGATCTGATTGACATTATTTTGCACTCCTTCTGAGTTGACAGTCTTTCCAGCAGGATTGGTAGCTTAGTCATTGTTTCGCTCTTTTGGTACAGGAATGACATCCATGTGAATCTTGAGAAGTCATCCACTACGACCAGAGTATATTTTCTGCCATTGAAGCTTGCTGGAGTAACTGGTCCAAAGAGATCCATGTGTAGAAGTTAAAGAACGCGATCAGTTGACTGAATTGGCTTGAGTGAGAATGAAATTCTTGTTTGTTTTCCTTGTTGGCATGCGCTGCACATATGACTTTTGTCATATACTTGATCTGGAATTCCATTAGCGAGCTGGTTTCTAGCCAGTTTGTTGATTGTGTTGAAGTTGAGATGATTCAGCCGTCTGTGCCACAGCCAGCTGACTTCATTGCTGCTTGTAGATACAAGACAAGTCTCAGGAGAATTTCTTTGTTCCGGTCATGAAATACATATTTCCTTCTCTTTTCCCTCTTAGTAGTATCTGCTTGGTTTTCCTGTGCTTCACTGTGCATCCCTGTGCATCAAACTTGACAGAAAAACCGTTGTCGCATAATTGGCTAATGGAAAACAAGTTATGTTGCAGTCCTTGTACATATGAAACATTAGGGATTATAACATTTTTAGTTTTAAATGTACCATAACCTTTGGTTAGATCTTTAGAGTTGTCACCAAATGTTACTTGTGGGCCTGGACGCTCGATGTACTCCTGGAGTAGATGCTTTAAGTGGGTCATGTGCTTGGAACATCCACTGTCCAAGTACCATAGCATTCTCATCGACTCCTCAATGATGCGTCGTTCCCTTGCAACCTATGACAAAAATCAAAATTTAGATACCCAGTTTTAATTGGGTCCTTGTGGGTTAGACAGAGATTCTTTTACGACCCAGATCTGCTTGATGACTCAAATTGGGTCATTTGATCTTATGATCCTTCCAGCTGAGTCGATGTACACATTCTTTGTGTTCTTCGGTTGTTGCTGGTGGGGTCTTGATCTCAGTATTTTCCCAACTTGATTTCTTTGTTGATGTCCGGGTCTTTTTCGGTATCCAGCTGAGTACCCAGCTAAGACATTCCTTTGTCTCTGTTATCTCTTGTGATATCTCGGCTAGAACTGGTGCTTCAGCTGGTGATCATATGAGTGATATCCAGTTGGGTATCTCCTTTGATATCTCGGTTGATATCTTTCGACGTGTTGTTGATGTCGCTGGTATCTGAACTGTCCAGCCCATTGTCTTTGTTGAGTTTGAGCACGTTGCTGTCTGATCTGTTCTTGAGGTTGTCTCACAGCTGGCCTTTTTGATGCCTGCTATGTCCTCAATGGTCGTTGCTGAGTAGCTGGAATTGGATTTTCTTTTGCTCTTACAAACATTACCTTTGTTCCACTTGTGGAAGCAATATTTGTGGCATCCTTTGATCTATTGTAACCCAGTCCTGCTTTGAGCGCTGCTGGACGTTGTGCACTTATGATTTCGTCCATTGTTGTTGTAGCTTTGATGAGAGCTACCATCTTCTTAGATAGTACCTCTTCGGAATTTTTCAGCTCTATAACTCAGCTGACTTCTTTTCTGATTCAACTGTGGCCTTTTCCAATTATTCCATCAGCTGTTTCTTTTCGTAGTAGAAGTTTTTCATCAGCTGATCTTGTTTCACTATTTTGTCTTTTAGTGAGATGACCTCCTCTTGGAGCTGTGTTGTATCAGCTGCTTCTGATACCTTTTTCTTTCCCAGTTCCACCTTCAGCTCGGCATTCTTACACGTTATGATGTCAAGGATCTCTTGAAGCTCCTTGAAATCGTTCATAACCTTCTCTACTAAACTCTAATCAGGTAGCCCAAATTCCGTCTGTCTGTCCCATGAAGCATGTATCCCATTCAGGTTTATCATGAGCCATCAGTGCTTCTTCTTCTGAATATGAAAATGGCATGTTATCCTTAATTTTGTTGCACTCTGACTCCTCGTCGGCGATGTAGGCTCTTTTTCTATCAGCTGCCTTAGCTTTCAGTTGGTCTTTATCTTTCTTAGATAGTTTGGGATAGTCTAGCCTGTAGTGTCTAGGTTCCTTGCAGTTGAAGCAACCTTCGTCAGTTCGTTTGTCAGTTGACTTCTCATCAGCTGCTGCGTACTTGTCTCTGTAAGTTCTTGCAAACTTCTTGTACTCGCCCTTGCTGGTGTTGAGTCTGTTCTAGTTTTTGACCTTCATGGCTATCTCTTCAAGTAGCTCTTCCTTGCTCATGTCCTTCTTGTCCTTCTTTGAGGACTTAGCTGACTGCATGTATGTGGATTTTTTAGAATTAGCTCTGAACGCAATCTCCTTTGGTGCAGGTGTCAGCTCTCCATCATTTTGATTGTTTGAAGATTCTTTCATGGTAATCTTCAAGTTGTATTCGTTGGCTTTGAGTAGGAAGAATAATCTTTCAGTTGAAAGATCACCCAAGTCACTTCGACTTTGGTGTACCACCTTGTATGTGTTCCATTCAGCTGTGAGCGCTTGAAGGACTTTTAGGTTCTTTTCACGCTGGGTGTATTTCCTAGTTCTGATGGTTTCAATCTCTACCACGATATTTGAGAATCTGAGTTCCATCCCTTCGATGGACTCGTTGACAAGCTGCTTGAAGTTATCAAACTTCTGGCAGACAATCGTGAATTTATTTTCTTTTATCTCCTCCGACCCTTCGCATAGCTTGGCTAGGGTTTCCCACATCTTCTTTGCGGTGTTGCAGTTGATGATCTTGCTGAGGTAGGCGTTGGAGACTGTTGACGAGATGGTGTTCCTTGCGAAGCTGTCTAATCCAGCTTGCTTCCTTTCTTCTGAGGTATGTTCATTCTTTGGCTTGGGAAGGAGCTGATACGTTGGCTGTCCACCATCTTGAGCTGGAACAAGCTCATTTCCTTGTTTGTAAATGAGGATAGGTCCATATGTGATGACGTCCCACATCATGTCATGATGCGCACAAAGAAAGCTTTTTAATCTGAACTTCCAGATTGCATAATCATCGACTGAGAAGCTGGGAAGGTTCCTGTTAAGATAAGAATCCATGGAGATATGCACAGTATGAAATAATATGAGTTTTTCAAAAGAGGATCTGTTCAGTTGACCACTGACAGATTTTCAAGACAAATCTCTTGATTCAGAAACAGCGGTCTTTTGAACCACTGCTCTGATACCAATTGATGATCCCTGAGCTGGGTCTTTGGTGTAGGGGGGTGAATACACCAAAGATAGACTTTTAAAACTTTTTGAAAAGTTTAAAACAGAGTGCGTGAGCTCAGTTATGAATCCAGCTGAGGAAGGTCAGCTGGGCTAATAACTAAGTTGGTAGTGCGAAAAGTGGTGGTTTAAAAACTTAGCTCGTTTGCTTAGAAAAACTCAACTTGAAAATATTATCTTTACATTTTCAGCTTAATCAAGTTGTGCAATTTTCAGAAAGACACAGCTGTCTTTGGAGAGCAGCTGAGTGTGCAGATTCGATAAAAATGCAATGTGTCAATGGAGTTAGTACAATAACTGAAAATAACGAGAAAGAAAATAACACGAGATTTTACGTGGTTCGGAGTAACACCTCCTACGTCCACGACCAGATTCACTGGTAATTCACTGGTTTCCAAGTACCAAGCAACTTCACAACTCTAACCCGAGTTGTGTTCCAACAGTTTACGGGAACTGTCAAGCCTAACCTTTCAGTTTGCGGGTACTGAAAAAACCTTACAACCACTTGAATTTCGCGCTTCAAACAAGCGTTACCTTGACCTAACCTTTCTGGGTAAAGAGGGGTTTGGTTTGGGGTTCCAACTATGAACGAGATTTTACAATGAAGAACTTAGAGTTAGATGAACTCGTTCAAAATCTAGGCTTAAGATATACAATAATTTTTGCCTACAAATCAGACGAAAAACTGAGCAGTTTCTGGACTAGAAACACTTTAAGATAAAGTGTTCTTTGAACTATTTAGAACTGCTTAAGAGCTTTTGAAGGCTTGATGAATTCAGAAAATGAAAGCTTGTAGAGAGTTTTTCGTATCTGATCCTGAGGTTGAAGACGAGTATATATATAGGTAGAGATTCAAGACTAGCCCTTGGAGGAGCCGTTTGAATCTTACCTACTCTTCTTAAATTCACAATCTGCCGTTGGGCATTTCTGCACCTGTCTTCATCAGTGTCACATCCTAGGTTCTGAAGTCTAGGATGCTGATTTGGCAATCCCTCATTGGTCGAGGTATATTGACTTCCTTTGACACCGGGATCTCTACCTTTGGAGCTGGTTTTTGAATTTAGAGCTGGATTGGGTAAACTGACTTGAAGTGACGATTTCAGAGTTAGTTCCCTTTGTTCTGTACAGTGTTTAGTCGTTTTATGTTATGTTTTTAGGTTGTTGTTGAGTCGTGTTTTCGTGTGTGTGTGCATGTTTTCCGTCTTTTATTTCTCGTTTTTGGCTACCCTTGGTTGCTTTGGTGTGGTTTATGGTGGTTGCAGGTTTTGAAGAACTAAAAGGAGAAAACAGTGGAGTGATGGATTGTGCACAAGAAAGGAATAAGATTTGGCGTGAAGAAAGCAGCAGCCAGCGATCGCTGCCTTTGGGAGAGCGCCGAATTTGAGCGGTCGCTCAGTTCCAGCGGTTGCTCAGTTCCAGCGGTCGCTGGAATTGAGTTCGCAGATTTGGATCCAGCGAGCGCTGGAATTAAGTAACGCCTGCTGCGCGTTTATTTAGTTCAGCTAGGGTTCTGTATTTTGGGATTGATTCTCACTCGTCAGAAAACTTTTTTTAGACAACTTTTGAGTGTTTTTTTAGCATATTTTGATTTCATTATTTTGGTGGCTGCAAAAGACAAGATCGTGGTTTCGATTGTGAACATCATCACGAGTATTGTAAGGATTGCTTGTTTAATCTATTTCTTACGGTGAATTTGATGAATTCCTCTTGTAATTCTTCGATGCATTGTTCTTTGGATAGCTAACTTTTTATTTAGGGTTTAGATATTCAATTTAATTCTGATCATTGCTTGGTATATGTGAATTCTGTATTGATTGAATTGTTTGCTTTTATATTGAATAATTGGCCATTGTTCGATATTGTTAGGTAGTAGATGAGATCGATAGATGAATCTACTGCTCGATCATAATTCTTTCGATAATTAGATTGACCGGAAACGCATATCTAATCTTTAGTCTTAATCGTATAATTTAGTCTTAAAGGTTTAACGGATTGAAACGAGAGTTATTGATGTTAACCTTTTGTTGAAGTGGATTATGCGAGATTAAGTGAATTGATAATTTCCAAGCTTGGTGAGGAATTAAAGAGAAGAATCTAAGCCCTAATACTTTTTCCTCGTGCTTATTTCTTTCGTCATTTATTTGTTACATTGCATTTGCTCTTTTATTTGGTTCTTTGTTCTCAAATCATTGGTTTAGAATGTTTAGGATCGTTTTAATTTCTGTGTAAGTAATACTACGAGTATTTGCCCTGTTTAGCCTTCCTTGTGAAAGCGACTTGGGTTAGCTTGACGCCCTACATTGACCTCGTTCTCTTGCGAGTTAAGTCTAGGTGTCTAGAGTTGAAACATACAGCTGGACCAGCTGTGTCTTGAACTCAGCTCGATTAATCTTCAGCTTGATCCTGCTTTGTTTTGAACTTAGCTGATAGTTGACTCCTGCTGTGAACACAGCTGGATTTTCTGCTGTCTTGAGCTTCTGCTGTCTTCCGCTTCCTGAACCTGTAAACTTAGAAAATCTAGAGCTCAAACAGGCGAGCTGGAAAACACTACTTAGATTTATGCGATCATCTACTCGGTTGGAGTCAGTTGGGTTTTGGTATTAAATCAAAACTTTATAATTTTCCCAACACACATATATATATATATATGTATATTGGGCGGGGATAAACTTATTTTTGACCTAGTAAAACTTGAAAATGTTCTATATTTATAGAAATAACTAAAAAAATCGGGTGATTACATATATTTTCTTACACATACTTATATTGTTTGTAAAAAAAAAATAAAAATTCAACTTATCTCAGGCATCTCACGGTGAAGTACTAGTGAAATAATTTAAATCCGAGTGACACTTGAGTGAGACCGGTCTCTAATAAGAGATCGGATCCGAGTCGGGTCGACCCGGTCAATCCGGGTAAAACCCGTTGACCTTTTTTTAAATTTAAAATACAATTTATCTAAAAGTTGCAATTGTAGTTAACAAAAGTAATACTCCCTCCGTACGCGAAAAAGAGTCCTATTGTGTGTTGGACACGAGTTTTAAGAAAGCTGATAAAGTTGTTGTGAGTGGAATAAAAATACATTTTAAAGGGTAGTGCTAATGGCATGTTTAGTTGCTTAATCCTTGATTATCACTTGGTTGACTACTATGATGACTGTCCAAATTGAAGACATAAATTAAAATGGGCGCATCTGAAATTGAAGACAGAAATTGAAATTGAAATTTGGTGCCAAAAAAGCAACTTTTCATTAATTCAAAATTCCCACTAGTGGAGTGCTTTGTTTGGAGGGAAATTAAAACTATACCTAACACCCTAAAAACATCAATAAATACACCATTCAAGGCAGATTCAATTCATTACAACTAAAGTGCCATAAATACAAAGAGAAGTTGGAGCATGGCAGATGCAAGAAATAGGCCAAATCTGATAGATCAAGAAAGGAACAACGTGGCACAATGGCTCCTACAAAATAGCAGCAACGGTATTCTTCGATACGGAGCAAAAAAAGAAGCTAGAGAAAGATTTCAAATTGATATGGCGCATCTGGAAGGCGGCAGCTGCCCAACAAGCTTTGGGAAAACCTGTGCATGTGGTATCAATGATGAAAGGATCAAAACACAAAGATAAGTGGGTATTTGAAGAAGAAAAAGTCAGAAAATTATCAGTGCTAGAGAGATCAAGCATTAGAAAGATGTCATGTAAGCTTGGTGTTAGTAAAGGCTTGCTTCAGTGGTGGATCAAAGAGAAGAAGGTAAGGCCACATACTAATGCAATAAAACCATTTCTAACCCCTAAAAATATGCTTTGTAGACTGACTTGGAGCCCTAGTCAGCTAAGTTGCATTAGTGCAGATGGAAAAATACCTTTTCAGACCATGTATAACACCATACATATAGATGAAAAGTGGTTTAATTTAACCAAAACCTCAGACAGGTGCTACTTTTTGCAAGATGAGATTGAGCCACACATGTCATGCAAATAAAAAAGATTCATTCCCAAAATAATGTTCATGTGTGTTGTTTCTAGACCACAAACTGACATCTATGGAAAAGTCATCTTTGATGGAAAGTTTGGTATTTTTCCATTCACAACAGAGGAGCCAGCACAAAGAAATTCTAAAAACAGATTGAAGGGCACCATGGAAACAAAGCCAATTCAAGCAATCACTAAAGCTGTCATCAAGGAATGCATTATCAAGCAGGTCAGTTTTTTGCATCATTTTTACAATCAGAATGCATGCTCATTCATCATTTAGTGACATTTTCTAATCTTGAAAACTGCAGGTTATACCAACCATTAAAGCTAAGTGGCCTCTTGGTGCAAGCAAGCACATAATTATACAACAAGATAATGCCAAACCCCACATCAACAACAATGATCCAGATTTTCAACAAGCTGCCCAATCTGATGGATTTATCTCACCTGATACTAATGTCAATGGTCTTGGCTTTTTTAGAGCCATACAAACACTCAAAGATGAGAAGATGACTAATAGTGTAGAAGATTTGCTCAATAATGTGAAAGCTGCATTTGAAGAGTTTCCATCAAGTAAGTTAAATAATGTGTTTCTAACTTTGCAAGGATGCTACCATGAAATTATCAAAGTGAGGGCCAACAACAACTACAAGATCCCACACATGAACAAGGAGAGACTGTTTAGGCTTGGCTTACTGCCAGAATGCATTCAAGTTGAGGAGCAGCTTGTAAGGGACAGTTTGTATTACCTAAAGTTGCATGAAATTGAACAAGGGTCAATCTACAATAGTGACATGCTAGTTCAGGGACTCCAACAGATGGTTTTAAGAGATTAGTTTCTCTTTATTTCAGTTTTTTGCTTAGGGTTTACAGTGACAAATAATGCAAGGTCACTTTTTGAGTTGTTTGGAATGCAAACTATCCTTATTGTAGCTGTTTTTAGAACCACTTCAGTCTCTGCATTATCAAATATCATTATTTTTTGCATCTTTGACTTCTTAAGGGGTCCCATTTTTAACACTTTCACCGTCCTATTTCAACCTCAAAAACCAGGGAAATAATCACCTAGTGGTGGCATCAATAAGACAACATCAAGATTAGTATCAGTAGCATCACCAGCACACACAAAATCAATAGCATCACTAGCCCACATAACCGGAAGCTCATAAATGTAACACAAAATGAAACAACATAATCAATGGCATCACCAGCCCCCATTATCATAAATCAACAAATAAGAACAAAATCATCTTGTTACAGTAGGGTCAACACACTAGGGCACCAAATCCCTAGCATCTGCAGATATCAAATTTTCCGCTCATCGCTCCACTTCGTAGTTAGAATTGGCCGGCATTCTTCATCGGCGATGAAGCTATCCATGGCCATGAAAGCTTCAAAGCCAGATTCTGGCAGTATGCTTTCAGAGATTCCAGCCCATCGTAGATGCTTTTCCGACTCGAATGATAGATCACAGATCGAATCCTGGACTGTGAATGGTGTTTCTGTCACCACCATTTCAGATTCGATCTCAGATGTAGAGATTGGAATTGAATCTCCGCCGGTCGTTGTCACCAAGGATACATCAAAGAGATGATCGACGGCCGATTCAGAGAGTGGCAAACCATCCACAGTCGTTAACGGTGTTTCCGGCACCCTCTCGTAGGGGTGAGCGCGGTTCGGTTAACCGACCATTTATGGTATAAAAAAAATCAACCAAGCAGTTTTAAATCGGTTCGATTAACCACTAAAAATCATAAATAAAAACAAAAAACCGCTATAACGATTAACCTAAAAATCGGTTCGGTTAACCAATTATTCAATGGTTAACCATAATAAACGAAAGTTATAATTTTTTTAATTCATAGTATTAAAAATTCTCCATTCTAAAAAATATATATATTTCACGTAATTTATAAAATACAAATAATAAACTAATAAAAATAATAAAACCTTAACACATCTCATATACCAAGTATATATAATAATAGTGTAATAAAAGAGTAATTGCACAATCAAGCTACATTTATTATCAATTTAAGCTAATTGACAATATTGTGGAATAAAAAAAATTTAATGTCTAGTTTGGAAGAATAAACACATAGGAGAACAAATTAGTAATTAAATAAAATTGATTAAATGTAATATTTATATGATAGATAATAAAATTATAAATATTTCATGAGTATCGGTTCGGTTCGGTTAACCGCCGACTTCTATAAATAAAAACCAAAATTCTAACCGGTACCCTAAGTTTTTTAAAATTAGAAAAATTAACCGTATCGTCGGTTCTGTTAACTGTAATTTCGGGACGGTTTCGGTATGATTTGTCGGTCGGTTCGGTTTCTTCAGTTTTTTTGCTCATCCCTACCCTCTCGACCGAATCACTCTCCAACTTCCATGAAAAATTAGAAATCGATTCAGCGTGGGTTGCAATCGTGATCGATAGATTATCGTAATTGACAGACGAGTCGAAGAGAAACAAATTTTAAGAGAGAGACGGTGATTGAAAGTTGGCCATCAGATAGAATGAGAGAAGAAGCGAGTGAGCTATGGTTTTCAGAGGTTTCGATTTGGGCGATAAAATGAGAGAGGAAGCGAGAGACAGATGGATTGGGCTAGTATGGGGAAAATGGGTTAGGTTATTAGATTCAGGATTAGTGAGTTAATTGTGTTGGATTAATTGTTTGGGGTGGGTCCATCAATGGCAAAAATAGGTAAATATAGGAAAGTATGGAGGGTATCATAGTACAAAAAGTGGAGTATGACTCTTTTTTGTGTACAAAAAAAGGGGTAAGTAGGACTCTTTTACGCGTATGGAATGAGTAATTACCAAGAGTAAAAGTAAATTTTTTTCAAAGTACCAATTATCGTATATAAAAATAATATTTTTAAAGTAACATTTATCGAGATTAAAAAAGTAACAAGAAGAAAAGTAACATTTTTTCAAAGTATCAAATCGTAAATAAAAGTAATATTTTTTAAAAGTAACATTTGTCGGGATAAAAGGTAACAAGTGTCATAAAGAAAAATAACATTTTTTTCAAAGTAACAATTATCGTAAATAAAAGTAATATTTTTCAAAAGTAACATTTGTTGGGATAAAATTAACATAAAGAAAAGTAAATTTTTTTCAAAGTAATAATTATCGTAAAAAAGTAATATTTTTCAAAAGTAACATTTGTCGGGATAAAAAGTAACAATTGTCGTAAAGAAAAGTACTCTCTCCGTCCCGCCCATCTTGAGCCTTTACTGTTCGGCACGGAAATTAAGGAGAATGGTAAAAGATAGAAAGTGGGTAGGTTGAAGAGTTAATTATTTTCTTTATAGAAAATGGGTCAAGATGGATGAGACGTCCCAATATGGAAAGAGGCTCAAGATAGATGAGATAGAAGGAGTAACATTTTTCAAAGTAACAATTGTCGTAAACAAAAATAATATTTTTCAAAAGTAACATTTGTTGGGATAAAAGGTACTCCATCCGTTCTACTCATTTTGTCTGCATTCCTTTAAATGGACGTTCCACTCAATTTGTCAATTTCCCAATAAGAAAAGAATTTACCCTTCAAAACCCTTTAAAAGTGGTGGGACCTATCCACTTTTTATTTTTTTACCCTTACCCTTAATCTGCGTGCCGAACAATAAGTAGACAAAATGAGCGGAACTGAGGGAGTAATAATTTTCGTAAAGAAAAGAAACATTTTTTCAAAGTAAAAATTATCGTAAACAAAAGTAATATTTTTCAAAAGTAACATTTATCGGGATAAAAAGTACTCACTCCGTCTCGTTATTCTTGCCTTGTATTCCTTTTTGGGCTGTCCCGTTATTTTTGTCATGTTTCCATATAAGGAAATATGCTTCTATCACAAAAAGTTATGGACTCCACCACTTTCTATCTTTTTATACTTTAAACACCATTCTACTTAATACCCGTGCTCAAGAGAAATGAGACAAGAATAACGGGATGGAGAGAGTAATAATTTATGAGAAGAAAAGTATTTCCTCGGTCCCGCGATAAGTGACCACATTCTTTTCTGCACGGGTATTAAGGAAAATGGCGTTTAAAGGGTAAAAAAATAGAAAGTGATGGTGCCCACAACTTTTTGTGAGAGAAGCATATTTCCTTATAAGGAAAGTGACTACTTATCCCGGAACAATCCAATAAGGAAATGTGACTACTTATTTCGGGACAGACGGGTTAATATTTAGGGATTAATAAACTCTAATTGGAAATTAACAAATATTATTGGAAGAAATAAATTTAAAAAAAAAAAGAAAAAAAAGGATATTAGTACTCTTTGAAGTGTCCTCATAAGTCGCCGAATTAAAAAAATATGTATGTCAAACATGTGTAATACACACACCTATTAAAAAAAAGAGTTAATTTGCCTAAAATACACCACCTTTTTCGGATTTTAAAATTTAACATGTCTTTTAAAAATTCTCTGTAAATACACCATCTTTACATCCGTTTGAATTTTGACATGAATTTCAAAATCTCCAAATTTGCATTTGACGTGGCTACCGGAATTGTACACGTGGAATTTCTTTCCGATGAGAAAAAAGACGTCTTTAAAATTGTTACGATGGTGAATGAAATGACCTCAAATATTCTGAAAATTATACGATGGTGAACGAAATGAACCCTAATTTAGAGCCCCTATTCAAATTGTTAAAACGATATTGTTCCATCCTATTTATATAGCCACGCCAAATATGAAATGTCACCTCAATTAAAAAATGATACGTCAAATAAAAATTACCACGTCTGTCGCCGGAGGTTCTCGCCGTGTCAAAATTCAAACAGATGTAAAGGTTGTGTATTTACAGAGAATTTTTAAAAGTCATGTTAAATTTCAAAATTTAAAAAAGGTAGTGTATTTTAGACAAATTAACCCTAAAAAAAACTATCAAGCACGTGTATTCACGCGCTCGACTTATGCCTTGTGTAGGTGCATGGCGTGCACGCGCGCGACACGGTCTCATCAATGAGACGGAATGAGCCCGGTCTCATATTAATCCTATCCCTTGTCGCAGCAAAAACAATCTTTTTCCCGGATGGGATGCGATTTCTCGTCGTAGAAAAAGAAAAAGAAAAATAAAAATAAAAATTTGTGGAGACGTGCCAACCTATATTAATTAATTATTAAACTCCTTGCAACCAGTGTAGAACTGAACTAATTCTTATATCTTTTTATCGAAACCCTAGGGTTTTTGGATGAACTTTTCCTAAATTGTTGTTCGTTTATTGGTTATTCGGCAATGGGAGCAAGCCGGAAGTTGCAGGGCGAGATCGATCGAGTTCTGAAGAAGGTTCAAGAAGGCGTCGACGTGTTCGATAGCATTTGGAACAAGGTGTTTTGACCGCTCTTTACGATTTGTTTTCGAAATGCGCCTTCTTGCTGTGAACTTTGATTGAATTTGTGCTTTCCGTTGTTCAGGTTTATGATACGGACAATGCGAATCAGAAGGAAAAATTCGAGGCCGACTTGAAAAAGGAGATTAAGAAGTTGCAGAGGTATAGAGACCAGATCAAGACATGGATACAATCCAGTGAGATCAAGGATAAGAAGGTATTCTGCGCGGCAGAACTTGTCAGAATTTTGCTATTAGTTTCTTTTTTCCCCCTCTTGTATCTAGTCAATCTTGGTATTTTCTGATTATTAGCAAGATCTTCTTTCACAGAGTTCACAGAATTTCTTCCAGTTAAACTTATTTTAGTAAATTTTAGTGGCTATAATTAATAGGTGCCATTGCTATAGCTTGTCGATGCAAATTCTTTTAAATGCGTAATTCAAATTAAGTTAATGGAAACGTATAATTAGTTAGAAATTCTGTCTTAAAAAGAGAATACTATGATAAAGCAAATGGCTGTGAGAATCGTCAATGGTTTTGGGCTTTCATTTTAAATTTATTTCTGCAGTTCTATTAAAACATGGAGCTACTGTTTGTCGTTAACACGCATAGTAGTTGAAGTATTGGCCTACTTTCTAGATATGAAGACATCCTATAAGAAATATTTAGTCTTTAGGTGAAGTGTGAAGTTCTCGAGAATATAGTGAGTTAGCTTTAGTATATTTGTACTGTTACTTTGAAAAGGACTGCTTTTTCATTTTTATGCTTATTTTTTGTTTTTATTTTGTTGATATCGTGGGCAAATCTATTTCCCCCTACATAAGCAGGAAAATTTGAATTGTACATTCCTTTGAAAGGAGTTCATTATACTTTACTTACCCACCTGAAGTCACCTTTGTTGTGTATTCCTTGTCTGCAATTAGCATTTGCTAATTAATGCTAGGGGTATTCAAATATAGTTGCTATATTAAAATTTATATTACTGCAACGGCAGTGTCTTGTCTCGACATGGATTGCGATGACTACCTAGATACACAATTGATTTCTATAATTGACACTCTTGCATTATCAATAATAATTTTGTCTGTCTTACATCACCTGAACCCTTGAGTTCTAGTAGGTCTCTCTGATTCTAATTTTTCTTTGGAAAATAAATTATTTTAGTAAGATTTCATATCTCTTTTGCTCTAGTTACTAGACATTTGAGTAACAGTTATGTACTAGATTTTGGTGTGTATATCAGTCCTGACCTCTTATTTTTTGTTTTATTAAGTCTACAATGTCTTACTGGCTTCTTTTTGTTTTTTTCCTCTAAACTTTCAATATCCAAATTCATATGTTTTTAGAAGTATAATTAGTTGCAAAAGCAGTAGATACAGGCAGGCTCATGATATGCAGAGCTTAAGAAGCGGTTTTGTTTTGTAGCAGTGCAATCGCTTATAACATATTAACATGTTCAAGTTTGTCTTACTATTAGTTACTAAATCAACTATAGATTTTAGGTCAGGTCAACATAAACCATTAATTAAAACTTGCAGACAAAATAATTAGTTTATTCCAGCTTATTACTTTACAGAAGTTATGGTTTAACAAGGAAGTTAATTCTTTTAAAATATTGGATGCATTATGGTAATGTCACTTGATTACTGATACTTCTCAACCAGCACTCAGAGTGTGGGAGCAGATAATATATCTGACTGGTGACTTTGTGAAGTCTATTTGAACAACTGTTACTTATTAATTATTAAGTGATTGCTGGTTCTACTTTTAACAGTACTATTACATTACATATTTCTCATACATTTGTTCCACTTACCTGTTTTGGTTTTACAATACTCACTTTTGTTTCTATATCTCTATGCACTACTTTGTCGACGTAAATGTGCATTGTTCTCCTGTGGTATATCCAGTCATATTTTATTTTTGGCTTTTGTTTAGCTGAAATTAACATTATCTCTGCTATTCTTTTTCCGGATGTTGACAAGTGATTTTCTTCTGATACTTGTTGACATAGGTTAGTGCCTCTTATGAGCAGGCTCTTATGGATGCTCGAAAGCAAATTGAGCGTGAAATGGAACGATTTAAAGTATGTGAAAAAGAAACAAAGACAAAGGCATTCTCAAAAGAAGGTCTTGGCCAACAACCTAAGACGGTAGGCACCAACACTGCTGTTTTGCTCTCTGTCTTTATCCATAATTACAGGAATTGGAGGTGGACAAGATCATTGAGGAAATGTAATTTGTTAGCAAGTGCAGTTAGATAACCTGTCATGTGAAATTGTGAATTAGAATTGTGTTCTATCAAATGGATAATTTTTTTTATTTGAAGTAAAACAGCACTCAGAAAAAAAGATTTTTTATTTCTCTATATTATAAATGGATACTGGGGAGATAATTGAGCACATGGGTATTTAAGTTACTATAAAAATGTGAAGATTGGAGTTGTTGGACTTCCATTTAGTGTATTCTAACATCTTTGAGGTTGCCTGCATGTTGTTTATTGCTGTAGGATCCAAAGGAAAAAGCTAAATCTGAGACGAGAGATTGGTTGAATAATGTGGTATGTCTCGGAACACTTCTTTTGCTTGAGCATGTAAAGTCGTCAGATGCATTTCTTTTGGAAAACACATATGCATTCATCAGATGAGTTATAATTTATTGCATGCATCATTAGAAATGTGCCGAACCCTTCTTATAGAATACAATGAAATACATTCTTGTTTTCATTACAGTTTCTTAGACATCAATCTTTTCATTTCTCTCCTCAGAAGCTCCAAAGTCATTAAATGATTGCCTTGTCTTTTGCCATTGCTGATTGTTTTCACTTTAACTATTACTAACACTTGATTTTCCTGGTAATCTGGGGTTTCTCTCTTATTTAGTTTATGAATGCATGTCAACATGACAACATTTATATCCCATTTTCAAGGTCTGCATATGAAGTGTCACAAAATTTCAATGAGTAGAAGTTCTTTGAAGATCTATTATGGAATTATATTTACCTTATGTAGTTCTCTGGAGTTTGTTAGAGTTAGATTGCTAATTTGAAGGTACCTTCATTACACTGTATTGCCATTTTAGGTTATGGAGCATTATGTAATGGTATTCCAAAAAAGAAATGCAAGAATTATCATGATGTTTGGCATTATGTGCTATGTTCTTAATGAGCTGTAAATGATTTTGAAGATGTTATCCTGTTGAGTAGGTCAGTGAGCTGGAAAATCAAATTGATAGCTTTGAAGCTGAAATAGAAGGACTTTCAGTTAAGAAAGGGAAGACAAGGCCACCCAGACTGGTACGGAAATGAAGGACACCTTAATTTTGTGAAACTAACTTATGCTTGCATAATGCGAACTTCTTTTGTTTTTTGGTAGACACATCTGGAGGCATCCATCACACGGCATAAGGCTCATATTATGAAGCTGGAATTAATTCTAAGGCTCTTGGATAATGATGAATTGAGTCCAGAGCAAGTCAATGACGTGAAGGATTTCTTGGACGACTATGTTGAAAGAAATCAGGTCCTTCTAACTAAACTTTTTCTGTGCTTCCTGTTTCAAGCTATTTTTTGTTATGCCATCCATGAAAATATTTCATTTGTGTTATGCCATCCATGAAAATTACTTATTAAGCTTGATCGCATGGTTTTTGGCTTCTCAATCTTTTAATTGTTTGTGATTTGAGAAATGCTGGAGTTTTAACACCTTTGTTCTCGTGTCGTCTGTTTGGTTGTTGATAATAATGTATATATTAAGGGAGTTTTGTTATATTTTCTTGTATTGTATATATGGCAGGAGGACTTTGATGAGTTTAGTGATGTTGATGAGCTTTACAGTTCCTTACCTCTAGATAAGGTGGAGGAAGATCTGGTTACTATTGGTCCTCCTGGTCTTGTTAAGGTAAATGCCTTCTGTTCCTACAAATTGATGACATTAAACAGATGACTTTGAGAAAGCTAATTAGAATTTGAAATTGTGCCCCTAATTTCAATTGTGGTTCTTATATATGAACTGTAATTAGAAGGGGATGTTCATTCCTTTTCTTCTAAGATGTAATTGATAGATTGGAGCAGAGATCCATATCATCTTTTATTTGTTATTGGCAGGGAGTCACTGCTTCCAGTGCAGTTATAACTATGAAAACTTCTCTGGCTGCAACACCCGTTCAAACTTCAGTATGTTCGTTGCAAATCCTGCATCTTACACTACTCAGCAACTCATGTCCTTTCCATTTCTGTGCCCTAGAAAAGAAGTTATCTTTTCTATGTTATGTTATTCTATATAGCTGCTTACTTTATAAGCTACCTGCTATGGAACACTAAGCAAAAGTTTTGCCCATTTACTGAAAAATTGTGGAACTCTACAGAAAGATATTCAAGGTTTGCGTGTTCAAAAATTTTCTAATAAGGTGCCGGTGAAAATGTTTTAGACTCCATATTAATTTATTTTTTCATATCACTTGAAGCGGTACCTTTATCTGAGCTATGTAAATATTTGGTACTGTCTTGCTGTATTTTCTCATTGTTAGTTATGCAAAGAATGGAAAACTCGTATATAATTCTTCTTGTTTACACTGGAGAATATAAATATCCACTATTATTATCCATGATGTCAAAATTAATATGTTAGTTGAGTAGTCTCTTTTGTTATTATTCATGCTAAGAGGACCTTATATTCCCTTGATGTTAACCAAAATGTTTAGGCTGATTATTCTCAATATTTTATTTCATTGTACGAAGGATAATCCAGTTTCTAAATACTCTTTCTTTCTTCATCTTTTCTCTTTTAATTTTTATTTGTTAGTCACAGTGAGGAGTGGAAGTTCTTTGCTATTGCACAGAATGTATTCTGCTTTTAGATTAAAATTGTCCAGCAGGGTTTTGAAAACATTGTGAAACCCCTGAATATATAAGCTATGACTTTTTATATGCTTGCATCGTTTTATTTTATATTTTTTACTTTTTTACTTCTGATTATTTGAAGTCTTTTCAGTTATTTCTACATATTTTATGCTGTAATTGGCATTACTGCTGTGGTATAACTAGATGATATCCTTTCCAGGCAACAACCCCAACTACCATCCATGTTCCTTCCACCCATGACCCAGCTGATGAAACAATTTTCCAGGACGATGGAGTTGCAAGAACCCCACCTCCTAAAGGTAGTGGCCTAAGTCCTTCTGCTCCACAAACACCACCAGCAGGTCTTGCAACTCCTGGCATCGCAAGTTAGTTAACTGAACTTTGAATGGTCAATTAGATTATTTCTAATTCCTAGCCTGAGTTCCTAGTTGTTCTTTGCAATAACTAGGTGTTGCCAGCGTGTCATCTCCTGTAGCGGTGCCAAGTGCTACAAAAGAAGAGGAGATTACAAATTTCCCTGGTCGTAAATCATCACCAGCTCTTGCCGAAACTGGATTAAGGGCTATTGGCAGAGGTGGGTTGCCTAGTCAACCGGCTTCTAGCATCCTTCCTACGTCTGGCAATACTATCTCTAGCAATGGTGGCCTTGGTACCATTCCCTTGTCACCTGAAATGGGGAAAAGAAATATCTTGGGATCTGATGATCGATCTGGGAGTAGTGGTATGGCACAGGCTCTTGTATCTCCTCTAAGTAATCGAGCTGTTTTGCCACAAGCTTCAAAGTCAAGTGATGGGCTTGCATCATCCGAGACTGGACATGTTAATGATTCTACAGTTGTGGGCAGCAGAATTTTTAATTCTCCTGTTGTTCCTAGTATGCAATGGCGGCCTGGAAATTCCTTCCAAAACCAGAATGAGTCGGTATGTTGAATAGTTCTGTTTCCATGTTTGTGGTACAGAGTGAACCTCCTTTCAGCTCTTTCATACACATTAAACAATTGAATAAAAATGAAATTTTATATCCTTTCCTCACCCTACCAAAATTGGATTCTTTGTTAAAGCTAAATTTTCCACATGAGATGATGTGATATAAGATCCTCATAAAGTGATAAGATTAGAACATCATTGTGAGGAATTTGGACTCATAAATGTTGGTGATACAACTGATAGTTTTCAGTAGCAAAACTTTAGGTTGAGTTTCAAGACTGAAATAAGGAACAATTGAACTTATGAAAAATGATTAAAAATAAGAAAAGTGAGGCTGGCATGGAAATGCTTGTATTAATGATTCACATAATGTTTGATACCTTTAGCCATCCAAAGGTCGGACTAACATCATGCATTGTGTCGCACTCTTACCATTTTAGATGGTATAAAATAAAGCATCTGACGCATGATTCATATTGTCTATTAGTTCTTGAGTCATGTTTATGACTTCAATCTCACACTTGGAGCAAGTTTCATATCATTTTCTCTACCCATTAGATCTGTAAAATTAGTTTTTGTACTGTGTTTAGGGCCAGGTTCGTGGAAGAACTGAGATCGCACCTGATCAAAGGGAGAAATTTCTACAACGGTTTCAGCAGGTACAGCTGCAAGGTCAGCTGGGTATGCCTCTTGCTGGAGGAAAACAGTACTCCGTACAGCAGCAGCAAAACCTTCTCTTACAGCAGGTACTTTCCACTTTGTTTTTCACCTAATGTTTTGTTTTCTACTTTTTGTTAAAGCAATTTCAGCTTGTGCATCGTATGTCTGTCTGTGGATGTTTATCGTAAGTTTTACCTGCTTTGAGTGTAACAATGGTCTCTTATAAATTAGAACAGTGCCATTACATGATTTTTTGCACCAGAAACTCTCTCTCTCTCTTGTGTGAGAGTTGTCATTTCTAGGAGAACTCCAGCTATATGGATATTTACATATCTTTCGTCATCATCCCCATCTCTATCTTATGTAGAAAACTGAGTCTTAAGAGTTTTCCCCTCATAAATGTACCATCAATAAATGGTAAGCTGCACTTGATAATGTTGTTAGTTATTGACAGGTAGAAAAGATCGCCAAGTCTTTCACGTTGCATATCATTGAGTGGATTGACAAATTTTGCATAAATCATTACACCTAATGATAGTTGTCATGTGTGTCATTATAGTAGATGGTTCCTTTCAGCTGTGCCAATTAAGTGGTCTATTAGATGTTGCATTTGATTGCTAATGGCCAAAACTTAGCAAGTTTTGTAGGAAAGCATGTTCCTTCCTGTCTTGGATATGTATTTGATCTTAATGGTTGCTTTGCCTCTGTAAGTAGAACTTCGTCTGCATATCCATGGACCATAGTGATCTATATGCTACAGCGAGACACTGAAGCACAATATTGCTGAGAAAAAGTGTAATATTGGTCCAAACATCCTATTATGGATAGCATTATTTATTTAAGTTTCGACTGTATTCTGAAAATTTTCTGTGCATTGCATTTATTCAGGTCGTTGAAACTTGTTTCCTTTTATTACTTCTCTCAGTTCAATGCTCAAAGCTCATCCATCTCACCTCAACTTGGATTGGGGGTTGGAGTCCAAGCTTCAGGTATTAACAGTGTAACATCTGCTTCACTGCAGCCACAGACAAGTGCAGTCCACCAACCAACTAATCAGCAGACAATCATATCTTCAACACCTAAAGATGCAGGTACTCGTTACTTGTGTTATACAGTCTGACTTTGACTGACAGTATACCCAAGGGACTTATATGCTGGAGAATGAAATATTAAAGATGGGTTTCATTGTCATGTTTGTAGACATGATAATGGTGATTGAAAACTTGAGTGATTTTGTCTGGTCCAGAGTGATGGAACTTATGGAAGTATATATAAGCTGCTAAATTCCCTAATCTTTACAGTCAATCAAAAGTCTGTTATGATATCCCCTCAAGAAAAAAAGAATAGTCTGTTATGATAGCAAAACAGTAGCAAAATTAGCTTCTTTTCTCTCAACATTTTTCGTCATTTTTATATTCAGAAAATAGTAACCATATTAGATGAACTTCTTATTAATCCATCAAAATCCCATTCTTTGCTCTCATTCACTCCGAGGAAGAATATATTCTCTCTTTTCCTCGTGGTTCCGTTTGTGATTAACTTGTATGGTAATGTGTCAATCAATTATCTGAAGTTGCCACTTGCCTTTAAAACCGGGTTAACTTGTACTCCCTCCGTCCCCCAAAAGTATGGTTAGTTTGCTATTTTGGGACGTCCCCCATTAGTATGGTTTGCCATTTTAGGACATGACCCCACTAACTTTCTAATATTTTAAACCTCACAACAAATCAAATAGGTTGGTCCCTTACTCCATTCAAAATACATCTACCCAACCCTTTCTTAAAACCTGTCCCGCTCTCCCACAACATACTTTTGGGGGATGGAGGGAGTACAAGCTTATATTCATTCATTTTGTAGTTGTCACTTTAGGTTTATGTGACTGCATGATCTGTATTATGAAAAAACAATTTTTAACCAATCTTTTCACTGTAAAGAAATGAGCTGTAGCTAGAATACATTTTCGGATGGAGAAAATGATCTGGACCTGCATAGCACCTTTTGATGGTTAATAAAGGGATGTAACATTTGATTTCATATTGTAGATCCACAACCAAATTTTTAGTGAAACATAAAGGTTGTCTGAAGGCAGTTACTGTTTCTGGTTCTGGTATCCTAACTCTGATGGTGAAATCTTTTCATATTTACAGAAACAGTTCTTAACAAAGTTGAGGAAATGCAGCAACAACAGTCCCTTGCGGAAGATGCTTCTGCAGATTCTGCTGTTAACTCTGGGCCTGGAAAAAATCTTGTTGCAGAGGACGAATTGAAATCTCCTTATTCTGTAGATGCTGCAGTATGTGGATGATTTTTATTTTCCGTTTTTAGAAATTTGTTTGTGAATCTTGTCTGATTTATAAGGAAGGTGTGGTAAAATTCTGTTTTTTAAGCAAAGGTGTGGTAAAATTCAATTTGGCTTTTTTGGTAAATGGTTTCAGTGTATAGGTCATGGTGGTGCTTGTGATTTTTTACCCTGGACACTTGAAAAGATTACATTTATGTAGTTAGTACAAAGTTGCAATAGATGAACCTTCCCATTTTTTGCGATACAATTTTGATTATCTGCAATTTTCTACAAGCAGGCTGCGGTTGTTTCTGGGTCTCTTGTTGAGCCTTCTCAAGTGACACGGGAGATAGATCTATCTCCAGGGCAGCCTTTACAATCAGCTTCATCTTCTGGAAGTTTAGGTGTTATTGGTCGAAGAAGCGTATCTGACCTTGGTGCTATTGGGGATAACATAAGTGCATCAACTGCAAATACTGGGGGAATGCATGATCAGTTGTATAATTTGCAGATGCTTGAGGCTGCTTATTATAGACTTCCTCAACCTAAGGATTCAGAACGCGCAAAGACCTATACTCCAGTATGTAACTTATTTTTTTCATCTCTTTCTCTATTCATAGCTTGTTCCACTGTCCCACTTTCCTGCTTCTGATATGTTCAGAGACATCCGGCAGCAACTCCTCCAAGCTATCCTCAAGTACAAGCACCTATTGTTAATAATCCTGCCTTTTGGGAACGTCTCGGTGCAGATACTTATGGAACTGACACTCTGTTCTTTTCATTTTACTACCAGCAGGTTTCACCTCTTTACTTTTTGTTTAGATGTCCTGCTCCTTATGGTCATTTAATGTTCTTGGTCTTGTTCTGATGTTTCTGATACCTGCAGAATACCTACCAGCAATACCTGGCTGCTAGGGAATTGAAAAAACAATCTTGGAGATACCACAGAAAATACAACACATGGTTCCAACGGCATGAGGAGCCAAAAGTCGCTACAGATGACTTTGAACAGGGAACATATGTGTACTTTGACTTCCATATTGCCAGTGATGAACAACATGGATGGTATAGTTTACTATTGCCAATTCTATTTTCCTATAATGCTGGGTTCCTAATTGTGCCTTATAATGCTATCATGGTTTTAAAAGGCGTTTTCGAGGCGCGCCTCATGACGAGGCGGCCCAAAATCGCCTTTGAGGCGGCGCCTTTGTGGTGCCAATACAGGCGTACGCCTCGTCTCCGTCGAGGCGCTCGAGGTGGCGTGAGGCGGCAGCCTCATTTTCAGCAGAAAATTGCCGTGTGTTTTAATTTTCTGGGCTCAAATTTTGGGCTCAATTCTTATAGAAACACCATGGGCTTAATTTATTAAAGCTTAAACTTATATGGGCTTGTAATTTTAAGCCCAATTTAGGTGTAAAATTAGAAAAAAAATCCCTAATTTGGCAAAATAGCTGCTGCGCAACGTATCTCCCTCTCCCTCGTTTCTTCTACAGCTCTCCCTCTCCCTCAGTTTCTTCTCTCATCTGTCAACGTCTCTTTCGCCGGCGGTTTCAAGGCAGCAGCGGCAAGTCATCGGCGGCGGCATCAGCAGCATCGGCAACGTCTCTTTTGAAATGCCCCCGAAATTTAGGGACTTTCACTAAGTTTTTAGCTAATTAAGAAAGATAATGGCTACTTTGATTGAGTATAAGACTTTGATTTGGGATCTAATTCGTGTGTTTATGTGATGTTTCTTACTTTCCTGTGATTTTATGTGTTTTGATGTTATTTTATATATTTTTATGTATTATTATATATATTATATATTTTATATATTTTAAATTTTGAGGCTTACGCCTTGTGGTACTAGGACAAAACGCCTCGGGGCTTAAAAACGCCTTTTAAAACCTTGAATGCTATGATATTATTTGGTACTTCTTCATGCACTATTTTGACTCAGAGATCCTGATTGCTCATTATGTTCCCTGTAACCCTTATTTACTCTATTATTTTTTAGTTCTATTTGTTCCTATCTTTTTGTACCTTACACTTTAATTATGAATACCCGCGACCATTCTTTTTCTTGCTTTAGTTGTAGGATCTGCTCATCATGTTGTTTGCTCATTGTTCTGCTTCGACATTAGAATTTGAAAAATTGGAGCTTTAGGAAGTCAGTTTTCAATTTAGATCATCAATGTATAATGTTTTAGCAATTAAGCTTTGTGGGATTTATCTCCATGTGATGTCTAATGAGCGTGTAGTGTGATCTAGGTACATTAGCATATGAGCCCTCCCATAAGTTTCCTTCTCTTTTGACCTCTCTAATACACCCATTCAACCTTTTTGCTCATTAGATATTACTCAATATCATTTAACTTCTGTTTATATTGTGGGTTCAGTTAGACTACTGAGGATTGTTAGAAGACAGAGAAATCCCCTAAATGTCCAGTAAAGCTGTGATTGTACTTACCATTATAAGATCGTCTTACCACTAATATTCTAGTATTTATAACTGAAGTTCCTGAGTTTTTGATTGTGTTTTTTCTGCAATGCACATTCTAATACAATCAATGGGTGGGTGAGATTACAAATTGAATTTAGTATATTGGTGATGGTAGTTTTGTAGGTGTTGACTTTTGGGTGAAAATGATTGATTGTTTGTAGCTGACTCTTAAGTTCTAGGTGTGAAAGCTACTGGGGTTTCTGTGGACCTAAAATCCCTAGCTTGAATGGTCTTCGGATAGAGGCAGATCATCTATTTTAATTTGTTGTTGCAGTGTTTAAAAGGCTGGATAGCTAGCTAATGAGCTGCTTTTGTTCTGGAAGTTAATAAGTTGTGTTCTGCCAAAAATGGCTGATACTTTAAGATGTGCAACAGAAAATTTGTTTGACCTGAAAATGATCTCTGGAGAATCTTGAATGTTTATTAGTACTAATTTCTTTCCATCTAAAGGCAATATCGAAACCTTAACTGCATAAAACTTAGCTTGCTGGTATAAGGTGGCATGTTTCCTTGAAAGTGGTGTAAAGCTTGTCATGTGGTGGTCTTTCTGACTGAACTTTGGAGGATTACAATTTAGTTCTTAGTCTTAGTTGTAAGAAAAGGAAGGAAGTCGATAACCTGATCCAGCACCTTGAAGTTTAAGGATAATAAAATGTGGTGAATGATTATATACATTGCCAAGTGAATGATTATGGGAAAGCAAGTATTTAAATTATCACTTCCCTAAGAAAAGATTCTTAATGATATATGATCTCTTATTGATCTAGGATATTGAGAATATTTTCTGTTGGCTAAATTAAATATTTTGGACAAGCTTCAGACCGAGAGAGAGAGCGAGAGAGAGACTAGCCTAATATTTCTTCGGACCATGCATTTAAGTGTTTCTTCGACTTCTTACATATTCGACCTCTCTTTTTTGCTTTCAGTAACTCCTGTTTCTTTTTTTTTTTCACTCAGGTGTCAGAGAATTAAGACGGAGTTCACTTTTGAGTACAGTTATCTAGAAGATGATTTAATCATATAAACTGATTTCCTGGATAGTTGTTTCATCATGTATTACGGTGACCATCTGAAAGTAGGTCTCAGCTGGTGTCTCATTCAGTTATAATGTAATATTAGAATGTCAATTTGCTGTTTAAATTTGTATCTGGTGCTAAGATGCTCAAAATTATACTCATTGTCATGGACTTGGTACAAATTGAAATTAATGATGATTAAATGATTTTGCTGCCTTTCCTGATACTAGTTAAGGAATAGTCCCTGATTTTGTGTGGCAGTGTTCGATTTTTTTCTGTTAGATATATTAGGATTTCTAAAATCATCTTCTGTAACTCATGTAAATTCCGATTGAGAATAGTGAGCTTGTTCGGCTCTATGTTCACCTGTTGCTAAAGATCAAAAGTCTCTATGTTCAGCTTTGATATCATCATTGGTACTCATTAAAGTCATTGTCATGATTTTATTCTCCTGTCTGTTGTTACCGATATGGTTTTGGATCCGATTCTGGACTCGTCGTACGGATTCTGATCCGTGTGATAGTCTCTAACTCTCAAGGCAAAAACTCCTGTACAGCCGGCCGATCCGCCCGGTCAATGTTGACCGGTCAATGGTCAAAGTTAACTTTTTTTTTTTTAATTTTGATTTTTTTTGAAGAGTCTAGCGAGGGGAGCCGAAGGCGTTGGAGCGAGCTAAAAAATATTAATGTTGTCACAATTATTATCTATAAATTAAAATCAGAGCTGAAGGCGGAGAGGGAAAAAAATGTAAAAGTCAATTGTCAATTGTTAACTTTTGATCGATTAATGCTGACCGAGGCGAGGCGGGTCGGGTTGGGTTGGGCGGGTCGGATGTGCAACCAGCTGCACAGAAGTGCAACTCAACTCTCAATCTAGTTTTTATGTTTTATCTGGGGCAGTTCTTATGGACATCTACTTTCACAAAGAACCAATATTTTGTGCATAATTTGATCGATTTGAGATCGGGATTTTCTATGGGACTGCATCAAGGTCAGATTTTTATTTTAATTTCAGCGAAGTTAAAATTTTAGTCATTATGTGCTTAAAAAATAAAATTCTCAAGTTATTTATTACATTTTATATAGTGTCAGTCGATCATAAAATACATAATTTGGCCACAACAAAAAAAAATTATTAATATTAGCCACTTTATGGTGAAGAAACAATAATACCCTTAAATGGAATTATAATAAAAATATAAAAATAAATGAAAATCTGAGTTCTACATTATGTGAATTGCAACAGTCGTGTGAATAGATCTGTTATGGCCATCGAGCATTAGTGTAAAATACATTGTTACGCGAATCAATTTGTTCACGTGTTTGTATATTTGCAGGTTCGTGCATCGGGTATAAAATGTAGCGATGCTTGTTGATGGAAATCACCATTTTTACTAACGATGCTTGTTGCTTGAGGTGAGAATGTGCGATAATGCGAATGATGATGCGCAAATGCACGAAGACCCGAATCAAGAGGCAATGAGCGAACATGCGAATCTGAAAGGGTATTTTGGTAAGAATGACTAAAATAATACTTGCTTCATCCCGCTAATTATGGCTCATTGATTTGGACACATGATTTTGGAAGAATGTATAAAAGATAGAAAATTGGTAGGTCCATATTTTTAGAAAGGTTAATTTTTGTTATTTTAGGAAATGAGTCATTATTAGCGGGACACTCATCGGGTCCGTAATGGCAGATTCTTCCCTTCGACGGCGTGGCTTGGGAGGTTGTCGCATTCTTCTTTCCCTACCCCTTCCCCTTTGTTGGAGGCGGCGAGGGAGGGGGGAATCTTGCTCCTCTTGCACCTCTTCTTTTTCTTCATCATCATCGTCATTCAAATTGAAATCTCTATAATGATGTGCATCGGGCGGTGTTTCGACTAAATTAATCCTAAAGTCGCTCGCAATTAAACGAGATCACAGTAGATTAAGCAAGCCAACCTAAGTATCGTCTCACAAGGAAAACTTAACAGGGAAATTATTGTATTGCCAAAGAAAAGAAAAATAAAGCAGTAAATCGATAGGTTTTGATCGTTCACTAACCTAATTATCGATTTATTAACTAGGCGATAAGAGAAATTTAACATGAATTAAACCCTAGACATGAATTAAAATCTAACATAGCAAAAGCATTAAATGATCCTAATCTTAACATTAATTCAATTAAGCAAATTAACGGAGCGATTATAAGCATGAATGAAGAACGGAAATCGAAATAACTCACAAATGTAATCGAAATTGACGAACACAATAAACTGGAATTCAATCTGAAAGTTGCGATGATTGTAGTCTCCGATCAACGTAATTGAAATTACAGTACTTAAATTACTAGCTAGAAATATCCGAGAGTAAACTAGAAGAAAAACCCTAAAGAACTCTAGAAAAACGAAATGAATAGTGTCTGGAACAGTGTGTGATCTGAAAACCCTCGCTCGCTATTTATACATGCGACAAATTAATTACGCTCAACGGTCGCTCCTAGGCTCAGCGACCGCTGAGCGCACTTAGTCAAGCCCGCTAAAAATCTGAACTCAGCGGTCTCCTAGTGTGAGCGAGCGCTGAGTTCCTTCCCTGAATTGACCTACGCTATGGACTCAGCGGTCTCCTAGGATGAGAGACCGCTGACTTCTTGCCCTTTACGGGCTCAAGCGCTGGACTCAGCGGTCGCTCAAGTGCAGCGACCGCTGACTTCTCGCCCTGTAATGAATCGAGGGCAAAACATCTTGAACTCAGCGGTCTCCTAAGGTGAGGGACCGCTGAGTTTCACTACGCCAAAAAGTCAAAGCTGTGGTGAAAGTTGATCGAGCATTGGTTGCCTTCGTCGTTCTCGAGCAAAAACTACATTTTCGACTGATAGCTCAACAAAACATCATTAGAGCATTTTAACTTCAAAACAATGCGAAATCTAGCAGATGACATAAAAAACGCGCATGCAAAATATCCAAAAATGCAACAAAAAACTAACGCAATAGGTAGCGTTGAGTGAGCTTGATAGCGACTGGGGGCTTCGAAAATTGATGAAACGCGTTGCCCGGCAAGGACAAGGACGAGAACGGATAGCCACATGCGAAAATTGTTTGAATGAATTGTAGGTCGGAGTGGATGGATTTTGAGAATTTGGTATAAACGAGAAATCGGGTTGTGAAACGAATCAATTATAGAATTGTTGGTCTTTCTCTCCTATTTTTCAAAAAAAAAAAAAACAAATGTGAAAGAAGATTATTGAGAGTTGGAGAGGAGTTTGATTTGAAGAGGAGTAAAGATGAATTTGATGTGTGATTTGAGGGAATGAAAAGGTTGAATTTATAGTAGAAGGATGGATTGTAGCCATTGGAAAAGCTGTTGTTTTTGTTGTTAATTTTTTTTTTTAAATATTTCGAATTTGATTTAAAAAAAAGTGAAGAAAATGCAGCAGCTGCCACGTGGAAGGGAGGAGGAGGAGAGACCGGGCGAGAGGCTGGTCTGATTTGCGACAGCGGTTGCAACCTCTCGCCGATTACCAACGGGGGGCAACCTCCACGCCCGGTCGCTCGGGGCGAGACCAGTCTGCCGCTCCCCCGTTCTGGATGGTCTTAGTGAATATATTATCTATTGAGAAATTGTCCAATAATTTATCCTATAAATATTACACTTCTTTTCGGTCCAATTATTTAGGATAAGGGTTAATAAAAAATAAAGATATAACAAGTATATTATGCAACACCAGTTTTCCATCAGAAAGTTGTATGATGCTATGAGAGGTACATTTCAAAAGGCTTAGTGGAGTAAGATAATCTATAACCACTTGGCTCCTCCTAAGTGTGTGTTTATTATCTGGCTGGCCATCTTGGGAAGATTAGTTACTTGTGATCATCTTCAGAAAATTGAAATTTTGGTTGAGAAGGAGTGTATTCTATGTGGAAAAGCAAATGAAAATCTAAACCTCCTCTTTTTTTGCTTGTGAGTATTCTGATCAACTTTGGCAGATGCTAAATCAATGGAGTAGCATGCAGAATAGAACCAACAATTGGGAATCTGATAAGGTTTTCACGATGTCTCAGTGCAGATCTAAGACCGGTTGACAGAAGATGTATAGAACTGTTGTCACAATTGCAGTTTATCAAATTTTGATTGCTACGTGTTGTAATAGAGAACCTCACATGAAATGTATGCATAAATCATAGCTGTAAGAAGGTGAGGATGAGATTGTGAGTTTAGCTGCTGGATTCCACGCTTTGGTTAAATAAAATTTCTATTTACCCAAAAAAGAAGAAGATAGAAAGTAGTAAAACTCACACCCATTTTATATGAGAAAGTGATTTTCTTGTTTGGACTGTGCCACTTCGAGTGAGACGACTCAATAAAAAATATGTGCCACTTCAAATGGGATAGAGAGAATACAACTTCATCCATCCTCTAAAATTGTGATCTTATTACTATATCAGGTTGTCCCTGAAAATTGTGTTCTTTCTTATTTTGAACATTACCCCACTTATAAATTTAAATTTCTAACTTTATTCACACTAAATATTTACAAAAAAATCTATCCATAAGCCCGCAATTACACACTAATACACAAAAGTCATGAGACCCTTTCTCCACTCAAAATACTTTTACCAAACACATTTTTAAAATACTTGCTACTCTTTATAATTTTTGGAGCCAGAGTGAGTATAAAATAAATAAAATGCAAAAATATATTCAAATGTCTTTATTAGATTCATTCTTTGATTTTGCTGCTCCATCCCAAAACTACAACCTAGTCCCCATCACATAACTATTCACCTCACTAAAGTCATTATCAACCTTTATCTGCCATAATAAAATTCCATTACATTTCTATCATCGTCGTAGCGCGTTGGCTGCCAGCTGCCAGCTGCCTAGTCAATCTCCATCTCCGCCGCATAAACAATTGAAATTGAAAAACAAATACTCCAATATTCATTCCTTCAAAGTCAAGCAAGACTGCAACCCACCACCTCCCTTTTGGACCCTTTCTCTTCCTTGGTTTAGATTCCCTCAATTTTCGCCTGCTAGCTTGCTGAATTCCATTTCCATTTCCATGCAAAAACCCCAACTCCAATGATACATTATTGTTGATAAATTCAGAGATGGACCCATTTGGCGAGCTCGGTGTGGACTTTTCTCCGTCGGAGCTCCGGGAAATCGCTTACGAGATCCTCGTCGGAGCTTGCCGGAGCTCCGGCTCCGGGAGGCGTCTCACATATGTTTCGAGTTCGAATTCGAATTCGAATTCTAGGGAGAGGTCTCAGCAGCAGTCTTTGACGCAGAAGTCGGCTTCGAGCAAGGTGAAGAAGGCTCTGGGCCTCAAGCCCAAGAAGAAGAGCGGCGGCGGCGGCGGCGGCGGCGAGGATGAAGCGGAGAGAAAGAGAGGCGGCGTCACTTTTGGGGAGCTGATGAGGGTTCAGATGAGGGTTTCGGAGCAGACGGATTCGAGGGTCCGACGTGGCTTCTTAAGAGTGGCTGCCGGTCAGGTTAGAAAACATAAATTTTTTATTTTGGTTTAATTCATGAGAAATATATGTTCATTGTTGGTAGTCGGAACCATGTTTCTGGCAAAGAAGCAGGAATTTGGATACGTTTAATTTATTTCTGAAGAACTAGAATTGTTTGTGCTTGCTGAAGTTTGGTCGTGATAAGGGATTCAATTTTGACAAGAATCGAATAAATGATTGGAACTGGAGTAATTTGAACTTGGTATCTATTGGTGGTGTTCGGTTGGATGGATTAGACAGGACTTAGTCTCATGATATGTTGTTCGGCTGGGTGGACTCAGCCAGTAGTTAGTCCCGGAACAGTAACATTACGAAATTAATTTCGGGTAGTCTTGGGCCGAATTAAAATCGGGTAACCGAACACTGTATAGAGAACTGTCGGACTCAGAATTTTAAGAAGGGAGTTCTTCTGTTTGTTTTTTGTGTCATGCGTGTGGAGCAAAATGGAGGAACATTTTCAAAGTATGATTTTTTTTGCATGGCTTCAGCTGCCTTGTACCAAGTGTAGTTGTAAAGCATTTAGTTTGATGCACGGCTAGAAATGACTCAATGAGGGCTGCTGATGCTTTCTCATGCAATTTGTGTGAGAGATGTGAGTATTATGTTAATGCAGTATCATGACTTAAATTTCAATATCCAACTATCTATCTTCCCTTGTTTTATTTTGTTTACAGCTTGGAAAACGCATCGAGTCAATGGTTCTGCCGTTGGAGTTATTGCAACATTTCAGGTCGTCAGATTTTACTAGTGAACGAGAGTATGAGGCATGGCAAAGAAGGAACATGAAAATCCTTGAAGCAGGTCTCCTTGTTCACCCACACCTGCCTCTTGACAACTCACTCACTGCCCCACAACGCCTTCGGCATATCCTACATGCTGCGTATCAGAAACCTATTGATACAGGAAAGAACAGTGAATCGATGCATGTTCTCTGCAATGTTGTTACTTCTCTTGCTTGCAGATCATTTGATGGTTCTGCATCAGATATTTGCCATTGGGCTGACGGAATCCCACTAAATCTCCATCTTTACAAGATACTTATAGAAGCCTGTTTTGATGTAAATGACGAAACATCTGTTGTGGAAGAAGTTGATGACGTATTAGATCAAGTAAAGAAGACGTGGGTGATCCTTGGGATAGACCAAGTATTTCACAATCTCTGTTTTTTGTGGGTTTTATTTCACCAATACATTGCTACAGGTGAAACTGAAAATGATCTTATTTATGCTGTTGATCATATGATGATGGAAGTGGTGAAGGATGCCAACGACACTCATGATCCTAAATACTCGAAGATCTTAAGTTCAACAATACGTCTGATACTAGATTGGGCAGAAAAAAAGCTTTGTCAATACCATGAGTTCTTTTATAGGGTTAACATAGATGTAATGCGAAGTGTTCTATCCGTTGGAGTATCAGCAGCAAGGTTGTTGGTGGATTTATCCCATGAATATGGTAAGAAGAGGAAGGAAGTTGATGTGGCATGCAGCAGGGTTGATGCATATATAAGGTCATCGGTGCGCAATACTTTCTCTCAGGCAAGTACGGGGAATATTTTTATTGAGAATTTTTCATTATGATGGTCTGAGCAAGTAAGAAATCTTTGTAAAAATGCTTCAATTTTTCACATACCTCTGACGCACATTTATTCATTGAAAATATACCTCCATACACTATAATTGATATTGTTACATCATCACATTAGAATTTTTTTTATTATTAAAATTATCAAATGTATTTTTCTTATTATGGGCATAGATATGGTTTTTAATAATCTCTTTACCTCTTAGTAAGCCACTATTAGTTAGTAACTTTGAAGAAATTTTAGGATACAGAAAGTCAAAGTACTAAATATATAAAAAAATTCATATACAACAATTTCTGTTAACAAAAAAGTAACTACTGATCGAGAAATTCAAATATTAGCATTGGTTATTTAAATTATTATGTATATTGTATAAAAAGACTGGTATTTTTTTCTTCAGTTAAGATGTTAATAGCCTCCTTAATTAGCTATGAAAGTCGTCAGTTATCAAGTTTTCATGTTTTATGTTAGTAATGTTACAAGTGGATTATATTACTTCCTGATATCTTTACTTATTTTATTAGTTGTTAGTTTACTGAAAAGGAAAACCACGAGGTTCAAGAGAACTCCTGCCACAAGTATGATGTTCTACTTCAATTTTGATCCAAAGATAACCTAACTTCTGTGTGAGAAGTAAGGGTTATCTTTGGATCAATATTGAACTAGAACATCATAGCTGTGGCAGAAGTTCTTTTGTGAACCTCTTTGAGGTGGTTTTTCTTTTCAAAAATGAAGTTTTCATGTTACACCAACTGTGAACTGGGATAAATTTTAGAAATTAATAGATATTACTGCTGACTTTTAGTTAAAAATCCCTAGGGAGATAAATTGGATGCCATATTGAATTAGGATTTTGATTTCTCAAGAATATAGGTAAATAAAGATTGAGGGTTTTGTTCTTCGATGTGTGAACTTTTTTATTACATTTTTTGTGTAATTGTGGACTCAGACTTCTGTTTGTTCCACCTGAAGACAGGAAAGAGAGAAGCTCATTGCAAGCAGGAAGTCCTCCAAAAATCAGCAGAGTCCTCTTCCTCCTCTTTGCGTTCTCGCCCAAAATATATGTGACATAGCATTCAATGAGAAGGAAATATATAGTCCTATACTGAAAAGGTGGCACCCTCATGCCACAGGTGTAGCTGTTGCTACTCTTCATGCTTGCTATGCAAAAGAGCTTAAGAAATTTGTTTCCAATATAAGTGAATTAAACCCCGAAGCTATACAAGTGCTGCTAGCCGCGGAAAAACTTGAGAAAGATCTAGTTGAAATGGCAGTTGCTGATTCACTGGACAGTGAAGATGGTGGGAAGGCAACCATTCAGGAGATGGCTCCTTATGAAGCTCAGGCTGTGATTACCAACTTAGTGAAATCCTGGATACAGACTAGACTTGACAGACTAAGGGAATGGGTCGACAGAAATTTGCAACAAGAGGTATTTTTTCTCTCCCAATCTGATTAATTACTTTGCTCTTTCATTTGACATCAGGCTTGAGGATTGGCCTTGGAATCATTCCCAGATTGAAACATTCAATATTATATGATTTAGCAGAGCGATTTATGCACTTGTTTTGGGCTTGCTCCGGATTATTAAATCTATGTGATACCTCGGAGTTTTTCTTCACTCTTAGAACAACATTATATACAAAATATGCACTATATGAAAGTTTCGTCGGCCTGATTATTCATTGTTGAGGAGATATGAACTGAGTAGTTTCCAGATCATGCAACTTATAATTCCTTCAACTTCAAGCTTAAATCACCGTCTCTAGAGAAAATCTGATTACTAAACGGTATAAGATACTATGAGAGAAGGACATTCTGCAAAATATGGCTATAAACAATTTCAAGATTTTCCCACAAAATAATATAAAAATAAGAGGCATTATGATTGACATCTTCTAGAAAGTAAATTGGGATTTCAGTAAGTGCACTCAGTGACTGCTTCAAGATTCATCTATTGAGAGAAATTGCACAAGCACTGGAGGTAATGCTTAGGGAGATATACTAAGCACAATTTCGTCAAATCAGTAATTAAACCTGGGTTTTTTTTAGTTCTGGTTATGGCTATTAATTCACCATAGTTGAAACATAGGGTTCTTTTTTTTGACTTGGGGAAAGGGGAGTGTAGAAATTGAATCCGAGACCTCGCAGACAAGATCTATTACCGCTTGCATGTCCACAAAGGGACAACATAGGGCTCTATATATTGCATTTTGGTGAATTCCGGTAAATGCTTTTACAGAGTTGTAAACGGATGAGATATAAGACGGAGTGTGGTCCGATGTGCAGGGATTTGTTCTTTAAGTTGTGCGATAGGATCACTAGAATTTACTTTGTGATTGATTTAATTTGAACACCCGGGCAGGGGTTGATAATCTCCTTGTCTCATAGTTGGTTGGGTATTTGTTTTCTTGACAGGTAGTTATTGGTCTAGTATTAATATGTTACTTGCTTTACTGATACTATATATTGGTATGTTGTTAGTTCCAAATAGTTTACCTGCTTTTTCTGTCATAACATTTTATAGTCATTTTCTTCATCAGTGAGAAGATTTGTAAAATCTCTATTCATCGTGCATATGGTCACAACATTGCCATTTCCCTTTTCGTGATGCTGAAGTGCATATTCTCAATACCCTTGAACTGAACAAGAGAATCGAGGTACCTAGATATGTTATCAACATTTTTCTTTGCTCTCCACAGGAGTGGAATCCACAAGTGAATAAAGGGCGCTTTGCACCATCTGCTGTGGAAGTTCTACGTATCATTGATGAGACTATAGAAGCATTCTTTTTGCTTCCAATACCAATGCACCCAGTTCTGCTTCCTGAGTTGATTGGTGGTTTAGATAAATGCCTTCAGAAATATATTATGAAGGCAAAATCTGGATGTGGTGGGACATTATAATCGAACACATTTTTCTTATTTTATTGCAAAGTTATTCCTATAGCTACTGATGCTGAGCGGTTATGCAGGTTCTCGTGTTTCTTTTATTCCTCCACTGCCAGCGTTGACCAGATGTGCTACTGGCTCGAAATTCAGGGCGTTTAAGAGAAAAGACAGGTCACTTTTGGGTCCAGGTAGGAAATCCCAGGTCTATAGCAGAGACGGGGATGATTCATTTAGTGTGCCCAGACAGTGTCTTCGCATTAATACTCTATACAACATCCGCAAAGAGCTGGAAAGCCTAGAGAGAAGGATAACGTCCAATCTGAAAAATAGTGGATTAGCTCATGATGAAAATACTGGACATGGGAATTTCAGCCTCTCAATAGCTTTCAGCACGGAAGGGATCCGGGAATTGTCAGAGGCAATAGCATACAAAGTTGTTTTTCACGATCTGAGTCACGTTCTTGGTGATTACCTGTATTTGGGGGAAGTTTCTTCATCCAGAATCGAACCTTTCCTCAATGAGCTGGAGCAGAATCTGGAAGTAATATCTGTATCAGTCCATGATAGAGTTCGGACACGTGTTATTATTGATGTGATGAAAGCTTGTTTTGAAGGATTCTTGCTGGTTTTGCTTGCTGGTGGACCTTCCCGTTGTTTCAGTTTGCAAGATGCGCCGATAATTGATGAGGATTTAAAGTTTCTTAGTGATCTCTTCTGGTCTAATGGAGATGGTTTGCCTGCTGATGTGATTGATAAGTTGTCAGATGCTGTGAAAGACGTTCTCTCTCTTTTCCGAACTGCTACCGACAACCTTATAGAGCATGTGGTGTCTCTTGGTAATAATCAAGTTTCAGCTAAATGGAAGCCTCCTTTACCTCCGACAACAGGTCAGTGGAGTGCAACTGATCCCAACACGATTCTACGTGTTTTGTGTCATCGAAATGACAAGATGGCTTCGAAGTTTCTCAAGAAAACCTACGACCTGCCGAAGAAACCTTGACCTCACCCAAACTATTGTTTTCTTCAGTGTGCTTCATAGGCGTATATCTGGTATCACTGCTTCCTCTTCCTTGTAACTTAACCTCTTTCAACCAATTTACATCTTGGTTTAAGCAATGGCTGTTGATTATGATTATGGGCATTATTTTTGTATAGGCTCAGCTCAGTACTTGTAAATTATTTGGATACTTTTCTTTTTCTTTTTTCTCTGTGAAATCAAGTTTGTGTCATTCTTTTTAGAGTGTTGTGAGAGTGTAATAGATAAGGTTTCTACTGTAATTTTCGGTCGATTGTATTTCAAGAAATGGAGTAGAATTTATAAATAATTTTGAGAGATTATATAAATTAGCTGAATCATTCTTGCCTCTTTGCAAGGGTTATGAAAGTGTTGCTCGCTCCAGAAATGCGATGTTGTGACAACAAAATCCACAATACAGAATCGCAGGGGAAATAATAAACACAAGAGGTAAAATTTCTAATAGTTATATAAGTCTATAACTTCATAGCGTAAATCCTGTATCAACATCTTGGATTGATTAAGATTATTGGATCCTTTTCTTTTTTCTTTTTTCTAACTTATTTGGATCCATTTCTTTTTCCTTTTTTCTATGGGCTATCAAGTTTGATGCGTCGTGGGCTTTGATTTCGTGGGAATCGGGCAACAAATGTTAATAGGCTATACGCTATGGTGGCGTTTGGTTTGCTTGATAAGGAGTGATTGATAACATAATTCCACCTAATCACACGTTTGGTTTGAATGATGAAACCCGTGATGAAAAACTAGGCTCGGGTTCCAATCATTCAAATGGATGATAACTTATCATCCCAAATTTGGGTTGATTATTAATCATTGTCTAATCCATGATGCAAAATTCCAAAATAACCACACATAAACACACACACAGCACACAGTAGCGCACACACTCACATAGTCCATCAATTATCCTACACCACAATCAAGCAATCCAAACACAAAACTAATAATTTAAATAATCACATCCTACACTATCCTATCAAACATTATCTATCTTATCCATCAAACCAAACACCCTCTATATAGTTTGTGTAATAGCTTAGTTCATTCAACTATCTGTGACCTTAAGTTTCACAAACATTAAAATCAAATAAACATTGATGCGCCAACTCAAGTTCTATGTAAACAAGTAAACTATATATGATCATTCGTTCGTTGATAAACATCCAACGATTTCTTTTTTCTCGACAAAACTCTAGAAACAAATTGTGACAACCCTCAAACATGGTTCATCTTGAAAATTTTTCCCACCATTCATGTTCATGATCTAGTTAGAATCTTGTATAGATTACATCCTGGTTTTAGGTGAGATATTATAGGAGTGTTAAACCATAGGCATAGAGTTCAAATAGAATACAAGTACATCCGCATCGGATTCTTTAGTTTTTATAAAAAGTTGGCCCAAGATTATATTCTTAAATCTTAAATTTAATTTTCGAACTAATTATTAGGTCTTCAAACTTGTCTCCTACTTTAACCGACGGTACAATTCTCATTTTAGTGTATTTTTATTTTTTTTTAAAAGTTGGCCCAAGATTGTATTCTTAAATCTTAAATTTAATATTCCAACTAATTATTAGGTGTTCAAACCTCTCTCCTAGTTTAACCGACTGTACAATTCTGATTTTTGTGTATCAAAAATAGACGGTTAAACGATCCTGTCCCACACATAGACGTTGAATTTTTCATTCTGAATGTTCTGGCGGGGTGTGGAGTTAACAAAATATTCCTTACTATTGAAACTTAAATATAACTAGCAAATAAAATGTGCATCCACACATAAAATATAATAATTTTAATGAATATATTTTATCTAAATGGATTTTACATTTTATTTTAATTTTAATTGTATTTGTTATCTTTAGGAATTTTTCAGAAAAATATGTATTAAAATGAAAATTGTACAAGATTATATTATTTAAATGAACTAATATTTATACTTTAATTTGATTATAATTTTTTCAAACGCTTTCAAAATAAGTTCTAACACCCATATTAATTATACTTTCACTATTTAAATCAATGATTAAAATCTTTCGAACACACATTTGATCCAAATAAATAACTACTACTCCATTCGTCCCTTAAAAGTGTGGTTAGTTTGCCATTTTGGGTCGTCCTCCATAAGTGTGGTTCATTTATTTTAGTACATAATTTATACCCTTATACCCTTATAAAAGCTTTTAATATTTATAATAGGTCCACTGAAAAACCTCATTAACACTAATAATTGTGGGTCCCTTTCTCCATTAAAAATATCCCTACCAAACATTTACTTACCTTTTATTAAAACCCGTGCCGCACTCCTTGCACCACACTAATGAGGGACGGAGAGAGTATGAACTAACCATAAAATTGTAGAACCTATATAGAAATTTTATTTGAATATAAGAGTAATTTAAATTTGAATTCTACAAATAAATTTTAGGTGACTTGTTGATTATGATTATGGTCATTATTTTTGTATAGGCTTAGCTCAATACTGCTCAAGGCTTGCACACAACAACTCTCATGCGTCTCATGGCCGATCACAACTATTTATATATGATGGACATTTCCCATCACTAGGATTCACTAACTACAATCGGCGGATCCATTTTGGGACGCCGCCTGTCCTCATCTCGGCAACCTGCACGTTTGGGGGTAGTTACCTCAGCATAACCACTACAATTAACTTGCATCTCCCACCATTGAGTCATTAGTAACTGCTACCAAAACCATTCAACCGTCGGCTAGGGCTGGCGCCCATCGCCTGCTTATGCTGCTCGTCGGACGCTCGAAACTGGCGCCTGTTTCGCAAAATCCGCTCTTGTGCGTCGCCCACGCGTGCTGCCGAGACTCGTCTCGCACATGTCGCTTGTATACCTCGCCGAGCTCGCATCAATCCTCATCTTCCGCATTGCCGAGTAACGTCACTCACTGTAGAGCACTTCTCGCTCGCTGCCGAGCAAGTCTCGCATGCCTTGCCCACCGTAGAGCGCATCTCGCCACTTATCGAATTTGCCTCGCACCACGCCAAGCACTTCTTGCCAACGCCGAGCTAGTCTCGCACAACCCCGAGCTACGCCTCGCAAGGTTAGCTCTGGTGCATGCGTGTTGTTGGTGCCAAGATGGTGCAAAATTGAGAGTTCTCTGCTCCTCTAAGTGAGAATGTTGTGTTTCAGTGGCGGAGCCAGGATTTTGAATATGGGGGTGCAAGTCGTGTGACAAATAATCACATAATCATAAACATAAAAAGATGCTTCATATTAAAAGCAGTACATTCCGAAATGTTGTTTAATTCTAAAGTCATACACTTCAAAATACAAAAAAAAAACATAGTTATCTAATCTATTTTCCGACGAGTCCTCATTTCTTGAAAGCGATTGACAACATCATTATCGGAAACTTGTAGAAACATATCTTTTTCAATGAAAGTGACCAAACAATCATTTAAAAATTGATCTCCATACTATTACGCAACTTATTCTTGATATAAGTCATTCCGGAAAAATACTCTTTCTACACTTGCAGTAGCAACTGGAAGAATCAACACCAACTTGATGAGCAAAAATACTAGAGGATAAGTCACATGTCTCCTTGTTTCAACAAGCTTCATCGAAAGAGAACTAATATCTTGCAGGTTTTGACATTCATCATCTCTTTTCATATCTTCCATGAATATATCAAGTTGACATTCAATAGTAATCAAATCAATACTTGAAAATTCAGAGGGATAAAAAGTGACAAGTTTAAGTACCTTTTGCTAGTCAAAAGAAGAGAAACCATCTTTAGGACTTAAGCAAGCCATGCATTTGAGCAACTCCATATTGACTTCATCGAATCGGTTGTCAAGTTCTTGAAGTAATAAATCAATTACTTCTATAAACACGTCAACCCGAAAATGATGGTTATATGAAATTTGTCGAACATATCTGGAACAACAATATCATTGTCTGTTGGGAAAATTAATAGAGTTTTGATTGGATACCAAAACCCAACTGACCCCAACCGAGTAGATGATCGCACAAGCCTAAGCGTTTTTCAGCTCACCTGTTTGAGCTTATAGAGTTTCTTAGTTTACAGGTAGACTAGCTGAAGACAGCAGAAGACACAGCTAAGCAGACAGCTTAAAGGACTCGGCAGAGCAAGACCAAGAAGAGTCAAAGATCTTGCAGTATCAAGACCCAGCTCAGTGACGGAAACCTAGCTTAGTGTCAAAGACCCAGCTCAGTGTAAAAGACCCAGCTTAGTGTCGTTGACACAGCTCAGGTCTAAAACACAGCTCAAGTGAGTGACACAGCTCAGGTTGAAGACACAGCTCAGGTTGATGATACAGCACAGGTCTAAAGACAGCTCAGAATCAAGACTCAGCAGAGTCCAAGCCACTGAAGATACAGCTGAAACGCTTAGCAGCTCGAAGAAGAAGACCTTCTCAAAAACAAGATCCCGATGTCAGAAGATCTTATCTGACGCAGTCAGATCAGAGAAGAACTAGCTTCTGCAGATGCAGACCTACTTCGTAGATAAAGGCCAGAAGTCAAGAAGAGTAGGTAAGATTCAAACGGCTCCTCCAACGGCTAGTCTTGAATCTCTACCTATATAAACCCGTCTTCAACCTCAGGATCAGACACGAAAAACCCTCTACAAGCTTTCATTGTCTGAAATCATCAATCTTTCAAAAGCTCTCAAGCAGTTCTACATAGATCAAAGAACACTTTATCTTAAAGTGTTTCTAGTTCAGAAACTGCTTAGTTTTTCGTCTGTTCCCTAGGCCAAACTCTTTGTACATCTTAAGCCTAGATTTCGAACGAGTTCATCATACTCTAAAGTTCTTAATTGTAAGAACTCGTTCACAGTTGGAACCCTAAACCAAACCCCTCTTACCCAGAAAGGTTAGGTCAAGGTTACGCTTACTTGAAGCGGGAAATTCAAGTGTGTAAGGTTTTTTCAGTACCCGTAAACTGAAAGGTTAGGCTTGACAGTGCCCGCAAACTGTTGGAACACAGCTCGGGTTAGAGTTGTGATGTTGCTTGGTACTTGGAAACCAAGTGGTAGTGGATTACCAGTGAACCTGGTCGTCGACGTAGGAGGTATTACTCCGAACCACGTTAAAATGCTCTGTTATTTATTGCTTTGTTTTATGCATGTTACTAACCTTCATGAGCATACATTTCAATCTGCATAAACTGACTAACTGAAAAGTGAAACAGAGCTTTGCAATATATTTGAAGCAACAGACGGACTTTCCAAATCCACCACATTCCGCACACACACACAGCCAGCTGTGTCGATCAAGCTGCCATCCAGCTAGATCGAACACAGCCAGCTCTCTGAAAAGAGTTTTAACTTGGAAAAGTTTGTAAACCTTGGTTTATTCACCCCCCCTCTACACCAAGGTATCCGTCTTGGGACCAACAATTGGTATCAGAGCAGTGGTTCAAAAGATCACTGTATCTGTCAAGTCAGCATTTCATTGCTGATAATGGTCACCTGAACAGATCCTTCAAAGTTTCAAATTTAAAAAAAAAAAAATCATTATATTGCATACTGTCGTGGAATCTTCCTTGTGCAGGAAACATCCGACATTCTATGTCGATGATTATCAGATCTGGAAGTTCCAACTCAACAGCTTTCTGAGAGCTCTCCACAACATGATGTGGGATGTTATCTTCAACGAACCCATCATCATAAACTCAGAAAGTCAAGCAGAAGACTGAATGGTCAGGAGATTGAAGATGGCCTAAGCGGTATCAAATCAAAGAATGGCTCCAGCCAATGCTTACACAGCTGGAACCTAAACATCGAGGTTGTACTCAATCAAGCCAGCTCTCCAAGCTCAGTCCGATTAGAAAATAAAACTGATCAGCAACTTAAAGACCAAGAGAAGCAGCGGATCTTAGGTGGACACAAAGCTCAAAGACGGCAGACAAATCCAGCTGACTGGAATCAATTAAAGATAGCAATGTCATCCAGCACAGACGTCAAGGTCAAGGAGGGACAGACGCAATTGAGGATGTCATCAAGCATGTTGTGAAAGAAAGACAGCTTGTGATCAAAGCTCATGACTTACCTCAAAGCTATTTAAAGAATATGTCAAGCGTACTGGTCCTAGGAATGCAACGCAAAGCAGCAGTGAACTCAGCTGATCATGGAACAGCTGACTGTCTTCTCAAAATCAGAGATCAAGTTGGCAGATGAACGTAATTATTGAGAAAATCACTGGCTCAAGTAAAGTAGGAAACAGCTGAGAAAAGACAGCCACCTACTATCAAATTCAGGAGGAACTCCACCGAGCTGGAAATCGACACAGCTGTGATATCAGCTGAAGGCAAAGTCAATCCAGTAGAAGATCCAAGTGGAGAATCAAGAGAAAAATCCAGCTAATCTATCAAATGTCATCCTCTGGATATCAAACAAAGCTGGATCAAACGTGGATTGCAGAATCCAGAAGAGGAATCTAGCTGAGGGGGAACTCAGTTCAGCAAATTCTCCAACAATTGGAGTTCATCAATTGGTCTCATCATAGTCCAGCAGAATCATCAAGAAGAGCATCCAGCAGGAAATACTCAGCTGGATCACCGTGTATCATCAAGAAGGAATCAGACACAGCTGGACTAACTCAGCAGGAACCCCAAGGAGTTCAAAATGAATTTATCAAGTCATGGGGAATCAAACCCAGCTGGATCCCAAAGCAGAAGATTTACTCAAGCTGAAGGGAGAAACTCAATCAAACAAAAGAAAAGACATCCGCGACATCAGCAGACTTTTTGGTCCAAGCTGACAGGAATGTGTCTCATGCATTTATTTTTCTAAGGAATATACTATTTAAGTCCAATTATTTTGAAATTCCAAGGTTAAGCGGACATATGTTCCTTAGTTAAATTGCTTGATAAGTTTCCATTCCCATCGCATTAATTATAAAGACTGCTAAATACTGAAGCACAGCAGGATCGAGGCAGAATATCAAGCGTTTGAACTACCTCACGCGCGGTTGTAATACACTCGCCGTAAACACGTCAGAACGTGATGAGTGAATCTCTCCCAGCCGTTGATCAGAATACCAGCTGTCTAAATCTCAACCGATGATCAATTATGGTAATTGATATACATGGAAAAGATACGGAGAATTCTTTCATCGTTATCTCTGCGAATTTCAAATCTTCAAGTCATCTATCTATCATCTGCAAATTCCTCGCTCGATCAAAATCAATAGATTGCAGAGATGGCTCCCAAGAAATCAACCGCAGGGATGAACCAGTTCGAAGTTCTGATGACAAAATTATCATTTGAAAGTTGTCTTTCCATCGCCAACCTTCCAGTTTCAGAATTAAAAGAGATGGTGGATCTTGTTGCAGACTCCGGTCTCTTGCTGTGGGCAACCTCCATGCCTAAGCTTATGCTGAAGAGAGATGCTGCACTCTTCTACCTCAACATCATTGATGAAGAAGGCTTCTACTCATCTTCATTTGACATGATCATCAAAGGCACAGACGGAAAGTTTGATTCAGCAACCGTCAACATCAAGCTCAACAAGATGCTACGAAAGGTGTTCAACCTACCCAGAGAAGGAGAATTCATCCCAGACGATTACAGCCGTGAAGAAGTGAATGAATTCCTTAGCCAAGAGATGCTTATCACCCCGGAGCCGTACAGAGCGAGCATGTCAAAGCTCCTTCTCAAGCCAAAGTACAGGCTGCTGCTGGATATCACGCAAAAATGCATCTTAGGGATAGCTGGATCTCAAGGAGAGATCAGCATTCCAAAGCTCAAGCTGATGATTGCCATGATCAAAGGCGCAAACGTCAACTGGTTTGATTTCTTACTCAACAGATTAGTCAAGGAGTCAGAGAAGATCAAATTCAACTCCACCAGGACGACGTATTCAACCTCAGAGCCACTGTATCTATGCTCTAAAATCTCTTTCTTGATAGAGCAAGCTGTGAAAGGGCACACAGTAAAGTGGGCTGATTCAGAACCGTTTCCAGAAACGAAGATTCTCTTCCAGAGAATAAGTCAAATCAATGATCTTCTGAAGAAACAGCCTGCTGTGAGCAAAGGCAGGAAGCAGCTGGAAGAAACAAAGACTGATGTCCCAGCTAAGAAGATTCAGAGAAAAAGGAAGACAGCTGACCCCAAACCAGCTGAAGGTCCGGCTGAGAAGAAAAAGAAGTCAGTTGTCATTCCACCAACAAAGGCGAAACCTTCCTCTGAAGAAACTCCAAGTCAAGCAATGGTGATTCTCTCCCCACAGCCAGTGTCGGCCTTCAATCAATACGGATCAAATGTCTTGGCTGATATGGGATTGAATGATGTTTCATCTAGTTCAGAGGACGAGCTGGACATTTCAAAGACTCAAACAACCCTTCCCAGCTCACCCCAGCTCTCACCGCCTCACATCTCTCCGCCCAAACAATCTTCTCCTCCACCAAGCTCCCCAGCAAGAGATTCATCTCTTGTAAACGAACAAGGAAATATTCAACTGGCTGAAGCTCCTTCACAGCCAGCTGATGACCAAGCTGAACCCTCGAATCCCAGCTCACCCCCAAAACAACCTACACCCAAAGCTCAAATCTCCACAGAATCAGAAGAGAGTGATTCTAATGCTTCTACATCACTCAACTCTTCTGGCTCAGCTTTCATGGAAGCTATGTACGAGGAGCTACGCATCGCAGGGATCAAGAGTGTTCTAACTCAGTATCCCATCTTGGCGCACCTATCAATTGCCCTCGTCAAAGTTGCAGATCTCAAATTCTATCTGGCCACCAAAATGGCGACATGGTACCAGAATGAGCAGCTGATCGAGACCTTCTCTTATGAGAAATTGAAGACAGATGAAGCATGCCTCCAGCACACCTTTGGCTTTGGAAGTTTGGAGGATGCATACTTGCATCAAGATGATCTCATCAGAGGTATAATTGAAGTATCTCAGCTGTACCCCAAGCCTCACCCAGCTGAAATCTGGGAATCTGCCAATAAGCTTCTAACAGCAGCAGGATGGGAGACATCTTCTGGAGCTGTCAAATCCGAAGAAGTTGCAGCTGAACTTGCCAAGGAAGCTGTCCCTGCCGACACAGCTGAGGCAATGATAATTGAAGAAGAGCCAACTAATGCAACAATTGAGCCTACTGAAGCTGCCCCACAAAGTCCAATTGCCGATGACACTGGCACACTGGTCGAGTTCGAGGCAGACAAAACCAGTCAAGTTGAATCAAGAACCCCAATGGACTCAGCTGTCAAGCTATCAACCGCAATGAAAGAAGCAATATCCAAAGAGGTTGAAGAAATTCTCTTTCAGGACAGACTGAAGTCTCAAGTCGACGTCATCATACGATTCTCAGCTATCGACTGTCAAGTTCGAGAACAACAGCGGACAATCGATGAAGTCCATAATTTTGCACAAAATCTTCAAGAAAGCACCAGTCAAGATCTCAGGCAATCTCTTGTCTCTCAGAGCATTGATCAGTTAAACCATCTAGAGAAGAGAGTTCCTGAGATAGTGACAAGACTTCAAGCTCCACTGGTCGACAACATAGCAAATATCACAAGCCAGCTGGAAGCTCTCAAAAAGACCACTCTCTCCAACAGCGCTGACATCCGCCAACTCTTCAACTTATATAAAGATCTGGATGCTCAGTTCAGAGCTGGAAGCAGCAGCAATGCTCAGCTGAACCTCGTCACAGCTGACAACTCAGCCAAGATCGCTGATGTTGAAGGTACTCTTTCCAAGCTCAGCGCAACAGTTGCCAACCTCTCTGCCTCCCTTGTTGATAATGCCAAAAAGGGGGAAGATAAGAGCGAAGCTGGAAAAACAATGGAAAGAGAAGCTGCAGCTAAGGGGGAACCTATGCAGCAAATTCAGAGGGAAATCGACAATTTTGCCAAAGAGCTGGATGAAGAAGAGACAGAACCATCTGCACCAGCCAAAGCAGTCAAAGAGACTTGGAGAGAGAAGATGGTTGCTCTTGCCAAAGCCTGTGGACACAAGCCTGAAAAATACAAAAACTATCACTGGCTGTGTAACTTCCACAACGAGCAAAGAAAAGAAATGCAAGAGCTCGACAAAATCATCAAGAAGAAAACCGAATCGCTTCAGCCTGCTGAGAAAAAGCAGAGAAAGAAAAGGCTAAGCCACAGACAAGCTAGGAAGAAACAAGCAGTTTCAAGTATTCCAAGATCCGACAAGAGGAACACAATTGAAATCAATGAAAACTGGGAACAATGCAAAACAGAATTCATCAAAGAATTCTACTACCTAAATCAATACAAAGGTATGGATCATGAAACTGCATTCAAAGAATACCTGCTTGAACTTCATGAAGAAGATCCAATGATGGCAAGATCATTAGCCCTAGCTGCCAAGAGAAACGACATCCAGCTCAAAGCTCCTAAAGTCAAGCAATTGAAGCCTTCCACTATAGCTGGAACGAATCTTCCTGACAAAGCCCAGATTATCAAAGAAGTTCATCACTGGGCTGGCGAAAGAGGAATCTCCAAATCAAAGAATCAAGCAGAATGGAAGGAACTGGAAGAGTTCATCTTCAACAGATATGGTCTCAAGTCTGACCATCAGATTGATGAACAAATGAAGAAGCAGAGTTGAAGACCCAGTCATCTGGGAATTTTTGTCTTTTGAATTTTTTTTGTAAAATGTAAAATTGTAATATTATCTCTTATTAATGAAAAATTCGTTTTTGTTCTCAAGCTCATCCCGATGACAATAACTCTTTGTCCAGGCACTGAACTCTGAATTTATTATACCTGCTGTGTACGTTTAAACTTTTGAAAACCCGTTTTCTTGTTAAGGGGGAAGTAAATTATTCTTCTCAGTTAGGTTTTGACATCATCAAAAAGGGGGAAATTGTTGGGAAAATTAATAGAGTTTTGATTGGATACCAAAACCCAGCTGACCCCAACCGAGTAGATGATCGCACAAGCCTAAGCGTTTTTCAGCTCACCTGTTTGAGCTTATAGAGTTTCTTAGTTTACAGGTAGACTAGCTGAAGACAGCAGAAGACACAACTAAGCAACAACTTAAAGGACTCAGCAGAGCAAGACCATGAAGAGTCAAAGATCTTGCAGTATCAAGACCCAGCTCAGTGACGGAAACCTAGCTTAGTGTCAAAGACCCAACTCAGTGTAAAAGACCCAGCTTAGTGTCGTTGACACAGCTCAGGTCTAAAACACAGCTCAGGTGAGTGACACAGCTCAGGTTGAAGACACAGCTCAGGTTGATGATACAGCACAGGTCTAAAGACAGCTCAGAATCAAGACTCAGCAGAGTCCAAGCCACTGAAGATACAGCTGAAATGCTTAGCAGCTCGAAGACGAAGACCTTCTCAAAAACAAGATCCCGATGTCAGAAGATCTTATCTGACGCAGTCAGATCAGAGAAGAACTAGCTTCTGCAGATGCAGACCTACTTCGTAGATAAAGGCCAGAAGTCAAGAAGAGTAGGTAAGATTCAAACGGCTCCTCCAACGGCTAGTCTTGAATCTCTACCTATATAAACCCGTCTTCAACCTCAGGATCAGACACGAAAAACCCTCTACAAGCTTTCATTGTCTGAAATCATCAATCTTTCAAAAGCTCTCAAGCAGTTCTACATAGATCAAAGAACACTTTATCTTAAAGTGTTTCTAGTTCAGAAACTGCTTAGTTTTTCGTCTGTTCCCTAGGCCAAACTCTTTGTACATCTTAAGCCTAGATTTCGAACGAGTTCATCATACTCTAAAGTTCTTAATTGTAAGAACTCGTTCACAGTTGGAACCCTAAACCAAACCCCTCTTACCCAGAAAGGTTAGGTCAAGGTTACGCTTGCTTGAAGCGGGAAATTCAAGTGTGTAAGGTTTTTTCAGTACCCGTAAACTGAAAGGTTAGGCTTGACAGTGCCCGCAAACTGTTGGAACACAGCTCGGGTTAGAGTTGTGAAGTTGCTTGGTACTTGGAAACCAAGTGGTAGTGGATTACCAATGAACCTGGTCGTGGACGTAGGAGGTGTTACTCCGAACCACGTTAAAATGCTCTGTTATTTATCGCTTTGTTTTATGCATGTTACTAACCTTCATGAGCTTACATTTCAATCTGCATAAACTGACTAACTGAAAAGTGAAACAGAGCTTTGCAATATATTTGAAGCAACAGACGGACTTTCCAAATCCACCACATTCCGCGCACACACACAGCCAGCTGTGTCGATCAAGCTGCCATCCAGCTAGATCGAACACAACCAGCTCTCTGAAAAGAGTTTTAACTTGGAAAAGTTTTTAAACCTTGGTGTATGCACCAAGGTATCCGTCTTGGGACCAACATTGTCATTGCAAAATGTGATAACCTTATTCAAGTGAGTCTCCCATCCACTTTCCCTCATAGTCTGTAATACAGCTTTGGTTGCAGTGACAAGTCTCATAGCACTAATAATATCTTGATCTTTTCTTTGCAAAGCAAGACGCAAATCATTAGTAAAAAATAAATTATTTAGTGGGTTTGATAGTTATAATATGCAATAAAAAAATAAGAATCATAAATTATTTTAATGTATGTAATTGTATGTACTACTACTAATTTTTTAACTGCACCCCCTGTTCCTCTATAATTCCGCCGCTGCTGTGTTTGGAACGTTTGGTTCGAACACCCCCGAAGGTGTCCTTGTCCACGGATTAGTCCATTTTTGAGGACGTGGGGGGGGGGGGGGAGATTTTCGCTGTATTAATTTCTAAAGTAAATGTTGAGTTTGATTTGAGCTTTATAATATTAACACGGATGACTTTCGCTTTGTTTCAGGATCCAAATGCTAGGATCCAAATGCTGCTTTGATACATTTCTGACAAAGAACGTGTTGCTTTCAAGAAGAACGTCTTGAATTCCGCTAGAACGCCTTGAATATTGAGAGAGAATTCGTAGAGAAATTCTCCAAACTCTTGAGCTAGCTTTTCAATATGATTTTTTCGTGTCTTTGAAGTTCTGCCTAATTTTTTTTTTTTAAATTTCTTTTCTTTTACTTTTCTTATAGTTTTTCTTAATTTTAATTTTCTGTCCCATTTAAGATGACACATTTTTCATTTTGGGATGTCCCATACAAGATGACACATACCCAAAATAGAAATAATTATCTCATAAAAAGTTGTGGACTCTACCACTTTAATCACTTATATCCTTCTCCTTAATATCCGTGCCGAAAAGTAATGCGTCACCTTATATGGGATAGAGTATCAATTTGGGTTTATTAACCCTCAATTAGAGATTATTATCCAAAATTAGAGTTTATTAATCTTCAATTATGATTTATATTAATAAAAATATCAAAATGTCAACCGGTCACACTAGGGAGTTTTCCTATAAATGAAGACATGGTCGGACAACCCACACTATAGGCTTCAAAGCCTTAAAACACATTTCAATTTTAGACGTCGAAATTAAGGACGTTGAATGTTAAACTTTAAAACATCTTTGACCTTGCACGCTCACCTCTGCTATCCGAAGTTCATTGTTGTCTGGAATTTGATGGATAATCTGAAGGTACCATTGGAAAGATCTCAATGATAGCTTTCTAGTGATACCCATTTTGTTGGGTCTTGGTTAACGGAGGTGGTCGGAAAATGGACTGAAAGTTGTTGCTTTGACACACTTTACCTATTTTTTGGCAGAAATTTTAATATGGGCTAAATTTCAAACATTTAAAATAATCGTCTATTTTTCCACCAAATTTTTAGATTGCACTAAAAATTGGAATTTAGGAGTAATAGTTTGTGTATTAGAGGTAATAAACTCTTATTATTACGACATTGAAATATATATTACAAAGTTTTCTCTCTAATAATCTTCTTTGAGTATTCATGTTTTCCGTTTTAATTACTACCTGTTTGCTATCACCGTTTAATCAAATTCTTTACATCACTTAACACAACAATGGATATCCCTCTCTTAAAAAAAACAATGAATATCCCTATCTTTTGAGTACAAGATAAGTGAAATTTGAAAAAGCATTAGACTTCGAAAAAAAAGAAAAAAAAAGCAGCAGCATCTACAACGTAATTAGGATAAATAATATACTTTACGATATAACTTGAACAAAGGTTGTAGTTGAAAGACTTATTACACCGATAAGTAGTTCTTTTCCCAAATCAAACATAATAAGGTAGACATACTTGTTCGTAAATATTATGTCGAATGTAAAAACAATAAGCTAATCTAAAAGCTTCTTAGTTAATTGACAAACCTACAATCCTTCCTAATCTCCTGCCCTCCATTAAGGCTGCTCATTTTGATCATGGATTTGGCAAAGGCAGTGTGGAAAGCCCTTTTAGAGGTTGCAAATTTGTAAACCAAAGATTTGGTTTGGGGAGCGGTGAGTAGAGCTTGATCGGAAGCGAATAGTGCTTTACGCTGGATCACAAGTTTGTAGTGGGTGGTGTCGAAGGTGGTCGGAGAAGGATCCATGGCGATGCCCGCGTTGGGGGCCTTGTTGTTGAGGGGGCACGCGCTCTTCAGAGTCGCTGCGAACGAGGGGCGGATGGTGGGGTCCACGTCGTGGGTCGAGTTGAAGCTGCGGATCCTTTTCTCAAAGGACGAGCAATGAGCAAACCCTAGGGTGTGCGCACCTGTGAGAGCGACTGCGTCTCGGAGGGAGAGGCCCCTTAGAGAAAAGGCTTTTTCAATTTGAGAAATGTTGTTGAAAGCGGGGGATGGCAATGTTGAGGTCTCACTCGCTTTTGATGTCCTTCCATCTTTTCTTCCTTGAGGTACATCCCATCTTGGCCCTCCAGACTACAATAATATCATATTATTGCATGCGTTATTTTTTTTTTTTTTGAGTTTTCAATATAAACAAATGACTCGAATCTCCAATTTTTAGGTTAGAGGGAAGCGTCTTACTAATTAAGCAAGGATGCATTGTCAAACGCGCCATTAGTCACCACTATTTTTCACGTATTCATAATTGGTACTTGGACTAATTTATTAATAAATTGGAATGCATGTTTTATTATTATGTCAAAAGAGACTAGCTCGGCTAGCTTCTTAAAAAAAACATAAAGGGTGCGATATGATTTGAGTTAGGACAAATTGAATAAAGTTGAATAATTAATTATTGATGTCCCCTTCCATCTTTGATTTTCTTCCTTTGAGGTACATTCCATCTTGGCCCTCCGGACTAAAATATCGATTACATAATTGATTGCATGCGTTAATTAATCACCACTATTTTTATCATAATTGATACTTGGACTAATTTATTAATAATTCGAATCCATATTTTATTGTTCTTTGTCAAAAGAGACTCCGCTTTTAAAAAATAAATAAACATAAAGGGTACGATATGATGTGAGTTACGACATCTAAATTAATGTCGCACAATGTTGAATAAAAGCAAGAATTATTTAATTATTTCTTCGTCGTTTTGTTATTATGGTATTCCTGATAAAGAGGAGAAACCTTTACGGCCTTTTAATTTTTGTATTTATAGCGCTTACCATTATAGAGCGGATGGTCCTCTGTCCCTAAGTTATGTTCTCGTATCTTACTATTAATTTCATTATTTTTAAAATATTTATTTTAAAATAAAATTTTATTATATAGAATGAATCTTAACTAACATTTATTATAAAAAGTTAGAACTTAAAAAGATTATATACCCTAATTTTAGAATAATAAATCATAATAATCAATTAAAAGTTTAAAAAATACAAATTAAATATAAAAATATATATACAAATCATATTTGCATGGATGAATCCTAATTAATAATTGTAAAATTATACTAAAACATTATAGATTGGAATTGAAGAAAAAAAATGACAAAAACTAATTAAATATAAATAAGGAGCGTGATTGTAATTTGTAACTCTTGGCGTGCTATATATTCCGAGTGATAAATGTAGGAACATGCATGCTATAATTACATATAAAAATAAACAGTAAAAAACTGGTGGTACATAACAGTCCAGTTTTAGAATTTATTTTGACAATAAAGTTCATTTATTTGGTAACTCAATGAATATTACAATTTCAGTATATATATCTCGTATTAACTTTTATATTTATTATTTGAACTATATTCATTAAATTTATAGCTATCAAATATTTTAAATAAGCCCTGGATGAAACAATAATTATTTTTATCTATTCTTATATTCATTCTAAAAAAACTTATATTTTGATCCTCATTTTTGTTTGGTTGTTTTCCTGTGGTGGAAACTTTGTATTTTTTTTTATATCTAAATTTTGTCGCATTTTAATTTTAATTTTAATTTTAATTTTCAGGTGATGAGGAGAAATTACATTCCCGTTTACCGGTTTCTTTGATGTACTTAATTACATCTCAGGCTCAGCTCAACAACATGTATATATGATAATGAACTCGATGTATAAGATATTGGCGAGATAGAAACTTGCTTACGAGAACGACGGCGTCTCTAGCGGCGAAGGCCAATATATCAGCACAGGAGACAACGGCAGGGCACACAGCTTCAACTGCTCTCTTTGCAGCTTCAATCACATAAAATGCATGCAGAGATTTGTTTGGAGGTGCATCCCTTTCTGCTTTGTTCCCTCCTCTTGACTCCAGCAACACAGAGCCATCACAACCCTTTTTATCATTTTCAAAACGTCAACACACACACACACACATATATATACACATATAGGGATTAGATCATATAGAAACTAGTCCTAGTGGAATTAGGAACCAATCTGAATCGTCGTTGATCTTTGTATGATATATCTATGGTTGTCAATATTCGAAGCATGCATGAATATGTATAGATTAATTAAAACATGATTTTATATAAGCATCATTATTTATAAAAAAAAATATGAATCTGATTAAGTATGACTATATATAGATCTAAGCATGAATATATATAAATTTAAGCATGGTTCTCAAGTTTTCACGTGAGAAATAGTTCCTATACTAACCCATCCCTACACATATATATATATTGCTAAACTTAATTAAACAACTAATTAGTCACAAAAACATTCTCATTATCCCATCTCAGAATTAATCTAAGGACATGCTCGTCTTTCGTTAATCAAAAGAATTAAGAAACTTAAGCCTATAAATTAGTGTTCCTATTTTGTGACATTGAGAAATTGTTTTGGTTTATATACAGGTTGGGGTCCGCCTAACCCCTCACCCAACTGGGTGATTTAAAAAAAAAAAAAAAAGCCTATAAATTAGTGGGCATTCCTTCCCTTTAATTAAAACAGTAGTCATGGTGAGAGACTAGGGTACGAATCTCAATTTCTCAACTATCTAATAATCAGAGGGGAACGCAAACAAAATTCTTAGTGGGGGTGCTGTTCTTTCTAAAGTTCGAGTTCAAAATAACAAGAAGGCAATTTTCTTACGATTCGGTTGATGATGTATGAGGACTTTTGCATGACAATTCACACAAAATGCTGATATATGACCAATTTATAAGAGTAAAACAAAATAATTTGTGGCGGGTAAACCCTCCCTATAACTTAATAAATTCATTAATTTTGGAAAGAGGGGAATAAACTTTTCAATATTCTTTGATTTCAAAGAACGATTCTCCATTTTTCAAAAATGGAATAAAAAAATGAAAAATGTAAAAAAGCCGGCTATCGTAATCGAACCGATGACCATCGCATTATAACCTCTGAGCTAAGCGGGCCCGCATTATAGTAATAGAAAATTTCTATGCATGCATAGCATAGGAATTCAAGACACTATATATTACTATAAGTATAGTGCCTCTAGAAATATAGAAAAGAACGGGATTCCATAATTACCTATAAATATTGAATATTATAGAACAGAACGATTTGCTATAGCGATATAAAATTTTGTTTTCCTTATCACAATTCTAAATTAGAATAGAATCTTACTGGCTCCGTCAGTGCCCCGAACTCAAAAAAAAAGAAAAAAAATGAAAGTGAAATTAAATAAATTGATTAAAATAATGCTTCTTACCCTTATAAAACAATCATGAAAATGCATTCTGAGAAGAGTTGCAGGAACTGTGTTATCTCTTGAGGTTGCATCGCTTACAGCTTTAGCAACAATAGACTCAACATTGGGACATGTTACATCGTAGTGATTCATGCTCAATGCATTGATCCCCACCCAAATATATGAAACAAGAATTATTAGTGATGACCATAACGTTGATGCACCAAAGCCCATAACATACATAATTTAATTTCTTCCTTTTTTTTTTCTTTTCTTTTGTTGAACTTTGTTTGGAGAGGGGGAGGGGTGATAGGTGTGAATCGCGATTAAGAAACTCTAATGTATGTACCTATAACAATAACAATTATAGCCATCTATTTATATATGGAGGAAAAGATAAAAAAGGATTGATCGAGAAAGCCGAATTAATGATGATTGAGGGATTTTTTTGGTGATGGCCAAATCTGTCATTGAATTCGATTGGTACATGCAACATTACTTTTGATGAAGTCGTAATTTCTAAGCAAAATTAATTAAGTGTAGCAATAATTTGGATATTAACTAATCTATGTCGCCATCTGCTTTATTCCATATTATATATCTGCCACTAATTTGGCTAGACAATAGTACATAATCACTACACCGCATTGAAAAAGGAGCATATATCTTGTCTATATTCATAATGTAGGTTCATAGGAAATAAATTAAAGATCAGAAGCCTGCTCTTTAATTTCATTCTTTTCAAATGTAGTAATTATTAGCTGTGATGGTTTTGGTCTTAATTCAATAATTAGATATCTTGCAATGTTTTTTTTTTAAAGAATTATATATATAAGAATGGATCTTAACCTAAGAAATAGGAATAGATCTCTCATAGATCTACAAAGGATGGAGGGTCAGATCTGATCCAGGTCAAATCGGGTCGGATCCGGGTCAATGGGTTGGACCCGAACCCGATCAACCCGTTGACTTTTCAATTTTTTTTTCGATTTTTTTTATTTTTTATTTTCGAATTTTTTTTAAGAGTCAGATGATATGCACCACACTGTGCAATGAGATGCACCAAACTGTGCAATGAGATCACTACAAAAAAGAAGCAATTTACCGTCGGAAAAATTTCCGTTGGTATTACCGACGGAAAAAATACGGGTTGGCAAAAAACACCGATCAACGAACTTACCGACGGAATATTGGCAAGACAAATTTACCGACGGATTGTTCGTCACAAATATTACCGATGGAAAGTATCTGTTGGTAAATTTTTCAAATTATATTTTTATTAAAAAATATAATTTGACCAACGGATTTACCGACGGATTGTTCGTCACAAATATTACTGACGGAATTAATCCGTTGGTAAATCTTTTAAAAATTATTTACTAACGGATTGTTATCCGTTGGTAAATTTTTAAACTTAAAATTTTATGTCATTTCCCTCGCTTTACAACTAAACCCTAATCTCCGCCGTTTTTTCATCTTGCACTCTCTCGCTCTCTCTCTTTTTTCTCTCCCCCTCTCTTACCAAGATGCAGTTGCCGCTTATCTCCGGTCGCCACCACCACTTTAATTACCGCCGTCGTACGACTCCATCCACGCCTCATTCTCATCTCAACCCTCTCATCTTTATCTCTCTCTCACTTTTCTCTCCGAGCCTCTGCCGCGCCGCCGCCAACCTCTGCCCCGAACAGCCACCGTGCCGCTTCCCCGGACCACCCACTGTGCCACAGCCCTATCGCCCAACGCCGGTAAGTATCTCTATCTTTCTCAGCAGCTCTCTCTCTCTCGTTTTCTCAATCTCTCTCTTACTATCTTTCTCACTTTCAAAGCCTCTGCCGCGCCACCGCCGACCTCACTGGAGGCAGCCACTGCGCCACCTCCCTTCGCTGCAACCTGCGACTTTCTCTCTCTACTTGGATAGATACCAATATGTTGAGAAGACGAATGCTGAATCTCTTGTTAACGAGAATGAGATCTGTATCACCTCTTCTTTGGGTTTATCACTTTCTTTTTTCTATTCTGTTTTGAATTCTGTAGGATTCGTAATTTTTTTCTCCATTTTGTTGCTTGATTTTTTGTGAATTTTGGTTGATTTTTTGTTTATAGAGAGAGGTCTTGGTTTGAAATGGATTTTTTCACTTCTTCTAGAGGTTTTGGTTTTTCTCTCCGACTTAGTTATTGTTATTGTTGATTCTTCCATGACTTGGGATAATCTGTAGATACATGAAGAAAAATGTGTGTGTAGGTTAAATAGTGATTTTTTGGTTTCTGCTGTTTCTTAGTGGAATCTTAGGGATTGGCTTTTCTGTTTTGTTGACTGTAAGCAGCAAAAGATTTAGATGATATATTGGTTTTGTTTGTTTGCTTTTTTTTTGTTTCTAATATTGAATTGCTTTATAGTAATTGGTCTTGCTTATACAAGACATTAATTTGTTTTGCACGATTGGAGAAATTATTACTGCCCATTTAGTTACCTATCTTGCAATATTTGTCTTCTATTACATTCACAATTGTACCTTGTTGTTTGGTTATAGTAGCATGTTGTGTTTGTAATAAACTAATACCCTTGTGCAAGAGTGAAAGAAGGTGTACTTAGTAGTTACCATATGCAACTTGTATCCCTTACTTTATGCAACTTGTAGATGAAATGGTATGTAAATGGGTGCAGGTTGTTGGAGAAGCATGGTGAAGCGAATTAGACGAAGAAAATACACGACAAATTAAAGAAGACAAAGGAAGAACAAGAGATTATTTTGTGTGGTAGAGAGGGACTTGGGAAAACACGGAGGGAAAACATAAACGACAAGAGAAGTAGCGCTCTTGTAGTGAGAAATGGTTATTTGGATATTTTCATTTGGGTGCATCTCAATAGGATTAATGAAGAAGTGATTTGTCTTAATAAGAGCACTGTAAATTTTAGCCTTAATAAATTTTTTGAAGACAAGTTGTTTATGTATTTAGTTAATTAACAAAGTTATATATACAAGTTTGATTATATCTCTTGAATTCTTTTGTTTACCGATTTTGATTGTTATATCTTTCTTTATGAAATTTAAGACAAAAAAATAAAAAAAAATTAAAAATTAAAAAAATTAAAAAAAAAAAATTAATAATCCGTCAGTAATCCGTTGGTAATTACTGACGGAAATTTCCGTTAGTAATTATCCGTCGGTAAATCCCTCAGACAACGGTTTGTTCGACGAAAATTTAATGACGGGCCATCCGTCACTATTCAGTCGGTAATTTTACTAACGGAAAAAAATCCGTCGGTAAATCAATTACCTACGAACCAAATCACAAGGGACTGAATCCGTCGATAAATCCGTCGGTAATGAATTTACCGACGGATTTTGATAGCTTTACCAACGGAAATTTCCGTCGGTAAAACCTGAGTTTTTTGTAGTGGATGCACCACTAAGTGTATTGGGATGCACCATTTTTTAATTTTTTAATATTCTTTTTCACTACTTTTATTTTTTATTTTTTTTCAAGAGTCAAGCGAGGGGAGCCAAAGGCCTCGGAGCGAGCTAAAAAACATTAATGTTGCCACAATCATTATCTATAAATTAAAATCGGAGCCGAAGGCGGAGACAAAAAAAAAAAAAAAAATCCCAAACACTTGCTTATTGATATGGTATGAATATAATGATTTGAAAAATAGTTTGATTTCATCATACCAAATCACCCAAAGATTTTTCCTCGTTTTGATATAGTTATACACACACAGATAGTGTATGAGATAAACCTCCATGTATTATGAGATGCACCACAATGTATTTTGAGATGTGTGTAATGAGATGCACCACCATGTATAATGAGATGCATCACAATGTGTAGATACAACACCCTGTGTAATGAGATGTACCACAACGTGAAATGAGATGCACCACACAGTGTATTGAGATGCACCACACTTTATTAAAAAAACGAAAAAAAAATTTCGAAACTTAAATTTTTTTTTTGAAAAGTCAACGGGTTGATCCGGATCCGACCCGTTGTCCGGATCCGATCCGGTTGGATCCGGATCCGACCCGTTTCAGATCTGGCCATCCATCTATTGTGGATCAATGGTTGGAATTTATTTCTATTTCTTACTTTAAGGGCTATTTTCATTAGAACCACACCACTCCACATATATATATATAATCAAATAAACACTATACCACATAGGTGAGACCTCTACACCACACAAGGGTGGGACTATTACACTGCACGCAGACAGGATTGAACCCAAGACCTCTCGCTAAGGAGAGTCTTGTGGTGCCTCAGTTTTGCCACTTGAGCTAGCCTCACTGGCATCTTGTGATGGTTTCCTTCTTTCTTTATTCAATAATTTTGGGAATAAAACGGGATGTTTTTTGGTCTTAAAGGCAATTATTACTTTTAATATTTACGATAATGATTGTCTTTATTCACAATAATTGTTACTTTTATTACATGGATAAATTATTACTCCCTCCATTCACAATAAATTTGTCACATTGTGGATGTCACGAATTTTAATAATTTGTTGGTTGATTGTGTTGTGAGTGGAATAAGAGTCCCACTTTTATATAGTTGTAAATTGTGTTGTGAGTGAAAAAGTAAGCGAGTTGTGTGGGGTCTATTACTATAAATAGATGTGGCAAATTTTTTGTGGACAGACAAAAAAGAAAATTGTGGCAAATTTATCATGGATGGAGAGAGTATTATTCTTCTATATATCCTAGGGTGAATGATAATTCATTACTCATAAAATGATATTATTACTAATAATTAGATATCATATGAATAAAACGGAGTGATTTTTTTTTTAATCTTAAAAACAATTATTACTTTTTGTCACAGCCCCAAATCCCTAGGGACAACTAAGCCAGGGTGCGACTAGGGGTTGAAGTTAAGAAGAGGGGAAGAAAGAGGGTTACTGAATAGATGAAGAATAAATATTAAACCATCGAAGATACATAGGAATGTACTATAATTATTTAAAGTGAGACAATCTCGAAGGATTCTCGTCACAGAAGTTGAGTTGTTCTCGAAAATAGAGCAAAACTCACGTTATTTGATATATATAGAAATGCCCAGAAGTTAACGCAAATAAACAAGTCTTAGAAGAGATCGAAACAGAATTTAAACAATAACGGACTGATAACTGAGGTCTGGGAAAACTCAGTTTGAAAAACCCACTCAGTCCTCAAGTTCACATTTTAAAACTTAGTATTTTCCTAAGTTTACAAACAAAGCAGCTGAAGACAGCCAGAGCATCCAACTGAATAAAAGTTAGCTGAGTAGAAAGACAGCTGACCAAAAGACAGCTGACCAAAAACACAGATGAGACTCCAACTGGGCAAGATTCAGTTGAACAAAGTCAGCTGAGATTGTCCAGCTGGCAAAACCAGCCGAGCAAGGCTAGCTCCAAGACAAAAACCAAAGATCAGAGGATAAAACAAAATGAATAAAGAGGCATAGAAGAAAATGACGTGAAGTCAACGAGTAGGTGAGATTCAAACGGCTAGTTTGAATCTCTCTTCAAAGAAAACAAGTCTTCAACCCCAGAAAGAATCTAGGGTGAAACAGAAAAGAAGAACACTCAAGAACATTCAAAACTCTAGAATTTCTCGAAGCGCTCTTTTATTAGGGAATCTTGTTCACAAAGCTGGAAAAACTCCAAAACATTCTTATAACTCGAACAAATCGAGCTTTTCTCTCCAACAAAATATAAATATTTTTAGAAAAGTCTCAAATAATTCATACATCCTTAAATCAATTTATAGAAGCATAATTCCCAAAACAAAACTCGAAAATTCAATCTTAATCAAAAAGCCCCAATATATATATATTTATTTATTTATTTATTTATTTCAAAAATTCCAAATTAATTCCTCCAACAAGAACTAAGCTTGAAAATAACTAGCACTAGATATTTACAAACATCAAAGATCAAGAACACAAAGCTCAAACATCAAATTTGTTGGAAAAATTCTAAGTATTTTGATTTGATACCAAACTCAACTGACCCCAACCGACTAGATAATTTCTTAAAACTAAGTTATTTCCAGCTCGCCTATTTAAGCTTCTAGAGTTTATAAGTTTATAGGTGAAACAGCTGAAGACAGCCAAAGGATCCAACTGAGCTGAAGGGATCAACAAGAGTTCTAGCCAAGTGGATCCAGCAGAGTCGATCCAGCTGAATGGATTCAGCAGAGTAGATCAAACAGAGTAAACCCAGTAGAGCTGACTCAAGCAGAATGGATCTAGTATAGCAGATCCAGCTGAGTAGATCAAGCAGAGCTGATCCAACAGAGATTCCAGCTGATCAAGACACAACCAAAGCTTGAAGACTCAGTTCAACGTCGAAGCCAGCTCCAAGGCAAGTTCCTAGTGTCAGCGGACAAACCAACCTTGACCAATGAGGCTTCGATAAATCAACATCGTAGAAAGTAAACTTCGGATCTGACACACAGAAAAAGAGGATGAAGAAAGTCAGACTACAAGACGTAATGTCAGAGATTAGGTGAGACTTTCAGAACGGCTAGTTCGAATCTCTCCCTATAAATAGGAATCTTCATCAACAACAAAGTAAGGAGGACAACGACAGAACAAAATAAAAGAAAAACGAAGAACACTCTCAAAATTCAAATCTGTCAAGAACACAGCCAAAGCCTCCCGTGTTCTTTGTTGTTCATAACTTTCAGTCCTACGCAGTTTATCATAGTCATATCAAAAGGCTAGTTTGAACGAGTTCATCATACTCCTTTATTCTTCATTGTAAGAACTCGTTCATAGTTGGAAAATCCCAAACCCAAACCCTTTTACCCAGAAAAGGTTAGGTTAATGTACGATTGCTCGAAGCACATAATTCGAGTGGTTAGGTTTTACAGTATCCACAAACTGTAAGTTAGTTTTGTAGTACCCGAAAACTACAGGCCAGGTTTCTTCATTACCCGTAAACTGAAGGTGAAGGCTCTAGTTTGAGCTGAGAAGTTTGCTTGCTACTCGTAAAGTAAGTGGTTATCCTTTAGTGGATTACCAGAGTAATTCTGGTCGTGGACGAAGGAGGTGTTTCTCCAAACCACGTTAAAAAGCCTTGTGTTCTTTATTTGCTTTATTTTCTTTCTCTCTGAAGAACTAACCAATCATCATTCACAACATTCTTTCAAGTTTATTTCCCGGGCTGAGTGACCCATCCAATTGTGTTTTCCAAAACTGCATAACTTGACTAAGCTGTAAACTGAAAGATAAGGTTTTCAAGTTGAGTTTTTCTAAGCTATAACGATTTAAGTTTTCAAATCACCACCTTCTGTACAACAAGCTGAGTTATCAGTCCAGCTGACCATCTTCAAAAAACGTCAGCAGGATTTGTAACTGAAAAGTAAAATAACGCAAAAGAAAACACAAAAATAAAAGTTGCATCTCATGGAATTCGATCTCAGGAACATAGCCGAAGTAGCTTAACAGGCGACAAACTCAACCACTAATTATGTTTTAAATTTTCCCATAAAGAGGGGCCCGTTCGGTTGGCTTCTTCATTAGCCTTAATGATGAGCCCATATTTGTGCTAATTTTTGTGTCTTTGTTTTAGGTCTATATTGAGTTTTTGTGTGTCTTTTCGAGTCTATTTGTGTCTGGGAGGACACAGTTTGGAGGAAGGATGTGCGGAGCAGGACATGTGCGATTATGGGCAAGATAAGGTGTATTCCGCGAAATAGTATGATTTCAGCAAATGGGCACCATATTGAAGGTAGTAGCTTAAGAAACATGGCTTATATCATGAGCGGAGCTGCTGAGTAAAGATAGAGTACCCAATACTTGTACCGCGCGGGATCCAGCCTTATACAGACAAAGATCAAGGGCAAGACAAGCGAGCTACAGGGCGAGACGTGAAGAGAATTGTTGTTGGCGAGGGACACAATCTGATCCAGAGAATAAGATAAGGAAAGAGATCTTTTCATCCTTATCTAGAAGATTCAGATCAACATCAAACCTCTTGCGGATAAGAAAAGCGAATCTGGGTAGGGACTAAAGAAGGAAAGAAGGCCTGATCCAGACCAAGCCCAGCTCAATGGGCCTGGTGACCTGAAACCCTAGCAAACCTCTATATAAGTAGTAGCAATTCAGTAGCCAGCAGTTATGAACTTTAATTTCTGAGAGTAGCGAGGAACAAACAAGTCCTACGGACAACAATGCTTTTAGTTTTCTTTATGTTTTTGCTGGCACTTTTGGCCATAGTTTTTGATGGATAATATCGTAAGTTTCTTTTCCATTTAATCGAAGCATGTTTTCTTTTATTTAAGTTGTGTTGTTCTTTACTTTGATTATGTCTAGCTAAATTTATTAAGCCTGGATTGGGCAAGATGAATTGAACATGAACCGTAACACTCGAGAGGTCTAATAAGGGCGTGATGATCTGCATGTGTGTGTTCCCGAAGCACTAGGTCTGATTATAAAATGTTCTTGTTGAGTCTAAGCCGTTAACATCTTGGGCACGATAAGTTCTCTAATAATTTCAGGGTCAATGCATAGAGTGTCTCTTGCATATGAAAGTATGACTGGTGTGGGTGAGTAGTCTGTGTTCTTGGACACGAGGAATGGTTGTTTCGGGTCTGCATAAATCTTAATGCTTCCTTGGGCAAGGTTTCTATTGAAGTGTCTTCGTAGATGGTTGTTTAGGGCTAGGAGAGAACTCCCGGGGGTCTCAGGGTGACTTTTATTCATAAGGGCAGATGAGGATAAGGGTGGTGTTGTGCGTGACGCGTGATATTGGGGGCAACATCATTTCTTATCTATAACCGATTGATGCATGCATGTAGTGAATAAAATTGCACCAATGACTGAGTGAGTGTTTATGTTCAATGAATCAAGCTTTGTCCAGGTTTACCTTTTTATTTGATCAATCTACTTCCATAGTTTCAGTTTAGTTTTTACAGTATTGTGACCAAGAGAGGGAGAGTCTTGACCAAGATCTTTTTGCAACACCGGAGGAGGAAGAAAGAGATAGAGGCACAATCAATTCACTGTGGATCGACTCTACAGTTACCGCTAGCTATCTAGCCGTGGGCATAGGATTATAAATTTATTTTGCGTGGTTGAACGACGACCACGTTAAAATTGACGCCGTTGCCGGGAAATTGATATTCCAGTAATTTTCTCTCTTGAGTGAAGAAGTTGGTTGTGCCTTGTGTATGTCCTGGGTGCCAAACCTAACAAGTGAACACGGACCTTTACTGTATGATCCTGATCTTGAAAGAATGGTAAGGGCAATCAGGGCAGCCAAGAGACAAGAGGAAAATGACCTGGCCAACGAGGAAGAAGACAACAATAGCCAAGAAGAAAGTAACTCTTCTGAAGGGAGTTAGGAGGACGATTATCTTGATCACCAGGAACCAATCGAGGAAGAAGTCATGGGTGATCAACAACCACAGGAGTGCACCCTCCACGGCGATGATATTTCCAAATAACTTGAGTTTGAGGCCGTCAGGCATAGTTTTGCCCGAGATCGCTGGCAATTGTGAGCTGAAGTATTCTCTGATCCAGATCTTGCCCAAATTTAGCTATATGCCAGGGAAAGATCCCCAACGTCATCTTCAGGATTTTGAAATGGCTTGTGGGACAGTACGGACTGTGGTGCCCAATAATCTAAATTTCAGTGACTACATGGCGACTGTAGAAAAAAATTTCTTGAAAGATACTTTCCCGCTGCCCACATACAAAATGGAAGGAAGAGAATTAACACCATCAAGATTGGAGCAGGGGAATCTCCCTACGATTACAACGGGAGATTCAAACAACTGTTGGCCAAGTGTCCACAATACAGGATCCCAGACCAAGATCTAATCCAGTACTTCGTAGCTGGTCTGAGGCTAGAGGAGCGGAATTGGATTAATGCAGCATGTGGAAGATCAGTGCTCAACAAGTTACCCAACAAAGCCTTCAAGCTTTTTACTGAGATGGCTGAGAAGGTTAGGGATGAAGGAGAGATGCAAAAGTTTAGCATTACGGCCAATACATCGTAGGAAGATGAGAAGTATGATCGGTTGTGCACTCAAATTGAGAAATTCATAAGCACCATGACCGCTTCCATGGGCACAACTGTAGGTCCAGCACCAAAGAAGGCGCATGCAACTGACTAGTTCCCTACATGGTTTGAGGAAGAAGATGTGAACGCTATACGACAACAGATAGAAAACAATGGGCAAAAGAGGTTTGACCCAAATTCTCAAACTTACAATCCAGGTTGGAGGTATAATGAGAATCTGAGATATGAGAACAACCACTACCAAGCACCCCCTCAATTTCAACAGCCACAACAACAACCATAACCGTGATCAACAGAAAGGTAATTTGTTGAGAGATATTGTGGAAAAGATGGCAGTGGAGAATTCAAGACACAACAAGAATTTGAGAAATTCAGAGTGAAAACTAGGGGAGGTATGACCAACATCAATGCTCAACTCTGGCATCTTGCCCAGGCTGTTGCTCGCCTGGAGAAAAAACAAGGAGAACTTCCTGCACAAGTTAGATTAACCAAGCCCACGTGAACACTGTGACATTAAGGAGTGGTAAGGTTCTGCCCGAAATAATTCAGAATGAGGCAAAGGAAGTTTTGCCCACAAAAGATAGAATCATGCCATCCCTTGAGCGAGCACCTAAATTGGAGCTTAAACCTTTACCCGACCATCTGAAGTATATGTACTTGGGAGCAAATGAAACTCTGCCCGTAATCATTAGTGCCGAGTTGACCATTAAGGAAGAGGAGAAAGTTCGGGGCATATTGGATCTCTATAAAGAGGCAATAGGTTGGACTCTGGCCGACAACAAGGGTGTTTCAACTAAATTAATCCTAAAGTCGCTCGAATTAAACGAGATCACTGTAGATTAAGCAAGCCAATCCAAGTCGTCTCTCAAGGAAAACTTAACAGGGAAATTACTTGTATTGCGTACAAGAAAGTAGTAAATAAAGTTTGGGGTCGTTCACTACTCTAATTCTCGATTTATTAACTAGGCGAAAAGAGAAATCTAACATAAATTAAACCCTAGGCAAGAATTGAAATCTAATCTAACGAAAGCATTAATCTTTTCTAATCCTAACATTAATTCAATTAAGTAATCTGCATGAGAAATTATAAAGCATAAGTAAAGAACAGAAATTGAAAAACTCACAATCGTAAATGAAATTGACGATAAACTGGAATTGAATCTGAGAATTTGCAATGACTGTAGTCTCCAATCCGGAATAAAATTAAGACAATTAAAATTTCTAAACTAAAATATTCGATGAAACGAGAAGAGAAATCCTAAAATAAACTCTAAAAAAAACTCACGCTATTTATATTTGTGACAAGAAAAGTTGTCTAGAACTGTAGATATCATTTTCTGAAAACCCTCGCCTGCTATTTATATTTACGACGAAATAATCACGCTCAGCGGTCTCCTAACCTCAGTGACCGTTGAGTACACTTCATCAATGTCGCTAAAAATCCGAACTCAACGATCTTCTAGGATCAGCAAGCGCTGAGTTCTCTCCCTGAATTGGACTTGTCGTTGGACTCAGTGGTCTCCTAAGATGAGAGACCACTGACTTCTCTCCCTGGATTGGCGTAAGCTTGGACTCAACGTTCTCCTAAGGTGAGGGACCGCTGACTTCTCTCCCTGTATTGATCGTAAGCAAAATATCTTGGACTCATCAGTCTCCTAAGGTGAGGGACCGTTGACTTCTCTGAAGGTGTCCCGTTTGCCGAAACAGAACCTATCGCTGTAGCAGAAAACTCACAGCGGCGGTGGATGTTGAGCGAGCTGTGGTTGCCTTCGTCATTCTCGAGCAAAATCTACATTTTCAACCTGATAGCTCGACACAACATCATTAACACATTTTAACTTTAAAACAATGTGAAACAAAATAAATGTCATAAAAAACGCGCATGCAAAACATCCAAAAATGCAACAAAAAACTAACGTAACAAACCCTCCACAAACAAAACCTTGCTTGTCCTTAAGCAAATCTTAATTCAAAACACAATAAGAAAGACGTAGAATGAAAATGACAAATCATGCTTCAACATCATATCCAGCACAAGAACATTCTCAACATTCTTTAACCAAATGCAATTCCCCCCATAATTGACGAGTTGCCCCTCTGCATATAAACTCAATCGGCTCAAAACCAAAATACGAGGAAAGGAGGAAAGAAATGAATCGCGCTAACACACTTCATACTTCAAATTTCATTTTCATTACTCAACCATTTTTACACAATCTCCGGGGCAAATTTTCCTAGGCAAATCCTCCGCAGTATTCCGGGTCTCCTAGAGTGGTTTCCCATACCCATCTCTCCTAAATATTTCAACAAGGACTCGGAGAGAGCGGGGTAGAGCCCCTCAGATCATACATTTACACTAGTAGCAAGAGAGTCCAGTTATATGGTCAAAAGTCATGAGGTGGAAACATTTAGAGTTCATCTAAAGTATTCTCATGTGGTTTTCCATGCTCATGGTTTCCAGAAGAACAGAGACCGCCCGACTCAACTTACACTTTAACAACAAAACACCTATCATAAATTTCCACGCAAAAAAGAAAAATTTTCCACCTCCTTCTCTCATTTAAGGATTTCACCTCAATAATTCACATACAGAAAAATGCCCCATAGTCAACTATGAAATGAACACAATGCTTAAAGAAAATACTGAAACATATTCTCAAACCATCAATTAAATCAAAACATAATACATCATGTTCAATCCACATACTTTCACAGTTTGAATCAAATCAAGACTAACGAGGACAAGACAAGACAAATAAACCAAAAGGGTTCCTCCCCCCACACGAGAAAAGAAAACAATGCCCTCATTGTGACAATAAAATAAGAGAGAAAAGAAGGAGGCTTCACTGAGGGTACGACAGCTCCAAGCGAGAAATCAATCAAGCAACATGATCCAGCAACCTGAAAAACACAAAAAAAAAATAAAGCAAAGGGAAAGAACGAAATTACCAACTCATGGGTTGCCTCCCATGCTGCGCTTGTTTAACGTCATTAGCTTGACTGCGAAACCCTTAACCAAATTCTGACTGAAGCTTCAGCTGCCTTTTCACCTAGATTATCACATCATCTATGGTTGCAGCTGATGGTCTCACTCTCGGGTGCTTAACAACACCCATTGCACATGTTGTTCTTCCCTGCTCTCGTATTTGAATGTCCAGCTCGACTTCCTCCTCATTATGCATGTCAGACAGAAAATCATGCACTACATCTTCCTCATTTTCCAGATTAGCCAAGAATTCTTGAATGATATCATCCTTATTGTACAGATTAGCCAGGAATTTCGTGCACAATATCATCCTTATCCACAGAGTCAAACATCTTGACGTAGGAGTAATTTTGCATCAAAGGGTTAGGAGCTACTGACTTTTTACCAAACATCTTATGATAAAACTATCTGGATCATGTTACTTAGGTAGTAGCTGATGTGGTTCAACTGCATCGGGTGGTATAGCTTCATTTGGCAGCTAGGAAGCCTTGATTGCACTCACGGTTTTGCTCCTCCACTTCTCTGTGGTGTCCTTCTTGTTAAGGGTGTGTACCAATCCTTCTCTCTGTCTGCTTTGTAAAGAAACGGATCGGTGAAATTGGCGCTCGACCTTGTGAGGCTTGATTTCCTCCTCCTTGAAATTTGGGGCAACTTCTCTAATGATAGACACAGCATGAGCCTGATGGGGCTGTTGTCCTTGACTCGGTATCTTCCCAGTCTGCTGCTGCTGCTGCATATGATTCATAGTCCCAGATATCTGCCCCACAGTTGTTTCAAGATGCTTGATAGTGGCATCTTGAGCTTCCCTTGCTCACTTGCTTTCCTGCATGAAAGCGCTCAAACTGTCCTCCATGGAAGTCTTTTGAGGAGGCTGAAATTGTTGGGAGAACTGCTGTTGCTGCGGGTTTCACTGCTGAGGGAGATACTGCTGAATAGGTGGTTGTTGTTGGGAAGGGTGAAATTTATAATTCAGTCATAAGCCTTGTCCTTAAGTCTGGTTTCTCCACCCAGAATTAGACTGGTTTTACCATCCCGAGTTCTGCTGCTGCTGACTCTGATCAAATCCTTATCTTTGCTTAAAAGACTGGCGTGGTGGATATCCTTGAGCAACATAAACCTCTGCTTCTCCTTCATAACTGTGTTCTCCCATCCGATGACACATTCCCACCATGTGTCCAAATTCTCCACATATCCCGTATGGTTCTGACATATTTTCTTGTCTTGCAAGCTCTTCTCTTGCAGGAGATACAATTTTTCCCATCTTCAGATCCTGCAATTCTCTCATCATATCGGCCATCTGTTTCTTCATGTCTACACTAGTCGTAACTGCACTCGCCTCTACTCATCGTGTTCTGATGGATTTTTGCTGCGAGCTAGCTGCCAGTGTCTCAAATATCTCCTTCAATTCGTCGGCTGTCTTCACTGCAATATTTCCGTCGGCAGTACTATCTACCATAAACTGAGCTGTCTGCGAAAGACCATCATAATAAAATTGCCACAACATCTCTGGTGCCATCTGATGTTGTGGACACTGCTGAAGTAATTCTCTAAATCTCTCCCAAGCCTCGTGGAAAGGCTCATCTGCTGCTTGAATAAAATTCATGATCTTTGTGCGTACTTCTTGAGTCTTATAGTTCGGGTAGTACTTCAACATAAATTTCTCGCATACAACCATCCAAGTAGTGAGCGAGTTAGGTGGAAGTGATAAGTACCACGTTTTGGCTCTGTCCTTCAGTGTATATGGAAAATATTTCAACTTCAATTGGTCCTCAGTCAGAGCTAGCAAAGGAAAAGACTGGACCACCGTGCAGAATTCACGAACGAATTGCAAGGCATCTTCATCGGCCATCCCGTGATAAGAAGGCATCAGATTCAGATGGTTCTGCTCAAGTCATAATTTCTCACTTCAGTCTGTAAAAGAATAGCTGATGCCGTGGTTCTAAATGTTGGCCAGGAAAAATCTCCCATGTATCGAGGATTGTTGGCCATTTCTTCCAATATAATCGGTTCGTCTGGCAAGTTACCCTCGGCTTCTTCTGAATGCACAACAACTTCTTCTTCAAAACAAGGTTCGTCAACCTCGTTAAAACTGGACTCGGCTTCTTCCTGCAAACTTATCAAAATCTTGCGTGGTTGATTGATGTTGTCAAAATAAGGTGCCAAGTTCTTTTTCAAGCTTCTGCGACCTTGCATACACAACACTTAACAAACTGATTACACGCACCGGAGGAAGAAAAATAACCGAGTACCAAAAGAATAAAAGAAATAAACATAAAATAAACTCAAATAACAAAGCAACACACATAATTGCCTAAAGTAATCCCCAGCAACGGTGCCAAATTTGTTTCGACTAAATTAATCCTAAAGTCGCTCGCAATTAAATGAGATCACTGTAGATTAAGCAAGCCAACCCAAGTCGTCTTTCAAGGAAAACATAACACGGAAATTACTTGTATTGCGTACAAGAAAGTAGTAAATAAAGTTTGGGGCCGTTCACTACTCTAATACTCAATTTATTAACTAGGCGAAAAAGAGAAATTTAACATAAATTAAACCCTAGGCAAGAATTGAAATCTAATCTAACGAAAGCATTAATCTTTTCTAATCCTAACATTAATTCAATTAAGCAATCCGCAGGAGAAATTATAAAGCATAAGTAAAGAATAGAAATCGAAAAACTCACAATCGTAAATGAAATTGACGATAAACTGGAATTGAATCTGAGAATTTGCAATGACTGTAGTCTCCAATCCGAAATAAAATTACGACAATTAAAATTACTAAACTAAAATATTCGACGGAACGAGAAGAGAAATCCTAAAAGAAACTCTGAAAAAAAATGAAAAGCTAGAAAAGTTGTCTGGAACTATAGATATCATTTTCTGAAAACCCTCGCCCGCTATTTATATTTGCGACAAAATAATCACGCTCAGCGGTCTCCTAGGTTCAGCGACCGCTGAGTAAACTTCATCAATGTCGCTAAAATTCGAACTCAGCGATCTCCTAGGATCAGCGAGCGCTGAGTTCTCTCCCTGAATTGGACTAGGCGTTGGACTTAGCGGTCTCCTGAGATGAGAGACCACTGACTTCTCTCCCTGTATTGGCGTATGCTTGGAATCAGCGGTCTCCTAAGGTGAGGAACTGATGACTTCTCTCCCTGTATTGATCGTAAGCAAAATATCTTGGACTCAGCGGTCTCCTAAGGTAAGAGACCGCTGACTTCTCTGAAGGTGTCCCATTTGCCTAAACGGAACCTATCGCTACAGCATAAAACTCACAGCGGAGGTGGAAGTGGAGCGAGCTGTGGTTGCCTTCGTCATTCTCGAGCAAAATCTATATTTTCAGCCTGATAGCTCGACACAACATCATTAGCGCATTTTTACTTTAAAACAATGCGAAACAAAACAAATGTCATAAAAAACGCGCATGCAAAACATCAAAAAATGCAACAAAAAACTAACGTAACATAGGGCATAAGTCCTACTGTTTGCAAGCATTACACCCTACTGGAGTAAGACGTTGTGCCAGTGAGAGAACCTTAACGCAAGCTCAATCCGGCAATGAAGCAGATAGTCATGAAGGAAATCCTGAAACTGTTAGATCTGGGCATAATCTACCCAATTTCTAATAGTAGAAGGGTGAGCCTTGTGCATATTGTGCACCAGAAGTCAGGGATACAAATGGTTGGGAACAAGAATAATAAGCTGGTGGCCATGAAACTCCGAAGTGGTTGGAAGGTACGTATCAACCGTCGGAAGTCAAACCGAAGGAAGCGCAAGAATTACTTTCATTTTCCCTTCATTGATAAGATATTGGAAAGGTTTAAGTTCATGTTCGGGAAGCTTTTGACCAAATGAAAGGGACATTTTAAGGTGCAACCTCAATGTCCAAATGGAGTTCTAGAGATCAAGAATCTGAAATCAGGCAAAATACTCAAGATAAATGGTTAGCGTTTGAAGGCATACTATGGGCAAAATGTTGATCAGAAGGAGGCTCTAGATCTCCTTGATTTTGAAGGTCTCTGAAGGAGGAAATTCACTTCGTGCCCACGACGTTAACCAAGGCACTAGAGGTTTGGAACCGAAACCGAAGTGTTCGGCGGTTCGGTTCCGATTCCCTTGGGACGGAACCGAGAGCCGCCGGTTCGGTTCCAGTTCCGGAACCGAACCGAACCGAACCGAACCGCGGCCATCACTACAAGGCACTGGCCAGGAGACAACCTGGTATGATATTTTCTTTTAATTTTAGTAATTTCCTTTGAGCAAAGTTATTTCCTTTCTTAATATTGATCCTAGGATAGATTGTTGTTTTATCTTGCATAGGTGGTTTTCATTTTTGGTGTGCAGGTGTACATGGCAGATGAGTAGTCGCTGTAGCCAAAGAGAGCTATGCCCTGGTCAGAATGAAGATTGTCCGCATCGATACTGAGGGCAATCCACACTTTACTACGCCCAAGCAGGAAGAACCAACCATACCACCATCCACTGCCATGGTCAAGAAGGAAAAATGGAAGGCAAACACCTCTGCACCCAAGTAAGATGGGTTGATACAATGATTGGCCAGAATGAGGAAGTCCTCATGGAGATACGTGATACCTGTTTCGACTAAATTAACCCTAAGTCGCTCGCAATTGAACGAGGTCACTATAGATTAAGTAAGCCAACCCAAGTATCGTCTCACAAGGAAAACTTAGCAGGGAAATTATTGTATTGCGAAAAGAAAATAAACAGAAAGCAGTAAATCAATTGGATTGAGGATTTATAACTAGACGGAAAGAATAATTAAACATAAACTAATCCCTAGGCACGAACTAAAATGCATAAATTAAACCCTAGGCATGAATCGAAATTTAATCTATTAAAAGCATTAAGCATTCGATCATAATCTGAACATAAATTCAATTAAGCAAATGAACGGAACAAATATAAGCACGAATTAAGAATGGAAATCGAATTAACTCACAAACGTAATTAAAATCGACGAACACCATAAACTGGAATTGGAATTGAAGGTTGCAATGTCTGTATCCTCGAATCCGGAGTGCAATTACAGTAGTAAATCGATAACTAGAATATTCGAAAGCAACTAAGAGAAAAACCTAAGAGACAATCTCTGAAAAATGAAATAGAAATAAAAATGGCGTCTGGATCCAAAAACTGATGTCTTCTGAAAAACCCTCGGACGGTATTTATACACACCGCGAAAATTAATTACGCTCAGCGGTCTCCTAGCCTCAGCGACCGCTGAGCACAATGTAGTAAACCCGCTAAACGCCCAAAGTCAGCGGTCGCGTAGGATGAGCGACCGATGACTTCTGGCCCTGTATTAGATATGCGCTGGACTCAGCGGTCGCTCGGGTTGAGAGACCGCTGACTTCTGGCCCTGTATTAGATACGCGCTGGACTCAGCGGTCGCTCGGGTTGAGAGACCGCTGACTTCTGGCCCTGTATTGGCTACACGATGGACTCAGCGGTCTCCTAGGTGGAGAGACCGCTGACACCTCATACGTGAACGCAATGCTTGGAACTCAGCGGTCTCCTAGGTTGAGAGACCGCTAAGTTTCACTACACCAAAAACTCATTACTGTGATGCAGATTGCTCGAACCTTGTCGCCTTCGTCGTTTCCGAGCAAAATCTACATATTCCACTGAAAGCTCGACAAAGCATCATTAGCCATATTTAATTTCCAAAACAATATAGAATCAAGCAAAAGGGCAACACAAACACGCATGCAGATCATCCAAAAATACAACCAAAAACCAACGCAACAAACCCTCCACACACAAAACCTTGCTTGTCCTCAAGCAATTCTCATTTCAAACTAAGACGAACATGACTGATCAAACTCAACAAACATGCCTCGACATCCTATCAATCACAACACATTCCATCAATCATCAATCGCACGTGATTATCACACAGCAACAAGTGGCCCGCCACCCAAGGCCTCAATCCACCCAACACTTAAAAACAAAGTTACAGGTAAGAAGATATCACAACTTTTCAACAAATCCCAAATTCCACACCATGAGTAACTTAAAGAAATAAGGTGATTTCCAGGCAAAATTCACTAGGTTTATTCTCGGAAAAATTCCGGTATCCTAGCATGGTTTCCCATACCCATTTCTCGCATAAAAGATTCAATTTTGAACAGACGAGAAAGAGGGGTAGAGCCTTTCAAATCACCACAAATTAATACCAACGAATGAAATTAAACAATTCTAAGTCAAGTCGAGTTATGCGGCCATATTTCATGAGGTGTAAACATTAGAGATTATCTAAAGTATCCCCACGTGGTTTCCCATGCTCATGGTTCCCAGAAAAGCAAAAGCCTCTCAACTTGACTCAGATTTTTTTTTTGTTTTTTTGTTTTTTTTTTGAAGTTGGGATACAACAAAAAAAAAACATAATCTTCTCACCCATAACCTCATCTTCAACTATCGAGTATCAATCAATCAAGTATGACAAGGCCCTACAGTTACTATATAATACCCACAACAATCGATTCAAAACAAAACATACCGATCAATCAAGTCCATCAAAACATAATTCATCAAGTCCAATCATCACATTTACAACTTAGATCAAAATAAAACTCATGAGTATATACAAGCAATACTGACAACAGAGCCTGCCCCCCCAGAAAAGAAAAGAAAACAATGCCCTCATTGTAAACGAGACAAATAAAAAGGGGAAAAAAAATGAAATCACACTGATCCAGCAACCAAAGAAAGACAAAATACAAAAACAACCACGAAATACACAGAACAAAACAAAGCAAAAGAAGAGATAGAACACATACGAGACAACAGTGAAGAATCACTGTTGATCAGGAGGTGGTGGAGGTTGATGTACATGATGCAGTGTCCAATTAGCCCACTGCTGTTCCAAGGCAGCCAGATGTGCATTCTGATCAGCAAGTTGTTGCTGCTGGAGAGCCCACTGTTGATTCTGCTCGCTCCAAAGGCGATTCTGAGCTAACAATTGCTGATTTTGAGCATCCAAACGCTGACCATGCTCCTCTAGCTGCTGCTGATACGAGTACAACTGCCGATTCTGAGCATCGAAACGGCCATAAACATCATGCTGAAATTTCCCCCACTGAGTGCTCCAATCAGCACGGAAAGCCTGAAGATCTTCCCGGAGCTGAGCAAATTCAGAGGAAGAAGATCCTGCCCCTTGAATCGGCCACACGGGGGGTATCCCACCAGAACTTGCATGAGCAGCTTCATCATCATCCCGCTCGTCCTCCGGTTCAGTATGTGCCGGCGGCTCCGAAAGAGGATTGGCAGCCAAGTTATTAAGATGAGCCCAGACACACCTACGCCGCTTATGTGGAACAAGCGTAGTCCTGTTGATAGCAAAAGGTGCACCACGCAATTCACTCAAATCAATACGCCGCGGTAACAACTTTGTCTGAACTTCAGGAGGAAACCCATTCGGCGGTATCAACTGAAAATGATGGGCCAAAGCAGTAGCAAAGTGAGGGAGCGCAGGATGACAACGAGAGCGGCGCTGAATATTCTGAAAGGCTTCAAACACAAAAGCCGTAGGACAAACTTTGACATTCTGGATAGCAGCAGTGAGTAGAAAAAGTTCCCCTGTGTTAACCTTATTTGCTTCCTGATTCCTACTGAGATTGTAAACAAGAAATTTGTGCAGAATGCCCAATGCAGGATCCTTAATAAATCCACTAGGCATACCCCCAGATTTCCAATTATTGAAACCAGACAAAAACTCCCATGCTTCAGCAGGCTCAAACTCCGGTGGGATCATACAAAACCCCTCTAGTGGAAAACCAAACACTCGCTTCATAATGCGGTCAGTAATAGTAAACTCACGACCAAACATCCGACAAGTAAACAGAGAGAAATCATCAGCAAGATCAAAGGTCGTCAAGAGCTCTAAACATAATGGAGAATAACCAGGAAATTCCATCCTAGCAAATTTATCCATTCCCAAATTTTTGAGGTATTGTTTAAGCAAAGGGAGCACCCCAAGTGATTCCATCAAGTCCCACTCAAAATAACGAGGCACAGACACCTCAAATCGGTTGAAACGCTGAAACAGAGTACCTGACATAGGATTAAAGATCGGGAACGGACAACCATAATCTTGAGAGCAGTCCACAGGTTCATCATCCTCCATGGGTTCTTGTGGTCGAGAAGTAGACCCCGGAGCATTTTTTGTTCGAGCCATTACACAGATGTTGTTAGAAGGCGAGCGTTGGAGGGGATGAGCACTGAGCCGAGCGAGCGCTGAGGCTGAGCGGGCGCTGAGGCTGAGCGGGCGCGGAGGATGAACGAGCGCGGCGGCTGAGCGAGCGCGGAGGCTGAGCGAATGCGAAAGTTGAGCGAGCGCGGCGGCTGAGCGAGCGCGGAGGCTGAGCGACTACTGACGGTGAGATATGGCAGCGGTTGCGGTGGTGGATTGTTGAGACGATGGGTGATGGTGGAGTAATACGGTGGAGGGAAAAGACAACACAAGGCGGAAGTTTAAGAAAGTGAGGGTGGCGACTGAAAGTAGGGTTAGAATTATATTTAAAACATGGTAGGGTCAGCGGTCTCTGAAGGTGAGCGGCCGCTGACAGCAAACCCTAATCACGCTCAGCGGTCTCGTAGGTTGAGCGACCGCTGAGTTCTCTTTTTTTTTTTTTATTTCGTCGCTCTCAGCGGCCGCTGGACTTACGCGACCGCTGACTTTCTGCCCTGTATTCCAAAATTTTACCAAACTCAGCGGTCGCGTATGGTGAGCGACCGCTGACTTTCCGCCCTGTACTCCAAGACTTCGTCACACTCAGCGGTCGCTTAAGCGCAACGACCGCTGACTCTCCGCCCTGTAGTCCGAAACATCACAACACTCAGCGGTCGCGTAGGGTGAGCGACCGCTGACTTCTCGCCCTGTACTTCTAATTTGTTCCTGCTCAGTGGTCGCTGATGAAGAGAGACCGCTGGGTAGGCTGAGGTATTATGCGCTCCTTGAAACCAAAAATCCTGCAATCACAAACACATACCCCGCACAGCAACTGACAAAAACATAAGAAAAGAGAAAACAAAACTACCATACTATGGGTTGCCTCCCACACAGCGCTTGTTTAACGTCCTTAGCTTGACGTGGAACAAACATTTAGAGAACGGAGTCCAAGAAGTGTACGGATTCTACCGTGTGTGCCTTAGTCTCTCCTTCAAGATACGGTTTTACTCGGTGCCCATTAACGGGAAAGGAGTGCTGCGTTTCCTCATTCAACAATTGGACCGATCCATATGGCAAAACTTCTGTGATGGTGTATGGGCCACTCCACCTAGACTTAAGCTTTCCGGGAAACAACTTTAACCGAGAGTTAAACAATAGGACCTTCATCCCGGGTTTGAACTCTTTAATCAAAATCCTCTTATCATGAAGTCTCTTGACCCGATCCTTGTAATTCTTGGCATTTTCATATGCCTCGTTGCAGAGCTCATTTAACTCTGACATCTGAAACATCCGATGTTTTCCCGCATCATCGAGATTAAAGTTAGCAGCTTTGATTGCCCAATAAGCCTTGTGCTCAATCTCAACAGGCAAATGACAATTCTTCCCAAACACCAGACGATACGGACTCATCCCCAATATACTCTTGTAAGCGGTGCGGTATACCCATAACGCATCATTCAACTTTGAGGACCAATCTTTTCGAGACGGTTGTACAGTCTTCTCTAAAATCCCCTTAATTTGCCTATTGCTCGTCTCTGCTTGTCCTGAAGTTTGCGGATGGTATGGAGTAGCGATCTTGTGCGTTATCCCATTCTTCTTCATTAGCTTCTCAAACAGCTTGTTACAGAAGTGTTTTCCCCCATCACTAATGATTGCCTTAGGAAATCTGAAACGACAGAGTATATTTTCCTGCACAAACCTTAGCACAACATGAGAGTCACAAGTCCTAGTGGGGATTGCCTCAACCCACTTGGACACATAATCAACAGCTAAGAGAATGTATTCGTAGCCAAAAGACTTAGGAAACGGTCCCATGAAATCAATACCCCAAACATCAAAAATCTCAACAACGAGAATATTGTTGAGGGGCATCTCATTCCTACGACCAATTGAACCAACCCTTTGGCAACGATCACAAGAAAGATAAAATGCATGAGCATCCTTAAATAAAGTGGGCCAGTATAAACCTAATTGGAGCACCTTGTGTGCTGTTTTCTGCCCTCCAAAATGGCCACCACAATGAGTCTCATGGCATAATTGCAGCACTTTAGCTTGCTCATCACCAGGTACACACCGTCGGATTACGTCATCCTTACCAAGCTTGAACAAGTAGGGGTCTTCCCAAAATTATTTCCTGCACACAGATAAAAAACGCTTCCTTTCTTGGGAAGTGAGATCAGGTCTCAACTCATTACAAGCTAGATAATTGACAATATCGGCATACCAAGGCACAATTCCTGCACTCAAAGCTTGTTCAAAAGGAAATGACTCAAGCAAATTATCACAAATCATAGGTGAAGGAAGATTATCAAGGCGAGATAAATGATCAGCTACAACATTCTCACTACTCTTTCTATCACGAATTTCCACATCAAATTCTTGCAGTAAAAGCACCCAGCGAATAAGTCTAGGCTTAGCTTGAGATTTGGTCAACAAATAACGCAATGCAGCATGATCACTGTGAATAATGACCTTTGACCCTATGATGTATGCCCGAAATTTGTCTAAAGCAAAAACGACAGCAAACATCTCTTTTTCTGTAGTGGTGTAGTTCACTTGAGCAGAAGTGAGAGTCAGACTCGCATAATAAATGACACGAAGCATTTTATCTACACGTTGACCCAAAACAGCACCCACTGCAGAATTAGAAGCATCACACATAATTTCAAAGGGTTCTGACCAAATAGGACCAATCACTACAGGGGCAGTACTCAACTTCCCCTTAAGCAAGTTAAACGCATTAAGACAGGCATCGTCAAAAATAAAAGGCACATCTTGAGAAAGCAAATGACATAGAGGTTGACTGATTTTTGAAAAGTCCTTAATGAAACGCCGATAAAAACCGGCATGACCAAGAAAACTCCTAATACCTTTGACATCACGAGGTGGAGGTAATCTTTCGATCACATCCACCTTCGCTTTGTCGACCTCTACACCCCTCTTAGAGACGATGTGACCCAACACGTTCCCCCTCCTTACCATAAAATGACTCTTTTCTCAACTAAGAGTCAAACCACTCTCAACACATCTCGCTAAGACTCGTTCAATTTTTTTAAGACAATCATGAAACGACGCACCAAACACAGAAAAGTCATCCATAAAAATCTCAACGAAATCATTAAGCATCTCAGAAAATATGGACATCATACATCTTTGAAAGGTACCTGGTGCATTGCAGAGTCCAAACGGCATCCTCTTGCAGGCATATGTGCCAAAGGGGCACGTGAAGGCCGTCTTAGCTTGATCCTCAGGCGCAATCGCGATCTGGTAGTACCCCGATAGTCCATCTAGAAAGCAATAGAACTCATGGCCCGCCAATCTATCGAGCATCTGATCAATGAATGGCAACGGAAAGTGGTCCTTCTTGGTGGCTGCATTAAGTTTCCTGAAATCTATGCACATTCGCCACCCTGTCACAGGCCTCATCAGCACCAACTCCTCATTATCGTTCAAGACCACTGTGATTCTCCCTTTCTTCGAAACCACGTGTACGGGACTGAGCCATTCACTGTCAGCAATGGGAAAGATGATCCCCTCGGCCAACTGCTTGTAAATCTCCTTCCTAACAACTTCCATTAATACGGGATTCAATCGCCTTTGGCCATCCCTCTTCGGAGTAGCTCCCTCCACCAAGTTTATCCGATGCATACATGTTGCGGGGCTGATCCCCTTAATGTCGGACAAAGACCATCCAAAAGTGGCCTTGAACTTTGTGAGCACCTCGACCAATTCTTCTTCTTCGTCTGCCTTGAGCTCTGCAGAGATTATGACAGGCTTCCTTCTTCCTTTTTCAAGAAACACATACTTCAAGTTAGCCGGGAGGTCCTTAAGTTCAAGCTCGATCTCCTTCTCTTCTTTAGGAGCCTCCACCATAACTGGCTCATCAACAGGCAGGTTGATTGGTAGCAAGGCTTCCATAGATGCTTCCTCTCTAAGCCTCTCCTCCAAGTCGGCGGAGTTTTCAAAAATTTCTTCTATCCGATTCTCTTCCACAAAACATGCCTCAGTAAGAACATCAATGACATCTATGTAAGAGCAGTTTTCAATACTGCTGACTGATGGTATGGCTCGTGATGGTCCCTGAGCTGGGTACTTGGTGTAGAGGGGGGGGTGAATACACCAAGTAGATTTTTCTAAACTTTTATCAAGTTAAAACGGAGTTGAGTGAGAGCTCAGTTATTGATCCAGCTGGGGAGGGTCAGCTGGGTAAACAACTCAGCTGGCGGTGCGGAAAGTGGTGGTTTGAAAACTTAGCTCAGTTACTTAGAAAAACTCAGTTTGAAAATATTAACTTATCGTTTTCAGCTTAGTCAGGTTGTGCAACTTTTCGAGAGACACAGCTGTCTTTGGAGAGCAGCTGTGTGTGCAGTTTTGAACAAGTATGCAATGATATGAAGGCGTTAGTACACAGCTGAATATAAAGCAAAAGTAAAGAGAGAGAGATAGAAGCACGCGAGTTTTTACGTGGTTCGGAGTAACACCTCCTACGTCCACGACCGGAGTTCACTCGGTAATCCACTACCACTTGGTTTCCAAGTACCAAGCAACTTCACAACTCTAACCCGAGCCGTGTTCCAACGGTTGCGGGCAGCATCAAGCCTATACACCTTCGGTTTACGGGTGCGAAGAACCTATCCACTCGAATTACGCGCTTCGAGCAAGCGTACCTTTACCTAACCTTTACGGGTTTGGGTTTGGGTATGGGGTTCCAACTATGAACGAGTTCTTACAATTAAGAACTTCGCAGTATGATGAACTCGTTCGAAATCTAGGCTTAAGATATACAAAGAGTTTGGCCTAGGGAACAGACGAAAAACTAAGCAGTTTCTTAACTAGAAACACTTTAAGATAAAGTGTTCTTTGATCTATGTAGAACTGCTTGGGAGCTTTTGAAAGAATAATGATTTCAGATAATGAAAGCTTGTAGAGAGTTTTTCGTGTCTGATCCTGAGGTTGAAGACGGGTTTATATAGGTAGAGATTCAGGACTAGCCGTTGGAGGAGCCGTTTGAATCTTACCTACTCTTCTTAAATACAAGATCTGCCGTTGGGCGTATCTCGCACTGTCTTCATTTGTGTCACATCCTAGGTTACGAAGTCTAGGATGCGATCCGGCAATCCCTCATTGGTCGAGGTAGGTTGACTTCCTCGATTCCGGATCTTCTCGCCTTTAGAGCCGGCTTTTGAATTCGTAGCCGGACCGTCTCGACGTGGAGTCTTCGAGATAGTTCCTTTGTTCTGTACAGCTGGACCAGCTGTGTTTTGAACTCAGCTCGAATTCTCTTCAGCTTGATCAGGCTCTGCTGGATCACTCAGCTGAAGGTTGACGCCTGCTGTCTTTTGCTAGCTGACTCCTGCTGTAGACACAGCTGGGTCGACTGCTGTCTTCCGCTTCCTTAACCTGTAATCCTAGAACATTTTAAGGCTCAAACAGGCGAGCTGGAAAACACTATTTAGGTTGGCGCGATCATCTATTCGGTTGGAGAATCAGTTGGGTTTTGGTATCAAATCGAAACCTTATAATTTTCCCAACAATTTCCCCCTTTTTGATGATGCCAAAACCTAAATGAGACAACTTATGATGCAGAGAAACTTGTGTTTTATTAATGTAAGAAAATACATTATAACACAGAAAAAAGAAAGAAGGAAAAAATCTTCAGTCTTCAGTCGGCTGGGTCTTCTCTTCTGCATCCGTTGCTTCTTTCTTTTGACTCGTCTCTTCTTCTCTCGATTCGATTCAAATTCGGTTCCTCTAGCTCAACGGTTGCCTCTTCATTGACTTGTCTCTCTTCTCCCTTACTTCCCTTTTTGGCATGATCAAAACGGGGTGGGAGATATACACCATCGGCTGTTGCGATGTTTTAGTTTGGCGAAGCGTGGTTTTCGGCTACGAGCGGCGAGGTTTAGAGTCTTAGTGGCTCGAGTTTGTTGTATTAGCCGGCTCTTCTTCGGTTGCATTAGCCTCGGGCGCGATTGCGGACACGGCGTCCTTGGCTGATTCGGGGGGCGGTCAGTGAGTGCTTGGAGGGATGAGTTAGCACGGGAGATAACATCTTCTGAGTCGGGCATAACTTCATTCCTTGCAATTTTGCTTCTTCAGACTTCTTAGATTGAATGAGAAAGTCTGATTCAGCACTTGAGGGAGTTGTATTCAGCTCATATCATCATCATCCAGCTGCAGGAGATTGTTGGCTGGGTGATGTTTCTTATTTGAGCTTGGTGCAGGGACTTGAGCATCTTTTATTGAAAGATCTCGAAGAAGGTGTCCCTGTGGAGCTGAAGGAAACTGAAGAGAAGGCGGTTGAAGTATCCCATCTGTCATGGGGTTTAAGCTTGGTTGTTCAGCTGGAATACTCCGTTGCGGTGTTGGTGATGATTATGTTCAAGCAGGGACGTGAACTTCTCTTCCACCGTAAGAAACGACCGCTTGTGGGCCTTCTGCTCCTCGGAGAGTGATTACGAATTCTCTCATAATGTCACCGGCTTCTCTGTGGCGGCGGCGAGCACCTTTGACTTGAGTCTTCGGTTTGAAGACAGTGCTTCAGTATATTTTGTCTCCTCAAGTTGTCTCCGATTCCCAGCTGGGACGGAGTTAGATGCATGCTGCCTTGTCTCCTGCATCTTTTTCTGTGCCTCCTGTGGCGGAGCAAGAGCTTTGACAAGACTGCTCTTGAATACTCCGGTTTCATCAATATCTGGTCCAGATCTGTTGACGTTGATTTTTGCATCCCAGGGAGTTGTGTGTCCCGTTCTCTCTTTTATGTTGAGAGAAACAGTGGGGCTGAGGAGGTCTTTTTCCTTTGTCATTCCCAGAAAGTTTTCTGCACCTTCCTGGTGGATGACGTTCTTGAGCTTTGCAGTCTCCTCTGCTGGCTTTGGCTCGGTTCTGTCGATGGGCTTCACCTTCTTCTGGACTTCCGTCTTCTTTGAGGTTCCTGAGAGTTAAGCAACTCTTATCTTGAAGCTTTGACAGATTCTTCAGGTTTGATTGGCTTCGGGAGACATCTTTCTGGATTCCATGTTCTTTTTCTGCATCTTTTGTTAGTAGAAACAAACAATACCAATTGATGGAAATAAGAAAGAATGCAAAGACAAAACTTTCTAGGTTTGATGCGTATATCTTCTAGCATATTTAAAGAGATTTCTTGAAGAATGGACGATCAAGATTTGTCTGTTAATAAGAAGATCTACGACTGGGAGAGATTCTCGCGTCATGTCAATTTAATGCGCGAGAGAGAACGGTTGAGGTGTTTTGACTTTTGCCTCGAAACTCCCATTATTCAATTCTTTGCAGACTTTTAATTAATATTGATTAGTAATGACAAGATGTGATTTGACAGAAAACAGATTGAGTAGATGTAATTAATGTTGTTGCAAACCTCTCAGCTGATCATTGTAGTCAGCTGATACCTCGGTTGAGTGGGTGTGCTGGGTCATCGTGGTTCCAGCTGGTTCCCCCTCAGCTGAATAATCCTTTCCTTTCAGCATCTGGTTTAGCTGAATTCTTTCTCAGCTGATATCAGTGACATTGATTCTGATTTTCAGTTGACTGCTTGTATTCAGCTGGGTCTGCTTTCATTCAGCTGGGTCTGCTTGCATTCAGCTGGGTCTGCTTCCGTTCAGCTGGGTCTGCTTCCGTTCAGCTGGGTCTGCTTCCATTCAGCTGGGTCTGCTTCCATTCAGCTGGGTGAAGCATCGTCTGGGTTGAGAAGTCCAAGTAATCCGCACAGCATTTTGAATCTTGCTTCTATCAGCGGTTTTGTGAGAATATCAGCCATTGTATGTACGTGTGAATTTTCTCAACAATCACATCCTTCTTTTCTACGTGATCTACGATGAAATGATGTCGTACGTCTACATGCTTGCATCTTGTGTGAAGTATCTTGGATTCTACGAAATGGCAATCGCACTTGAGCTATCACGTAAAATTGGAACTCCGTCCGGTTTTACTTCATAGTCATCCGGGATGTTTCGACGGAGAATTTGCGAGCAGCAGCTTCCAGCGGCCATATATTCAGCTTCTGTCGTGGAAGTTGCGACGCACGTTTGTTTCTTTAAAAACCATGAAATCAACTTACTTCCTAAGAACTGATAAGTTCCTGAAGTTGATTTTCTGTCCAATCTATCTCCAGCGAAGTCTGAATCTGAGTATCCAGTCAGCTGTAGATTGTCTTCAGCTGGGTACCACAGCCCAACATTCTGAGTTCCTTTGAGATATTTGAGAATGTTCTTGGCTGCTTGCATGTGTGCTTCCTTTGGATCAACTTGAAATCTGGCACACACTCCGACTGCGAAAGAGATGTCTGGACGACTTGCTGTTAGATACAGCAGGGATCCTATTATCCCTCTGTATTTGCTGGAATCAACTGACTTCTCTTCAGATCCTGGTTCAATCTTCCAGTTGGTGTTCATTGGAATCTTTACAGTTCTGCTTGATTGAACTCCATACTTGGCGATCAAATCTTTCACGTATTTGGATTGATTTATGAAGATCCCTTCTGAAGATTGCTTGACTTGAAGTCCTAGGAAGAAACTCATTTCTCCCATCATGGACATTTGGAACTTCTCTGACATCATCTCTCCAAATCTTTGGCATAAGAAGCTTGATCTTGATCCAAAGATGATGTCGTCTACGTAGATTTGAACAACCATGATATCTTCTCCTGACTTGATGGTGAAGAGAGTTCTGTCTACTGAGCCCTTCTTGAATCCTTTGGATATGAGAAAATTTGACAGAGTGTCATACCAAGCTCGAGGTGCTTGCTTTAATCCATAAAGAGCCTTCTTTAGTTTGTAGACTTTATTTCCTTCTACTTCGAATCCTGGAGGTTGTTCAACGTAGACATCTTCTTTGATTTCTCCATTTAGGAATGCACACTTCACATCCATTTGATAGACCTTGAATTTGTGATGTGCTGCAAAGGCGAGAAATAGTCTGATTGCTTCCAATCGTGCTACTGGAGCAAAAGATTCTTCGAAGTCAATTCCTTCCTGCTGAGTGTAGCCCTTGGCAACGAGTCGAGCTTTGTTTCTGATGACGACTCCCAGGGTATCCATCTTGTTCTTGAATATCCATTTGAGTCCTATGACTTTGACTTCTTGAGGTCTGTCGACTAATTCCCAGACACAATTTCTGAGGAATTCGTTCAGCTCTTCTTGCATGGCATTTGTCCAAGGCACACTCTTCAAAGCTTCGAGAATTGATTGAGGCTCTGGCACTTGAGCTACGTAACACGCCATTAGAGCTGTGTCTTCATCATAGACCGTCAGTTCTAGCTCTACTGAGAGTTGAGCTGTGTCAGCTGCCTCTTGATGATCCGATGAAGCTTGAGCAGCTGAGCTTCTGGTTTTGACTTGGTCAGAAGGTTCTCCAATGATTGCTGATGATGGATGATCTTCAATCCATCTTCTCCTCTTACGAATTTCTTCTTCCAGTTGATTGATGCTTGAAGTGGCTAAAATTCGTCTGTCTTGGAGTTGTTCTGGAGTTAAATCTTGAGAGTTTGGCTCTCTTTGATTTGGATTTTGAGGAGATTTCTGTAGAGGCTCAGCTGGAGATGGAGCTGGGGACTCAGCTGTGTTTGGATTCCCAGCTGATGATGTTCCCCCTTGATTTGGCGTTGAAGCTTCTTCTCGATTTCCAGCTGGTGGAGCTTCTTGGTTGATTTGAATTTCCTCCTCTGGCTCATTGTCCCAAATTAATGGTTCGGCCAGATTTCTGATTCTATTCTCTTGAGCCCTTGTCTGAATCAATCTTGAAGATTCTCCTTCGCTTCTTCGTTTGATAGAATCTCTATATTCGAAGGAGGATTCGTCAAAGGTAACATGTGGAGTTACTTCGACTATTTGAGTTCTTCTGTTGAAGACTCTGTATGCTTTACTCACAGCGGAGTAACCAAGGAATACTCCTCGGTCTGTCTTTTCGTCGAACGTCTTGAGCTGTGTCTTCCCATTATTGAGAATGTGACATTTGGATCCGAATACCTTGAAATATCCAATGTATGGTATTCTGTTGTTCCATAGCTCATACGGTGTCTTTCCTTGCCTTGATGTGAGTAGGGAGCGATTCTGAGTGAAGCAAGCTGTGTTGATTGCTTCAGCCCAGAACTTCTTTGGAATGGCAGAGCTAGCTAGCATTGAGGTAGCTGCTTCCTTGAGAGTTCTGTTTCTTCTTTCTGCTACACCATTCTGCTGAGGTGTGCGAGCTGCAGATGTTTGGTGTTGAACTCCGTTCTTCTCGCAAAAATCATAAATAGTTTCATTTAGAAACTCCGTTCCACGATCTGATCTTATTGCCATTATCTTGCACTCATACGTGTTGATAATCTTTCCAGCAGGATAGGCAGCTTAGTTCTGGTTTCGCTCTTCTGGTATAAGAAAGATACCCAAGTGAATCTTGAGAAATCATCCACAACGACCAGAGTATATTTTCTGCCATTGAAGCTTGCTGGAGTAACTGGACCAAAAAGATCCATGTGAAGAAGTTGAAGAACTCGATCAGTTGACTGAGCTGGCTTGAGAGAGAATGAAATTCTTGTTTGTTTTCCTTGTTGACACGCGCTGCACATATGACTTTTGTCATATACTTGATCTGGAATTCCATTAGCGAGCTGGTTCCTAGCCAGTTTGTTGATTGTCTTGAAGTTGAGATGATTCAGCCGTACGTACCACGACGGTGACTTCATTGCTTTTTGATACAAGACAAATCTCCGGAGGGCTGTTGTTCCAGTCAGCGAAGTACATATTTCCTTCTCTTTTCCCTCGTAGGAGTATCTGCTTGGTTTCCCTGTGCTTCACTGTGCATCCCTGTGCATCAAACTTGACAGAAAAACCGTTGTCGCAGAATTGGCTAATGGAAAGCAAGTTATGTTGCAATCCTTATACATAAGAAACATTTGGGATTATAACATTTCTAGTTTTAAATGTACCATAACCTTTGGTTAGGCCTTTGGAGTTGTCACCAAATGTTACTTGTGGACCTGTACGCTCAATATACTCCTGGAGTAGATGCTTTAGATGCGTCATGTGCTTGGAACATCCACTGTCCAAGTACCAAAGCGTTCTCATCGACTCCTCAGAGATGCGTCGATTTCTTGCAACCTAAACAAAAAGTTAAAATTCAGGTACCCAGTTTTAATTGGGTCCTTGTGGGTTAGACAGAGATCCTTTGACGACCCAGATCTGCTTGATGACTCGAATTGGGTTATTTGATCTGATAATTCTTCCAGCTGAGTCGATATACACATTCTGTGTGTTCTTCTGTTGTTGCTGGCGGGGTCTTGATCTCCGTGTCTTCTTGTTTTGTTGTCTGTATTTTGTTTGATTTCCAGCTGTGTGCCTAGCTGAGACGTTCCTTTGTCTCTGCTGTCTCGATCTTTGTGGTGGAAATGATTATCCGGTGATACTCGTATGAGTGGTATCCAGTGGGTATCTCGATATCTTGGTTGATATCGATCAACGTCTTTAGTCTTTATTCTTGGTATCTGTAAAATCCGGCTTGTGGTCTTCGTTGAGGCCGAGCACGTTCTTTGTCGAGTTGAGCTTGAGGTTGTCGCACGGTGACCTTCTTGATGTCTGCCGTGTTCTCGACGGAGTTTGAGGCTGGTTTCACGATTTATTCTTCTTGACGTCTGCTGTGTCCTCAACGGAGCTTGAGAATGTTTCACGAAATTTGTTCTTCCCGACGGCCTTTCTTTGTGTCCTCAATTGTTGATCTTTGAAATTTCTTTGGGGTTGAAGGTTCATTTGCACGTACAAACATAACCTTTGTTCCACTTGTGGAGGCAATGTTTGAGGCATCCTTTGATTCGTTGTATCCCAGACCCGCTTTGAGTGCTGCTGGACGCTGAGCACTAATGATCTCGTCCATTGTTGACGTGGCTTTGATGAGAGCTACTATCTTCTTAGATAGTACCTCTTCGGTGCTTTTCAGCTCAATGATCTCAGCTGACTTCCTTTCCGATTCAGCTGTGACCTTTTCCATATCTTCTATCAGCTGTGTCTTCTCAGTGTTGACTTTCTTCATCAGCTGATCTTGTTTCATTATTTTGTCTTTTAGTGAAACGACTTCCTGTTGGAGCTGAGTTGTATCAGCTGTGTCTGATACTTTTGTCTTTTCCAGTTCTGCCTTCAGCTCGGCATTCTCACACATAATGACGTCAAGGATCTCTTGAAGCTCCTTGGAATCGTTCATTACTTTCTCTACTAGACTCCAATCAGGTAGTCCAGATTCTGAGTCCTGTGTAGAGTGTTCGTGTGATGGTGAGGTGTTAGATAGATTTAGAGTTCGAGACGTTACCTCATCTTCATCGATGCCGTCTGTTTGTCCCATGAAGCAAGTATCCCAATCAGGTTCATGATTGGCCATCAGGGCTTCTTCTTCCGAGTCTGAAAATGGCATGTCATCCATTTTATTGCACTCTGATTCTTCATCAGCGATATAAGCTCTCCTTCGGTCAGCTGCCTTAGCTTTTAATTGGTCTTTATCTTTCTTGGACAGCTTTGGACAATCTTGTCGGTAGTGTCCTGGTTCCTTGCAGTTGAAGCAACCTTCTTCAGTTCGTTTGTCAGCTGACTTCTCATCAGCTGCTGCGTACTTATCTCTGTAAGTCCTAAAGAACTTCTTGTATTTGCCCTTGCTGGTGTTGAGTCTGTTATAACTTTTCACCATCATGGCAATTTCTTCGAGTAGCTCCTCTTTGCTCATATCCTTTTTGTCCTTCTTCATCTTGGAGGACTCAGCTGACTTGACATGAGCTGACTTTTCAGAGTTGGCTCTGAAAGCTATTTCTTTTGGAGCTGGGGTGAGTTCTCCTTCATTCTGTCTGCTTGAAGATTCTTCTTGAGTGATCTTCAAGTTGTACTCGTTGGCTTTTAAGAATGAGAACAACCTTTCTGTAGATAGATCACCCAAGTCACTTCGACTTTGGTGAACTACCTTGTAAGTGTTCCATTCAGCTGAAAGAGCTGAAAGAACCTTTAGATTCTTTTCCCGCTGGGTATACTTCCCAGTTCTGATTGTCTCTATCTCAATGACTATGTTTGAGAACCTTAGCTCCATCGCTTCGATGGACTCGTTGGCTAGCTGCTTGAAGTTGTCGAATTTTTGGCACGCTATTGTGAATTTGTTTTCTTTGATCTCTTCTGATCCTTCACATAGCTTGGCGAGTGTTTCCCACATCTCTTTGGCTGTCTCGCACTTGATGATTTTACTCAGGTAGGCGTTTGAGACTGTTGAAGAGATGGTGTTCCTTGCGAAGCTGTCCAGACCAGCTTGCTTTCGCTCTTCGGAAGAATATTCCTTCTTTGGCTTGAGAAATGGCCGGTATTCTGGTTGGCCTCCATCATGAGCAGGTAGGAGTTCATTTCCTTGTTTATAGATAAGGATGGGTCCGTCTGTGATGACGTCCCACATCATGTCGTGATGTGCACAAAGAAAGCTTTTCAATCTGAATTTCCAGATTGCATAGTCGTCTACCGAGAAGGTGGGGAGATTCCTGTTAAGATAAGAATCCATAGACATGTGCAGTATGTAATAAGATGAGTTTTTCTGAAAAACGGATCTGTTCAGTTGACCACTGACACAGAGCGTCAAGAGAGATCTCTTGATACAGAAACGGTGGTCTTTTGAACCACTGCTCTGATACCAATTGATGGTCCCTGAGCTGGGTACTTGGTGTAGAGGGGGGGGTGAATACACCAAGTAGATTTTTCTAAACTTTTATCAAGTTAAAACGGAGTTGAGTGAGAGCTCAGTTATTGATCCAGCTGGGGAGGGTCAGCTGGGTAAACAACTCAGCTGGCGGTGCGGAAAGTGGTGGTTTGAAAACTTAGCTCAGTTACTTAGAAAAACTCAGTTTGAAAATATTAACTTATCGTTTTCAGCTTAGTCAGGTTGTGCAACTTTTCGAGAGACACAGCTGTCTTTGGAGAGCAGCTGTGTGTGCAGTTTTGAACAAGTATGCAATGATATGAAGGCGTTAGTACACAGCTGAATATAAAGCAAAAGTAAAGAGAGATAGAGAAGCACGCGAGTTTTTACGTGGTTCGGAGTAACACCTCCTACGTCCACGACCAGTTCACCGGTAATCCACTACCACTTGGTTTCCAAGTACCAAGCAACTTCACAACTCTAACCCGAGCCGTGTTCCAACGGTTGCGGGCCTTGTCAAGCCTATACACCTTCAGTTTACGGGTACTGAAGAACCTATCCACTCGAATTACGCGCTTCGAGCAAGCGTACCTTTACCTAACCTTTCTGGGTTTGGGTTTGGGTATGGGGTTCCAACTATGAACGAGTTCTTACAATTAAGAACTTCAGAGTATGATGAACTCGTTCGAAATCTAGGCTTAAGATATACAAAGAGTTTGGCCTAGGGAACAGACGAAAAACTAAGCAGTTTCTTAACTAGAAACACTTTAAGATAAAGTGTTCTTTGATCTATGTAGAACTGCTTGGGAGCTTTTGAAAGAATAATGATTTCAGATAATGAAAGCTTGTAGAGAGTTTTTCGTGTACGATCACGAGGTTGAAGACGGGTTTATATAGGTAGAGATTCAGGACTAGCCGTTGGAGGAGCCGTTTGAATCTTACCTACTCTTCTTAAATACAAGATCTGCCGTTGGGCGTATCTGCACCTGTCTTCATTTGTGTCACATCCTAGGTTCTGAAGTCTAGGATGCTGATCTGGCAATCCCTCATTGGTCGAGGTAGGTTGACTTCCTCGATTCGGGATCTTCTCGCCTTTAGAGCCGGCTTTTGAATTCGTAGCCGGACTGTCTCGACGTGGAGTCTTCGGAGATAGTTCCTTTGTTACTCGATACCGGACTACTTTGTGTTTTGAACTCGGCTCGAATTCTCTTCGGCTTGATCGAGCTCTTTGGATCACTCAGTGAAGGTTGACGCCTTCTTGTCTTTTGCTAGGCGACTCTGCTTGTAGACACGGTGGGTCGACCTTGTCTTCCGCTTCCTTAACCTGTAATCCTAGAACATTTTAAGGCTCAAACAGGCGAGCTGGAAAACACTATTTAGGTTGGCGCGATCATCTATTCGGTTGGAGAATCAGTTGGGTTTTGGTATCAAATCGAAACCTTATAATTTTCCCAACAGCTCGACTAGCGTGCACATTGTAGGAGAACGTCTCTCCCAACACTGACATCTTGATGATCCCATTCTTGACGTCGATCAATGTGTTGGTAGTTGCCATGAAAGGTCTTCCCAATAACAAAGTATGCTCACGTCCATCCTCTTGCACATCTCCAATTTCGAGAACCACAAAATCAACGGGAACTATCAATTTTCCAACCCGTACCAGAATATCTTCTACTACCCCTCTAGGGTGTCGAATGGATCGATCGGCTAGCTGCAGGCACATCCTGGTCGGCTTCAACTCTCCCAGCTCCAATTGTTTGAAAATAGAGTACGGCATTAGATTAATGCCGGCCCCCAAATCTAGCATTCCTGATGCTTCTTTTCCATTTCCCATGGCAATCTTGATAACAAAACTCCCCGGGTCCCGCTGTTTTAGAGGTAAAGATTGTTGCATAATAGAATTGACACTCTCGGATACCAAAATCTGCTCATTCTCCTCAAACCGCCTCTTCTTCGATGCCAACTCCTTGAAGAACTTCACATATGCTGGTACATTCCTGATAACCTCCAGCAATGGTAAATTCACATTTACCTTAGAGAGCATCTTGTAGAAATCGGAGAATTATTGATCTTGCTTTTCATTCCTCAATCTGCTAGGAAAAGGCACTGGTGGTCGGTAAGGCTTCTCAGCCTTATGCAATCGGACCTCCGATTCTTCATTCTTATTCTCAACTGCAGGCTGTGTTTCCTCTAAAGGTGTGTTTCCCACCTTGTTATCAACCTTCTTTCCACTTCGCAGAACAGTCACAGCTTGCGCTTGGTGAGGTTGTTGACCTTGACTCGGAATTTTCCCAGTCTGTTGTTGCTGCTGCATCTGATTAAGTGTTCCAGAAATTTGACCCACAACTGTCTCGAGACGCTTGATGTTAGCATCTTGAGCTTCCCTCGCCTGTTTGCTCTCGTGCATAAAGGCAGTAAGATTATCATCAAGAGAGTTTCTTTGAGTAGGTGGAGGCGGTGGACGTTGAAATTGCTGTGGTCCCTGTTGAAATTGCTGAGGCCCTTGCTGAAACTGATTCTGCTGAGGTGAATACTGCCACTGAGAATTGTAATTCGGCTGCTGAGGCGAATACCACTGCTGCTGGGAATGGTACTGGTTGAACTGTTGTGGAGGATGACGATTTTGAAAATTTCCTCCAGATCCCTGTCCTTGATTCTGATTCCTCCATCCAGTGTTAGACTGATTTTTCCACCCCGAGTTCTGCTGTTGGTGATTCTGATTGAATCTCTGTCCTTGATCAAACTGCTGGCGTGGAGGATACCCCTGTGCAGCATAGACCTCTGTGCCTCCTTCATATGTCATCTCGCCCATTCTCTGGCATTCTTCAGGATTGTGCCCCTGCTCACCACAGATGCCACATGGGTCAACAAACATCTCTTGTCTGACCGGTTCCTGTTGAGAAGGGGAAACAACTGCCTTACTCATCTTTAATTCCTGCAGCTCTCTCATCATGTTGGCCAGCTGTTTCTTCATGTCAGGGCTTTCAGCAACTACACTCACCTCAACCCGTCGTGTGCGGGTAGATTTCTGCTGTGAACTAGCTGCCAAAGTTTCGAAGATCTCTTGCAGTTCATCGGCTGTTTTTACTGCAATGTTTCCACCTGCAGTACTATCCACCATAAACTGAGCCGTTTGCACCAGTCCATCATAAAAGAATTGCCACAACATTTCTGGTGCCATCTGGTGATGTGGACACTGCTGAAGTAACTCTCGGAACCTTTCCCAAGCCTCATGGAAGGGTTCATCTCCAGCTTGAGTGAAGTTCATAATTTTTGTACGAACTTCCTGAGTCTTATGATTAGGATAATACCTTAGCATGAACTTCTCACAAACTGCTGTCCATGTGGTGAGCGAGTTAGGTGGAAGAGATAAATACCACGCTTTGGCCCTGTCCTTCAACGTGTAAGGAAAGCATTTCAGCTTCAATTGATCCTCAGTTAGAGCCAGCAAAGGAAATGATTGAACTACAGTGCAAAACTCTCGAACGAATTGCAGAGCATCTTCATTTGCCATCCCGTGATAAGATGGTAGTAAATTCAGATGATTCTGCTTCAAATCATAATTCCTGACCTCTGTTGGAAGCACTATAGTACCAAAAAGCCATTCTTCATATACCTCAGCTCCGAGAATAGAAGTGGTTCATTTTGTTTCTATACGCAATTCAAGACGCAGTAGTTCCAAATGTAGGCCTGGCAAAATCCCCCATATATCTAATATTGTTAGCCATTTCTTCCGGAAAAATAGGTTCGTCTGGTGGATCACCCCCGGATTCTTCTGACTGAACAATAACTTCTTCTTCAAAACAAGGTTCGTCAACCTCGTTAAAACTGGACTCGGTTTCTTCTTGCAAACTTATCAAAATCCTGCGTGGTTGATTGATGTTGTCAAAATAAGGTACCAAATTCCTTTTCAAGCTTCTGCGACCTTGCATACACAACACTCAACAAACAGATTACACGCACCAGAGGAAGAAAAATAACCGAGTACCAAAAGAATAAAATAAATAAATATAAAATAAACTCAAATAAAAAGCAACACAGATAATCGCCTAAAGTTTTCCCCGGCAACGGCGCCAAATTTGTTTCGACTAAATTAACCCTAAGTCGCTCGCAATTGAACGAGGTCACTATAGATTAAGTAAGCCAACCCAAGTATCGTCTCACAAGGAAAACTTAGCAGGGAAATTATTGTATTGCGAAAAGAAAATAAACAGAAAGCAGTAAATCAATTGGATTGAGGATTTATAACTAGACGGAAAGAATAATTAAACATAAACTAATCCCTAGGCACGAACTAAAATGCATAAATTAAACCCTAGGCATGAATCGAAATTTAATCTATTAAAAGCATTAAGCATTCGATCATAATCTGAACATAAATTCAATTAAGCAAATGAACGGAACAAATATAAGCACGAATTAAGAATGGAAATCGAATTAACTCACAAACGTAATTAAAATCGACGAACACCATAAACTGGAATTGGAATTGAAGGTTGCAATGTCTGTATCCTCGAATCCGGAGTGCAATTACAGTAGTAAATCGATAACTAGAATATTCGAAAGCAACTAAGAGAAAAACCTAAGAGACAATCTCTGAAAAATGAAATAGAAATAAAAATGGCGTCTGGATCCAAAAACTGATGTCTTCTGAAAAACCCTCGGACGGTATTTATACACACCGCGAATTAATTACGCTCAGCGGTCTCCTAGCCTCAGCGACCGCTGAGCACAATGTAGTAAACCCGCTAAACGCCCAAAGTCAGCGGTCGCGTAGGATGAGCGACCACTGACTTCTGGCCCTGTATTAGATATGCGCTGGACTCAGCGGTCGCTCGGGTTGAGAGACCGCTGACTTCTGGCCCTGTATTAGATACGCGCTGGACTCAGCGGTCGCTCGGGTTGAGAGACCGCTTACGTCTGGCCCTGTATTGGCTACACGATGGACTCAGCGGTCTCCTAGGTGGAGAGACCGCTGACACCTCATACGCGAACGCAATGCTTGGAACTCAGCGGTCTCCTAGGTTGAGAGACTGCTAAGTTTCACTACACCAAAAACTCATTACTGTGATGCAGATTGCTCGAACCTTGTCGCCTTCGTCGTTTCCGAGTAAAATCTACATATTCCACTGAAAGCTCGACAAAGCATCATTAGCCATATTTAATTTCCAAAACAATATAGAATCAAGCAAAAGGGCAACACAAACACGCATGCAGATCATCCAAAAATACAACCAAAAACCAAAGCAACAATACCCAACACGTCACTTCGTCCATGTCAATTTTAGGTACCCACCTGAGCCTCCCTCCTCTTAATTCTGTTACCTCTCATGTTAGTATAGTTAGTTGAATTTATTTTATTTTCTTTGAGTCAGTCGGTTTTTTTATTTATTTTATTTTATTTATTGTGTGTGTGATGACCTCTTTCTTCATTCACTTTGTCCAAACCAAAGTGTGTGATTGGAGAGACCATCAATTTTGTTTTTGTGTTTGTAACTCTTCCATACTCATCCACTTTGCCCAAAGCAAAGTGTGTGAGTGGGAGGGGTTACCCGTTTTTAGTAATGTTTGTGTTAGCCCATGGATTGAAGACTCCCTTTACTGACCTACTTTGCCCAGAGCAAAGTGTGTAAGTGGGGATGGCCTCTGTCAAAGTATTTCTATTTTTTTTATTTTTCTGTGTGTTTATTGGTCAACATGTTATGAGTATTGGTCAATCAAGCATGATAATTTTTGAAACTTAATTTATTGCAAGTTGAACAGTGTTGAGTGTATGTATGATGTATGATGGAATGGACTGTGAGCAATACCCTGTGAGGATTTGAGCTATAAATGATGTATTATTGCCAACACAGATTTTCATTCTTGTGTGATATTTGACGTCTTGATTTGAAAGTCTCTAGAACTGGCCTGCATTCTTGTTGAGACCCTATTGACATGATCTAGGTGCTTAGATGATTTAGGCATAGTTTCTTTCATTAAGCCCAGAGCCTAAAAATTCCTACCCTACTGTTTTATCCTTTGTTTACCCCTTTTGAGCTTGATGATAATTCTTTTAATTCACTTAAAATTGCCCTGATAATTATAGCCTACCCGGTCATAAGAACTCAGGTAGTAAATAAGAGAACAAGGGATGAAGGAGAACAAGTAATAATTAGATTTGGGCAAGACACTAGAAAAATAATGAAGGATGCAAAGCATGCCCATAACATAAAGAAGTGTAATGAAAGGAAGAAGAGGACTTAGGAAGAAGAGGACTTAGGAAAAAAAATTAATATCATATGAAGTCCTAGGGTTATTGTGCTAAGGCCCGAGAACGAAGTAGAAAAGAAGTAGAACCTGGTGCATTACCTTGCCCAGGCTGAGTTCACTAAGACCAAGAGCTTCGTTCCATAAACACTTCATACCTAATGCCTTAAGCCTACAATACAACCTAGAATAAGACCTAATGATAAGTGCTAAAGATTTAGTCTAAGGGGTGAAAACGTTAGAAGGCAGGCAAGCCTATAGTGTGCCATATCAATGACTGTCACGAGCGTTAAACACTGAGCCTAAACTCATGAGTGATGAGTGTTGGAGAGGTAAATCTTTTTGCTCAATGTTCGATCTTGACTTGTTTGATAGCTTATATGCATTTTTCCCTTCAGTACTTGCTTTGTGTTTTAAGAATTATAATGCCCAAAATGATCGATGCTTTTACCATGCTGATTATGTTTTGATTCTTTGAGTCTTTTCTATTTTATTTGTGTCTTGGATAAATCACAAGTACAAGTTTGAGGACAATAGTTCTTGAAGTGTGTGAGTGTGATGAGCCCATATTTGTGCCTAGAAATTGGAGGAAGGATGTCCAGGGCAGGACAGGTGCGATTATGGGCAAGATAAGGTGCATTCCATGAAAGAGGCATGATTTCAGCAAATGGGCACCAGATTGAAGGTAGTAGCTTAAGGAAAAGTGCTTATATCATGAGCAGAGCTGCTGAGTAAATATAGTGTACCCAACACATATACCGCACGAGATCCAGCCTTATACAGACAAACATCAAGGGCAAGACAAGTGAGCTACAGGGCGAGATGTGAAAAGTATTGTTGTGGGCGAGGGACGTATCCTGATCCAAAGAAGAAGATAAGGAAATATATCTTTTCATCCTTATCTAGAAGATTCAGATCAACATCAAACCTCTTGCGGATAAAAAAGACGAATCTGGACATGACTAAAGAAGGAAAGAATGCCTTATCCAGACTAGGCCCAACTCAACGGGCCTGGTGACCTGAAACCCTAGCAAACCTCTACATAAGTAATAGCAATTCAGCAGCCAGCAGTTATGAACTTTAATTTCTAAGAGTGGCGAGGAACAAACAAGTCCTACGGGCAACACTGCTTTTATTTTCCTTTATATTTTTGCTGGCACTTGTGGCCATAGTTTTCGCTGGATAATATCATAAGTTTCTTTTCCATTTAATCGAAGTATGTTTTCTTTTATTTATGTTGTGTTCATCGTTACTTTAATTTTGTCTAGCTAAATTTATTAAGCATGGATTAGGCAAGATGAATTAAACATGAACCGTAACACTCGAGAGGTCTAATATGGACGTGATGATCTGCATGTGTGTGTTCCCGAAGCACTAGGTCTGATTCTAAAATGTTCTTGTTGAGTCTAAGTAGTTAATAGGCTGTTAACATCTTGGACACGATAAGTTCTGTAATAATTTCAGGGTCAATGCATAGAGTGTTTCTTGCATCTGAAAGTATGACTGGTGTGGGTGAGTAGTCTGTGCTCTTGGGTACGAGGAATGGCTATTTCGGGTCTGCCTAAATCTTAATGCTTCCTTGGGCAAGGTTTCTATTGAAAGGTCTTCGTAGATGGTTGTCTAGGGCTAGGAGAGAACGCCTGGGGGTTTCAGGGGTGGCTCTTATTCATAAGGGCAGATGAGGGTAGGGGTGGTGTTGTGCGTGATGCGTGACATTGAGGGCAACATCATTTCTTATCTATAACCGATTGATGCATGCATGTGGTGAATAAAATTGCACCAATGACCGAGTGAGTGTTTATGTTCAAGAAATCAAGCCTTGTGGTTTACCTTTTTATTTGATCAATCTACTTTCTTAGTTTCAGATTAGTTTTTACAGTATTGTGACCAAGACAGTGACAGTCTCGACCAAGATCTTTTTGCAACACCGGAGGAGGAAGAAAGAGAGAGAGGTACAATCAATTCCCTGTGGATCGACCCTGTACTTACCGCTAGCTATCTAGCTGTGGGCATAGGATTATAAATTTATTTTGCGTGGTTGAACGACGACCACATCACTTAAGTATAGGACAAATAAGATTATATCTTATGTTTGATTTACAAAATTCAGAGCCCATTACTTAATACCAATTTCTGTTGGCTCGACACTAATCCTTCTAATCTTGAGATTGGGAGTTGGTGCCTTCTCCTAGCAACAAAAATTGTCATGTGTAGAATACCATTTTATCCCTTCTGTATTTGCATCAACACATCTACTTCCATTAACACATCTACTTCCATTACCCCATCCTCCTGCTCTCGTCCAACCAATAATTGCACCGCTGAAGATTAAAATGAGAAAAAGGGATGAATCGGTGTAGAGAACCTCCCGGTGACAGGAAGAGCCATCGCAGCACCGGATCTCAGTGAGCTCAATAAGCCATGGACGTGGAAAAGACAGTAGATGTGGAAGAAAATGTAGTTGTGGATCAGAGACGAAAGATAGATCGGTTGTAGACCGGAAAGGGGAAAGAAGAATGCGATGGTGGTGGCACACGTGCAGGCTGGTCGCCTTTATCTTTTAAGTAAATAATACCCACAAGTGTACGGGGCTATTATAGCAATGTGACAAGTAAGGCCGTATTCCACGAAGATGAGTTCGAAAGTCTTATGAGTACTAATAATAAGCTATTTCAATTTATTTAAACTAATAAATAAATTAAGGTAATTAAATTAAATTAAAGCAAAGAAACTATAACTATCATTAACTAAATTAAATAAATGAGAGAAGAATATGAAACTGAAGCTATCCTAGGGATTAGATTTCGATGGATATGTAATTAGGTATCACTCTACTAATCAATTATTGATAGAATCCTAAATATCTAGGGCAATCTCTTTTTCACTCTAGCCCCCTCTCAGACGACTAGAGTTGTAGATTACAAGCTAGTTATGCCGTCTACGGTCACTAAGCTAGCCTATAACTCCTAACGGCTCCTTGGATCAAATGCCCTCACAATACCATTCACCCTCTCGGACTGTTGCAATATTATGCCTCGTGTTTGGTTTCAGTATCGATTCCTCTTATCTCGAGCCTGAAATTGTGTCACAGCCCCAAATCTCGAAGGACGGCTCAGCCGGGGTGTGACTCGGGGTGGGAATTAAGAAGCGGGGAAGAAGGGGAATTAACGATAAAAACAAGGAGAAGACACGATTATTCGTGAATAAAAAAAATAGTAGAATACTTGGGTTAATATAAGAGAAATAATCGCGAGGAATAGTTCGAAAGAATAAACTAAGTTGAAAGGGTGCAAGTATTCAAAAACTTATACTTAACAAGGCATTAGAATATTCGAGTGTTTGCAACAGAAAAGACGTAGATTGACTTCACATGTGAAGATGTGAAGTCGAGGCTTGTCATAAACATGTTCGACAAAAAGCTCTTGCTCAACACCCACCATCACGTCTCTGCTCAACCTGCACATTTAGAAAAATATGCAGGGCTGAGTACAACGTACTTAGTAAACACATGCCAAAACATGTAAATACTTTTATAGATTTATCATGCATTTACAATAGTAACACACAGGGATTTTTCTGAAAAAAAACTGTGTTTACTAAATCATTTTCATACTTGAGTACTCATATCATCATCAATCACCATATCTGTCCAACGCCGGGGAAGAAGGCCTTCTTCCGCGAACGTCACTCACTGAGGTCGGCCACTCCTAAGAGAGCTCACAACCTCAGTTACTGTGTACACTAATTCTGGAAAGCACCCTTTTGGCTAACTCAGAATCCGATCGATTTAATAAGTTGGCGAACCAACACAGATAGGCTCAAGAGAATCCATAAAATCATTTATGCATGATAATAATTTTAAAACATACTTTTTAAAACATTTTAAAGAAAACAGAGCAAAACTCACGTTATTTGATATATATAGAAAAGCACACCAATTATTTATATAATAGTAAGCCCACAAGTTTAGAAAAGCCACAAGTTAGAAAGCACACAAGTTTAGAAAAGCCCACCTGAAAGTCTTACAGAACAAACCGTATTGCTTTCCCTTCTTGCCTTAAATACTCACCCTTGCACTTCACCTTTGAACGCAAATAATCATAATTAATAAACTTTCGAGTTGAACGTAAAAACAGTTTAACGGACTCGACAACCAATTAACTTTAGGCTTTATTAGGGCTTTGCATTTGACTAAGTCTCACGGTTTAGGGTTTCCTTAAAAATTCCACCTCTTTAATATACGATGTTAAACATAATCCAATCGTCTTACATTAACTATACTCGTCACACACATTCCAAAGATCGAAAAGAAAACCAAAAGAATTGGGAAAATTCGTTAAATACAAAATCTGTACACTTGATGTAGGTTCAAGAGCGACTCAGGAACAGCTCGGAACGAATCTGGAGTCGTGCGATACGCCGTTAGAAAACCACGGATGTCTATTTTACTGTCCAATTTACGGATTTTGAAAATATTAAACGAGTAAAAAGTTATGACCGTTTTGGTACAGGATGGTAGGGCTTACTCGAATTTCAACCTTTATTTATTTATTTATTTATTTTTTATTTATAACAGCCCACTTCTTACAATAAGGCCCACTCTTTAGTCCATAAGTTTTATTAGATTAATGAGGCCCACCTCTCTAAATTATTAGAAATTAAAATCGGCCCATTAATTTGCCAATGCAATTAATTAAGTGATGAGGCCCATGTATTAAAACAAATAAAATAAAAAATGCTAGCACTTTTCCCTTCAATTGATACGCACGCATCTTCATCTTCCTCTGTCTCTCTCTCTTTTCTCCTAGTTCTTCATGTCTGCAACAGAAACAAAGTGAAACCTTTTTCCTTTTCATCTTCTTCGATTTCGACGAACAAATTATCAGCCGTTCGCCGTCTCCAACCCCATACCACACCTCTGGTTTCACTCACTCTCTCTCTCTCTCTCTCGCGACCCTCTTTCTCTTAAACCCAACGGTAGCAGTAGCAGCGCCTCTTCTCTCCGACTCCGGTGAGATGCGCCCGCCTGTAGGCCGCCATCACATGCGTCTGCCCGTATATCGCCGTCACCTCCTCTTCTTCTCCATTCTTAAGGTAGTATTGTAATCCCCAAATTCCAAGCCCTACATCCCCAAATTGAAATCTGTAAATTTTTGTTCTCTTCTCTCCTCTCATAATACGGCGAAATTCCACCGGTCGCTCACCCTCCTTCGTCTTGGAAATAGCAGCAGCGGTAGTGTCGTCGCCGTCGTCGGTCCTCCAGTAGCATCGTCACCGCGCTACTGCAGCTCCTTCCGGCGCCACTGCTGTTCAATCGGAACCATCTCGGGCTTCCTCCGTCACCTTCGTCACCACTAGCGCCGTTAAGGTTCGAAGAGCCGCCACCGCCGTCAACTCCATCGTAAGTCCTTCCTTCTTCGCCGTTTTTTTTTTCTTAATTTTGGTTTTACTTAATTATTCCAACCATTCTAAACAGATCCTAACTCTCTAATTTCAGAATTGGGACCTTCGAGTAAAGCCCTCTAATTCACCTCAGCCCATCTAAAATTCGACGAGACAATCTCCGGTCTCCTCAACCGCCTCCGTCTCCACCAGCGCTGTGAACGACTCGACGAGCTGCTCCTTACTACATCTCTTCTCAACCGACGGTCAGTTGCCGGAAGGTTGCCACCGCACCACATAACTCACTCTCAACTCAGTCCGGTTCGCGACTCGACAAGAAAATCAAGATTCGACATTTTCGTGTTGATTGAAAGACGAGGCAAAACAGGGCAGGTTCTACGTAGATTATTATTCTTAATCATCATTTAGTGATCCTAGATTAGAGATTATTTATTTGATTACAGATTAACATTAAGCTTCTAAGATGGTGTTGAGTTCCGACAGTCTACTCGCATATTATAGCGTTTTTAATGATAAAACTGGTTTCGAACATTACCTTGGATTAGTGAGGAGAATTTGAATCTGTTTTCCTAGCGGAGCTCCATCTTCTCTCTGAATGTTGTGGTTTGATTATTTGCTGAGGATTAAGAGCTTAGGTCTCCATTATTTTTTTCGGAGGTTTTTGTTTTTGAGTGTTTGTAAAATTTGCTTCAGAGAAATGAATTTGGTAGAGATTGTTTATATTATTGCAGAATTGAGTTAGGAATTATGGATTTGAGAACAGGGCGACGTACACCTTTTTCTTTCTACCACAATTTCGTCTGAAGAGATCTTTGAATCAAAGATTCTACTGCGTGTCTTATTTTTACATCAGAAGAGATTATTTAAAATATTCTGTGAGTATTATTGGGCTGAATTCAGAAAAAAAAAAGAATTGGGTTTGGGTTCAACTTAAAATACTAAAATTTCGGCCCATACACTTAATTTAATTAACGAGGCCCAAATAAGATTAATTTACTTAAAATAATAAACCCTTTGCCTAATAAAGCCCAAGTAATTTAATTAATTAACTTCTTAATCGAATTCAATAAATTCTTAATGCTCGATTTTACACAACAAAAACATTCAAATGGTAGCTAAACATTTAAATATTCAACCAAATTAACAAACACAGGGAAATAATAGAACCCATGAATAATTAATTAAAATAAAGTTCAATCCATCACAAATTCATCTAGTCCAATTCATAGAATATGGAAATTTAGCTAATCATAATGAAACGTAAATCTCCACCAACAAAGATAAACATGAAAGAAAAACAAGAAAACAAGATATTCATAGATAAATCCATGGTCTTGAGCTTCAATCTTCTAATCCTTGATATCTTCTTTCCAATTCTCCCCTAAGCACACTTTCTCTCTCTAGGTTGGTGGGTGGATGATGAGCCCATATTTGTGCTCATTCTTGCATCTTTATTGAGGTGTAGATCGAGTCTTTGTGCGTCTTTTTTAGTCTGTTTGTATCTGGGAGGACACAGTTTAGAGGAAGGGTGTGCAGGGCAGGACATGTGCGATTATGAGCAAAATAAGGTACATTTCACGAATAATGAGCGGCTTAAAGGTAGCAGCTTCAGCAACAGAGCTTATATAATGAGCGGAGCTGTTGAGTAAAGACGGTATACCCAACATGTTGGGAAAATAATAAACATGTTTTGAAGTGATACCAAAACCCAGCTGACCCCAACCGAGTAGATGAATGTGCAAACCTTGTATTGTTTCCAACTCACCTGTTTGAGCTTATAGAATTTCTAAGTTTACAGGTAGAGTCGCTAAAGACAGTAGAAGACATGGCAGAAGACACAGCTAAGCTGGACCCAGCTGAGGTACTCAGCAGAGCAAGACCAAGCAGAGTCAAAGATCCTGCAGTATCAAGACCCAGCTCAGTGACGGAAACCCAGCTCAGTATCAAAGACCCAGCTCAGTGTAAAAGACCCAGCTTAGTGTCGATGACACAGCTCAGGTCTAAAACACAGCTCAGGTCAGTGACATAGCTCAGGTTGAAGACACAGCTCAGGTTGATGATACAACACAGGTCTAAGACACAGCTCAGAGTCAAGACACAGCAGAGTCCAAGCCGCTGAAGATACAGCAGAGACGCTTAGCAGCTCGAAGACGAAGACCTTCTCAAAGACAAGATCCCGATGACAGAAGATCTTATCTGACGCAGACAGATCAGAGAAGAACTAGCTTCTGCAGATGCAGACCTACTTCGTAGGTAAAGACCAGAAGTCAACAAGAGTAGGTAAGATTCAAACGACTCTCTTCCAACGGCTAGTTTGAATCTCCACCTATATATATCTTCTCCAACATTAGACTGGAGAGACTGGTGAAGAGACGACTGAAGAAATAGAAGAAAACAGAAAAATGAACAACGATATTCAAAGCCAAATCTTTCAAGAACACCCAGCCAGTCAGCTGTGTTCTTAGTTGTTCACATATTCAGTCTTAGGCAGAATAGATCAGAATATAAATATCTTAAGCCTAGTTTGAACGAGTTCATCATACTCCTTGTTCTTCATTGTAAGAACTCGTTCATAGTTGGAAAACCCATACCCAAACCCAAACCCAAACCCAAACCCAAACCCAGAATGGTTAGGTAAAGGTACGCTTGCTCGAAGCGTGTAATTCGAGTGGTTAGGTTCTTCAGTACCCGTAAACTGAAGGTGTAGGCTTGACAGTGCCTGCAAACTGTTGGAACACAACTCGGGTTAGAGTTGTGAAGTTGCTTGGTACTTGGAAACCAAGTGGTAGTGAATTACCAGTGAACCTGGTCGTGGACGTAGGAGGTGTTACTCCGAACCACGTTAAAAATGTTTTGTTATTTATCGCTTTGTTTTATGCATGTTACTAACCCTCATGAGCATACATTTCAATCTGCATAAACTGACTAACCGAAAAGTGAAACAGAGCTTCGCAATATATTTGAAGCAACAGACGGACTTTCCAAATCCACCACATTCCGCACACACACACACAGCCAGCTGTGTCGATCAAGCTGCCATCCAGCTGGATCGAACACAGCCAGCTCTCTGAAAAGAGTTTTAACTTGGAAAAGTTTTTAAACCTTGGTGAAGTTTTAACCTTGGAAAAGTTTTTAAATAGTTGTAGCCATCATTCGCTGTCTGTACTCTTTTATTCTGAGAGTGGCGAGGAAAAACAAGTCCTACGGGCAACACTTCTGTTATTTTCGTTTATATTTTTATTGGCACTTTTGGCCATAGTTTATACTGGATAGTATCGTAAGTTTTTCTTTCATTTAATCAAAGCATGTTTTCTTTCATTTACTTTTTGTTGATCGTTACTTTATTTATGTCTAGCTAAATTTATTAAGCTTGGATTAGGCAAGATGATTTGAATATGAACCGTAACACTCGAGAGGTCTAATATGGGCGTGATAATCTGCATGTGTGTGTTCCCAAAGCACTAGGTCTGAATTCAATACGATCTGGGCAACATGAGTAATTAATTGATCACTAGTTAACTAGGGTGTCTTGATCACAAATAATTTCAGGGTCAATACATAGGGTATCCCTTGCATTTGAAAATATGACTGGTGTGGGTGAGTAGTCCGTGCTCTTGGGCACGAGGAATGGCTGTTTCAGGTCTGCCTAATTCGTAATGCTTCCTTGGGCAAGGTTTCTATTGAAGTGTCTTCGTAGATGGTTGTCTAGGGCTAGGAGAGAATGCCTGGGGGTCTTAAGGGTCGCTCTTATTCTTACGGGCAGATAAGGATAGGGTGGTTGTTGTGCATGACGCATGACAATTAGAGGCAACATCATTTCATATCTATAACCGATTGATGCATGCATGTAGTGATAAATTTGCACCAATGACCGAGTGAGTGTTTATGTTCAATGATTCAAGCCTTGTCCAGGTTTACCTTTTATATTTGATTTATTTATTTTCTTAGTTTCAGTTTAGTTTTTACCATTATTGAGCCCAAGACAGTGACAGTCCCGCCCATAATCTTTTGCAACACCGGAGTAGAAGGAAAGAGAGAGAGGTATAGTCAATTCCCTGTGGAGCGACCCTGTACTACCACTAACTATCTAGCCGTGGGCATAAGAGTATAAATTTATTTTGTGTGGTTGAACAACGGCCACGTCAAAATTGAAGCCGTTGCCGGGAAATTGATATTCTAGTAGCTTTCTCTCTTGAGTGAAGAAGTTGGATGTGCCTTGTGTATGTCCTGGGTGCCAAACCCAACAGACGAACACGGACCTTTTACAGTACGATCCTGATCTTGAAAGAACAGTGAGGGCAATTAGGACAACCAAGAGACAAGAAGAAAATAGCCTGGCCAACGATGAAGAAGACAACAGTAGCCAGGAACAAAGTAACCCTTCTGAAGGGAATTACTCTGATCAGGAGGACAATTATCTTGATCACTAGGAACCAGTTGAGGAAGAAATAATGGGTGATCAACAACTACAGGAGCGCACCCTTAGGGCGATGATGTTTCCGGATAACTTGAGTTTGAGGCCGTCAGGCATAGTTTTGCCCGAGATCGCTGGCAATTGGGAGCTGAAGCATTCTCTGATTCAGATTTTGCCCAAATTCAGCGATATGCCAGGGGAAGATCCCCAACGTCATCTTCAGGACTTTCAAATGGCTTATGGAACGGTACGGATTGTAGCGGCCAATAACCCGAATTTTTGTGACTATGTGAGATTACTCACATTCACATTCTCTCTTCATGATGGAGCGAGGGAATGGCTTTATACCTTGCCCGAGGAAAGCTTGACTACATGGCGGCAGCTGCAGCAAAAGTTTCTTGAAAGATACTTTGCTGCTGCCCGCATACAAAATGGAAGGAAGAAAATCAGCACCATTAAGATGAAAGCCGGGAAATCTCTCTACGATTATAATGGAAGATTTAAATAGTTATTGGCCAAGTGTCCACAACACAGAATTCCAGACCAAGATTTAATCCAATATTTTGTGGCCGGTCTGAGGCTAGCGGAGAGGAATTGGATTAACGCAGCATGTAGAGGATCAGTGCTCAACAAGTTATCTAGCGAAGCCTTCAAGTTTTTCACTGAGATGGTTGAGGAGGCTAGGGATGAAGGAGAAATGTAGAAGTTCAGCACTACGGAAAATACACCTCAGGAAGATGAGAAGTATGATCGGTTGTGCACTAAAATGGAGAAATTCATGAGCACCATGACCGCTGCTATGGGCACAACTGCAGGTACAACACCAAAGAAGTCAGTAAAGAAATGTGAAGTATGCTCAGCCACAACGCATGTAACTGATCAGTAACCTATATGATTTGAGAAAAAAAATGTGAACGCTATAGGGCAACAGATGGGAAACAATGGGCAAAAGAGGTTTGACCCAAATTCTCAAACTAACTACCTAGGTTGGAGGTACAATGAAAATCTGAGATATGGGAACAAACATTATCAAGCACCCTCTCAATTTCAACAGCCACAACAACAGTATCATGGTCATAAGTGACGAACAGAAAGGTGATTCTTTGAGAGATATTGTTGAAAAGATGGCCGTGGAGAATCTCAAGACGCAGCAGGAATTTCAGAAATTCAGAGTGGAAACTAGGGGCGGTATGACCAATATCAATGCCCAACTTTCACATCTTACCCAGGCTATTGCATGCCTGGAGAAGAAACAAGGAGAACTGCATGCACAAGTTGAGATTAACCAAGCCCACGTGAATGCTGTGACATTGAGGAGTGGTAAGGCTTTGCCTGAGGTAGTTCAGAAGGAGGCAGAGGATGTTTTGCCCACAGAAGAAGTTAATATGGGTTCGGCAGATAAAGAAGAACATGCCCAAGAAAAGGAGGCTGAAAAGAAAGCAGCAGCCAAGCCCAAGATAGTTGAGGTGCCTGCTTATATGCCAAAGGCACCATTTCTTGGCAGGATGGCCAAGGAAAAGGAAAATCAAGAAATGAGTGAGATGCTCCACGTATTCAAAAAAGTGGAAATCAATCTGCCACTGTTTAATGCGTTGCGATCCATGTCGAGGTGTGCGAAATTTTGAAAAAGTTATGCACAAGGATGGTTAAGTACATTGACGATGCAAGGTTCCAAGTCGGAGAAAATGTGTCAGCAGTTATACAGCAGGACATGCCTACCAAGTGTGGAGACCCATAGATGTACGTTCTATATTCCATGTATCATAGGAACAATGAAGGTCGAGAACGCCATGCTTGATCTGTGAGCTTCAATCAACGTCATGCCCTTATCAATGTACCAGGACCTAGACATGGGTCCATTAAAACCTACAAGAGTGGTGATCCAATTGGCGGACAAGTCTAGTGTTTTTCCTGAGGGTATATTGGAGGACTGTTTCAACTTAAAATACCTTCGAAATGACTCGCAAGAGAACGAGGTCAATGTAGAGCAACAAGCTGACCCAAGTCGTATTCTCATGAAAGGCTAAACACATCAATCACCACTTGTATTATTCACACATAAAAGAAATAAATAATCCTAAATATTCTAAACCAATATTTTGGGAGATCAAATTAAATAACAGAGAAATAACGATAAAAGATGATAAAGAATAAAGGGATTAGGGTTTAGATTCTTCTCTATAATTTCTCACCAAGCTTGATATAAGTTAATTCAATTAATCAATTCGCATAATCCACTTCAACAAAGGTTAACATCAATAACTCTCATTTCAATCCGTTAAACCTTTAAGACTAAATCACACCATTAAGATTAATAATTAGAAATACGTTTCCAGTCAATCTAATATTGAAAGAACTACAATCGAGCAGCAGATTCATCTATCGATCTCATCTACTACCTAACAATATCAAATAATGGGCAATTATTCAATATAATGACGAACAGTTCAATCAATAAAGAATTAACACACATCAAGCAAGGATCTAAATTAAATCGAATATCTAAACCCTAATTGGAAAATTAGCCAACCATAGAACAATAAATTGAAGAATGAAAAGAGAAATTCATCAGATTATCAATAAGAAATAGACAAAACCAACAATCCTTACAATAAACGTGATGTCGATCCGCTATCGAAATCTTCAATCTTGTTTTTGTAGCCACAAAATAAAAGAACTAAATAGACAAAAGATAGCTCTATTTTTAGTCCACGAACTAAAAAGAATGCTGAATGAAAAAAAGTCCCTGCAACAGAACCCTAGCTGATCTTAAATACGCACTGCAGGCATTACAAAAAATCCAGCGCTGGCTGGGTTGCTCTCAGCAAAGAGCATTACAGCGAGCGCTGGCTCCCAGCGGCCGCTGGCTGTTGCTTTGATCTGGCGCCCTCCTGAAGCCAGCGGTCGCTGGTCTGCTCCTCCGTCCCTGATGTACAGTGCTAGTTCTTTTCTCATGCTAAATTCACCCATTTCTGTAGCTTTCTCCCTTTGAATCTTCATAACCTACATCCACCATAAACTACACCAAAAACAGCCAAAGGTAACCAAATACGAGAAAGAAAAACGAAAAAACATGCAAACACACACGAAAACATGATTAAAAACAACATAAAAATGACACACAAAACGACTAAACAAACCCCCCTACACTTAGCACTTTGCTTGTCCTCAAGCAAAAACAATAATATGAGGAGAGAATCATGAAGAAATCATTATCAATAGATCATGCAAATCAATCACTTCCACAAAGCTTCCTCACTAGAACAATTATCAATCTAAAAAATTAAAGCAATAATCCAATTTGGCATGTTGCTTGTCCAATGAGAATTATCAATCAGAAAAATAACCAAACACGTCATGACAAATGTTCTCTCTAACATTCAAGAACACTATTTTCTTAACTTATTCTTCTAAAATACAGGACTTATGGAACTTAGGATAAAATTCATTAGGTTAAACCTTCGGACAAAATATCCGAGTCTGCTAATGTGGTTTCCCATACTCATCATGCAAGATTTCATAACAAAAGCTACGCACGATAGGAGTAGAATCCATGTTACATCCCCTTATTTATGTCTCTTATTCTTTTTTTTATTTAAAGGTACACGAATCAAAATTCACAAGGTTTGCCCTTAGGGGTTATCCCCAAGTATCTTTGTGTAGTTTTCCATGCTCATAGTTTGTACTAGAGGAACAGAGATCCTAATTACCCCCTCTCCCCTTCATTTTTTTTGTACAATATCAGAGAGAACAAAAGTCAAAACAAATCAGATTAGTCTCATCAATCCAATTCTTAAAAGACATGACCCCACAACACAAATCATCAAACTACTCAATCTCGAGATGACTCAAGTTCTAGATCAAAAACCACGGGAAACTATTCATAAGCATGATCAATCAAAAGAGATTACAAAAGATTGACGCCTCAAATCATATGGCTTCACAATCGGAAAGAAAGTACTAAACGCAACAAAATACAAAACACAAAACAACAAATCCACTAAAGCTGCTCAAATAACTGGAACGACCCCCCACACTTAAAACACGCATTGTCCTCAATGCAAACAGAAATCAGACAAAAAGTGAAGAGAAGAGAGAACGTCCCTGATTTATATGGAGCTAGCAACGCAGAGGGCTTCCAACGACTGAAAGACAAACATGAAAACACGGAAACAAAAACAAAATCAAAGAATAACAAAACTATGGGTTGCCTCCCATACAACGCTCATAGCTCGACCCTTGTGTACTTCAATCGAACCATGCCGGGTCTAGCAACATTGACTCGGCTCTCTTGATTCACAATTATTCAACAAAGAGCTGTCTTTTCTCTGGAGGATGTGGTGGTGGCGGTTGACTCAGTATCACCTTGCAATTAATCTCGACTCCTCCCATCATCTCAATGCCACATTCATGCTCACTACCTTTATCAGCATCTTCTCTTAGATCATATCCCTGTAAGAGAGTATCCTCGACCAAGGGATTAAATGCTATTATTGGACAACAATTGGCAATATGGGCAACAGTAGATGGAGCCTTAACATTTCGAGCCAGAAAAGATTATGTTTCCCCTAATACAGTCATTATAATTGTTCGATCCTTAACATCTATTAGGGTACTAGTCATAGCCATGAATGGTCTACCTAACAATAGTGTGTGATCATCTTTTCCCTTTCTCCCATCTACTATGTCTAGAATAACAAAATCAGTTGAGACTAACAACCTACCCACTCTAACCAAAACATTCTCAATCATCCCCTCAGTATATCGGATAGTTCCATCAGCTAATTGTTAGCGCAAATGAGTAAAGACAGAATATGACATCAAATTAACTCCAGCACCCAAATCTAACATACCAGATGCTTGCCTACCATTACCAAAAGCAAGTTTCAAAACAAAGCTACCTGGATCATGCTGCTTCGGCGGTGGTTGGTGCTGAATATTTTTATTCTTCACTCCATCCTTGAGGATCTTCCTATCCTTTTGTGTTTTCTTCATCAATTGATTCGGAATAGGAATTGGCGGAACATAAACTCTGAGAGGCCTTGTCTCCTGCACAATGGGCTCATGTCCTTCATGAGTTGCAAGAACAGTGACAGCATGGACTTGCTCTTGTTGCACCGGCTTTTTCTAGTTTGGTTCTACTTAACCATTCCTCCCACAGTACCATTCAACTACTCCACTTGAGTCTCGATGCGCTTAATCGATGCTTCAATATACTCAAATCTCTGGTGACTCATCTAAATAAAAGTCTACAGTGTATCTTCCAACGACGACTTTGGAGGTGGAGCCTGTTGATTTGAATAATGCTGAAGTCGAGTCATGGCTGGTTGTTGATGTTGCGGGTGTATGTACTGAGGACCTTGGCTGGAGCCCTGGTTCAAATTTTGATTCCATGCAAAACTTGGATTATTCCTCCAATTAGGTTGAAAACCTTGCATGGCATGTGCCTGGACTTGCTCCGCAGAATTTGGCAAGATCAATCTTGTACACAAATTTGCATCATGCCCAAACTCTCCACATATCCCGCACGTCTCCACAGACATAGTTTGTTTTGGCAGCCCTTCTGATGATCTCAACAGCTCCATTATCCTAGTAAGCTCGGCTAACTGTCTTGTCACATCATAGCCAGAAGTGGCTTCATTTACTGATGCTCCCTTTCCCCTAGCACTCTTCTGTTGGGAATTTGTAGCCATAGTCTCAAAGATGTTAGAGACTTCTTCAGCTGTGTGATTACACATATCTCCTCCAGCAGCATTGTCAACCATATACTAAAAAGTCTGTGATAAACCATCATAAAAAAACTGGTTCAACAATTCTGCCCGCAAATGATGATACGGGCACTGCTGCTGCAGACTTCTGAAACGATCCCACGCCTCGTGAAAAGATTCACCCGAGGTTTGAGCAAAAGTCACTATCTGAGCTCTCAAATCCTGAGTCTTCTGATTTGAGTAATACTTGGCCATGAACTTCTCGTACACAACATTCCAATTTTCCAATGAATTCGGTGGAAGAGACATCAACCATGTCTTGGCACGATCCTTCAAGGTGTATGGAAAACACCTCATCTTCAACTGATCCTCGTTCAGACCTTGTAGAGAAAAAGTCTGAACCACAACATAAAATTCCCTGATGAAATTCAAAGCATCTTCAGCGGGCATACCATAGAAAGATGGTAATTGATTGAAGTGGATATTCTTCAATTCATAATTCCCTGCGGCCTCTCCCAAAACAATACAAGAAGGTGCTGCCCCGATCACTGGACGAGCAAAATCTCTCATATTTCTAACATTATTAGCAGCGACCATCTCTGGAACTTGGGACTCGTCACTTGAAGACTGATTTTCACTAGATTCTTCCTCCAAGTTGGGCAACTCTAATCCTCTTGATCTGTATGTTATCAAATACTGGAGCCAACCTCCTGTTGAGACTACACCGACCTTGCATACACAAATACAAAACACAAAAGAGAATCACGTGCATCTGTTGAAGAAAAAAAGAAACAATAAATAAAAAATAAAAATAAACACGAAAAATAAAAGTAACAATAAGAATTAATTTCGCCTAAAGCCTTCCCCGACAACGGCGCCAAATTTTGTTTCAACTCAAACCACCTTCGAATTGACTCATAAGAGAACGAGGTCAATGTAGAGCAACAAGCTGACCCAAGTCGTATTCTCAAGGAAGGCTAAACAGGGCAATCGCCACTTGTATTATTAACACAGAAAAGAAATAAGTAATCCTAAACATTCTAAACCAATATTTTGGGAGATCAAGTATTAAACAAGCGCAAGAAATCAAAACAACAATTAAATAATAGAGAAATAACGATAAAAGATGATAAAGAATAAAGGGATTAGGACTTAGATTCTTCTCCTTAATTTCTCAGCAAGCATGATATAAGTTAATTCAATTAATCAATTCGCATAATCCACTTTAACAAAAGGTTAACATCAATAACTATCGTTTCAATCCGTGAAACCTTTAAGACTAAATCACACGATTAAGATTAATAATTAGAAATGTGTTTCCGGTCAATCTAATATTGAAAGAACTACAATCGAGCAGCAGATTCATCTTTCGATCTCATCTAATACCTAACAATATCAAAGAATGGGCAATTATTCAATTTGATGACGAACAATTCAATCAATAAAGAATTAACACACATCAAGCATGGATCTAAATTAAATCGAATATCTAAATCCTAATTGGAAAATTAGCCAACCATAGAACAATACATTGAAGAATGAAAAGAGAAATTCATCAGATTATCAATAAGAAATAGAGGAAACCAACAATCCTTACAACAAACGTGATGTCGATCCGCTATCAAAATCTTCAATCTTGTTATTGTAGCCACAAAATAAAAGAACAAAATAGACAAAAGATAGCTCTATTTTCCGTCCACAAACCAAAAAGAATGCTGAATGAAAAAAAGTCCCTGTAACAGAACCCTAGCTGATCTTAAATACGCGCTGCAGGCATTACAAAAAATCCAGCGCTCGCTAGTATCCAGCGCCGGCTGGGTTACTCTCAGCGAAGAGCATTCCAGCAAGCGCTGGCTCCTAGCGACCGCTGGCTATTGCTTTGATCCGGCGCCCAGCGCCCTCTTGAAGCCAGCGGTCGCTAGTCTGTTTACTCCGTCCCTGATGTAGAGTGCTCATTCTTTTCTCATGCTAAATTCACCCATTTTCGCAGTTTTTTCCCTTTGAATCTTCATAACCTACATCCACCATAAACCACACCAAAAACAACCAAAGGTAACCAAATACGAGAAACAAAAACAGAAAACATGCAAACACACACGAAAACATGACTAAAAAACAATATAAAAACGACACACAAAACGACTAAACAAGAAAGTATTGGTCAAGGTAGAGGACCTAACCTTTTCAGCAGATTTCTACATGTTGGACATGAGCAGATCGAGTTGTAAGGCAACAGTCTTGTTATTGGGCAGGCCATTTCTAAAAACTGCTCGCACACATATTGACTGTGATACGGGCAAGCCACATGTGAATTTTTAGGGGAGACAGTAACCATCAACATATATCTAAGTATGAAGCATCCCAATGACACTGAAATGGTGAAGAGCGTCGATATCATTGAGCAACCTATAGAAGAATCCTGGGCAGAGATCAATATTAAGAACCCTTGGATGTAGTGCTTCAAGAGGGCATCACAGTGGATATTGCTCGAGGAACAAGAACAGAGATTGAACAAGCTATTAACTACATGAGAGGAGAGGTCGACATAACTCAAGGGACAGAACCACATGAGGTCTCTATACTTAAGCCGGAAGACAGATTGATGCCATCTCTTGAGCGAGCACCTAAATTGGAACTCAAGAACTTACCCAGTCATTTGAAGTATATGTTCTAGGGGAACAATGAAACTCTATCTGTAATCATTAGTACTGAGTTGACTGTTGAGGAAGAAGAGAAAGTTCGGGGCATTTTGGACTTATATAAAGAGGCAATAGGTTGACTTTGGCCGATATCAAGGGCATAATCCAACTATTTGCATGCATCTTATCTTATTGGAGGAAGACGATGTGCCCGTGAGAGAATCTCAACGCAAGCTCAACCCGAAAATAAAAGAGGTAGTTATGAAAGAGATCCTAAAATTATTGGATTTGGGCATCATTTACCCAGTTTCTGATAGTAGATGGGTTAGTCTAGTACATGTCGTGCCCAAGAAGTCAGGGATACAGGTGGTGGAGAATGAAAAGAAAGAGTTGGTGGCAACAAGGCTTCAAATCGGATAGAGAGTATGTATAGACTTACCGGAAACTCAACCAAAGAACAAGAACCCTTTATTGATGAGATGTTGGAAAGGTTAGCGGGCAACAAGTACTTCTGTTTTCTGGATGGGTACTCAAGTTATATGCAGATATGGATTGCTGAAGAGGATCAGAGCAAGATGACATTCACTTGCCTATTTGAAACGTTTGTTACTGAAGAATGCCGTTCGGGTTATGCAATGCTTCGGGAACGTTCCAGCAATGCATGATGAGTATTTTTTCTGACCTAATTGAGAATTGTATTGAGGTATTCATGGACGATTTTACCGTCTATGGAAAGAGCTTTGACTCTTGTCTAAAGAGTTTGGAATTGGTCATGAAAAGGTGCGGTGAGAAGAGCCTTGTCCAGAATTATGAGAAGTGCTACTTTATGGTCAAGGAGGGTATAGTCCTTGGGCACGTAATCTCAGAAAGAGGCATCGAGATTGACAAGGCCAAGATCGACATCATTGCAAAGCTACCATATCCTACTTCAATCAAGCAGTTGTGAGGATTCCTTGGGCACGCTGGATTCTACAGAAGGTTTGTTAAAGACTTTACGAAGATTGCCCAACCCATGACGCGACTGTTACAAAACGATGTTCCTTGGGATTCTGATGAAGACTGTAAAAAGGCATTTCATATTCTGAAGAACAACTTGGTCACGGCACCTACCATCCAATCCCCTGACTGGGGTATGCCATTTGAATTGAAGTGTGATGCTAGTGGGTACGCTGTTGGAGCAGTTCTTAGGCAGAAAAGGGGCAAGGAAAGTTATGTCATATACTATGCCTCGAAAACATTGAATGGTGCCCAGTGCAACTACTCAACCACGGAGAAAGAGCTATTGGCCGTGGTTTTTTGCCTTCGAGAAGTTTCGCTCCTATCTTCTAGGGAGCAAAACAATAGTCTATACAGATCATGCTGCATTGAAGTATCTCATGCCAAGAAGGAGACTAAGCCCAGACTAATCAGATGGATTTTGCTTCTTCAAGAATTTGATGTCGAGATCATGGACAAGACTGGGGCACAAAATCAAGTGGCTGACCACTTGAGCAGGATAATCCAGCAGGAAGACGGAGTTCCCATCTAGGAGACCTTTTCAGATGAGCATCTTAGTTATGCCCAACAGAGTAACCGAGAGCCATGGTTCGCAGATTTGATAAACTACATAGTCACATGGGCAATACCCTCTGAGTATAGCCCATATCAGAGGACTAAGTTGAGGGTTGAAAGCCGATCCTATATATGGGATGAGCCTTATCTATGGAAAAAGTGTGCGGATCAGCTCATCCGGAGATGTGTCGAGGACGGGGAGCAAAAGAGCATTATAGAACACTGCCATAATAAGGAATGTGAATGACACTTTGGATACCAAAGGACTGCAAGGAAGATTCTGGATTGTGGGTTCTATTGCGGGTTCTATTGGCCCACAATATTCAAGGACAGCTTCGAGTGATGCAAAAGTTGTGAAACATGTCAGAAAGAGGGCAACATCACAAAGAGGAACGAAATGCCCATGACACCTATTTTGCCCGTAGAAATCTTTGATATATGGGGAATACATTTCATGGGTCCCTTGCCCAGTTCTAAAGGGAATCAGTATATTCTTCTTGCAGTAGATTACGTATCTAAATGGGTCGAAGCTCGGGCATCACAGACCAAAGATTCAAAGGTAGTTTATCACTTCTTGAGAACTAACATTTATAGCCCAGAGCTATAATCAGTGATCAAGGGACACACTTTTGCAACACTACTATGGAGAACCTATGCAAGAAATATGGTGGTCATCACAGGGTGTCCACTGCTTATCAGTCTCAGGCTAATGGGCAAGCTGAACTATCGAACAGGATTATCAAGACCATATTAAGGAAGACAGTGGGCCCAACAGGAAAAGATTGGAGTACACGGCTCGATGATGCATTATGGGCATATCGGACCACGTATAAAACGCCACTTGGGATGTCACCATACCGTATGGTGTTTGGAAAACTGTACCATTTGCCAGTAGAGCTTGATCATAAGGCGTTATGGACAGTAAACAAGGTGAACTTCGATTGGGATGAAGCGGGGCTGACAAGGAAGTTCCAAATTCAAGAGTTAGAGGAAATTAGGTTTGAGGCCCACGACAACGCCAGCTTGTACAAGCAAAGGATGAAGAAAGCCCATGATCTAATCATTAAGAAGAAAGAATTCTACTATGGGCAACTGGTGTTGTTATACCAAACCTGATTCAAGTTCATGTCGAGCAAGTTGACGACCAAATGGGCTGGACCATTCGAAATTCAAGCTCAGTTTCCCAATGGAGCGGTAGAATTGAAGGACATAAAAACTGGGAAAACTTTTAAGGTTAATGATCAACGAGTAAAAGCCTATTATGGGCAGAATACTGGAGGTATTGAGGAGTCATCCGCACTCCTCGAGGAAGAGAAACTCTGAAAGAGTATACCATGTCATGCCCAGGACGTTAAATAGGGCGCTAACCAGGAGACAACATGGTATGTTTTTTTTTAAATTTTTTTATTATTTTTAGTAATTTCTTTAATGTATTTTTTTTATTTTTAATGTTAACCCTAGGATGTAGAGTTTGTTCCTTGCGAAGTGGGAATTTTTTTGTCTTATTTTCAGGAATCAAAGGCACGGTGAAGGCTGCAGTGTACAAGGAAGCTAGAAGAGTGTGTCTATTGGGCACGGTAAATGTCAACTTGGGCACGAGAACTGAACGATTGACAACCGCCATCACATCACATGCGGTTATCAGAACCCTAGCCCTAAAAAATCGCAATTACCTACCGATCACTCACGTCATTCACTCCCCCCACTCTCTCACACACTCAAACCGCAACCTTCCACCTTCCTTCTTTCTTTCTCTATCTTCCCAAACAAAACCACCGCCTCTCTTACTATAGCTTCCACACGCACATAAAACAAACTCAGAAAAATTCCAGCCAGAACCAAGATAGACCTCACCGACGAAAACTCACCACCCAAACCACCCACAAAGAAATGAACTCCCATGGAGACGTACCAGAGACATCCACCACCATCAAATCCGCTGTGCCAGACAGCCCCTCTCCCGTCGACATCAACCAGATAGCAATGGAGATTGAGAACCCCTCGTTCTTCGAGGAGCAGTAGCAGACAACTGGGGACGACACCGACAAGCAACAATCCTTAGTAGTAGCAGAACAAGAGATTGTGGCCGTAGTGCCACCTAAGAGGAAGAAGGCCACCGATGTAGGGTCGTCGAAAAAAGGTGAAGACCATGGTGTCTGATGCAGGGTCTATACTACCGGCGGAGTCTTCGTCCGTGGGGAAAGGAACCCCTGCTGACTCCACCGCCAAGATGCAGTCGGCAGTGAACGAGGACGACGATGAGGAAGAAGAGGAGGAACAAACCCTCGTCACAAAGCGGAAGAAACCCATTGATGTGACCTCACTCCGTATGATCAAGGAAAATACACCCATCTTATCCATCCAAAAGAGGAAGGGACCCGTTGTGACTCCTCTCCCAAGAGGTATTGCTAGACCTAGGGTTTTGGATTTTGAGGGGTATGAGAAATTGGGTGTTGCTGAGGAAGTGAGGGAACTGTTTGAAGGAGTTGGGGTGGGGGAAATTTCTGGATTAGCCTGTGGTAGTGTATCAGGATCTGGTGAGTGAGGAGGGGTTACCCGTTTTTAGTAATGTTTGTGTTAGCCCATGAATTGAAGACCCTCTTTACTGACCCACTTTGCCCAGAGCAAAGTGTGTGAGCGGGGAGGGCCTCTGTCAATTTGTTATTTTTATTTTTTTTTACTTTTTCTCTGTATATTGGTCAGCATGCTAGGAGTATTGGTCAATAAAGCATGATAATTTTTAAACTTAATTTATTGTAAGTTAAACAGTGCTGAGTGTATGTGTACATTACATAAGTATGATGGAATGGACTATGAGCAATACCCTGTGAGGATTTGAGCTATAAATGTTGTATTATACCCAACACAACTTTTCATTCTTGTGTGATATTTGATATCTTGATTTGGGAATCACTAGAACTTGCATGTATTCTTGTTAAAACCCCACTGACATGATCTATGTACTTAAACGACTTAGGCATAGTTTCTTTCATTGAGCCCAGAGCCTAAAAAATGCCTATCCTACTGTTCTATCCTTTGTTTAGCCCTTTTGAGCCTGGTGATAATTCTTTCAATTCACTTAAAATTTCCCTGATAATTATAGCCTACCCGGTCATAAGAACTCAGGAAGCAAATAAGAGAAAAAGGGACAGAAGAACAAGTAGCAATCAAATTTGGGCAAGACACTTGAAATATAAGGAAGGATGCGAAACATGCCCATAACAAAAGAAGTGTCATGAAAGAAGAAAAAAGGACTTAGAAAAAATTGAATATCATAAGAAGTCCTGGGGTGACTATGCTAAGGCCCGAGAACGAAGGCAGTAAGAAAAAGAACCTGGTGCATTACCTTGACCAGGCTGAGTTCACTAAGACCAAGAGCCTAGTTCCATAAATACTTCCTACCTAATGCCTAAGCCTATAATACAACCCAGAATAAGACCTAATGATAAGTATCAAAGATCTAGTCTAAGGGATGGAAGCGTTAGAAGGCATACAAGTCTATAGTGTGACCAGATCAATGATTGTCATGAGCGTTAAACACTGAGCCTAAACATATGAGTGATGAGTGTTGGTAAGGAAAATCCCTTTGCTCACAGTTCAATCTTGACTTATTTGATAGTTTGCATGCACTTTTCCCTTCAGTTGTTTGCTTTACGTTTTAAGAATTATAATACCCAAAATAATTGAAACTCTGACCATGCTGATTATGTTTTGAGTCTTTTTTTTTGTTTTATTTGTGTCTTGGGCAAATCACAAGTACACGTTTGAGGACAATCTTGCTTAAAATGTGTGAGTGTGATGAACCCATATTTGTGCTCATTTTTTCATCTTTATTTAGGTGTAGATCGAGTCTTTGTACGTCTTTTCGAGTCTGTTTGTGTATGGGAGGACACAGTTTGGAGGAAGGGTGTGCAGGGCAGGACAAGTGCGATTATGGGCAAGATAAGGTGCATTCCAAGAAAGAGGCATGATCTCAGCAAATGGGCACCAGATTGAAGATAACAGGTTGAGCAACAGAGCTTATATAATGAGCGAAGCTGCTGAGTAAAGACGGTGTACCCAACACATGTACCGCATGGGATCCAGCCTTATACAGACAAAGATCAAGGGCAAGACAAGCGAGCTGCAGGGCAGGACGTGAAGGGTGTTGTTGTGGGCGAGGGACGCTTCCAGATCCATAGAAGAAGATAAGGAAATAAATTTTTTCATCCTTATCTAGAAGATGCAGATCAGCACCAGATCTCTTGCGGATAAGGAAGGCAATTCTCGGCAGGGCTAAGAAGGAAAGAAGGCCTAATCCAGACCAGGCCCAACTCGACGGGCCTGGTGACCTGAAACCCTAGCAAACTCTTATAAATAGTTGTAGTCATCATTCGCTGTCTGTACCCTTTTATTCTGAGAGTGGCGAGGAAAATATAAGTCCTACGGGCAACACTTCTGTTATTTTCGTTTATGTTTTTATTGGCACTTTTGGCCATAATTTATGCTGGATAATATCGAAAGTGTTTCTTGAATTTAATCGAAGCATGTTTTCTTTCATTTACTTTTTGTTGATCGTTACTTTATTTATGTCTAGCTAAATTTATTAAGCCTGGATTAGGCAAGATGACTTAAATATGAACCGTAACACTCAAGAGGTCTAATATGGATGTGATAATCTACATGTGTATGTTCCCGAAGCACTAGGTCTGAATCCAATACGATCTGGGAAACTTGGGTAATTAATTGATCACTAGTTAACTAGGGTGTCTTGATCACAAATAATTTCAGGAAGAATGCATAGGGTGTCCCTTGCATCTGAAAGTATGACTTGTGTGGATGAGTAGTCTGTGCTGTTGGGCACGAAGAATGGTTGTTTCGGGTCTGCCTAATTCGTAATGCTTCCTTGGAAAGGTTTCTATTGAAGTGTCTTCGTAGATAGTTTTCTAGGGCTACGAGAGAATGCCTGGGGGTCTCAGGGGTGGCTCTTATTCATACGGGCAAATAAGGATAGGGGTGTTGTTGTGCGCGACGCATGATAATTGGGGGCAACATCATTTCTTATCTATAACCGATTGATGCATGCATGTAGTGATAAATTTTCACCAATGACCGAGTGTGTGTTTATGTTCAATGATTCAAGCCTTGTCCAGGTTTATCTTTTATATTTGATTTATCTATTTTTTTTAGTTTCACTTTAGTTTTTACCATTATTGAGCCCAAGACAATGACAGTCCCGACCATAATCTTTTGCAACACCGAAGGAGGAAAGAAAGAGAGAGAGGTACAATCAATTCCCTGTGGATCGATCCTGTACTTACCGCTAACTATCTAGCCATGGGCATAGGAGTATAAATTTATTTTGTGTGGTTGAACAACGGCCACGTCAGTGGAACATGAAGATGGATGTAGTGTGTAAAAATTTGTGTAGTGCGTGTAAAGATGGGTTGGTGGCTTGGATGATAGGGTTTGAGTTTTGGAGGGGTATTTATATGTTTTACAACTGAGAGAAGTGATTTGGGAGTCAAAAATACGTTAATAGGAGAAAAAATGGGTCAAAAATATGTTTTGGAAGGTAGAAAACACACCGCATGCCACCGCTCGGTAACTGTATGTCCCAAGACGGATACCTTGGTGTAGAGGGGGGGTGAATACACCAAGGTTTAAAAACTTTTCCAATTAAAAACTCTTTTGAGTGAGCTGGCTGTGTTCGATCCAGCTGGGAGACAGCTTGATCGACACAGCTGGCTGTGTGCGGAATGTGGTGGATTTGGAAAGTCCGTCTGTTACTTCAAATATATTGCAAAGCTTTGTTTCTCTTTTCAGTTAGTCAGTTTATGCAGCTTGAAATGTATGCGTGAGAGGAGTTAGCGGAATGCATAAAACAAAGCAGTAAAGAACAAAGCAATTTTAACGTGGTTCGGAGTAACACCTCCTACGTCCACGACCAGATTCACTAGTAATTCACTACCACTTGGTTTCCAAGTACCAAGCAACTTCACAACTCTAACCCGAGTTGTGTTCCAACAGTTTACGGGCATTGTCAAGCCTACACCTTTCAGTTTGTGGGTACTGAAAAAACCTGACTTACTGTTTCCGGGTACTGTAAAACCTGACCACTCGAATTACACGCTTCGAGCAGGCGTACCTTGACCTAACCTTTCTGGGTTTGAGTTTGGGTATGGGTTTTCTAACTATGAACGAGTTCTTACAATGAAGAACAAGGAGTATGATGAACTCGTTCAAACTATGCTTAAGATATTTCTATTCTAATCTATTCTGCCTATGACTGAATATGTGAACAACTAAGAACACAGCTGACTGGCTGGGTGTTCTTGAAAGATTTGGCTTTGAAGATAGTTCTTCATTTTTCTATTTGCTCTTTAATTTCTTCAGTCGTCTCGCCAGCCTCACCAGTCTCTTTTCTTCAATGGTGAGGAGATATATATAGGTGGAGATTCAAACTAGCCGTTGGAAGAGAGCCGTTTGAATCTTACCTACTCTCATTGACTTCTGGCCTTTTGCCTACGAAGTAGGTCTGCAACTGCAGAAGCTATTCCTTTTCTAATTTGATCGCGTCAGACAAGATCTTCTGACATCGGGATCTTGTTTTGGAGATCTTCGTCTTTAAGCTGCTAAGCGTCTCTGCTGTGTCTTCAGCGTCTTGGACTCTACTGCATCTCGACTCTGAGCTGTGTCTTAGACCTGTGCTGTATCATTAATCTGAGCTGTGTCTTCAACCTGAGCTGTGTCATTAACCTGAGTTGTCTTAGACCTGAGCTGTGTCATTGACACTAAGCTGGGTCTTTTACACTGAGCTGGGTCTTCGACACTGAGCTGGGTTTCCGTCACTGAGCTGGGTCTTGATACTGCTGGGTCTTTGACTCTGCTTGGTCTGCTCTGCTGAATTCCTCAGCTGTGTCTACTTAGCTGTGTCTTCTGCTGTCTTCAACGACTCTACCTGTAAACTTAGAAACTCTATAAGCTCAAACAGGTGAGCTGAAAAACGCTTAGGCTTGAGCAATCATCTACTCGGTTGGGGTCAGCTGGGTTTTGGAATCAAATCAAAACTCTATTAATTTTCCCAACAGTAACCCACACCCGAAAGAATAATTTTTCTTCTCCGGTGCACGGTTGCACCCTTTCTGTTCACCCGCTTTCCATGTCGCGCCGGAAACCGCGCTCAAATAAGATGTTGGAGCATGTCCCGCGTAGTCGCGCATTCTAATTTTGTTTAGGCCAATTATCCTTCGTCCGTACTCCAAATTGACCTTCGTTTTTTCCTACATTCTCGTATCAAACTCCTCTTCAACATTTCAATCTCTTTTCACTCTAATTTGGTTTTTATTTTCGTGAGATTCAATCAAAACTACCAAACAAGTGTCAAATCTTCACAGAACAACACTTTTTGTATTAAAGCTCAAATCAAGCATGGTTTTCTTTGAATATATTGGGAAAATTCTAAGTGTTTTGATTTGATACCAAAATCCAATTGAGCCCAACCTAGTAGATGATTGCTTAAATCTAAGTTGTTTCCAGCTCGCCTGTTTGAGCTTCTAGATTTTCTAGGTTTACAGGTAAAGTAGCTGAAGACATCCAGAGTATCCAGCTGAGAGGTCAGCTAAGTGAAGACTAGCTAAGTAAAGGCCAGCAGAGTTTAGAGGTCAGCGAAGAAGAGCTGATCCAGCTAAGTGTATCAAGCAGAGCTGATCCAAGCAGAACAGATCAAGTACAGCGGATCCTGCAGAGCTGATTCAAGCAGAACAGATCCAGCAGAGCGGATCCACTTGAGTAGATAAAGCGGAGCTGATCCAACAAAGCTTCCAGCTGATCAAGACAGCCAAATCTTCAAGACTCAACTCAACATCGAAGCCAGCTCCAAGACAAGATCCAAGTGTCAGAGGACAAAAATCAACCTCGACCAATGAGGCTTCGACAACTCAGCATCCTAGAAAGTAAACCTATGATCTGACACACGGAAGAAGCGGGTGAAGAAAGTCAGACTACAAGACGTAGAGTCAGAGAGTAGGTTAGATTCAAATGGCTCTTCCAACGACTAGTTTGAATCTACACCTATAAATATGAAGTCTTCATCCACACACAAAAATATGGGAGATTACACATAGAATTCAGAAAGAGAATTATTTAGTAGACATCAAAAAATCTCTCTGAAATCGAAAGCTTCACTATCGGTTTAAAAACAACTTTCATTCTTCAAGTTCATTAATGTTCTTATGTTGTTGAAATTTTCTCCCACCATAATCTAGGCATTTATATCTTCCATATCCAAAGCCTAGAAGTGAACAAATAATCTAGAACTTTGTTCTTCATTGTAAAAGTTTGTTCACAAAGTTGGAAAATTTCACCTACTCAAAACCCCTCTTTCCAGGTTAGGAAAAGTTAAGGTTGAAGTAGTACACTTTCACTGTGCGCGAAAATAATGTGTACGTTTTCATCAGAACATGTAATCTGAGAGGTTACATTTGTTGTAGTACGCGTAAACTACAACCAGCTCAAAGGAATCAAGCTGCAAGCTGACTAGCTGCTCGTAAAGTAGTGAATCCAAGGTTATGGAATTCGCCAGTTTATCTGGTCTGTGGACGTAGGAGTTCTCTCCGAACCACGTTTTATATCTATTTTCTGAAGAACTAACCAAATCATCCAGCAAGTCATTTGTTTAAGAGTTTATATTTTGGCTGCGTGACCCAGCCAGCTGGATTTTATCAAAGTGCATGCAACTTGATTAACTGAAAACTGAAGCATAAGTTTTCAAGCTGAATTTTTCAAAGTAACAAACGAGTAAGTTTTCAAGCCACCACATTTTGCACAGCCAACTGAGTTATTAGTCCAGCCAACCATCCTCCAAAGAAGTCAGCAGGATTCATAACTGAGCTCACTCTTAAAAGTTTTAACTTGCAAAAGTTTTGTATTCACCCCCTCTACACCGGAAACTCGTTTCAGAACCATCAACTGGTATCAGAGCAGTGGTTCAAAAGACCGTTGTTTTATTGAACTGAACTGTCAGTGGTCAACTAAACTGATCCTTTGAAAAACTCATTTTATTGCATATTGCGCATCTTTTTCCATGGATAGTTCTCTTATCAGGAATCTTCTCATCTTCTCGGTGGACGACTATGCAATCTGGACGTTCATAGTGAAGAGCTTCATATGTGCTCATCATGACATGATGTGGGACGTTAGCACCGATGGACCAATCATCATCTACAAGACAGGAACTGAAATTGCTCTCAGACCTGGAGAAGATCCTATCTACCGCCCCATCCTCAAACCGAAGTCAGAATATACATCTGACGAAAGAAAGCAAGTTGGACTAGACAGCTATGCAAGAAACATCATCTTCTCTATAGTTACGAATGCTTATCTCAGCAAAATCATCAACTGTGAAACGGCCAAGGAGATGTGAAAAACCCTAGCCAAACTCTGCGAGGGTTCAGATGAGATCAAGGAGAACAAATTCACCATCGTCTGCCAGAAGTTTGATAGCTTCAAGCAGCTACCAAACGAGTCCATTAAGCAAATGAAGCTTAAATTCTCCAGCATCATCGTAGAAATTGAGACAAACAGAACTGGAAGTACACCAGAGAGAGAAGAACTTGAAATCTCTCTCCACCTTATCATCTGAATGGAACACATACAAGGTGGTCCATTAAAGTAGGAGTGACTTGAGCGAACTCAAGTCAGAAAGTTTATTCTCTATACTCAAGGTAAATGAGTATACCTTGAAGATCAAATTGAAGAATCTTCAAGCCGCCAAAGTGAAGGCGAGCTAACACTTGCACCAAAAGAAATAGCTTTCAGAGCTAACTCTGAAAAGTCAGCTGTGTTAGTTGAATCGTCTAAGAAGAAAAAGGACAAAAAGGATATGAGCAAAGAAGAGTTGCTCGAGGAAATTGCCATGTTGGTTAGAATTTACAATCGACTTGACACCAGCAAAGAAAAATTCAAAAAATATGCCAAGTCGTATCGCGACAAATATGCAAAAGCTGACGAAAAGTCAGCTGAGTCGTCAAAAAGGACTGACGAAGGTTGCTTCAACTGCAAAGAGCCTGGACACTACAAGCTGGAGTGTCCCAAGCTGTCAAAGAAAGAAAAAGATCTTCTGAAAGCTAAGGCAACTGACAGAAGAAAAGCATACGTGGTTGATGAAGAGCCAAACACCAGCAAAAAAGAAGAAGATATGATGTCTTTCTCAGACTCTGAGGAAGACGTCTCATGGCCATCGAGTCGCGAGAATGGGTGCTTGCCTCATAGGCCAAACTGATGGACTTGACGAGGATGAGGTAACCTCTAAAACACTCGTCGTTTACAATCCTTCACAATCATACAGACACTCTGTATAGGTATTCGAGTTAGAGGGTGTTTCAGATTGGAATCTGGTGGAGAGAGTAATGAGCGATTTCAAGAAATTCTTGAAATTACAATGTACGAGAACGCCGAGCTGAGAAATGAGCTAGAGAAGAACAAGGCACCAGAAGCTGCTGACGCCAGCAAGCTCGCAAAAGAGAATGTTTCACTACAAGACAAAATAGTGAAATAAGATCAGCTGATAAAGGAATTCTACTATAAGAAGAAGCAGCTGATGGACGAGCTGGAAAAGGCTAAAGCTGAGTCATAAAGAAAGTCAGCTGAGATAATGGAGCTGAAGAAGTCAGAGGAATCTTTGATAGAAAAGTTGATTGCTCTCATCAAAGCATCAATTACTCTGGACGAAATTGTCAGCGTACAATGACCAGATGCCATGAAATCCAGATTGGGATATGATGCAGCTAAGGAAAACACAAAAGTCACCTCCACAAGTAAAACCAAGACGATATTTGTGAAGGCAAAAGAAACTCCAGCTCCAGCTGGAAATACAGCTGACAGACAGTCACTACTACTAAAACGCTCATACATAACGGATAAAATCTGTTATATATGTACAAAAGCTACCGTTATAATTGCTGGTGTTATGTATGAGGCGCTCATACATAACGGATATTTTACGTTATGTATACTACTTTTCGTAACGGTTATTTTAAATAAATAATATACGCATTACAATTTTTTTACGTTATGTTAAATATCATACGTAACGTTTTATTCCCTTATGAAAATCCATTTTTTTACGTTATGTTAAATGTCATACATAACGTTTTATTCCGTTATGAAAATTCATTTATTTACGTTATGTTAAATGTCATACATAACGTTTTATTCCGTTATGTTAAATGTCATACATAACGATAAATTGTGGATTAGATAACTCATTTTTTACGTTATGTATTCTATTATACATAACAGTTTTTTACCGTTATAGTTTCTATAGACAACGGTCTTTTTTTCCACTACCGTTATGTATACTTCAGATAGATAAATAATTTTATGTGCAATTAAAATAATTGTAAAACAACAAATTAATAAAACCATCAATATATGTCATATATCATCCAAAATATTCATACAATCATCATTCGAATGTAATTAAATACTCTACACATTGTATCAGTTGTATGTCTAAAGAAAGATAACAAAATGACGATGCAATAGGTAGCTATTTTCGATCCGTACAACCTTTCCAGCGAAGATCATAGGCGCCCATTATGCCCAACAGCTCAACTACAATTTTGTTCGCATCACACATACCTGCTTGCATTAAAAAAAGTATCCAAATAACAATCAGACTAAAGGAAATACAAACAAGTAAATGAACTTTCAATCATAACCGATTAATTGAACTAACAACAATGAAAATCTTACTTCAAAGCAAACATCAAATATTATATGACCAAATGCAACAAATATAACTTATAACCACTATCTCAAGCAAAAATAATTAAAATGCAAACATCAATCCAATGCATCACACATACCTGCCGGCATAAAAAAAGTATCCGAATAACAATCAGACTAAAGGAAATACATATAACTAAATGAACATCCAATCATAACCAATTAATTGAACTAACAATAATGAAAATCTTAACTCAAAGCAAACATCAAATATTAATTAATTGTTGGCAAAATGCAACAAATATAACTTATAACAACTATCGCAAACAGAAATAATTAAAATGTAAACAATACCTATCAATCCAATGCATGCTTTATCACACATGTTGCCCATTCTTCACGAACCTCGTTGAGTTGAGCTTGAGAATAAGTTTTAGCATCCTTAAACTGCAAATGAACTACTATATATTTATTAATAACTACTAATATTGTATATACAATATAATTTTAATACCAGTGATGGCACTTGAAAACTTGAGACTGTAGCTTTTTCAAACCCTGTGATAATATCTCTCATAAACCTCATCACAAAATAGCCACATTGTTTGGCATCTGGTTGCAAAGGACCCTATAATTATTGCATAAATAAAATGTTAAGTGTTTAATATAATTAATAAATTATCTATACATGAGAATACATACCTTTATAACAACCCAACTTATTTTTTTCATTTTATTCTTTTGCTTTTTTGCATGGACAATGGTTAACGCACTTCAAAGGAAAGTTATTGACTGTTAGCACCAACTTCAAATAAAATACAAGAGGTGATAAATTAGTTGAATAATCCAAAACTTACGCTTCAACGACCCACTTCCATATGATGTCCTTATTACGATGAGAAAGAGGATCCATTAGAAACACTTGATTTTTTTCAACTTGAATGATTGTGAGAATCCAATGGCCACTAATTCATATGAGTAACAGAATGTTTGCGGAAAAAACCAGGCATAGAGGATACCAACAATTTAAATACATGTTCACTTACCCCATGTTACAAGGCACGAATACTAGTTGATTTGAGGTAGCATCAAGCAATCTTTCTGATAATGCACGTGATCTATCATAAATGGATTCACAAACAAAAACTTGCAAGTTGTACCATTTTCTCTAATGTTTCTTTACAGATGCCTGTCAATAAAATGTATAATAATTATATAACCTGTAATTCATAAAAAAAAAATAATGAGTCTTACCAAATATATGCAATAATGCAACTTCCCGGTATCGGTTCCATGCTACAGAATGGATGTAAATCAGACTTCATAATAATGTAAAGGTTCATATCTTGCCCAAAGAGTTCAATATCCAATTTAATGCGTAGCCCGTTATCCTTAAAAGATTTCTCAAACAAGCAGTACAATGCAATCAATGATGAAGGCAATGTGGTCACGTCTATCCTCTTCAAATCTTCATTTCCCATAGAAATATTTTTTCCATTATCTTTCTTTTCCTGTGTCTAAATAGTTATATATATTATGTTAGAGGTATTAACAATTAGATAATAAAAATAAAAGACAACACAAAATTCACTAAAATTACCTCATTTGATTTTGCCACAACCAAATGGCTAGGCCAAGCCACGTGGCTTCCTAGTGCACTTCCTACGGTCTCCATCTCATCTGGAATAGGAAATGGTAGTCGTGCATTCTCATCTACCACTTCATCAATCAAAACACGTAAGCAATCTACTGGCATAGGCGAGCCATGTAGGACAGCACCGGCTACAAACACTGTTCCATAAGCTACAACCTTTTTGGAGACTTGTAGAATTAACTTTACCTCATTTCCCTATATATTAAATAAAGTTTCATTTAATTATATCTGCATGCATATTGTATTTAATCAAAGTCAGCTACACGTACCTGCAAGAACTCTGATTTTCCAATACATAAATAAATAAATAGAGTGTAATACTATTTTCTGCATGGCAATCTTCAAATTCTCATTGTCAGTGGTTCCGTCCTTCTTCAATCTGGCTTTCTTCCACATCACACATCTATCAAGCTCTTCATCACCTAGCAATTCATTCTCTTTTCTCTACAAATAAACAAGCAGCCACCAATGATTCAAGCAACAAGCAAAATTGTATTTAATTAAAATATCACAATCAGCCACCAATGATTCAACCAACAAGTAGACTTGCATTCATACATAAAATGGAACAAATGTACAGAATAGGGTTCAACAAATTTAGATGTCCAGAGTTAAAAAATATAACCAATAAAATCAGAAAATTAAGACACCAATAATCAATACATTAAGCAATTCAATACATAAATGAGATACATATGGGCAAAACCTTCATTTCTTCGGCATAGTTTGCATAACCTTTACGTGATAGTCGATGCGGGTACAAGTGTTTAGCTCTTCTCTCCTTATGCAGCTCACTCAATTGCTACAATGTGATTAAGACATCTATGTAAGAGCCAATCAGTCTTCATATCAATTCTCATTGATGATATTAATTACCTTAAATTCACTTGTGGTACGACTATGTACAAACACAGCCCAATCACTCTCTTGTATGCCGCTGCCTATTGGTGGTTTATACAACTTGTCAGGATCATTTTCATTTGGAACAATGTGGTCCTTATACATCCTAGCTTTCCATGTTCGCCACTTGTCGTTTGCTGATTCCAAACAGCTAGACTTCCATTGATTTGGAACATTGAAACTAGCCTGCAAAAGCATGAATTAAAAACACAATTTGTATGACAAATTATAGTTAGATCATAAACTACAATGTATTATCTAAAACTTACTTTAACCTGCTCCCATATTGTATCTTTGACTTTGTCAAGAACCTCTTTCCATTTTTTTATACTTATTTTAACATGATCACGAGTAACAAGGCCAATGTAACTCTGCAATTGAGATGCAAATCTGCCCACTGGTTGTCCATCCTCATTAAAGTCAACATTTGTGAGTTCTCCTTTACCCCTTTTCTGATAAACAGCAGTCAAGCAAATTCTTCCCCTCTTGGCTCTGGTTTTACTTGTGGACTGGGTATCTTTAGAGCCATTTGCTGAATCATCACTACCATTTGAAGCCATAATTATATGAAACCTGCTCAATAAATACATGTAAAATAAGAATCAGTAGCGGATAATTAAATACCATAATCAATCACCAAGGATTCAAGCAACAAGCAGACTTGCATTTAATTAAAATACCACAGTCAGCCACCAATGATTCAAGCAACAAACAGACTTGCATTCATTTGCATAACATTATTCATGTTTAGTTAAGACATGCAAAACCATATATAAAAACCAAGTAACCTATTGTAACACAATATAGTCTATTAGAAGCTCACCAAATTATATATTTACATCATTAACCCAAATTGCATCGCAATCTTTACGAACACATGGTGGTTCGTTTTCATCAGACGCATTACTTGTGTCACCTATTGGCACTCCTCTTGAAAAACTTTGCAGTTGCATAGAAGTGTCTCCCAAATTATCACGATTGATCCTTTCAGTGTATCTTTTATTGGGACTAGCAAGTACGACTGACCATGCTACATCTTAGGGGTCTTGAATATAGAACACTTGTTTGGCTTGAATTCCCAAAATAAAGGAGTCTGATTGGTATCTTAACTTGTTCAGGTTGACTAAGGTAAAACCACTGTCATCCATTTTAACTCCACTATTGTTGTCAACCCATCCACACAACAACTTTGAATTTGGTGTAATCAAGCTCCCATATTTCCTCAATTCTTCCATAAAACAACATGTCTGACACAACTGGATTCTTATCCTTTGCACTAGAAATTTACAAATGCGGAGGCTGATACTGATTAGGCTTTCCTCCACCAGTCCCTTGCTGCCTATTTGGGCACTGATAAGAATAATGCCCTGGTTGCCCACATGCATAACAATTATTACTTTCTGCTCTGCAAATTCCCTGGTGCATCTTTCCACACTTGGGACATGCAGAAATTCCTTGTTGTCTCTGAGATGAACTTCCTTGACCAACAAAAGGAACTTTAAACTTCCCTTGGGTCGATTGCAGCTGACTCTGCCCATACCATGGCTTCTTGTTAGGTTGATTTCCAGCATTCCATTTTCTCTTTCCTTTTTGAATCTGGCTTTGGTGTGAAAATTGCGGTTTAACAGCCGCTGGGGATTGAATTGGGGAAGGTCTTTGGAATCGGGCGATTTCTCTGGCTGCATAGCCAGCACCATATCTAAAGCTCGGTTTAAAGCTTCCGCATAGGTCATAGCACTTTGACTTGCTAAGACCACCCTTATATCTTGCCTAAGTCCGGCACGAAAAAGTTCGCACATCTTCTCATCTGAATCAACCTTATCAGGGGCAAAACGAGCTAAATCACAAAATTCACGGTCATACTCTGACACCGTCTTCTTTCCCTGCTTGAGATTTGCAAACTCATTTTCTTTTTGTTTACGATAACTTCTCAGAATATACTTTTCAAAAAGAGCTTCTTTGAATTGCTCCCAAGTAAGATTTTCAAGTTGCTCTGGAGTATAAGTCTTCTGACGAGCTTCCCACCGCAGTCCGCATCCTTTAAGCTGATAAGACATACATGTGAGACGTTCATGGTCATCACATCGAAGAAACTTAAAGATTCGCTCTAGAGCACGAATCCATTCTTCAGCCTCTGACGGACTTCCTCTTCCGTCAAAAGTTGGGGGATTTTGTCGAAGAAAAAGTTCTTCAATTCTCCTCTCAGGTTGAGGAGGTGGGGTAAGATCTCGTTGTTGTTGTTGTTCTTCTTCTTCTACCCTATTTCTTCTTCTACGAGGCATTCTGATTTTAAGAAAATATAAAATCATCAAGAAATAACTTTATTCATTTCAAACTTTTTATTTTAACATCTTCATCTTATTCTTTATTGCATAAGCAATTTCTTCACAAAGCAAATAATTAAATCTTGAAACTCATCATTCAAGAAATTCATATCATATCATATCATAATCACTTGCATAACTTTACTTAATAGTTACATAATGGAAACATGACTTAATTTCATAACTTTTCTTGACTTAACAATCATTATTAAAGCACCAGGTTTTTCACAACTTTTCTTAAAGAGCAGCAGGATATTTAACTTATAAATTAAACATTTATATAAATAATTACTAAAACCATTTTTCTTCTTTCTTTAATATCTAAAGAAATCTTATTTTCGTAACATTCTTTACTTTATACTTTCATCCCTTCATCATAACTTGAATTGATCAAATAATTTATTTGTCTTTAATAGCTCAACTTTAATTTCTAAAAAGATCTTTTCTTCTTTCATTTTTAACTTACTTTCACAAAATTATTTCCTTCTTTATTTCATCTTCTTACTTATTTTCATTCATACTTTTCTTTTCTCATAGAACATCATAACTTCACATGTTTCTTAAACATTTTAGAGAGGCAACAATTTAATTTAAATGACCGCTTTGGTCATTTTTCTTCATATATATGGAAAATTGCCTCTTAGAGGTCTTTTCAAAATAAGGGATTTATTTACAGCAAAAATTATCCCTATGTCATCTGTGATGTCCTAACATCACACAAAATATATCATTAGCGGTACGGACTACTACTCCGTTACCGATCTAGCTAACCATATTATGCATCAGATATTTACATACACACATATTTACATCATCATTATCGTCATACTTCATACATATATAAACTTAGTAAACATTATCAAAGGATCACAACTCTATTCTGACGGGTCCTCCTCTGGATCCTCTTCTGGATCCTCCTCTGAGGTCACACTCTCGAAACTCGAACTCTCACCCTCGCTCTCAGCTCTCACGTCTCCCTCCAACGTGAGCGGAATCTCCCTGGTAACATCGGCACCCGCCGACGGCTGGAAACTAGCCTCAAAGCCTAACTCGCTAAATGGGATACGACGAAGGTCAGACCATCCAAGAGTAACCTCTGCAGCCGAGTCGTCTTCGTCATCCTCGTCAGCATCGTCACGGCGTGGCTTCGACGAGCTGGCCTCGTCTAAGCGCTGAGGCTCAGGGTAGTAGAAAGGCTGGAGATCAGAGGGCTCAAAAGTATGAGGAATATCCATAGACTGATAAAAAGGAGCTACCTCTAACGGAGATGCTGGGTAGTAATCCGAAGTAGGAGGAACAGGAACTAATACTAAAGCATCTGTCAGTGGTGTGGGTGAAGCAATACCAACTGACGGGGAGGTAGGCTGTGAAACAAAAGCACTTTGGTCAACACCAAAGTAGGAAGTCAAAGGGTCATAAACCGGCTCAGGATCAACAGGAGGAACCATGAACGGAATAGGATCATCCTGTGGCAAAAACTCAGCTAAGAGACCCTCCTCGGTGAAACTGGGAGGTGGACAGTAGGGTCCTGGAGGTGGCGCTGCGTAACACATAAAACGAGAGCTGATCTCTGCAATGAAACCTCGGCAATCACCATAAAGGTTGTCGTCCCAGTACTGCTTTGTCACAAATCGTGACACCAGTGAAGCTGCCCACTCCTGCCATTCCTCTGGAAGAAGAGGAACCAGTCGTATGATACCATGCACACCCGAGATACCTGTCTCGCATATCTCCATCCAGACACGATGATATCGAGCTAGGAACTCAGCTAAGGTCTCCCGATAACTCATTCTGATATGTCGAAATTCTTCCATTGCATCGCTGCCAGGCGGCGCTGCCATCATATATAAGAAGAATTTTAAAAATTAATCACACTGAGACTAAAAACGTTTCCATGAATCCACAATCTCCACCTACTCAATATCGCTTCCCAAAGGTGGTACCAAGCTCACATTACCTTACAAAGATAAACAACCAACTTGCTTGCACAATTGTTCCATCATCTCGCTTACTAACGTCGTCACAAAACAACCTCATCAAAACAAAATCTCACAACAACAACATCAAATTCACATATAACATAAACATAAAATATATCTCAAATAAATTCAACTTATTTCAAACTTCAAACTTTTAAACATTAGAAAACTTTTAAATGCGTACCTGACTTTGCCGGATGAGATGAGGTGCTGGACTTTTGTTGTTTAAGACTTAACTAGTCTAGAGATTCAAGTCTAGACTAGACTCAAGAGAAAAATTTTCTTAGATTTAGAGCAGACAAGCTGCTCTGATACCACTCTGTCGCAGCCCGACTTAGAATGAAGATGACCAAGCCGGTGGGTCCCACGACGTACACAATTTATGATTAACCAAAGAATAAGATAACGACCCAGTTATCCAACAAAATCAATCATACAATGAATCATACTTTCAAGGCAAACTCAAAATGAATCAAATATTAACAGCGGCATCAATAATAATTTATTGATTACGTTCAAAATCCAAAATAACGAGAATGGTCAAAAGTACAACACCATCTCGTATCAGAGTTTTAACAACGGAAACAAAGTTTATGAAGTCATAGTTTCAATCATCATAATAGGACAACAATTATTGAATAAGTTCAGAGTGTTGCAGCGGAAAAACATAACACATCTTTGGTTATATGTATGAAGACATATAACCCTGCTCAATATCAACAAAAATCTCAAAAGGTCAACAACAAAAGTCCGCCCAGCACACTCCTTTCCCATCCAAGCTAACCTGCACATTTTAGAAATAATATGCAGGGCTGAGTACTTTCGCACTCAGTGGACACATGCCAAAAATAATTAAAAACTGCTGCTTAGAGCTATAGATTGATAACTTGCCATAAAGCATAGCACAAGAATTTATAAATACTTAAAAACAAACCTGTGCTTGCCAAAACCTTTTTCTTTCATATAAGTGACTGCAGTCAAAATACTTTTTATGTATGTACCACATCTACTATAACTTTTGAGTGTTGAGAAGTAGGCCTCCTTCTCAAACACTTGTAATCGTCCCACCAAAAAGGAAGGCTCCCGATTACAACATAGTGTACACAAATCCCACCTTAAGTAGGACCGAATTCGTCTTTCTTTGATAGAGGATATCATACAAAAACTTCAAAAATTGGCAAGTCAATCACTTTAAAAATCATCACACATATATATAATCATAATATCACATTCTTTATTTCTTTAGTTCAGAAAGCTCACCTGAACTGGCGATTTTATCTACTAGCTTACTTCTCGGCTTTTCCTTAATTTATGATTCTGCTCGATCCTTCAATTTAAGAATTAATTTAAATATCAGAGCGAGAAAAGTTTAAATATTAAAATAAGGAATACCGCTGCTATATTTAATATTTTCTTCTTTAATCCGACTTTTCTAGGATTTTTCTCTCGGCAATTAGAAACTAAACTTTTCTAATTTCTTTTTCTTTCTTACTTAATTTCTTAATCGATAATTAATCGATTATAACTTCAGGACACATTTAAAAACTTATAATCACATATTTCATCATTAACCCCTTAAGCTTATCATATCATTAATACTTAAACTCATCATTAACGTATCATTAGGAAAAATAGCTAACATTTTAACTTTTGAGTTTACGAAAGAAACAACTGAAAACAAGTTGAGCAAAGATCAGCTGGATAAATCAAGCTGACTGGAAAATCAAGTTAGCTGGAAAAACTGAGTTATCTGGAGAACCGAAACTAGTGGAAAAAGCCGGCCGGAAAAAAGCCGGCGGAAAAAAGCCAAAATGAAAAAAAATAGAATGGCATAAAAAAGCCGGAAAACATTATTGGACCAGTGAGTTAATCCAAATTGGCCAGGTTCAGTGGGTAAATCCAATTAGCCAGGTCTAGTCAGGTAAATCCAGTGAGTAAATCCAAATGGCCAGGTTCATTGGGTAAATCGAGCGATTAGGTCAATTTGGGTAAATCAATTTGGGTAAATCAATGGCCAGGTCAATTTGATAAATCAATTGAGTTCAGTGAGTAAATCCAGTGGCCAGGTCAGTAGGTAAATCCAATGGCCAGGTTCGTTGAGTAAATCCAATTTGGCCAGGTCAATTTGGGTAAATCCAGCTGACTTAATCCAGCAATTTAAACTCTAGAAACTCTAAATTTCAAACTTTGTATTAAATTTCCGAAAAATTCTACGTCACTTAATTTTTAACGTAGATTCCATTTCTATCATTATTTTCTTCATTAAAAATCAAATACATGGCTTTATTGTACATATATATTTCTGTCCTTTTTATAAATTAAGAATTAAAATCCAAATTTCATTCTAATCACTTCCAATCATGTTAATTTAATTAATAAGCTATATTTATAGCTTAATCACTTAAATGGATTGGATAAAAATAAAAACCCTAATATATATATATTCGGCCCTTATGATAAATAGGGTACATTTATTTATTTTTATCCATTTCAAATTTCAACATGTATAACTAATATTCTAGAGATTAATTATAATCTCAATTAATCAATTTAAGCTCTAAATAATTATTTTTAATTTATTTTTAAATGCTAAAAATTCTTAAAATTATGAAATTGAGCTCTAAAAATTCTAACAATATTCTCACATACTTAATTAAATATTATGAACTCAATTATATCATCAATTTCATCATTTAACATCTAAATCAAAGAGCTCCAATTTCAAACCCTAGATATTTCGAAATTTCCACAATTTGAAACAATTATGCTTCAAACATTTAACTCAATATATAAACATGCTTAATAACATCATCTAAACCCACATTGATCATCAAATCAAGTATAAAGCATCAAAATCAAATTTTCCTATTTTAGCCAAATTTTCGGCTAATATTAAATTAAATAGGAAATTGATTAAATTTTTCTCAATTCAATTATTCATCATGCTCATAGACATCATGTAAGCTCATATCAATCATCAATTTGATCATAGAAGATCAAATTCTAAAAATCTAAATTTTTGGCATAATTTTCAACCTTTTTATAAATAAAATAAATTGATAAATTCTTGCTAAATTCAATCATATAACATGCTTATAATCATCATAGAACCTCATATAATTTATCAATTCAACTATAGGATCAAAGAAATAAATTTTCTAATTTATTTCATATATATATCGAAAAAATAAAAATTGATGCTAGGATTGATTTCTCAATGATTAAATCATAGAAATGTAATCTAAATTACTCCCTAATCATCATACTTGAAGATCAAATCCATATTCCATCATATATATAAATTTCAAAATTTTAAAAAAAATAAAATAAATAAAATTTCATGCTTAAACTTGAGTTTTTCCCTTAACTAATGAGAGATCTTACCTTTTTAGAAGATTATAGCACTACTTTCTTTGATCAACCAAGCTTAATTCCTTCTCCTCAATTGTGTGTGTGTGTGCTTTGTAATGTGCATTTTTTGTGTGTGTTTGAGTGTATGTGTTTTTTTTGTTTGCTGCGTGAGAAATGAGAGATAGGAGAGATGAGAGATGCATTAATTAAATACTAACTTATCTAACAAAAATACATTGAATCTTGCTAACTTACATGCTTAGTCACCCAACATCCTTCATCATTATGTTGGGGACAAGCTTAGGTGGCACCAATTTAGCAATTAAATAATAGGTATTAGTGTTAGTTATTTATCATGTGCTAATTTAATTATTAATCTTAGATTAATAACTAAATTAATCATTAATTATTAACAATCAAGATTTAACTAGGAAATAATAATTAAGCTTATACTACAAGCTTTATTTCTTAGGAAAAATTATGCTTAATATCTTAACTTAATTAATTAATTAAGCATTAAGCATAAAATTCTCATTTTAATCGATCAATTAATTCTCTAATTAATTGATCATTCATCAAATAAATAATCATAGAGGCTTTAATTAAAAACCTCTCGATACATATAAATTTATTAGGGTTTCTCAAACCCTAATATAAACTTCCTTTAAAAATTTTCGGAATTAAAATCCGAAAATTAAATAATTGCCGGAGAAAATTCATAAATCTTTAGAAAATCAAATACTTCAAAAATGGCACATATTTCACATATAATGCAAATATAATAGCACATAATCATAAACACCTTTAATATTTCATTTCGGATTAACCGGAACGAAAATAAACCTTAAATTATCAAAATTCAGCAATTTAGGGCTGCCGAATTAATTTAACTGTCGGAACTTATTTTCATACTAAATTCTTGCATTTTAAATATTCTAGTTAATTATCTTAATTATTACTAAGATTAGTTATGAAAAAGGCGGGATACTACACATACCATCAGCTGCCAAAGCTAATCTGAGGTTTCTTGATTCTTGCCCGAACTCCGGCCACTTGTTGTCCACTAATTTCCAAGCTGGTGCATCAGCTGGATGACGTAACGTTCCATCACAAGTTCTTTCATCTGAATGCCAAGTAAGCTCTTTCGAAATTTCTGGAGTCCGAAACATTCTTCGAAATCTTGGTATCGGTGGAAAATACCACAAGACCTTCGACGGCACTCTAGAAACAGACTTACTTTTTTTATTCGTCTTCCATCTTAACATCCCACATGTAGGGCAATCATTTGAATCCTTAAAGTCCTTCCGATAAAGAATGCAATCGTTAGGGCAAGCATGGATCTTCTCATATTCTAACCCAAGTGTGCTTAAAGTTTTCTTTGCTGTATATAAAGAAGCAGGCATCAGATTGCTTTCAGGTAGCAGCTTCTTTACCAATTTCAGCAAATCCTTGAAACTCGTATCACTCCAGCCATACTTTGCCTTCAAGTTGTACATTTTTACTGTGGTGGACAACTTGGTAAAATGGGTACAATCTTCATAAAGAGGTTTTTCAGCATCTTCAAGAAGTGTATGAAAATCAGTCGGATTATCTTGATAGGTATCATACGCATCATAAATCATAGCTATTGGCTCCTCAACATTGCAGCTTGTATCTCCTCTCCCAACCCCGGTTGTATCATACGTTGATTGTGACGATATAAGTTCTTCCCCATGCCATATCCACCGTTTATAAGTCATGTCCATACCATTCATTATGATATGTCCCTTTACAAGACTAAGTTTGTGCTTCTTAGTGTTACCACACTTTACACAAGGACAAGACATTAAGTTTGCATCGCAGCCCCTCTCCAATGCAAACTTCAAGAAAGCGTCAACTCCAACCTCATACTCTTCTGATAATCTATTCTTTGACATCCATAATTTATCCATCCTAATTTATATGTTAATTTATTCCTTCACACATGTCAAAAGCAAAACTAACTATTTCTCTACTCAACCAAGTTTATATGAAATGTATTACTTACTAACACCATAAAATGAAAATAAAATAGTAAACGAGTTTAAAAAAACTTGAAATTTTTATAGGAGGTTCCTAACAAGTAAGAGATTTTCCAGAATTATTTATATCTCAAAAGTATGAAGATTTACTAGCCCAGGGGATCGATTTGCAGGTCAATAAATCTATTAAACTTGATAAAAATTAATCACTTCTAAATTTATTACAAAATTGCTCGTTTTGCCAAAAATCATGAATAATATCAATCTAGAAATGTTGGAAAGTCTAGTTTAATTCCTAAATATGGAACTCCTAAATATTAGAGATCAAGGGGGCTATAGCACCGAAATATGCGGATCAGATTAGGGGCAGATTGTACCATTCACATATATTCACATTGTTCAACACAAATTCGTAACAAACACCACCAAATCAACACATACACAGCGTTCTACAGCCACATGCTCATACATTGTTCATATACCACTCAAGTATGCACGAAAAACATAATCCCCTCATAAGTTATGCAACCACAAAATACATATAAATATAGTAAGACCGACATAAAAATAATATCAATTCGCGATCGACTATCATGTTAAAGTTCGTAATTTACCATCATAATTGACAAAATTCCCAGCAAAGCAAAGTAACACGAAGGGAGTAAGGAGTCGAAGATACCTCTGCAACAATTAATGCAAATTCCTTTTATTCCTCAAGTGCAAGGCCCTTTGATCACTTTAGCACACCACACTTCGTCATGAACTCCTCCAAGATCACTATTATCTAAAAACAAAAATAAAAGCAGCATTAAAACGAGTCTATAGCATAATAATATTAATTGAGATTCAATCCTTTCACTAAAACTAAACTTGACAATACATATATATACATCTATACATCCAAAACACACCATTTATAGTATTTACCTCAATTAATATGCATAAGATCACTAACTATAATATATTATTTTCAATTTTCATAGATATTTTAATTAATTGAGATAGGTCAACCACCAAAACCACAAAAACCTATGAGCATCAATTTACAGATTTGTCTAGTGAAGTAAACACCAAGAAACTAATCTAACTCCCCTGTAATAATTTCTTTTTTATTTAACCTCCATTTAATCAAACTCAAGACTTATCAATTCCTTCTTCCTACCACCTCCACAACAGCTAACACTACACCTGAGACCTCTTTACTGCTCTTTGCACCAACCTGGGACCAAAAAGTACGGAATTCCTTTATAAAACCACATGATTTGCTATAAAATCTTGTACAATGTAGCAACCCATCAAATATTGTTTCTTGAGATGCAATATTTGCAGCATTACAAGTCTCTGAACAACATTTTGCAAACTCTGTTTCCCCACAGAAAATTCGACCAGAACTCGACAGCAGTCCTTTATTCCTGGAAATTATCACGTAATAACCCACTTGAGACGAGTCATGAGTATGATGAAATATGTGTGCTTAATACTCTCTGATTTCTACTTTTCCACACTTCAAAAATCATCCAATGAAAAACAAATTTTGCCATACCCAACCTTTATAAAATCAAAGGCACACATATGCAGTTACAGAGGCAGGCATTCACTCACAGTATGAACACTCGGGCGACATTATGAAGAAGAATGCTACATAAATTGATATTAAAAAAAATATCATAGATAATAACTCCAATGACAGCAAAAACCCAAAATACAAAAATATTCATCCCAAAGCTTTACGCAACAACCAGAAACGACAAACCTCACGCGAAAAAACTGATAAACAAAAAAAATCAAATTTCGTAAGAAGAAGAAACAGAACACAAACAATTATCTCCAACACAAGAAAATGGATTGCGAGAAATAAGCCTACGTAGATCGAGATAATTTAACGAAACAACGAATTGCCTGAACTGACTGGAAGCTCTGCGAATTGCCCACATTTTGGTAAATCCGAAATCTCAAATCATGATACAAAAATAAACTAGTGATGAATTACCCAAACTTGGAAGGTTGGGCTATGGCACAGTCGGTTATTTGAGGGAGGCGACGTCTTGTTCGTTCAAGGCAAAGGTCGCCGGCGGCAATGATAGGGTTTGGGATTTCAATTCAATTTTGGGGATTTTCAGCGGGAAGAAGTATTTGGGGTTTGGGGATATTAGGGTTTTCTCAGGTGGCGAACGACGGCGACGGAGGAATGGTGGCACAGAGGATTTGAAGATGAAAGAGCCACCGAAAGAGAATCGATAGAGAGAGAGCGAAAATTTTGATGCAGCGGGAAGACAAATACTTGGAAAAAAATTTCGCGGTAGTATAGATTAGGATGTTATTAAATTATTTGAATAAAAAAAAGAAAAAGAAAATTAAAATATAATACATAACAGCATTTTAATAACGGTAAATCCTACGTTATTAAAATGTATTCATACATAACACAAAACATAACGGAATAAAAATGCGTTATTAAATATGATCATAAATAACGCTCGTAGATAACGTATGAGTCAAAAACGTTACATATGATCGGAGATTACAGTTTTCTCATAACGGATTTTCGAAATATCCGTTATCTATGCAAAAAGGGCGCTCATATATAACGGATATTTAGAATATCCGTTATGTATGAAGTGTTATGTATGAGAAATTTTGTAGTAGTGAGTACATCCAGCCTGCTCCAAGAAAGCAAGTTGTTAGACAACCACAAGCTCAAGGGAGATAACACCGTGTTCAAGTACAAAAGAGACAATAAGCTGGATATCAATATCCCAGATACCAACAAACATAGCACGAAGCAGCCAGACATCAGTACAGTTATTAGTACAGACAACCAGCTGGATATGAAGTTCGAGACTACCAACTGGATTATGGTTTCCAGCAGAGATATCAAGTTCAATCGCAGAGACAACAGAGGAAAAACGTCTCAGCTTCATACAGAGCTGGAAATCAACAGAGCCAACAAAAGAAATCAGGATTCCAGCAGAGAAGATATCAAGCTGGAAAACAGAAGAGATCAAGATCCACCCAGTTGACTCACTCACATAATGTCAAATATGTGTTCGTAGACAGAACTGGAAGGATGATCAAGTCAAATGACTCGATAAGAGTCATAAGACAAATATGGATCATGAAGGGATCTCTAACTAACCAAAAAGGACCTATTGAAAAATGGGGACCTAATTGGATGCCTACTGCATCACACGACCAGTTGACCTGACATTGCATTTGCAGTTGGAGTGTGTGTGCATGATTTCAAGTTGAACCAAAAGAAGCACACATGCAAGCAACCAAGAACATCCTCAAATATCTGAAAGGAACTCAACATGTTGGGCTGTGGTATCTAGCTAAAGATAATCTGGAGCTAACTGAATATTCAGACTCAGACTTTGCTGGAGATCGACTGGATAGAAAACCGATGTTAGGAACATGTTAGTTCCTTAGAAGTAAATTGATCTCCCTTATAGAGAATGGCATTGCCGTATGCCTCCAACCGTAGTTCTTCCAACTGGTTCATCTGAAGCTTCTTTCCTTTTCCAGCAGTGGCCATATCAAAGTTTACTTGCTTGATTGCCCAGAATGCTTTATGACATCTCTTCCCAAACAACAATCTGAATGGTAACATTCCCATGGGAGTTATGAATACAGTCCTCTATGCCCAGAGTTCCCCAAAAGGTTTCTCCAATCTTTTCTATTCGGGTTTACTACCTTTTCCAAAATTCCTTTTATTTCTCTGGTAGAGTGATTCCATTAGGCCTTATACTAAGGTTAGTTGGGTAAGCTAATTGTCTAAGGGTCTACAGTTACTAAGGATTTTCACCCATAGCTTCTCGTCTCGCTATTTTGTCCAATGCTCGGAGTCGTCTTTCGGTTTTGTCAATATCTTCGTCGTAAAATATGCTCTTGGCACTCAACGAGTTCCACGCATACACATGTAGCGGTGATGGAATGAGAAGAACAAAATTATTGTGTTGCACTCCCCGGCAACGGCGCCAATTTTGGCATGCACCCTTTGTACGGTACGCCCAAAATGATATTTGTATGTAGTATGCCCAAGATGGACATACCACGCTCCTATACCCACAACCGGACTGATTAGTCTTAGCAGCAAGCTAGGGTTGATCCCACAGGGAGTGATGAATAATTCTAGCACATTTTGAAAAAAAGTAATAAAAATAGCACTTCTGGACATTTTTGCCCTTCCTCCCTGATTTCACATTCTTTTTTTTTAGAAATGTAGGAAAATAGCACTTTTGGGAATAAAAAGACTAATTATAACACATTTTCAAAAAAGTTATAAAAATAGCACTTCTGGATATTTATGCCCCTAATTCTTTTTGCAACTCATTTTCCTATTTTCGTTTAACACATATTTTAAAATGCAAACTCACATATTATTGTACGTGTGATCTTCACATTATTGTGATGTCACAAATGTCCGTATGTGAAATCATGTGTACATATTTGTGCTTTTACATATTATATGGTTAAAATGTGAATTCAAATGTTATTATACGTGTGATTTTCACATAATTGTATTTCACAAATGTTCTTTTTGTAAAAGTACATATACACATTTCTGCTTGCACATATTATATAATGTGATTTAACATCTAAAAATTTGATCATTGACAACTGATTTCACATAAAAAAATGTGAAATTAGGAAGAAAGGGCAAAAATGTCCAGAAGTGTTATTTTTATAACTTTTTTAAAATGTGCTATAATTAATATTTTTAATCCCAAAAGTGCTATTTTCCTACTTCTCCCATTTTTTTTTTGTTCAATGAATTGTCAATGATCAAATTTTCTAATGTAAAATCACATCATATAATATATGAAAATACAAATGTGTACATGTACTTTCACAGAAGAACATTTGTGAAATCACAATTATGTGAAAATCACACGCATAATAATATGTGAATTCACATATTATTATACATTTTCACATATTCTAAAATGTGAATTTTCATGTACACATTAGTACTTTCACATATTATACTGATAAAATGTGAATTCACATATTATTATACATGTGATTTTCACATAATTGTGATTTCACAAATATTTTTCTGTGAAAGTACATGTACACATTTGTGCCTTCACATATTATCTTATATGATTTCACATTTGAAAATTTGATCACTAACAATAGATTTCACACAAAAATTTGTGAAATCGGGGAGGAAACAAGAAATTGAATTTTTAGCCACACGTATTTTGCCACACATAGTAATGTGTGGTAGTTTAGCCACACATAATTAAAATATGTGTAGGTGAAATAAGTTGACACTTTTTATTAGTTATTGACATTTAATATGTGTGACTAAACATATTTAGTCACATTTATATTTTAACATTTTATTTTATTATTTTAACTTTAATTTTATTTAACTACATCATTTTAATTCATACTGACGTGGAAAATGGATACAAGCTATTAGCCACACATAATTATAAATTAGTTGTGTGTAGTTAATTGTTCGTATAGTCACTATTATATTGACATTTAATATGTGTGACTAAACATATTTAGTAACATTTATATTTTAACATTAATGTATATGTTTATTTTTTATTTTTATTGAACTAAGTCGTTTCCAAACTTTTTACATATAATGACGTTGAAATTTAATAGTACAAGTTATTAGCCACCCATAAGTACAGTTTATTTATGTGTGGTTAATTAATCATATAATTACTGCATAACAATTAATTTTTAAATATAATAACATATAATTAAAAAATCTGCTAGCAAAATAAATATATTTAAAAACTAAAAACTCAAACTTAAAAGCATGTTTTAATTTGACCGCCTCCCTCCAAATATAATCCTTCCGAAATTCAACCGCGTAAACCAAAAATTCAAAGACGAACTAATGCCGCTATTTTATTTACCTCAACGCCCGATATAGTTCGTGCCATATTCGTCTCTTGTGTCTCAAGTTAATAGTTATGATCTTCTAATCTTCTTCCCCAATTTTTTTTCCCAATAAGATTCTGTCATCATCTCAACATCCATGGCGCGCGGCAAAAGAGATGAAAGCAGAGGTATCGGTGGCAGCGGAAGTCGATCGGCTCTGAAAGCTTGCAGACAGTTAGAGCGACCTCCATAGCCGCTAGGTTAGCAACTTCCTTCTTGTCGCTAAGTTATTTATCATCACTATTTTATTTATGCTCTAATTGAACGGTTTTTCCTATCTTTAACATCGATGAATTTTGCTGCAGAAAAAAGGAGAGAAAGGAAGTAAGAAAATTGGCGTCGGATATTTAATACAAATTTCGTCTCCATTTCGAGGTATACCTCATGGACCTGGAGCCGGGGACGATGGACTCGGTCAGATCCGGACCCTTCGGACAGATATTTCGACCGGACAACTTCGTGTTCGGTCAGTCTGGCTCGGGGAATAATTGGGCGAAGGGGCATTACACGGAGGGCGCGGAATTGATCGATTATGTGCTCGATGTGGTGTAATTGTTCCTTATGTTCGTAATCTAACTCGGTTTCTAAACACTATGATCCCAAGTTGTGGTTCTGCATCATATAATAGCCTTGTGCATGTTTCTTTGATCTTGAATGATTATAGACGAACCATCTTTAGCTAGCGAAGAGAATTAATGCAATGTGAATTGTTGTTGGATTATATATATATATATATATTTGAGTAATGCCTTTCTTCCACTGGGTTTGATTATTTTGCATAGTTTTTATCATTAGGATTTCAAGTATGTCACTCATTGGGCGGAGGAACTGGATCTCGTATGGGCACCCTTCTCATTTCCAAGATCATGAAGGAGTATTCTGATCGTATGATGTTGACATTTTCGGTCTTTCCTTCTCCAAAGGTATCTGACACTGTCGTTGAGCCATACAATGCTACTTTGTCTGTGCATCAACTTGTTGAGAATGCAGATAAGTGTATGGTTCTTGATAACGAAGCTCTATATGATATTTGCTTCCGTACCCTCAAACTTTCCACTCCTACATGTAAGCACTATTGATTTTACATTTGTGGGGATCTCTGAACAGGGTGTGGGCAGGGGATACTGATGCCTTTGATTTTACTATTGATTTTACATTTGTGAGTGTTGATTTTACTATTGATTTTACAGCTCTTCATATTGTGTTACACTTTGTGATAACTTTAAATGGTACATTATCTGAGCTCTTAATGTTGTGTAAATTCTTGAGAATTGAGTGAGCTATGCTTTAGTTTCTTATTTGATATCTTGCAGTAGACAATTTCTTTATCATCCCAAATACTAAGAAATTGATTACATTATTACGTGCATCACAACACCAATACTAAAGTATGGATTTCAGAATGGTTGGAACTATATATTATCTTTCACTTGTTAAATTTAGTTATTAATATGGATTTGGATTTTGAAGCTGTTGGGAAGAGAGGTAGATGATGAAGAACTCGGTGTCAGAGTAGAGCTTCTACAAAGACAATGAGGAACAAGAGGTGTCTGGAAAAATTGAAGATGATGAAGATATTGCGACCTTAGTTGTTTAGAAAATTAGAGTAATTTTTTGTTGTCATTTAATTGTATACTCTAAATTTATTGAATAATGTTTAGTAACATTTATTTATCAAAATCTTATTTTATTTACATTTGTTATTCGTATTTTATTTAACTTTTTTGTGTTATATATACCGAATAGCAATATGAAAAAAAAAATGTTATCCACGCAAAAATTTATTTATAAAATTTAAATACCAAAAAATTAATACCTACACATAAGTTATAGTATTTAACTACACATATAAATTTCTACGTGTCAAAATATTGATGCCATATCATCATCCATGTCATTTCCACCTTGTCATTATACTATAGCAGAATTATATTTATCCACACATCCAAAATACATTTAGGGACATATATATGTGTAGGGAATAATTGATGATTTATCCACACAAATATATATGTGTAGGTAAAACTCTTTCTCTACAAAATTATAGCGACACATGTTGACATTTACGTTATGTGTGGGTAAACATCTATACTCACACATAAGCATATTTTTAGCCACACATGCATGTGTGGGTAAATCCCTTATTTTTTGTTGCTATTACTTTTTCAAAATGTGCTCTGTATTAGACTTTTTAATCTATAAAGTGATATTTTCGTACTTCTCCCTAGATTATATAATATGATAGAATCTGGTAGAACACTTACTTATAGGAGCGTGATAACGATACATTTTTATTAGTTCGGATGATGCATAAACTGTAGTAACATAATGCATAAACATTTTAATATATAAACTATATTAACTTAATGTACAAAATATTTAATATGCTTATAATTCATTAATTGCAGTAATTTAATGCACTCGTTATATCTGGACCGTAGATAAAAAAGATCAATGTTCCAAATTTGTTCCTAGTTCATACATAAAGATATGTTCCTAAATGATCATCACTCATATCTGATATATAAAAATTAAATATAATATGAGTATTATCTAATACTAATATCATTAGATTCAATTTACTCAATTTTGTAATTATCTTTATTTTATAAATTTTATTGAAATATATTTATTTAGTATTTATATAAATTAAATGTATGTTATTTATTTTGGAAATATGTATTAAGGTTTGATCAAATATCAATTTTTTAATATAACCAGTTTAATAAGTTATATTTAAAAATTTGAAAAACCAAGAAAAAAAAGTCCTCCCTCACTTGCCCAGGGATTGGGATTGAGGCTCCTGCATCAAGGAGTGTCACTTTTATCAATAAAAAGTGTTACTTTTATATTATTGAGACCTAAAGCTTAGTTAAGCCAAATTTGCTCACAATTTGGCCGTTGACCGCAACACTGAATTTTCTCTTTTTCAGGCTGTGTATGGCGTCCATCCTCATGGTCCTGTGGATTTGATTCATGTACCTTCTGCCCAACCTCCGACTGTCGTATTTGAGATCATGATCGATCAGCAACATGGAATCAGCAAACGATGCATATAAGTCTCGTGCTGACTTGTAACGATGTGATGTTAAGTTTGCAGCAGGCGACTTTGTGTGGGGTGTCCTCACTGAGGATCGATTTTCGGCCCATGAATATAACAAGCTTGCTTCTCGAAAACCGGCCCTCTTGAGATTCTTGAAAAGATTAACCCAAATGCCTACAAATTGCATCTTCTGAGTCATCACCGTACTTCTGATGTTTTCAACATCAAACACCTTGTCCCTATATTGGTGATAACTCCTTTGAAGATGAAACTGAATCTGATTCGAGGTCAAATTATTTTGACCTCATTTAGAATGATGAAGAAAGAGCTGCATGTGTTTTCCTCACAAAACATGATCGACTTTTAAAGCTTGAAGCAAAGAAAAGATTAAATTAGTTGTTATTTCTTAGACCTTTTAATTGTGTGTTAGTCCAATACTATAATTTATGGGCTTTGCATATTTAATTACACTTTAAGTAGGTGATTTCTTTACGTATTCTTCAGTTGGATTTTTGATAAATAAAAATTAGGGCTATTTCCTTGTTCTCTGCATTCTTTTCCGATATTCTATAAATCTTAATCAACGAACTAGATGCTTCCTTGCATCAGTTGTCTAACTTGCGATTGTAGAGAGAAATAAGAAAAAAGGAGATCGTGAACTAAGCGCTTTGAGACAGAGGAGTAAATATCTTGCATAGTGGGATAAAATGTGTTAGAGAAAAAATTTTGAGATAAAAAAAATAGAATCTATTTGAAGGAATCGCCACATTGATATGGAAGAGTCGAGAAATGATCAAAGCTACACAAGATCAATAGAATGTGTAAGCCAATAAGAGATGGGAAAAATTAATGTTTTGAAATCGATGACAAGATCCTTAGAAGTTAAAGAGGTTGGACAAGAGAAGCCAGTTCAATGAACCCTTGAGATTGTGAAAGGAATTAACAAAGTAACTAATAGACGCATCTCCTAATGAGCCAATTACAAGACGACCACTCTATTTAAGTGTATCACTTTTCCTTGATACTAAAATATTTGTAAGATTCGTGATGAGTTATTAACCACAACTAAATACTTCCTCCATCCCATCAATATTGTTGTCTTATTTCTTTTGGAACGGTTATTAAGGAAAAAAGTAAAAAGATAGAAAATGGGCAGGTTCCACTACTTTTGAAAAGTTAATTATTTTCTTTTTTGGAATAGGACATTAATAATGGGACAAACAAAAAAGGAAAGCATGACATTAATAATAGGAAGGAGGGAGTACTAACTAGGGGAGGTTGACGTATGAAGATCACGGTTGCCATACTCGATAAGAAGACTCAAGAGTTAAGAAATCAATGTCTCTAACCAAAGTACAAAGTACAATATGGGAAAAGAAAGGAACATGAGAACATTCTCCCTACCATTCTTCTTCAGTTTGACGGGAATACAAGGGAATTCATATATTCATAATCTCCACCCTCTTCTTCCACAAAGATTCGGCAAAGAATCATCAATCAACACCATCACCCAGAGCCTAAATCTCATAAATGCCGATGTCGGTCGTTTAGCTCCATTCTTTCCATGCCCTTTAGTCTTCTCTCTTCATCTTCGCATTTTTTTTCGTCAGAATTAATGGTGGTTCAAAGTTTCCCGACGGCGACTTACTTTGGAGAGCGATGGCGTTAGAAGCTGAAAGAGCGATGGGAAATCAAGTAATACGGCAACGTATTTGTTATGCGCTAGTCGTTCAACTGGTCAATACCACCAAAAAATTAAGAGAAAATCAGTGGTGGCTATTGTTCGAAAATCGAGAGAAAATCATTCTCACAAGCAACCTCGTTGCCGCTGCTTCTTCGAGCCAACATCCATATATTGATGCCCAATCCTCGCAGTCTAGTAGCTTCAATTGTTGCAATAATTTGTTCACTTTTGAGTTACTCCATCTTCTAGGTTCATCGATATTGTTCCAGTTTTCAATTACATTGGGATTATAGCTTTGATAGTGTTGTTTGTTTGTGTAAATTTGAGGTCGATGATAAGATTAGGTTGCTGCCTAAATGTAACCGACATTTTCATATGAATTATATCAAATACATCTCACTCTACTTGGAATGGTCTATAGGTGGAGGAAGAGTGGGGAAAATGAGAAATAAGGCAAAAACTCTCATGCAACTTGTCGCTAGTATGCGACCAGATCCCAAACCCGACCCGCTTTCTAAATATATAATGAGTGACACTCTTGTACCATGTGTACAGTACACCCGACCCTCCCCGACCTGACCTGGGTATGACCTAGTCAACTTTGACCGGTCAACGATAAAAAGTTGACTTTTTCATTTTTTTTTCTCTACCTTTTGTTCCGATTTTAATTTATAGATAATGATTATGGTAACATTAATATTTTTTAGCTCGCTCTGAGGCCTTCGGCTCTCTTCGCTCGACTTTTAAAAAAAAATCAAAAAGTCTGGTCACGTTGACCGGGTCGGATCATGGATCGGGTCAGGTCGAATCTGACTCGGATGTACGGTGCAGCTGCTGCACGCAAGGTTTTGTGATATATAATATATATTGAAAAGTTTATCTAAATGAGTTGTTAGCTTAGGTGTTGTCTTATTCGCCTACAAAGTTGTCCATAGCTGAAGGTCGTGGGATCGAATTCCATGCAAAGCATTTTTCACTTTTGTGTTTTCTTTTACTTTTATTTCCTTTTTTTTATTTTCAATTTTTAATAAATGTTCTGATTTTTTTTCTATTAACTTTATTTCCTTTTTTTTTGTTATCACTTTTTAAGAAATTACTAATAGGGAGAAGCAATTTCACTTTTGTGTTTTCTTTTACTTTTGTTTCCTTTTTTCAGTTTTTAATAAATGCTTTGATTTTTTTTTCCCTTTCTATTAACTTTATTTCCTTTTTTTATCACTTTTTTAATAAATTACTATTAGGGATAAATGAGATAATAATACTTTTACTATTAAAATTTCTAATAATAGCACATATTTTTAAAAAATACAAATAATAGCACTTCTGGACATATTTACCCCTCCATCATTATGTGTGAATTTTAATTTGTGAATTCACAAATTTAAATTGGGTAATTTTAAGCATAGTCTCTTAACTAAAATAATAATAATAAATTAAATTATGAATGTACTATTATACCCTTATAACCTCCAACTTAAAATTATAATAAAAATAATAATAATTCACACCCATAACCCCCAACCTACAATTCTAATAAATAAAGAAATGAATACTCGTGTCCCGGGCTACAAGAGGGAAAATTAGAGCGGCGGCAGCGGCAAATGAGAGATATGAAGGAGAATGGTGTATAGAAGAGGTAGAAACAGAATTTGGCTTTAAATGAAAAACTATAATCAGTTCAGTATAGCCCAATAATTCAGATTCTTCATTCAAGAGTAATGAACCATATGGAATGCTATTTGGATTGCATAGCCCATATAAAATAGGTGAGCTACGAAGGGAATGACAGCAGTGTTGTGGTTCGGCAAGCACTGCCGGACAGAGACAGGACTACTACCTGTTGTCAAATGGCTTGGGCCGTTGCAAAATGGAGGGAGAGAGCCGTTGGAAAATGGAGGGAGAGAGATTAGTGTTGCGGGTTTCGCCATCGTAGGATGTAGAGTAAGAATTAAGAGAGAGCTCATATATACCATCTTTCATTTGCCTGAAAAGTGTTTGCCGATTTCACATTGATGAAGAGGGGTGTTGCGGTTTTCCGGTTTCACCATGGCCGTTGGAGCGAGAATTAAGTTTGGTGCTATGAAACGATTTGTTTTTATTTTAATTAGAATTTTAAGTTGGGGGTTATGGGATGAGTTTTTTTGTATTAGAATTTTAAATTTGGGTTATAAGGGTATAATAGTACATATATTATTTAATTTATTATTATTTTAATTAGGAGGCTATAGTGAGAGATCTGGGGGCTATGTTTAAAATTACCCATTTAAATTTGTGATTTCACGCATTAGGTTAAATACATTTTCTTCAAATTCAAAATATTAATTCGTGAATTCACAAATTCACAAATTCTAATTCGTGAATTCATGAATTTTAATTTGTGAATTCACGAATTCTAATATGTGATTTCACGAATTTTAATATGTGATTTCACTCATCAGAAGGAGGCGACGATTAGGTCATGTGAGTCTGTGACGTCGACTTTGAAATCCATGACGGCGGCGGAAAGATGGTCGACATGTATGGAAAAAAATGAAGAAGATACGTATGAACAAATAGAAAGATGAAAATAGATTGAAATAAAAGAATGAGGGGTAAAAATGACCAAAAGTGCTATTATTTATCTTTTTAAAAATTAGTGCTATTATAAGTTTTTTTTAATCCTACATTTTCTCTTATTATTATGTCTTAGTACTAATTTTATTTTTTCGTTTTTCTTTTGTTTTTTCTTTAAAATTTATTTTTCATTTTTTTTGTTAATTTTTATTTTTACTTGTAATTCTTTTCAATCAGGGTGTATTAATCCCAATTTAGGGTTTATTGTCGCAGCCCGACCCCGATATCAGATGTCAAGGCCGGTGGGTCCCACGACTTACACAATTTATGATTAACAAAGGGGATTTAATTGCGACCCGGCTATTGATTACTAACACAAAGGACATTCATCTTCAACGAATTCAAAAACTTTGAATAATTTCGACATGCATGAATCAAGATAAATGAGACGATCAAATGATTCAATAACAACATGCATATCAACGAAAATAATCCAAATCAGCTCGAAACAAAAGACCTGATCAACCAAATAATCGACTATGATCGAAGAAATGACAAGCTGACTCGATGATCAAGAAAACACAAGAAAGAAAACTGTTTCAAGTTCGACAAAGCTTCATGAAAATAAAGATTAACTTATATACATATCAAGAAGCTGAGTTTCAAAAGAAAACTTGACAAGAAGAGTTCAACTCCAGAATCTAAACATCATCAACATTATTTAAACTTTAAACATAGATTAACAATTCAAACTTCATAAACAATTATCTTAACACTGCAGCGGAAAACGAGAGAATATATATATGAAGATATATATTCTAGGTCAACTCCTATTAACATTGACAACAACAATTAATAACAATAATGATGACAACAACAACAACAACAACAACAACAACATCCGTCCATCCAGCACTAGCCATTCTCATCCTTGTTCGTACTCAGCCAACACATGCCGAAAACATTTGGAAACTTTGCTGAATACAGCTATATATGAAAACTTGCCAGAAAACATAATATGAGGATTTTCTGAAAAACATCTCTTAAAATGCTAAAAATATTTTCTTTTCTCAGAAATCATTTGTCTGCAGACATTTATAACAGTATGAACCATATCTACAATAAATAATGGTAATGAGAAAGAGGCCTCTTTCTCAATCATGTGTAATCGGCATATCAAGAAAAGGCTCTCGATTATGAATAATCGGCCTATCAAAGAAATGCGCACGATTACTAATGTGTACACAGATTCCACCCTGCGCGGAACCGAATTCGTCTTCTTTAGTAGATGGTAACATACTTAACATTTAAAAATAATTTGGCATGTATCAAAGCTTTGAAAATCATACGATATAATGCTTTTCATGTTTTTCAGTTTAGAAAGCCCACCTGGTCGATTTAAGCTTTAACTTTAAACTTTATCGCTTTATCAACTTCTTACTTTACGTTCCTGCTCCCGCTTCCACTTGTTCCTTTAAATCGAAATGGAATAGCGAACTTTAGAACTTGAACAATTCCTATCGAATAACGACTTCGATTCGGATTTCCACGTCGGAACTTGACGAACGCGAGAATTCCTATCTTAGCTTCTTAAACGTCCTTAATCTATCTTAACTCATCGCTAATCATAAATCATCAATCAAACATCAACATTTCAACTCGTTCATTCATATATATATTCATTAATTACTTTTTAACATAATTGACTAAGTCGATTTTAATCCGTCTGACGGATTCAGAAAATTCTCAAATTAATTCCACACACCTACTTCATCATATCAAACATATTTATACATTCATTTCACATATTCGACTCGATTAACATATAAACTCCCAAATCGGGAAAATTATCCAAAAATAGAAAATCTTTAATATTCTGAATTAAATTTCCAGAAAATTACACAATATTACATTTTTAATAATTAGTTCATAAATACAATTAATTCCTTAATTAAAATCAATTAATATTTTATTTATTTATTTCAAATTTTCGGTTGTTTTATACTTAGAATTTCTTGAATTATTTTCTCTTCTTTTTAATTTCTAATATACTTAATTAAACATTATAAGCTCATTTCTTCATTTCATTTCAATCAATTAAGCATTAATCTTCCAACCCTAATTTAAGAACCCTAATTTCAACATTTCTAGGGTGTCTAGGGTTTTCATACTTACATTTCATTGTTTCTTGATTAAACATGTATCATTAACATCATATATCATTAATTCAATCACCAAATGCATCATATAATCTGATCATCATAAACCCTAATTTTAATTCATATTTTTCGGTCCTTATTTATAAAATGAAAAGGTTAATGATTTCATGCTTAGTTCCAACATGGAATATACTTAGAATAATTATTTAAACTCATTTATAACATCATATTAGGCATACAAATCATGCATCTATTATTTTCCATTTTCTCCTCATTTTCGAAAATTCTCAATTATGAACTAAGGTTTCTCATGTTTAAATCTAATTACATATTTGGTCTTCTAAGCATATTATAAGCATAATTCATGAAGATCAAAACATCATATAATGTATGAATCAAAACTTAGCATTTTCTTCAAATTGTCGACTTTCTTCAAAAACTAGGGTTAGGGTTCTTCATGTTTAATTTCATCATACCAATGATCATCTAAACTTCATATAAGCATCATACCATTAAATTAAGATCATCTAAGCACTCTTCCATTTCTCCCCAAAAATGTCGAAATATATATATACATATGTAGGGAAGATTCACTCATGGAATCAAGCTAAAATTTAGGTTACTATATACCTAGCCCTTCTTGATTACTTGGGAGATGAAGAACTAAGCTTGATCTTTGATCTTGGGAGTTTGATCTTTTCTCAACAATGGAAGAAATAATTTGAGTATGTGTGATGTGTGTGTGCGTCGAAAGAGTGAGAGTGAGAGAGAGAGCTGCGAAATTGGGGTGGTGGAGGGTGGAGAGAGGTGATGATATATATATAGGTAGATGTAGGATAGAGTATTATTATATTAAGACTTAATTCCTAAGTTAAGTGATTAATTTAATTTCATAATTAATTTAATCAATTAATCACTAATTAACCCTCCATTAAACCCTTAATTTCTCAACACAGTAATTTAGCTTAAGGTTTCACGAGCCTTAGATAAAAATTTCACAGAAAGAATCAGAGATTCGAAACATTTTCAAATCGACCGAAACTAAATTTTTAACGGATAAATTACGTAGAATTTCACGTAATTAAATTAAATTATTCTTTCAGTCAATTTATGACTAAACATTTATCATTTACTGATAAATGTAAAAACTTCTTCATTTCGGATTAACCGAGATGATCATTCTTAATTAAAACTCATTTTTACGGCGAAATATATCTGGCGGATAAAATTTTCGGAAATAAAATTTTTATTTTACAAAAATTCTTATCTTTCTCATTGGATTAATTATTTTAATTATTTAAGAAAGACGGGATACTACATTCTCTCCCCCTAAAAATAAATTTCGTCCCGAAATTTGCTTACCTCTTGAAAGAGTTCGGGATATTTTTCTCTCATCTTGCTCTCTTACTCCCATATTGCCTCTTCTAGTCCATAATGCCTCCATTTTATCTTTACCGACGCGATCGACTTATTTCTAAGCTGTTGGACCTTTCGATCCAAAATCACTTCAGGTTTCTCTTCATAACTGAGGTCTGGTTCAAGGACTACTTCTTCTCGGCTAATAACGTGCTTAGGATCAAACATATATTTCCGCAACTGAGATACATGGAACACGTTATGTGAATTTCCAAAACTTGGCGGTAAGGCTAGCTTATACGCTACTTGACCTATTCTTTCCAGAATTTCATATGGTCCTATATAGCGAGGCTTAAGCTTTCCTTTAACACCAAATCTATTAATTCCTCTTGAAGGCGAAACCTTCAAGAAAACTTTATCACCAACTTCAAACTCTAACTCTATCATTCTCTTATCAGCATAAGATTTCTGACGATCTTGTTCTTTGATTCTTTGCTTGACTTGGCGCATAATCTTTATCATCTCTTCGACTGCATCGGTCCCTAACATTTTTCTCTCGCCCACATCAACCCAATGGAGTGGAGATCGACATTTCCTTCCATAAAGAGCTTCGTAGGGCGCCATGCCAATCGTCATTTGATAGCTGTTGTTGTTGGCAAATTCAACAAGAGGTAAAATTTGCTCCCATTGACTTCCTCGATCTGATACAATAGTTCTCAATATATCCTCCAAGATCTGAATGGTTCTTTCTGATTGACCATCCGTCTGAGGATGAAAAGCTGTACTGAAATTCAATTTGGTACCTAACTTCTCTTGCATACTTCTCCAAAAATGAGAAGTAAATTTTGAGTCTCGATCCGAAGTGATCGACTTAGGTACTCCGTGCAATCGCACAATTTCTCGTACGTATAGCTGGGCTAACTTATCTGCGCCGTAAGTTATTGGAATAGGTATAAAGTGTGCAGATTTTGTCAATCTATCCACTATTACCCATATTGATGTATTCCCTCGTTTGGATCTAGGTAACCCAGTTACAAAATACATGGTAACTTTATCCCATTTCCACTCTGGGATATCTAAAGGTTGTAGCTTCCCATATGGTCTTTGATGCAATGCCTTCACTTGCTGACAGGCTAAACATCTTTCCAGAAAAGAAGCTATGTCTCTTTTCATTCCTTTCCACCAAAATGGTTGTTTCAAATTTTGATACATTTTGGTGCCTGAATAAGGAGTTTCATGAGCTTCGCTCATGATTTCATTCCTTAGTTCTTCATCATTCGGTACACAAATTCTTTCTCTATATAGGAGAACATTATCTCATGCCTCTTTAAAATCTTCAACTTTTTCTTCACGAATTTTCATTCGCAACTTTTCCAATTTCTCATATTTTCTTTGAGCATTGGAAATTCTCAATCTTAAGTCTGAAATTATTTCCATAGCTGCAATTACATGTGTCGCAGCCCGACTTAGAATGAAGATGACCAAGCCGGTGGGTAACACGACGTATACAATTTATGATTAACCGAAGAATAGATAACGACCCGAGTTATCGAACAAGTACCAAACATACAATAAGTCATACTTTCAAGACAACCGAAGTTGAATCAAATATCAAACAACGGCATCAATACTTAGAAATAACAATTCACATTTAAGTCCAAGTGAAAATAAACGAGAATGGCCAACAGATTTCACCATCTCGTATCAAAGTTTAAGCAAACTGAAACCAAGGTTTACCAGTTCTTATCATAAGTGACATAACAAAGACGACAGAAACTGAAACAGGTTCAGAGTGTTGCAGCGGAAAAACACATCTTTGATTATATGTATGAAGACATATAACCTTGCTCAAGTTTAAATATTATCTCAAGAGGTCAACAAACAAAAGTCTGCCCAGCACACTCCATCTTCATCCGAGCTAACCTGCACATTTTAAAAAAAAAACATGCAGGGCTGAATACTTTCGCACTCAGTGGACACATGCCAAAATAATTGAAAACTGCTGCTTAGAGCTATAGATTGAATCTTGCCATAAAGCATAGCACAAGTAATATAAAACAAACCTGTGCATGCTCAAACATTTTCTTTTAATAATAGCGATTCGCGAATCTTATACTTTACTCATGTATGAACCAAATCTATTATCATAAACATTAGTGTTGAGAATTAGGCCTCCTTCTCAAACACTGGTAATCGTCCCACCAAAAAGGAAGGCTCCCGATTACCACATAGTGTACACAAATCCTACTTTACGTAGGACTGAATTCATTCTTCTTCAGTAGATGGTATCATACAAAAACTTCAAACATTTGGCAAGTCAATCATTTAAAAACATCAAATATATAATCATATATTCACATTCATCATTTCTTTGGTTAGAAAGCCCACCTGGACTGAAGCTACTTTAACTACACTTTTGCTTCTTGGCTTTTTCCTCACTTTACGGTCCTGCTCGATCCTTCATTTAAGAATTTGATTTTAACATAAGAGTGAGAAGAATTTAAATAAAGAAATGAGGGATATTGCTGCCATAATACGAATTCTCTACTTCGACTCGACTTTCTAGGATTTTCTCTCGGCAATGTAAAACTTAACTTTTCTAATTACTTTTTCTACTTTACTTAACTCTTTAATCGATAACAAATCAATCACAACTTCAGGAAACAATTAGAAACATAAAATCACATATTTCATCATTTAATCTCATACTTAAGCATATAAATACTTAATTAACAGTTAAACTCATACTATTCACATCATTAAATACTTAAGCTTATCAAATCATTCATAACATCATATCATAAAAAAAAATAACATTTCATTTCTTCATATAAGCATCTCATTAACCATTAAGCTCTTTATTTATTTATTTAAGCACATCAACAATACATAAGCTCTTTGATAACCATTATTAAGCTTAACATTATATTATCAATATATGTCTTTGACATATAAGCTCATTAATGACGTATCATTAATACTTAAACTCATCATTAACGTATCATTAGGAAAAATAGCTAACATTTTAACTTTTGAGTTTACGAAAGAAACAACTGAAAACAAATTGAGCAAAGATCAGCTGGATAAATCAAGCTGTCTGGAAAATCAAGCTAGCTGAAAAACTGAGCTAGTTGGAAAAACTGAGCTGGCTGGAAAAACTGAGCTGGCTGAAAAACTGAGCAGGCTGGAAAAACTGAGCTGATTGAAAAACTGAGCTAGCTGGAAAACTGAACTGGCTGGAAAAACTGAGCCATCGGGTTCAGGTAAATCAGGGTAATTCTAATCGATCGGGTCCAGTGAGTAAATCAAGCTAGGCAATATCCAAATGACTTAATCCAAATTGGCCGGTCCAAATTTGTGTTAATCAAGCTGGCTGGATCCAGCTGACTTAATCCAGCAGTTAAACTCCAAAAACTCTCAATTTCAAGACCCTTAATTTCGAATTTCATACAAATTAGGGCCAGGGAGTTTCAACTCATTTAATTCATGTATAAACATGCTCAAAAATATCATATAAGCTCAAATTAAACATCAATTCAAGCATGTAAGATCAAAATCAAAAATCCTTATTTTTAGCCCTTAATTTCGGCCCTTTTTAAATTAATTAACAAATGATCAAATCTTGCTAAATTCAATCACATGCTTATATACATCACATAAACTCATATAAATCATCAATTTGATCATGAAATTCAACAATTAAAAAAACCCCTAATTTATTCATTAATTTTCGGTAATTCCAAAATAAATAAAAGGTTCATGAATCTTTGATTAATTCCAACATTAAACATGCTTAGAATAATTTTCTAAACTCAAATAATCCATCAATTTAATCATCAAGTATCAAAATTAAAAAGCCCTTATTTTTCCATATTTTTCAAAAATTTTGAAAAAGAAGAAGATGGATTTTTATGCTCAATCTTGAGCTAAGAACTTGATTAGTGAAAGATCTAACCTTCTTGATTAATTTGAATGCTAATTTCTTTGATTTCTTGAGCTTGATGAAGCTTCTTCAATGAAGATTGTGTGTGATTGAGTGTGTGCTGTCGTGTGTGTGTCGAGAGTTTGAGGGAGAAAAAAATTAGGATGAAGATGGATATTGCTAACACACTTAACTAATAGCTAAGTCCAAATACATTGAACTTAATCACACATATGTAGCATGCTAATCTTGACTAATCTCTTCATCATCATTGCATGTTGGATAAGGTGAGGTGTCACTTCCTTATTAGTTAGTAATTTGACTTTAGTGTTATAATATATAAATTAAGATATTATGAATTAAATTTAATACTAACAATATCGTATCATAAATTCTCTTAGATATTGTTAGATTAAATTGATTAGAAATTAATAATAATGCTTATAAGAAAGCTTTATTTCCTAAGAATATTATGCTTAATAAATTAGCTTGATTAATTAATTAAACATTAAGCATACAAATCTTACTTTAATTGATTAATTAATTCTCTAATTAATTAATCAAACATCCAATAAACAATCATCACAACTTTAATTAAAAAGCTTTCGAACTTATATAAATTATTAGGGTTTCTCAAACCCAAATATAAGCTTTCTCAAGAAATTTTCAGAAATAAAATCCGGAACTAAAATAATTTGCCGGAGAAATTTTATGATTTCTAGAGAAATCAAATATTCCAAAAATAACACATACTTATCATATAATATCAAACATATAAGCACGTAATCATAGATACCTTCATTATCGCATTTCGGATTAACCGGAACGAGAATAAATCTTAGAAACTTTAAATTCGTCAAATTAATACTGCCGAAAATTTTTAATTGCCGGAACTTATTTTCTTTCTAAGTTCTCGCAACTTAATTATCTTAGACAAGCTTTAAACTAATTACTAAGATAAGTTATGAAAAAGCGGGGTATTACATCCTCTCCCCCTAAAAATAAATTTCGTCCCGAAATTTGCTTACGTTAAAGGAAAAGCTCGGGATACTTATCTTTCATCTTATCTTCAAGTTCCCACGTTGCTTCCTCTGGCCCATTGTTCATTTGATTTGACCTTTACCGACGTGATCGATTTATTTCTTAACTATTGGACCTTTCGATCCAAGATCGCTTCTAGTTTCTTCTCATAACTAAGGTCTGGTTCTAGAACCACTTCTTCTTGTCGAATAACATGCTCGGGATTGAACATGTATCGACGCAACTGGGATACATGAAATACGTTATGTGAATTTCCAAAGCTTGGCGGTAAAGCCAGCTTGTACGTAACTTGACCTATCATTTCCAGGATTTCATACGGTCCTATGTAACGGGGCTTAAACTTTCCTTTCACACCAAATCTATGAATTCCTCTCGAAGACGAAAATTTTAGAAAGTCTTTATTTTCAACTTTTAATTCTAATTCTAATCTTCGAGTATCTGCATAAGACTTTTGGCGATCTTGCACTTCTTTTATCTTTTGCCTGATTTGGCGAACAATCTTGATCATTTCTTCAATAGCATCGGGCCTTAATACTTTTCTTTCACCTACTTCGTCCCAATAAAGCGGGTACCTATATTTTCTTCCGTAAAGAGCTTTGTAAGGCGTCATGCCGATCGTCATCTGGTAACTGTTGTTATATGCAAACTCTATGAGAGGCATAACTTGCTCCCAATGGTTTCCTTGATCTAAAACAACATTTCTAAGCATATCTTCCAAAATTTGAATTGTCCTCACGGATTGACCATCCGTATGAGGACGAAAGACAGGACTGAAATTTAAATTAGTACCCAATTCACTTTGCAGACTCCTCCAAAAACAGGAGATAAACTTTAAAATCTCGATCTGACTTGATCAATTTAGGCACGCCGTGCAGATGCACGATTTCACAAACATACAGCGGAGCTAACTTGTCTGATCCATACGTCTCTGGAATTGGTATGATGTGAGTAGATTTTGTCAATCTATCCACTATCACCCAAATAGCTATATTTCCTCTTTTAGACTTAGGTAACCTAGTTACAAAGTCCATAGTAATATCATCTCATTCCCACTCTGGGATGTCCAATGGCTGAAACTTTCCATAAGACCGTTGATGTAAAGCTTTAATTTGCTGACACGCTAAACATCTGTAGTATCCCGCCTTTTTCATAACCAATCTTAGTAATTAATTAAGATAATTAACTAGAATATTTAAAATGTGAGAATTTAGTATAAAGATAAGTCCAGGTAGATAAATTTTTTTTCGGCAGCCCTAAATTGCTGAATTTTGATGAATTAAGTTTTATTTTTCGTTTCGGTTAATCCGAAATGAAATATTAAAGGTGTTTATGATTATGTGCTATTATATTTGCATTATATGTGAAATATGTGCCATTTTTGAAGTATTTGATTTTCTAGGGATTTATAAAATTTTCTCCGGCAATTTATTTAATTTTCGGTTTTTAATTCCGAAAATTTTTAAAGGAAGTTTGTATTAGGGTTTGAGAAACCCTAATAAATTTATATGTATCGAGAGCTTTTTAATTTAAAGCCTCTATGATTATTTATATGATGAATGATCAATTAATTAGAGAATTAATTGATCGTTTAAAATGAGATTTTTATGCTTAATGTTTAATTAATTAATTAAGTTAAGATATTAAGTATAATTTTTCCTAAGAAATAAAGCTTGTAATATAAGCTTAATTATTATCTCCTGGTTAAATCTTGATTGATAATAATTAATGATTAATTTAGTTATTAATCTAAGATTAGTAATTAAATTAGCACATGATAAATAACTAACACTAATACCTATTATTTAATTTCTAAATTGGTGCCACCTAAGCTTATCCCCAACATAATGATGAAGGATGTTGGGTGACTAAGCATGTAAGTTAGCAAGATTCAATGTATTCTTATTAGATAAGTTAGTATTTAATTAAGGCATATCTCATCTCTTCTATCTCTCATTTCTCTCGCTGCAAACACGATATACACACACTCAAACACACACTTAAAAACACACTAAACAGGGGATTTACATCCACAAGTAAAGAGAAGGAATCAAGATTTATTAGTCAAAGGAAGTAGTAGTAAAATCATCTCAAGAGGTGAGATTTCTCATTAGTTAAGCAAATAACTCAAGGTTTAGTATCAAATCCATATTTCATAAATTTTTATAAATTTCGAAAATTATATATATGTTGTAATATGGATTTGATCTTTAAGTATGATGATTAGGGAGTAATTTATATTACATTTCTATGATTTAATCATTGAGAAATCAATCCTAGCATTAATTTTTATTTTTCGAAATATATATGAAATAAATTAGAAAATTTATTTCTTTGATCCTATAGTTGAATTGAAGAATTATACGAGGTTCTATGATGATTATAAACATGTTTATATATTGAGTTAAATGTTTGAAGCATAATTGTTTTAAGTTGTGGAAATTTTGAAATATCTAGGGTTTGAAATTTGAGCTTTTTGATTTAGATGTTAAATGATGAGATTAATGATATAATTGAGCTCATAATATTTAATTAAGTATGTGAGAATTTTGTTAGAATTTTTAGAGCTCAATTTCATAATTTTAAGAATGTTCAGCATTTAAAAATAAATTAAAGATAATTATTTAGAGCATAAATTGATTAATTGAGATTATAATTAATCTCTAAAATATTAATTATACATGTTGAAATTTGAAATGGATAAAAATAAATAAATGTACCCTATTTATCATAAGGGCCGAATATATATATATATTAGGGTTTTTATTTTATCCAATCAAATTAAGTGATTAAGCTATAAATATAGCTTATTAATTAAATTAACATGATTGGAAGTGATTAGAATGAAATTTGGATTTTAATTCTTAATTTATCAAAAGGACAGAAATATATATGCACAATAAAGACATGTATTTGATTTTTAATGAAGAAAATAATGTTAGAAATGGAATCTACGTTAAAAAATTAAGTGACGTAGAATTTTTCGGAAATTTAATACAAAGTTTGAAATTTAGAGTTTCTAGAGTTTAAATTGCTGGATTAAGTCAGCTGGATCTACCAGCTGGACTCGATCATTGGATTTACCACTGGACCCGATCATTGGATTTACCAGTTGAACCCGATCATTGGATCTACCATTTGGACTCGATCATTGGATTTACCCACGAACCCGATCACATTGGATTTAGTGAACCCGATCATTGGATTTACCGAATTTGGACCCGATCATTGGATTTACCCATTTGGACCCGATCCATTGGATTAACTCGGTAGGTCCAGCTCGATTTTTCCGGCTCGGTTTTCAATTTCAGTTTTCCGGCTAGTTCGGTTTTCCGGATAACTCGGTTTTCATTAACTTGATTTTTCAGTCAGCTTGATTTATCCAGCTGATCTTTGCTCAACTTGTTTTCAGTTGTTTATTTCGTAAACTCAAAAGTTAAAATATTAGCTATTTTTCCTAATGATACGTTAATGATGAGTTTAAGTACTAATGATATGATAAGCTTAAGTGGCTAATGATGAAATATGTGATTATAAGTTTTTAAATGTGTCCTGAAGTTATAATCGATTAATTATCGATTAAGAAATTAAGTAAGAAAAAAAAAAGAAATTAGAAAAGTTTAGTTCCTAATTGCCGAGAGAAAAATCCTAGAAAAGTCGGATTAAAGAAGAAAATATTAAATATAGCAGCGATATTCCTTATTTTAATATTTAAACTTTTCTCGCTCTAATATTTAAATTAATTCTTAAATTGAAGGATCGAGCGGAATCATAAATTAAGGAAAAGCTGAGAAGTAAGCTAGTAGATAAAGTCGTCAGTTCAGGTGGGCTTTCTGAACTAGAGAAATAAAGAATGTGATATTATGATTATATATATATGTGTGATGATTTTTAAATTGATTGACTTGCCAATGTTTAAAGTGTTTTTGTATGATACCCTCTATCAAGGAAAGACGAATTCGGTCCTACGTAAGGTAGGATTTGTGTACACTATGTTGTAATCGGGAGCCTTCCTTTTTGGTGGGACGATTACAAGTGTTTGAGAAGGAGGCCTACTTCTCAACACTCAAAAGTTATAGTAGATGTGGTACATACATAAAAAGTATTTTGACTGCGTTAAATAACTTATATGAAAGAAAAAGGTTTTGGCAAGCACAGGTTTGTTTTTAAGTATTTATAAATACTTGTGCTATGCTTTATGGCAAGTTATCAATCTATAGCTCTAAGCAGCAGTTTTCAATTATTTTGGCATGTGTCCACTGAGTGCGAAAGTACTCAGCCCTGCATATTATTTCTAAAATGTGCAGGTTAGCTTGGATGGGAAAGGAGTGTGCTGGGCGGACTTTTGTTGTTAATCTTTTGAGATTTTGTTGATATTGAGCAGGGTTATATGTCTTCATACATATAACCAAAGATGTGTTATGTTTTTCCGCTGCAACACTCTGAACTTATTCAGTAACTGCTGTCCTATTATGATGATTGAAACTATGACTTGATATACTTTGTTTCTGTTGCTAAAACTCTGATACGAGATGGTGTTGTATTTTTGACCATTCTCGTTATTTTGGTTTTGAACTATCAATAATTATTATTGATGTCGTTGCTTGATATTTGATTCAGATTAAGTTTGTCTTGAGAGTATAATGCATTGAATGATTGATTTTGTTGGATAACTGGGTCGTTATCTTGTTCTTTGGTTAATCATAAATTGTGTACGTCGTGGGACCCACCGGCTTGGTCATCTTCATTCTAAGTCGGGCTGCGACAGAGTGGTATCAGAGCAGCTTGTCTGCTCTAAATCTAAGAAAAATTTTCTTTTGAGTCTAGTCTAGACTTGAATCTCTAGACTAGTTAAGTCTTAAACAACAAAAGTCCAGCACCTCATCTCATCCGGCAAAGTCAGGTACGCATTTAAAAGTTTTCTAATGTTTAAAAGTTTAAAGTTTGAATTAAGTTGAATTTATTTGATAAATATATTTTATGTTTATGTTATATGTGAATTTAATGTTGTTGTTGTGAGATTGCGTTTTGATGAGGTTGTTTTGTGACGACGTTAGTAAGCGAGATGATGGAACAATTGTGCAAGCAAGTTGGTTGTTTATCTTTGGAAAGTAATGTGAGCTTGGTACCACCTTTGGGAAGCGATTTTGAGTAGGTGGAGATTGTGGATTCATGGAAACGTTTTTAGGCTCAGTGTGATTAATTTTTAAAATTTTTCTTATATAGGATGGCAGCGCCGCCTGGCAGCGATGCGATGGAAGAATTTCGGCATATCAGAATGAGTTATCGGGAGACCTTAGCTGAGTTCCTAGCTCGATATCATCGTGTCTGGATGGAGATATGCGAGACAGGTATCTCGGGTGTGCATGGCATTATACGACTGGTTCCTCTTCTTCCAGAGGAATGGCAGGAATGGGCAACTTCGCTGGTGTCACGATTTGTGACAAAGCAGTACTGGGACGACAACCTTTATGGTGATTGCCGAGGTTTCATTGCAGAGATCAGCTCTCGTTTTATGTGTTACGCAGCGCCACCTCCAGGACCCTATTGTGCACCTCCCAGTTTCACTGAGGAGGGTCTCTTAGCTGAGTTTTTACCACAGGATGATCCTATTCAGTTCATGGTTCCTCCTGTTGATCCTGAGCGAGAGTTTATGACCCTTTGACTTCCTACTTTGGTGATGACCAAAGTGCTTTTGTTTCACAGCCTACCTTCCCGTCAGTTGGTATTGCTTCACCCACACCACTGACAGATGCTTTAGCATTAGTTCCGGTTCCTCCTACTTCGGATTACTACCCAGCACCTTTGCTAGAGGTAGCTCCTTTTTATCAGTCTATGGATATTCCTCATACTTTTGAGCCCTCTGATCTCCAGCCTTTCTACTACCCTGAGCCTCAGCGCTTAGACGAGGCCAGCTCGTCGAAGCCACGCCGTGACGACTCTGACGAGGATGACAAAGATGACCCAGCTGCAGAGGTTACTCGTGGATGGTCTGACCTTCGTCGTATCCCATTTAGCGAGTTAGGCTTTGAGGCTAGTTTCCAGCCGTCGGCGGGTGCCGATGTTACCAGGGAGATTTCGCTCACGTTGGAGGGAGACGTGAGAGCTGAGAGCGAGGGTGAGAGTGAGAGTTTCGAGAGTGTGACCTCAGAGGAGGATCCAGAAGAGGATCCAGAGGAGGACCCGTCAGAGTAGAGTTTTGATCCTTTGATAATGATTACTATGTTTATATATGTATGAAGTATGACGATAATGATGATGTAAATATGTGTGTATGTAAATATCTGATGCATAATATGGTTAGCTAGATCGGTAACGGAGTAGTAGTCCGTACCGCTAATGATATATTTTGTGTGATGTTAGGACATCACAGATAACATAGGGATAATTTTTGCTGTAAATAAATCCCTTATTTTGAAAAGACCTCTAAGAGGCAATTTTCCATATATGAAGAAAAATGACCAAAGCGGTCATTTAAATTAAGTTGTTGCCTCTCTAAAATGTTTATGAAACATGTGAAGTTATGATGTTCTATGAGAAAAGAAAAGTATGAATGAAAATAAGTAAGAAGATGAAGTAAAGAAGGAAAGAATTTTATGAAAGTAAGTTAAAAATGAAAGAAGAAAAGATCTCTTTAGAAATTAAAGTTGAGCTATTAAAGACAGATAAACTATTTGGTTAATTCAAGTTATGATAAAGGAAAGTTAAGAGATGGGATAAAAGAATAAAGTAAAGAATGTTATGGAGATAATATTTCTTTAGATGATAAAGAAAGAAGAAAAAAAATAGTTCTATTAATTGTTTATATAAATGTTAAATTTATAAGTTAAATATCCTGCTGCTCTTTAAGAAAAGTTGTGGAAAACCGAGTGCTTTAATAATGATTGTCAAGTCAAGAAAAGTTATGAAATTAAGTCATGTTGCCATTATGTAATTATTAAGTAAAGTTATGCAAGTGATTATGATATGATATGATATGAATTTCTTGAATGATGAGTTTCAAGATTTAATTAATTGCTTTGTGAAGAAATTGCTTATGCAATAAAGAATAAGATGAAGATATTAAAATGAATGAAGTTAATTCTTGATAATTTTATATTTTCTTAAAATCAGAATGCCTCGTAGAAGAAGAAATAGGGTAGAAGAAGAAGAGCAGCAACAGCGAGATCCTACCCCACCTCCTCAACCTGAGAGGAGAATTGAAGAACTTTTTCTTCGACAAAATCCCCCAACTTTTGACGGAAGAGGAAGCCCGTCAAAGGCTGAAGAATGGATTCGTGCTCTAGAGCGAATCTTTAAGTTTCTTCGATGTGATGACCATGAACGTCTCACATGTATGTCTTATCAGCTTAAAGGATCTGCAGACTACTGGTGGGAAGCTCGCCAGAAGATTTATACTCCAGAGCAACTTGAAAATCTTACTTGGGAGCAACTCAAAGAAGCTCTTTTTGAAAAGTATATTCCGAGAAGTTATCGTAAACAAAAAGAAAATGAGTTTGCAAATCTCAAGCAAGGAAAAAAGACGGTGTCAGAATATGACCGTGAATTTTGTGATTTAGCTCGTTTTGCCCCTGATAAGGTTGATTCAGATGAGAAGATGTCCGAGCTTTTTCGTGCCGGACTTAGACAAGATATAAGAGTGGTCTTAGCAAGTCAAAGTGCTATGACCTATGCGGAAGCTTTAAATCGAGCTTTAGATATGGAGCTGGCTATGCAGCCAGAGAAATCAGTTCAGATTCCAGCACTTCCCCCAATTCAATCCCCAGCGGCTGTTAAACCTCAATTTTCACACCAAAGCCAAATTCAAAAAGGAAAGAGAAAATGGAATACTGGAAATCAACCTAACAAGAAGCCATGGTATGGGCAGAGTCAGCAGCAATCGACCCAAGGAAAGTTTAAAGTTCCTTTTGTTAGTCAAGGAAGTTCGTCTCAGAGACAGCAAGGAATTTCTGCATGTCCCAAGTGTGGAAAGATGCACCAGGGAATTTGCAGAGCAGGAAGTAATAATTGTTATGCATGTGGGCAACTGTGGCATTATTCTTATCAGTGCCCAAATAGGCAGCAAGGGACTGGTGGAGAAAACCTAACCGATATCGACCTCCGTATTTAAAAGCCATTGAAGGAGTTCCACGGATGCGGCAACGTCCGCGCCAAGTGCCTCGCCCTCGGCGGAAGAAGAAGAATGCCAAAGAAGCAGCAAACCATGCAGCAAGATCGGCAGCATCATCAGAGAATTTTTGCTCTTGAGCAGAAAGCAAGTGTCAAAGATCAGGGCAATCTGGCAGGTATGGGTCAGATAAATGATGTACCTGTTATAATTCTTTTTGATACCGGTGCATCACATTCTTTTATATCAAATGCATGCGTAGATACTCTTAGCCTTAAAATAGAGAAAGCTAATCAGAACTTAAGAGTATCGACCCCTGTAGGTAAATCTACCTCAGTCACGCATGTTTGCCATAATCTAGAATTTGAGATTGGTTTCCTTAAGATGTCAGCTAAGACCCTAAATCTAATTCAAATGTGGGACGTAGACATCATTTTGGAAATGGATTGGCTAACCGAAAATTTTGCTACCATTCGGTGTAAGCAAAGGCAGATTTATTTTCATGCCCCTGGAAAAGAGCCAACACTATTCTTCGGAATAGAGAGAAGCAAGAGAGGAATGCCGATTATTTCGGCAATTCAAGCAAGAAGACTGTTGAGAAGAAAAGATGTGCAAGTATATCTTGTTTATCTCAACAAAGATGAAAACCAAGAGAAGAAAATTGATGATGTAGCAGTAGTCCGAGAATTTAAGGATGTTTTTCCTGAAGTTTTGCCAGGATTACCACCAGATAGGCAATTGGAGTTTACCATTGATCTTGAACCTGGTTCAGCCCCAATATCAAAGGCGCCGTATAGAATGGCCCCGAAAGAATTGCAAGAATTGAAGATCCAGTTGCAAGAGTTGCTTGATCTTGGATTTATTAGACCTAGTGTTTCCCCGTGGGGAGCACCAATTTTATTTGTCAAGAAGAAAGACGGTAGTCTAAGAATGTGTATAGATTACCGAGAATTAAATAAGTTGACATTAAAGAACAAGTATCCTTTGCCAAGGATAGATGATTTGTTTGATCAGCTCAAAGGAGCCAGTGTATTCTCAAAGATTGATTTAAAATCGGCTATCATCGATTAAAGATTCGTCAAGAAGATATTCCAAAAGCGCTTTTCCAACGAGATACGGCCACTACGAATTTGTAGTAATGCCGTTTGGATTGACAAATGCTCCGGCGGTATTCATGGATCTTATGAATCGAGTTTTTCATGAATTCTTGGATAGATTTGTCATAGTCTTTATTGACGACATTCTTGTGTATTCAAGAAGTGGGCAGGAGCATGAAGAACATCTCAGAATTGTTTTAGAAACGTTGAGATCAGAAAAGTTGTATGCCAAATTCAGTAAGTGTGAATTCTGGCTAAGAGAAGTAAATTTCCTCGGACATGTTGTTTCTTCCGAAGGAATTAAAGTAGACAATTCTAAAGTGCAAGCAGTTCAAGAATGGAAATCTCCAAAGTCACCCCATGAGATTCGTAGTTTCTTGGGTCTAGCAGGTTACTATCGGAGATTCATTGAAGGATTCTCAAAGATAGCAAGGCCAATGACCCAACTCCTGAAGAAAGAATCGAAGTTTAAATGGTCTCCTGAATGCGAGGAAAGTTTTCAAGAGCTTAAGAAGAAACTAACCACCGCTCCAGTTCTAGCAGTGCCAGAAGCAGACAAAGATTTTACCGTTTATACGGATGCATCAAAGAATGGATTGGGTTGTGTCTTGATGCAAGATGGCAGAGTTATTGCTTATGCGTCACGACAACTCAGACCTCATGAGGAGAATTACCCAACTCATGATTTAGAGTTAGCAGCAGTTGTGCATGCTTTAAAAAATTTGGTGACATCATCTTTATGGAGCTAAGTGTGAGATCTTTTCAGATCATAAGAGCCTCAAATATTTCTTCGAGCAAAAAGAGTTGAATATGAGGCAAAGAAGATGGCTTGAGTTGGTAAAGGACTACGATTGCAAAATTTCCTATCACCCAGGAAAAGCGAACGTAGTAGCCGATGCCTTGAGTAGAAAGAGCAATACTGAGTTAGGATTTCTGCTCACTCAAGAAAAAGAGCTTATTAAAAGTTTCAAAAAGTTAAGAATAGAAGTGATTCTACCACCTCAAACTACAGAGCAAATAATTGCAGCTTTGAAAATAACTCCAGATTTGAAGGTGAGAATTACAGATGCTCAAAGAAAAGATGAAAAGTTGGAAAATTTGAGACTCAAGATTCGCAAAGGAGAAGCTGAAAATTTTCATGAAGCTGGAGATAACACTCTCCTATTTAAAGAAAGGATTTGCGTTCCAGATAAAGAAAATTTAAGAGCCGAGATCATGAGAGAAGCTCATGAAACGCCTTATACAGCTCATCCTGGAAGCACCAAAATGTATCAAGACTTAAAGCAGAAATTTTGGTGGGAAGGAATGAAGCGAGATATAGCTTCATTTGTAGAGCGATGTTTAGCGTGTCAGCAAGTTAAGGCTTTACATCAACGGCCTTATGGAAAGCTCCAGCCGTTGGAAACTCCGGAATGGAAATGGGATGGTATTACAATGGATTTTGTAAACCAGTTACCAAAGTCTAAGAAAGGAAACACATCCATATGGGTAATAGTGGACAGATTGACAAAATCTGCTCACTTTATACCAATTCCAGAAACATACGGAGCAGATAAATTAGCCCAGCTGTACGTTCGAGAGATCGTGCGTCTGCACGGTGTACCCAAGTCGATCACTTCAGACCGAGATTCAAAGTTTACTTCTCGTTTTTGGAGAAGTTTACAAAGTGAGATGGGTACCAAATTAAATTTCAGCACTGCATTTCATCCTCAGACGGATGGTCAGTCCGAAAGGACAATTCAAATTTTGGAAGATATGCTCAGAACTGTTGTGTTAGACCAAGGTAATCAATGGGAGCAAGTTTTGCCTCTCGTTGAGTTTGCATACAACAACAGTTATCAAATGACAATTGGCATGGCACCCTATGAAGCTCTTTATGGAAGAAAATGTAGGTCACCGCTTTATTGGGATGAAGTAGGTGAAAGAAAAGTTTTAGGGCCCGATGCTGTTGAAGAGATGATCAAAATTGTCCGTCAAATCAAGCAACGGATTAAAGAAGCGCAAGATCGTCAAAAATCCTATGCCGATTCTCGAAGATCTGAATTAGAGTTTGAAGTGGGAGATAAAGTATTCCTAAAAGTTTCGCCTTCGAAGGGAATTTATAGATTTGGCGTAAAAGGAAAGCTTAAGCCACGTTACATAGGGCCGTATGAAATCCTGGAAAGGATTGGTCAAGTAGCGTATAAGCTAGCTTTACCACCAAGTTTTGGAAATTCGCATAACGTGTTTCATGTATCCCAGTTGCGCCGATACATGTTCGACCCTAAGCACGTTATTCAACAGGAAGAAGTAGTCCTCGAACCAGACCTCAGTTATGAGGAGAAACCAGAAGCGATCTTGGATCGAAAGGTCCAGCAGTTAAGAAATAAATCAATCGCCTCAGTAAAGGTTAAGTGGAAACACCACGGGTTAGAGGAAGTTACATGGGAACTTGAAGATAAGATGAAAGAGAAGTATCCCGAGCTTTTCGTTTGAGGTAAGCAAATTTCGGGACGAAATTTATTTTTAGGGGGAGAGAATGTAGTATCCCGCCTTTTTCATAACCAATCTTAGTAATTAATTAAGATAATTAACTAGAATATTTAAAATGTGAGAATTTAGTATAAAGATAAGTCCAGGTAGATAAATTTTTTTTCGGCAGCCCTAAATTGCTGAATTTTGATGAATTAAGTTTTATTTTTCGTTTCGGTTAATCCGAAATGAAATATTAAAGGTGTTTATAATTATGTGCTATTATATTTGCATTATATGTGAAATATGTGCCATTTTTGAAGTATTTGATTTTCTAGGGATTTATAAAATTTTCTCCGGCAATTTATTTAATTTTCGGTTTTTAATTCCGAAAATTTTTAAAGGAAGTTTGTATTAGGGTTTGAGAAACCCTAATAAATTTATATGTATCGAGAGCTTTTTAATTTAAAGCCTCTATGATTATTTATATGATGAATGATCAATTAATTAGAGAATTAATTGATCGTTTAAAATGAGATTTTTATGCTTAATGTTTAATTAATTAATTAAGTTAAGATATTAAGTATAATTTTTCCTAAGAAATAAAGCTTGTAATATAAGCTTAATTATTATCTCCTGGTTAAATCTTGATTGATAATAATTAATGATTAATTTAGTTATTAATCTAAGATTAGTAATTAAATTAGCACATGATAAATAACTAACACTAATACCTATTATTTAATTTCTAAATTGGTGCCACCTAAGCTTATCCCCAACATAATGATGAAGGATGTTGGGTGACTAAGCATGTAAGTTAGCAAGATTCAATGTATTCTTATTAGATAAGTTAGTATTTAATTAAGGCATATCTCATCTCTTCTATCTCTCATTTCTCTCGCTGCAAACACGATATACACACACTCAAACACACACTTAAAAACACACTAAACAGGGGATTTACATCCACAAGTAAAGAGAAGGAATCAAGATTTATTAGTCAAAGGAAGTAGTAGTAAAATCATCTCAAGAGGTGAGATTTCTCATTAGTTAAGCAAATAACTCAAGGTTTAGTATCAAATCCATATTTCATAAATTTTTATAAATTTCGAAAATTATATATATGTTGTAATATGGATTTGATCTTTAAGTATGATGATTAGGGAGTAATTTATATTACATTTCTATGATTTAATCATTGAGAAATCAATCCTAGCATTAATTTTTATTTTTCGAAATATATATGAAATAAATTAGAAAATTTATTTCTTTGATCCTATAGTTGAATTGAAGAATTATACGAGGTTCTATGATGATTATAAACATGTTTATATATTGAGTTAAATGTTTGAAGCATAATTGTTTTAAGTTGTGGAAATTTTGAAATATCTAGGGTTTGAAATTTGAGCTTTTTGATTTAGATGTTAAATGATGAGATTAATGATATAATTGAGCTCATAATATTTAATTAAGTATGTGAGAATTTTGTTAGAATTTTTAGAGCTCAATTTCATAATTTTAAGGATGTTCAGCATTTAAAAATAAATTAAAGATAATTATTTAGAGCATAAATTGATTAATTGAGATTATAATTAATCTCTAAAATATTAATTATACATGTTGAAATTTGAAATGGATAAAAATAAATAAATGTACCCTATTTATCATAAGGGCCGAATATATATATATATTAGGGTTTTTATTTTATCCAATCAAATTAAGTGATTAAGCTATAAATATAGCTTATTAATTAAATTAACATGATTGGAAGTGATTAGAATGAAATTTGGATTTTAATTCTTAATTTATCAAAAGGACAGATAAATATATATATGCATAATAAAGACATGTATTTGATTTTTAATGAAGAAAATAATGTTAGAAATGGAATCTACGTTAAAAAAATTAAGTAACGTAGAATTTTTCAGAAATTTAATACAAAGTTTGAAATCTAGAGTTTAAATTGCTGGATTAAGTCAATTTGGATCTACCGAATTGGACTCGATCATTTGGATTTACCTGGACCCGGTCAGTGGATCTACCAAATTTGGACTCGATCATTGGATTTACCCACTGAACCTTACCACTGGATTTACCATTGAACCCGATCAATTGGATTTACCAATGGACCCATTGGATTTACCCGATTTGGACCCGATCATTGGATTAACTCGGTAGGTCCGGCCTAGTTTTCCAGCCAGCTCAGTTTTTCCAGCTAGTTCAGTTTTCCAGATAACTCAGTTTTTTCCAGCTAACTTGATTTTTCAGTCAGCTTGATTTATCCAGCTGATCTTTGCTCAACTTGTTTTCAGTTGTTTATTTCGTAAACTCAAAAGTTAAAATATTAGCTATTTTTCCTAATGATACGTTAATGATGAGTTTAAGTACTAATGATATGATAAGCTTAAGTGGCTAATGATGAAATATGTGATTATAAGTTTTTAAATGTGTCCTGAAGTTATAATCGATTAATTATCGATTAAGAAATTAAGTAAGAAAAAAAAAAGAAATTAGAAAAGTTTAGTTCCTAATTGCCGAGAGAAAAATCCTAGAAAAGTCGGATTAAAGAAGAAAATATTAAATATAGCAGCGGTATTCCTTATTTTAATATTTAAACTTTTCTCGCTCTAATATTTAAATTAATTCTTAAATTGAAGGATCGAGCGGAATCATAAATTAAGGAAAAGCTGAGAAGTAAGCTAGTAGATAAAGTCGTCAGTTCAGGTGGGCTTTCTGAACTAGAGAAATAAAGAATGTGATATTATGATTATATATATATGTGTGATGATTTTTAAATTGATTGACTTGCCAATGTTTAAAGTGTTTTTGTATGATACCCTCTATCAAGGAAAGACGAATTCGGTCCTACGTAAGGTAGGATTTGTGTACACTATGTTGTAATCGGGAGCCTTCCTTTTTGGTGGGACGATTACAAGTGTTTGAGAAGGAGGCCTACTTCTCAACACTCAAAAGTTATAGTAGATGTGGTACATACATAAAAAGTATTTTGACTGCAGTCACTTATATGAAAGAAAAAGGTTTTGGCAAGCACAGGTTTGTTTTTAAGTATTTATAAATACTTGTGCTATGCTTTATGGCAAGTTATCAATCTATAGCTCTAAGCAGCAGTTTTCAATTATTTTGGCATGTGTCCACTGAGTGCGAAAGTACTCACTCGCATATTATTTCTAAAATGTGCGGAGTTAGCTTGGATGGGAAAGGAGTGTCTTTGGGCGGACTTTTGTTGTTAATCTTGTTGAGATTTTGTTGATATTGAGCGGGGTTATATGTCTTCATACATATAACCAAAGATGTGTTTTTTTTTTTTTTTTTTTTTTTTTTTCCGCCGCAACACTGAACTTATTCAAGAATCGTTGTTCTATGATGATGATTGAAACTATGACTTGATATACTTTGTTTCTGTTGCTAAAACTCTGATACGAGATGGTGTTGTATTTTTTACCATTCTCGTTATTTTGGTTTTGAACCATCAATAATTATTATTGATGTCGTTGCTTGATATTTGATTCAGATTAAGTTTGTCTTGAGAGTATAATGCATTGAATGATTGATTTTGTTGGATAACTGGGTCGTTATCTTGTTCTTTGGTTAATCATAAATTGTGTACGTCGTGGGACCCACCGGCTTGGTCATCTTCATTCTAAGTCGGGCTGCGACAACATCGCTCTACAAATGAAGCTATATCTCGCTTCATTCCTTCCATCAAAGTTTATACTTCAAATCTTGATACATTTTGGTAATTCCAGGGTGAGCGATATGAACCGTTTCATGAGCTTCTCTCATGATCTCAGTTCTCAATTCTTCTTCATCTGGAACGCAAAGCCTTTCTTTAAACAAGAGTGTGTTATCTCCAGCTTCGCAAAAATCTTCTGTTTTTCCTTTGCAAATCTTAAGTCGCAAATTCTCTAACTTCTCATCTTTTCTTTGTGCATTCAAAATTCCTAATCTCAAGTCTGGAGTTATTTCCAAATCTGCAATTAACTGCTTTGTAGATTTGTGGTGGTAAAACCACTTCTATTCTCATTTCTCCGAGACTTTTAGTAAGTTTTTCTTTTTCTTGAGTAGAAATCCTAACTCGGTTATGCTTTTTCTGCTCAAAGCATCGGCTACTACGTTCGTTTTTCCTGGATGATAGGAAATTTTGCAATCGTAATCATTTACTAGCTCAAGCTATCTTCTTAGCCTCATATTTAACTCTTTTTTCTCGAAAAAGTATTTGAGGCTCTTGTGATCCGAAAAGATCTCACACTTGGCTCTATAAAGATCGGGTCTCCAAATCTTCAGAGCATGCACAACTGCTGCTAGCTCTAAATCATGGGTTGGATAATTCTCCTCATGAGGTCTGAGTTGTCGTGACGCATAGGCGATAACTCTGCCATCTTGCATCAGAACACAACTTAGTCCTTTCTTTGATGCATTAGTATAAACGGTAAAATCCTTGTCTGTTTCTGGTACTGCTAGCACTGGAGCAGTGGTCAACTTTCTCTTAAGCTCTTGGAAACTTTCTTCGCATTCAGGAGACCATTTAAACTTTGATTCTTTCTTGAGAAGTTGGGTAATTGGCCTTCCTATCTTAGAGAATCTTTAATGAATCTTCGATAGTAACCTGCTAGACCCAAGAAACTACGAATCTCATGGGGGGACTTTGGCGATTTCTATTCTTGAACTGCTTATACTTTGGAATTGTCTACTTTAATTCCTTCGGAAGAAACAACATGTCCGAGGAAATTTACTTCTCTTAGCCAAAATTCATACTTGCTGAATTTTGCATACAACTTTTCTGATCTCAACTTTTCTAAGACAATTCGAAGATGCTCTTCATGCTCCTGTTACTTATTGAATACACAAGAATGTCGTCGATAAAGACTATGACAAATCTATCCAAGAATTTATGAAAAACTCGATTCATGAGATCCATGAATACTGCTGGAACATTTGTCAATCCAAACGGTATTACTACAAACTCGTAGTGGCCGTACCTCATTCGGAAGGTGATTTTTTTTTTTTTGGAATATCTTCTTGAAGAATCTTTAGCTGATGATAGCCATATTTTAAATCAATCTTTGAGAAAATACTGGCTCCTCTGAGCTGATCAAACAGATCATCTATTCTTGGCAAAGGATACTTGTTCTTCAACGTCAACTTGTTTAGCTCCCAATAGTCTATACACATCCTTAAACTACCGTCTTTCTTCTTGACAAACAAAATTGGTGCTCCCCACGGGAAAACATTAGGCCTAAAAAAACCAAGATCAATCAATTCTTGCAACTGAATCTTCAATTCTTGCAATTCCTTCAGGGCCATTTAATACGGCGCCTTTGATATTGGAGCTGAACCAGGCTCAAGATCGATGGTGAACTCCAATTGCCTATCTGGGGGTAAATCTGACAAAACTTCAGAAAGAAAAAAAAATCTTTGAACTTTTGGACTACTGCTACGTTATCGACTGTAATACCCCACTTTTTCATAACTAATCTTAGTAAATAATTAAGATAATTATTTAGAATAATTAAAATGCGAGAACTTATAAAGAAAATAAGTTCATGCAATTAAAATTTTTCGGCAGTACTAATTTGCCGAATTCAAAGTTTCTAAGATTTATTCTCATTCCGGTTAATCCGAAATGAGATAATGAAGGTATCTATGATTACGTGCTTATATATTTGATATTATCTGAGAAGTATGTGTTAGTTTTGGAAGATTTGATTTCTCCGGAAATCATAAAATTTCTCCGGCAAATTATTTTAGTTCCGGATTTTATTTCCGAAAATTTCTTGAGAAAGCTTATATTAGGGTTTGAGAAACCCAAATAATTTTTATAAGTTCGAAAGCTTTTTAATTAAAGCTGTGATGATTGTTTATTGGATGTTTGATTAATTAATTAGAGAATTAATTAATCAATTAAAGTATGATTTATATGCTTAATGTTTAATAAATTAATTAAGCTAATTTTTGAAGCATAATATTCCTAAGAAATAAAGCTTGTCTTATAAGCTTTATTATTAATTTCTAATTAATTTAATCTAACAATATCTAAGAGAATAAATTATAAGATATTGTTAGTATTAAATTTAATTCATAATATCTTAATTTAGATATTATAACACTAAGTCAAATTACTAACTAATAAGGGAGTGACACCACACCTTATCCAAAATGCAATGATGATGAAGAGATTAGTCAAGATTAGCATGCTACATACGTGTGTTTAAGTTCAATGTATTTAGACTTAGCTATTAGTTAAGTGTGTTGCATCCATCTTCATCCTCATTTGCTCTCCCTCAAACTCTCGACACACACACGGCAACACACACTCAATCACACACAATCTTCATTGAAGAAGCTTCACCAAGCTCAAGAAATCAAAGAAACTAGCATTCAAATTAATCAAGAAGGTTAGATCTTTCACTAATCAAGTTCTTAGCTCAAGATTTAGCATAAAAATCCATTTTCTTTTTCAAAATTTATGAAAAATATGGAAAGATAAATGCTTTTTAATTTTGATGCTTGATGATTAAATTGATGGATTATTTGAGCTTAGAAAATTATTTTAAGCATGTTTAATGTTGGAATTAATCAAAGATTCAAGACCCTTTTATTTATTTTGGAATTACCGAAAATTAATGAATAAATTAGGGATTTTTGATTGTTGAATTTCATGATCAAATTGATGATTTATATGAGTTCATGTGATGTATATAAACATGTTTAGTGATTGAATTTAGCTAGCTTGATCATTTGTTAATTAATTTAAAAAAGGCCGAAATTAAGGGCTAAAACTAAGAATATTTTATTTAATCTTACATGCTTGAATTGATGTTTAATTTGAGCTTATATGATGTTTTTGAACATGTTTATACATGAATTAAATGAGTTGAAACTCCCTGGCCTAATTTGTAAGAAATTCGAAATTAATGGTCTTGAAATTGAGAGTTTCTGGAGTTTAATTTCTAGCTTAAGTCAGCTGGATCCAGCCAGCTTGATTAACACAGCTGGATCCAGCCAGCTTAACTCAATTGGACCAGTCAATTACTGATTGAACTCGGCCATTGGATTTACTCACGATTTACTCATTGGACTCGGATTTGATTTACTCATTGGAATTACCAATTTGAACTCGATCAATTGATTTACTCACTGACTCGATCATTGGATTCGTTGGACCTAGTCATTGGAATTACCAATGAACCCGATCATTGGATTTACCAATGACTCGGCCAATTGGATTTACTCATTGGACCCGATCAATTTGGATTAACTCACTAGGTCCGGCCCGGCTCGATTTTGGCTTTTTCCGGCCGGCTCGGTTTTCCGGCCGGCTCGGTTTTCCGGCCGGCTCGGTTTTCCGGCCCGGCTTAGTTTTATTTCACTCGGTTTTCCAGCTAGCTCAGTTCTCCAGATAACTCAGTTTTTCCAGCTAGCTTTGATTTTCCAGTCAGCTTGATTTATCCAGCTGATCTTTGCTCAACTTGTTTTCAGTTGTTTCTTCCGTAAACTCAAAAGTTAAAATGTTAGCTAATTTTTTTCCTAATGATACGTTAATGATGAGTTTAAGAATTAATGATACGTCATTAATGAGCTTACATGTCAAAGACATATATTGATAATATAATGTTAAGCTTAAATGTTATCAAAGAGCTTAAGCATTTTTTTTATGCTAAAATAAATAAAAAAAAAAGAGCTTAATGATTAATGAGATGCTTATATGAAGAAATGAAATGTTTATTTTTTTTATGATATGATGTTATGAATGATATGATAAGCTTAAGTGTTTAATGATGTAAATAGTATGAGATTAAATGTTAATAAAGTGTTTATATGCTTAAGTATGAGATTAAATGATGAAATATGTGATTTTATGTTTCTAAGTGTTTCCTGATGTTGTGATCGATTAGTTATCGATTAAAGAGTTAAGTAAAGTAGAAAAAGTAATTAGAAAAGTTAAGTTTTACTTTGCCGTGAGAAAATCCTAGAAAACCGAGTCGAAATAGAGAATTCGTATTATGGTAGCGGCATCCCTCATTTGAATATTTAATTTTTCTCGCTCTTATGTTTAAATTTAATTATTAAATGAAGGAACGAGCGGGACTGAAAAGTGAGGGAAAAGCCGAGAAGTTAAAGTATAGATAAAGTAGCTTCAGTCCAGGTGGGCTTTCTGAACTAAAGAAATAAAGAATGTGATATTATGATTATATATATATGTGTGTGATGATTTTCAAAGTGATTGACTTGCCAATTTTTGAAGTTTTTGTATGATACCATCTACCAAAGAAAGACGAATTCGGTCCTACGTAATGTAGGATTTGTGTACACTATGTGGTAATCGGGAGCCTTCCTTTATGGTGGGACGATTACAAGTGTTTGAGAAGGAGGCCTACTTCTCAACACTAAAAAGTTATAGTAGATGTGGTACATACATGATAAGTATTTTGACTGCGCAGTCACTTATAATGAAAGGAAAAGGTTTGAGCTTGCACAGGTTTGTTTATTAAAGTTACTTGTGCTATGCTTTATGGCAAGATTCAATCTATAGCTCTAAGCAGCAGTTTTCAATTGTTTTGGCATGTGTCCACTGAGTACAAAAGTACTCAGCCCTGCATGTTATTTCTAAAATATGCAGGTTAGCTTGGATGAAGATGGAGTGTGCTGGGCGGACTTTTGTTGTTGACCTCTTGAGGCATTGTTGATGTTGAGCAGAATTATATGTCTTCATACATATAATCAAAGATATGTCATGTTGGTTTCCGCTGCAACACTTTGAAGTTATTCAGTAATTGTTGTCTTAGTGTGATGTTGAAGCTATGACTTGATAAACCTTGTTTCCGTTGCTAAACTCTGATACGAGATGGTGTTGTCTTTTGACCATTCTCGGTTATTTTGGTTTGACTTGAAAGTATGATTTATTGTATGATGGGTTTTTGTTGGATAACTGGGTCGTTATCTTGTTCCTTGGTTAATCATAAATTGTGTACGTCGTGGGACCCACCGGCTTGGTTATCTTCATTCTAAGTCGGGCTGCGACAGAGTGGTATCAGAGCAGCTTGTCTGCTCTAAGTCTAAAATTTTTCTCTTGAGTCTAGTCTAGACTTGAATCCCTAGACTAGTTAAGTCTTAAACAACAAAAGTCCAAGACCTCATCTCATCCAAAGAAAGTCGTATGTATTAAAAGTTTTCTAAAGATTAAAAGTTTAAAGTTTGAAGATATATTGTAAAGTTTTGATGCCTTATGAAGAGTAAAGCATAGACATTCCATTTACTCTTTTTGATGAGAAAGACGTTATTTAAGTGAAGACTCGATTCTTGGAAGTCTTTGAAATTAGGAAATAATACGGGAGTAGCAATTTCACGCAAATCTCTAAAAGAACCTTGAATTTTCTTGAAGAGTTTGTAATCCCGTATGACAAGATTGTTGAATGTACGAGACAGAAGTTCCATGTGACTGACGGACTGTTATGTGGACCTGATCAACCCACATAGCTAGAAACTCAGTAATATGGGTCTTCCGCCTCCATAATGAAGTTAATTAATGAAATGAAGTGAGAAAGTAAAGAAGGAGAATTTTATGAAAATAAGTTAAAGTATGAAATAAGTTATGATTGATGTGTTAAATGTTTAAAGTTAAGTAAAGAAAGTTAAATTATTCCTGACAATTGTTTAATTGTTAAGGTTATAAGTCAAGTTAGCTTGTTGCTACTTGAATAATTAAGAAAAGTCCATGAAGCTAAGTGCTTTAATATTGATTGCCAAGCTGAAAAAAAAAAGTGTATGAAATTAAGTTACTTCGCTATTGCATGATGATTAAGTTAAAGTTATGAAAGTGATGATGATGTAAATGTGTGTGTGTGTGTGAATATTTGATGCATAATATGACGTAGTTAGATCTGTAACGGAGTAGTAGTCCGTACCACTAATGATATTTTTGTGTGATGTCCTAACATCACAGATGACCTAGGGATAGCTTTTGCTGTATATAAATCCTTTCTTTTGAAAAGACCTCTAAAAGGCAATTTTTTCAAGTATATAAAGAAAAATGACCAAAGTAGTTATTTAAGTTAAGTTGATGTTTTCGTAAAGTATTTAAGTAATATGAAAAGAGATGATGAAGTATGAAGAAAAGGAAAGCATAAGTAAGAAAAGAAGTTATATGAAGAAAAAGGATTAAAGATGTTATTTAAATTAAGTTGATGTTTCCTTAAAGTGTAAGATGTGAAGTAATGATGCTCTATGAGAAAAGAAAAGTATGAGGAAAGATAAGTAAGATGATGAAGGAAGAAAGTAAAGGCTTTCATGAAAATGAAAGAAGAAAATATTTCTCTAGAAGCTAAAAGTTGAGTTATTAAGGAATGTTAAATAATGAGATGAAAGTATAAAGAATGTTGTGAAAATAAATTAAGAATGATAGAAGTTAAAGTCAAGTTATTAAAGACGTATAATTTATTCGTCAATTTATAAGTCAAGTTATTCTCGTCGCTATTTAAGACAAGTTTATAAAGCCGAGTGCTTTATTAATGATTGCCTAATTAAGAAAAGATATAAAGCTGAGTGCTTTAATAATGATTAAGAAAAGTTATGAAGTTAAGTTATGTTGCTATTACATGACTACTAAGTGAAGTTATGTAAGTGATTATATTATGATGTGATGTGAATTCTTGAATGTTAAGATCTACGATTTAAGAATTCGCTTGTGAAGTATTTGCTTATGCAATATAGAATAAGATAAAAAGGTGTTTAAATGCAAAGCTCGATAAGAATAAAGTTATTTCGTGATAGTTTTATAGTTTCTTAAAAACTAGAATGCCAAAGAAGAAATAGGGTAGAGGAAGAAGTAGAAGAAGAGCGGCGAGATCCTACCCTACCTCCTCGCCCCCGAGAAGAGAATCGAAGAATTATTTCTTCGACAAAAACCTCGACCTTCGACGGAAGAGGAAATCCGTCGAAGAGGAAGAATGAATTCGTGCTTTAGAGCGAATCTTTAGATGTGATGATAGTGAGTGTCTCGCATGTATGTCATATCACCGAAAGGATCTGATCGCTGGTGGGAAGCTTGCCAGAAGACTTACCCGAGCAGCTTGAAAATCTCACTTGGGTGTCCAATGAAGCCCTTTTTGAAAGATGTTTCGAAAAGCTTTTGCAAGCAGAAGTCAAGTGAGTTCGTAAATTTAAAGCAAGAAAAAAAAAATAATAATAATAGAGTCAGAGTATGTCCGTGAATAATGTGACTTAGCTCGTTTCGCCCTATCAAAGTTGATTCGGACAAGAAGATGTCCGAACTTTTCTTCGAACTCAGGCAAGACATAAAGAATAGTACTAGCAAGTCAAAGTGTTTTGACTTATGTTGAAGCGTTAAACCGAGCTTTTGATATGGAGCTGGCTATGCATCCAGAGAAGTTAGTCCAGACTCCAGCACCTCCCCTGATTCAATCCTCAGCGGCTGTTAAACCGCAATCTTCGCACCAAAGCCAGTTTAAAAAGGGAAAAAGGAAGTGGAATGCTAGGAATTAACCTAGCAAGAAGCCATGACATGAGCAGAGTCAACAACAATCGACTCAAGAAAAATATAGACCTGATGTGGTTGATCAAGGTAGCTTGTCTCGTAGACAAGAAGGAATTCTCGGCCACTAAGTGTGGTAAAATGCATTAGGGAATTTGCGCGACGAGTAAATGCTGTTGCTATGCAATTGGGCAACCGGGGCATTACTCTTATCGGTGCCCATGTAGGCAACAAGGAACCGGAGAAGAAAACTTAATCGCATCAGCCTCCACACTTAAAAGCCAAGAAGTCCCACAGACGCAGCAGCGTCAACGTCAACTTCGTCGGCCTCAGCAGCAGAAGCTGAAGCAACAAACACCGCAGCAAGAGCAGCAGCAACACTAGAGAGTTTTTGCTCTTGAGCAGAAAGTGAGTGTCAAAGATCAGGGCAATCTGGCAGGTATGGGTCAGATAAATGATGTACCTGTTATAAATCTTTTCGATACTGGTGCATCACATTCTTTTGCATGCGTAGATACTCTTGGCCTTAAATAGAGAGAGATAGCCAGAACTTAATAGTATCGACCCCGGTAGGTAAAACTACCCAGTCACGCATGTTTGCCCTAATCTAGAATTTGAGATTGGTTCCCTTAAGATGTCAGCCAAAACCCTAAATCTAATTCGAATGTGGCACGTAGACATCATTTTGGGAATGTATTAGTAAGTGAAAAAGAGTAAATTTCGTGTGTTGCTGCCGTTCAAGAGTCTACTGTTGTCCATCGAGAGAGAATGTGAGAATATGTTTAAAAAAAAAAAAAAAGCCTTGCTGAGTGCATTTAAAATTGCGCAAGAAAGCGCTACTAATTGATGTCCACCGTCGGCTGGTTTTCAATGCCGGTTGGACCTATTTTAGAGAACGGCAAGCCAGCGCCGGCTGACAACCAGCGATCGCTAGCTGCCTCTTTAGCGAAGCGATCCAACGACCGTTGGAGTCTAGTGACCGTTGGTTGCCAGTTTCCAACGCCGGATGGAATTTCAGCGGTCACTAGTTGGGTGATGCCAACCGTTCTCCTCCGCGCTTTTCCATGTCTGACACCTGTTGGTATTTTTCTCCGCTAAACAGTTTCTTTTGCAACACTTTTCATTTTGAAACTCGAGAAATTGAGAAACATAAACTTCACCGACGCAAATAACGACTAAGTAGTTGGTTAACTAAGAACTTTGCCACCATTTGGTGTAAGCAAAGATAGATTTCTTTTCATATCCCGTGAAAAGAGTCAACTTTATTCTTCGAAAAAGAGAGAAGCAAGAGAGGAATGCTGATTATTTCGGCAATTCAAGCAAGAAGATTGTTGAGAAGAAAAGATGTGCAAGTATATCTTGTTTACCTCAACAAAGATGAAAAACAAGAGAAGAAAATCGATGACGTAGCTGTAGTCCGAGAATTCAAGGATGTATTTCCTGAAGTTTTGCCAGGATTACCCCAGACAGGCAATTGGAGTTTACCATTGACCTTGAATCTGGTTCAGCTTCAATATCAAAGGCGCCATATAGAATGACCCCAAAAGAATTTCAGGAACTAAAGATTCAGCTACAAGAATTGTTTGATCTTGGTTTTATCAGGCTTAGTGTTTCCCCGTGAGGAGCACCAATCTTGTTTGTCAAGAAGAAAGACGGTAGTCTAAGAATGTGTATAGACTATCGAGAACTAAACAAATTGACATTTAAGATTAAGTATCATTTGCCAAGGATAGATGATCTGTTCGATCAGCTCAGAGGAGCCAGTGTTTTCTTAAAGATTGATTTAAAATCTGGCTATCATCAGTTGAAGATTCGTCAAGAAGACATTCCAAAAACTGCCTTTCGAACGAGATATGGCTACTACAAGTTTGTAGTAATGTCGTTTGGATTGATAAATGCTCCGGCAGTATTCATGGATCTCATAAATCGAGTTTTTCACGAATTCTTGGATAGATTTGTCATAGTCTTCATTGATGACATTCTCATATATTCAAGAAGTGAAACAGCATATGAAGAGCATCTTTGAATTGTCTTAGAAAAGTTAAGATCTGAGAAGTTATATGTCAAATTCAGCAAGTGTGAATTTTGGCTAAAAGAAATAAATTTCCTCGGTCATGTTGTTTCTTTCGAAGGAATTAAAGTAGACAATTCTAAAGTTCAAGCAATTCAAGAACGAAGATCTCCAAAGTCACCCTATGAGAATCGTAGTTTCTTGGGTCTAGTAGGTTACTATCGGAGATTCATTGAAGGATTCTCTAAGATAGCAAGACCAATGACCCAACTTTTCAAGAAAGAATTGAAGTTTAAATGGTCTCCTGAATGCGAAGAAAGTTTCCAAGAGCTTAAAAGAAAGCTAACCACTGCTCCAGTTTTAGCAGTACCAGAAGCAGGCAAAGATTTTACCGTTTATACGAATGCATCAAGGAATGGATTGAATTGTGTCTTGATGCAAGATGGCAGAGTTATTGCGTATGCATCATGACAACTTAGACCTCATAAAGAGAATTACCCAACCCATGATTTAGAGCTAGCGACGTTGTGCATGCTTTAAAAATTTAGAGACATTATCTTTATGGAGCCAAGTATGAGATCTTTTTGGATCATACGGGCCTCAAATACTTTTTGAGTAAAAAGAGTTGAATATGAGGCAAAGAAGATGACTCGAATTAGTAAAGGACTACGATTGCAAAATTTTCTATCACCTAGGAAAAGCAAACGTAGTAACTGATGCTCCAAACAGAAAGAGCAGAACCGAGTTAGGATTTCTGCTTACTCAAGAAAAAGAACTTATTAAAAAGTTTGGAAAGCTGAAAATAGAAGTGGTTTTATAATCACAATTTACAGAGCAATTAATTGCAGCTTTGGAAATAACTCCAGATTTGAAAATGAGAATTTCAGATGCTCAAAGAAAAGATGAAAAGTTAGAGAATTTGCAACTTAAGATTCGTAAAGGAAAATCAGAAGATTTTCATGAAGCTGGAGATAATACTCTCCTATTTAAAGAAAGGATTTGTGTTTCAGATAAAGAAGAATTAAGAGAGAAGCTCATGAAACGTCTTATACAGCTCATCCTGGAAACACCAAAATGTATCAAAACTTGAAAAAAAAAAAAAAAAAAAATTGGTGGGAAGGTATGAAGCGAGATATAGCTTCGTTTGTCTAGCTATGTTTAGCCTGTCAGCAAGTTAAGGCTTTACATTAACGGCCTTATGGAAAATTCCAGCCGTTATAAATTCCAGAATGGAAATGGAATGGTATCACTATGGATTTTGTAACTAGGTTACCTAAGTCTAAGAAAAGAAATACAGCTATATGGGTAATAGTGGACAGACTAACAAAATCTGCTCACTTTATACCAATTCCAGAAACATATGGATTGGATAAATTAGCTCAGTTATATGTTCAATAAATAGTGCGATTGCACGGCATGCCCATATTGATCACTTCAGATCAAAATAAGTTTACCTCCTGTTTTTGGAGAAGTTTACAAAGTAAGATGAGTACCAATTTAAATTTTAGCACTGCTTATACTTTGGAATTGTCTACTTTAATTCCTTCGGAAGAAACAACATGTCCGAGGAAATTTACTTCTCTTAGCCAAAATTCATACTTGCTGAATTTTGCATACAACTTTTCTGATCTCAACTTTTCTAAGACAATTCGAAGATGCTCTTCATGCTCCTGTTACTTATTGAATACACAAGAATGTCGTCGATAAAGACTATGACAAATCTATCCAAGAATTTATGAAAAACTCGATTCATGAGATCCATGAATACTGCTGGAACATTTGTCAATCCAAACGGTATTACTACAAACTCGTAGTGGCCGTACCTCATTCGGAAGGTGATTTTTTTTTTTTTGGAATATCTTCTTGAAGAATCTTTAGCTGATGATAGCCATATTTTAAATCAATCTTTGAGAAAATACTGGCTCCTCTGAGCTGATCAAACAGATCATCTATTCTTGGCAAAGGATACTTGTTCTTCAACGTCAACTTGTTTAGCTCCCAATAGTCTATACACATCCTTAAACTACCGTCTTTCTTCTTGACAAACAAAATTGGTGCTCCCCACGGGAAAACATTAGGCCTAAAAAAACCAAGATCAATCAATTCTTGCAACTGAATCTTCAATTCTTGCAATTCCTTCAGGGCCATTTAATACGGCGCCTTTGATATTGGAGCTGAACCAGGCTCAAGATCGATGGTGAACTCCAATTGCCTATCTGGGGGTAAATCTGACAAAACTTCAGAAAGAAAAAAAAATCTTTGAACTTTTGGACTACTGCTACGTTATCGACTGTAATACCCCACTTTTTCATAACTAATCTTAGTAAATAATTAAGATAATTATTTAGAATAATTAAAATGCGAGAACTTATAAAGAAAATAAGTTCATGCAATTAAAATTTTTCGGCAGTACTAATTTGCCGAATTCAAAGTTTCTAAGATTTATTCTCATTCCGGTTAATCCGAAATGAGATAATGAAGGTATCTATGATTACGTGCTTATATATTTGATATTATCTGAGAAGTATGTGTTAGTTTTGGAAGATTTGATTTCTCCGGAAATCATAAAATTTCTCCGGCAAATTATTTTAGTTCCGGATTTTATTTCCGAAAATTTCTTGAGAAAGCTTATATTAGGGTTTGAGAAACCCAAATAATTTTTATAAGTTCGAAAGCTTTTTAATTAAAGCTGTGATGATTGTTTATTGGATGTTTGATTAATTAATTAGAGAATTAATTAATCAATTAAAGTATGATTTATATGCTTAATGTTTAATAAATTAATTAAGCTAATTTTTGAAGCATAATATTCCTAAGAAATAAAGCTTGTCTTATAAGCTTTATTATTAATTTCTAATTAATTTAATCTAACAATATCTAAGAGAATAAATTATAAGATATTGTTAGTATTAAATTTAATTCATAATATCTTAATTTAGATATTATAACACTAAGTCAAATTACTAACTAATAAGGGAGTGACACCACACCTTATCCAAAATGCAATGATGATGAAGAGATTAGTCAAGATTAGCATGCTACATACGTGTGTTTAAGTTCAATGTATTTAGACTTAGCTATTAGTTAAGTGTGTTGCATCCATCTTCATCCTCATTTGCTCTCCCTCAAACTCTCGACACACACACGGCAACACACACTCAATCACACACAATCTTCATTGAAGAAGCTTCACCAAGCTCAAGAAATCAAAGAAACTAGCATTCAAATTAATCAAGAAGGTTAGATCTTTCACTAATCAAGTTCTTAGCTCAAGATTTAGCATAAAAATCCATTTTCTTTTTCAAAATTTATGAAAAATATGGAAAGATAAATGCTTTTTAATTTTGATGCTTGATGATTAAATTGATGGATTATTTGAGCTTAGAAAATTATTTTAAGCATGTTTAATGTTGGAATTAATCAAAGATTCAAGACCCTTTTATTTATTTTGGAATTACCGAAAATTAATGAATAAATTAGGGATTTTTGATTGTTGAATTTCATGATCAAATTGATGATTTATATGAGTTCATGTGATGTATATAAACATGTTTAGTGATTGAATTTAGCTAGCTTGATCATTTGTTAATTAATTTAAAAAAGGCCGAAATTAAGGGCTAAAACTAAGAATATTTTATTTAATCTTACATGCTTGAATTGATGTTTAATTTGAGCTTATATGATGTTTTTGAACATGTTTATACATGAATTAAATGAGTTGAAACTCCCTGGCCTAATTTGTAAGAAATTCGAAATTAATGGTCTTGAAATTGAGAGTTTATGGAGTTTAATTTCTAGCTTAAGTCACGGATCCCGGCTTGATTAACACAAATTGGATCCGGCCCTTGAGTAACTCAATTGGACCCCGATCATTGGAATTACCCTTGAACCCCGGTCAATTTGGATTTACCCAACTATTGGATTTACTCAATTGGACTCGATCATTGGATTTACGCAATTTGGACCCGATCATTGGAATTACCCTGAACCCGATCATTGGATTTACCCTGACTCGGCCAATTGGATTTACTCAATGACTCGATCATTGGATTTACGCAATTGGACCTAGTCATTGAATTACCAATTGAACCCGTCAATTGGATTTACCAATTGACTCGGCCTGGATTTACTCAATTTGGACCCGGTCATTGGATTAACTCAATGTCCGGCCGGCTCGAGTTTTCCGGCCATTTCGGTTTTCCACTCAGTTTTCCAGCCAGCTCAGTTTTCCAGCCAGCTTAGTTTTTCAGCCAGCTCAGTTTTCCAGCTAGCTCAGTTCTCCAGATAACTCAGTTTTTCCAGCTAGCTTTGATTTTCCAGTCAGCTTGATTTATCCAGCTGATCTTTGCTCAACTTGTTTTCAGTTGTTTCTTCCGTAAACTCAAAAGTTAAAATGTTAGCTAATTTTTTTCCTAATGATACGTTAATGATGAGTTTAAGAATTAATGATACGTCATTAATGAGCTTACATGTCAAAGACATATATTGATAATATAATGTTAAGCTTAAATGTTATCAAAGAGCTTAAGTATTGTTGATGTGCTTAAATAAATAAATAAAGAGCTTAATGGTTAATGAGATGCTTATATGAAGAAATGAAATGTTATTTTTTTTATGATATGATGTTATGAATGATATGATAAGCTTAAGTATTTAATGATGTGAATAGTATGAGTTTAACTGTTAATTAAGTATTTATATGCTTAAGTATGAGATTAAATGATGAAATATGTGATTTTATGTTTCTAAGTGTTTCCTGATGTTGTGATCGATTAGTTATCGATTAAAGAGTTAAGTAAAGTAGAAAAAGTAATTAGAAAAGTTAAGTTTTACTTTGCCGTGAGAAAATCCTAGAAAGCCGAGTCGAAATAGAGAATTCGTATTATGGTAGCGGCATCCCTCATTTGAATATTTAATTTTTCTCGCTCTTATGTTTAAATTTAATTATTAAATGAAGGAACGAGCGGGACTGAAAAGTGAGGGAAAAGCCGAGAAGTTAAAGTATAGATAAAGTAGCTTCAGTCCAGGTGGGCTTTCTGAACTAAAGAAATAAAGAATGTGATATTATGATTATATATATATGTGTGTGATGATTTTCAAAGTGATTGACTTGCCAATTTTTGAAGTTTTTGTATGATACCATCTACCAAAGAAAGACGAATTCGGTCCTACGTAATGTAGGATTTGTGTACACTATGTGGTAATCGGGAGCCTTCCTTTATGGTGGGACGATTACAAGTGTTTGAGAAGGAGGCCTACTTCTCAACACTAAAAAGTTATAGTAGATGTGGTACATACATGATAAGTATTTTGACTGCGCAGTCACTTATAATGAAAGGAAAAGGTTTGAGCTTGCACAGGTTTGTTTATTAAAGTTACTTGTGCTATGCTTTATGGCAAGATTCAATCTATAGCTCTAAGCAGCAGTTTTAAATTGTTTTGGCATGTGTCCACTGAGTACAAAAGTACTCAGCCCTGCATGTTATTTCTAAAATATGCAGGTTAGCTTGGATGAAGATGGAGTGTGCTGGGCGGACTTTTGTTGTTGACCTCTTGAGGCATTGTTGATGTTGAGCAGAATTATATGTCTTCATACATATAATCAAAGATATGTCATGTTGGTTTCCGCTGCAACACTTTGAAGTTATTCAGTAATTGTTGTCTTAGTGTGATGTTGAAGCTATGACTTGATAAACCTTGTTTCCGTTGCTAAACTCTGATACGAGATGGTGTTGTCTTTTGACCATTCTCGGTTATTTTGGTTTGACTTGAAAGTATGATTTATTGTATGATGGGTTTTTGTTGGATAACTGGGTTGTTATCTTGTTCCTTGGTTAATCATAAATTGTGTACGTCGTGGGACCCACCGGCTTGGTTATCTTCATTCTAAGTCGGGCTGCGACATCGACATTCTTCTCTTACTGTCTTTCTCTATTCTGAAGAATAGGATTGGCTCTTTTTCAGGGGTCTGGAAAGAAATCTGTCTTTGCTTTCACTGAATGGTGCCAAAGTTCTAGGTTAACCAATCCATTCCCAAAATGATGTCTACGTCCCATTCGAATTAGATTCAGGGTTTTAGTTGACATCTTAAGGGATCCAAACTCAAATTCTAGATTAGGGCAAACATGCGTGATTGAGGTAGATTTACCTACCGGGGTCGATACTCTTAAGTTCTGGCTAGCTCTCTCTATTTTAAGGCCAAGAGTATCTACGCATGCACTTGATATATAAACACGATGCACCAGTATCAAAAAGAATTATTATAGGTACACCGCTTATCTGACTCATACCTGCCAGAATGCCATGATCCTTCACGCATACTTTCTGATCGATAGCAAAAACTCTCTGATGCTGATGCTGTTGTTGCTTCGGCTGAGGGACTTCTTCAATGGCCTTTAGATGCTGGGGCTGAGACCGATTAGGTCTTCCTCCACCAGTCCCTTCCTGCTTATTTGGGCACTGAGAAGAGTAATGACCAGGTTGCCCACATGTATAGCAGCTGTTACTTCCTGCTCTGCACATTCCCTGATGCATTTTTTTCCGCTATTAGAGCATGGAGAAATTCCTTGCAGTCTCTGAGATGAACTGTTTTGACCAACAAAAAGCAATCTACACTTTTCCAGAGTTAATTGCTACTAACTTTGCACTTGCCATGACTTTTTGCTAGATTGATTTCTAGCATTTCACTTTCTTTTTCTCTTCGAATTCTGGCCTTGGTGCGAACATTGCGGGATAACAACCGCTGGGGCTTAAACTTGAAACGGGGAAGACGCTGGAGTTTGAACTGGCTTTTCTGGCTACATAGCCAACTCCATATCCAAGGCTCAGTTTAACGTTTCAGCGTAAGTCAAAGCACATTGACTTGTTAACATTACTCTTATCTCTTTCCTGAGTCCGACACTAAAAATACTCGGACATCTTTTCATCTATATCATCCTTGTCGAGGGCGAAACGAGCTAAATTTGCGGTCATTTCTGCCACCTTCTTCTTTTCTTGCTTTAAATTTACGAACTCACTTTCCTTCTGTTTACGATAACTTTTTGAAACGTACTTCTCAAGGAGGGCTTCCTTGAACTACTCCCAAGTAAAATTCTTGAGCTGCTCGGTAGTATAAGTCTTCTGACGAGCTTCTCACTAATGGTCAGCTGATCTTTTCAACTGATAAGACATGCATGCGAGACGCTCGTGGTCATCACATCGAAGAAATCTAAAGATTCGCTCTAACACACGAATCCAATCTTCTGCCTCTGATGGATTTCTTTGTCCGTTAAAAGTCGGGGGATTTTGTCGAAGAAAAAGTTCTTTGATTCTCCTTTCAGGCTGAGGAGGTAGGGTAGATTCTTGCTGATCTTCTTTTTCTACCCTATTTCTTCTTCTAGGAGGCATTCCAATTAATACGCGCAAGGGATAATGCGAGAATTACTTTGTTCAAGACGTCAAGAATTTAACTTGAAAATTTCAGCAATTTCTCATCTTAAACATTAGCATAAAAGTAATTACTTCATAGAATAATCATTCCAATCATGGAACTTAGCATTCAAGCAAATCAAATCTCATCATAACATAATCACTTTCATAACTTAACTTGATAATCACGCAATAGCGTAACAACTTAACTTCATAAACTATTCTCATCTTAGTAATAAATAGCAAACACTCATCTTCATAAACTTTTCTCATCTTTCAAATAACAGCAAGCTAACTTGGCTTATAAACTTAGCAATTTAACAATTGCCAAAACAATTAAATTTTCTTTCTTAACTTAGCTTAACTTTAAACATCTAACAAAGAAATCTTAACTTCTTTCATACCTTAACTTATTTTCATAAAATTCTCTTTTACTTTCTAACTTCATCTCATTAATTAACTTCGTTATGGAGGCGGAAGACCCATATTATTGAGTTTCTAGCTATATGGGTTGATCAGATCCACATAACAGTCCGTCAGTCACATGGAACTTCTGTCTCACTCGACGATCTTGTCATACGGGATTACAAACTCTTCAGGAAAAATCTAAGGTTCTTTTAGAGGTTTGCATGAAATTGCTACTCCCACATTACTTCCTGATTTCAAAGACTTCAGTAAATCGAGTCTTAACTTAAAATAACGTCTTTCTCATCAAAAAGTGTAAATGGAAAGTCTATACTTTACTCTTCATAAGACATCAAAACTTCACTTCTTACTTAAGCATGTATCATTAAGAAAACATCAACTTAATTTAAATGACCGCTTTGGTCATTCTTTCATATACTGGAAAATTGCCTCTTAGAGGTCTTTTCCAAATAAGGGATTTATCAAAATTTACCCTATGTCGGCTGTGATGTCTTAGCATCACACATAATAATATCGACGGTACGGACTACTACTCCGTTACCGAACCATCTAAGGTCATAATATGCATCATATATTTGCATCCTTCACCTATTTTACCTTTACTCTTTATTTCATTTTAAACTTACTTAAATAATTACAACATACACATTTTCATATTCATACTACTTCATTCTTTACTTGCATACTTATTAATATTACCATTTTTACTTTCTCACTCTCCATACTACGGCCGAATCCCTACTGGTCGTCCTCTGAAGGCTTCTCCTTATTAGGATCATTCTCCTCACTTATAAAATTTTCAAAGTTTACACTCTCGTCATCTACATCCTCTTCTGGTGCTCATTTTTTTTTATATTACATCTTTGTCCAAAGTAAGCTTGACTTTATCCCCGGTGTCCGCAACCGGCATCAATAGAAAACTGGCTTCAAAACTCGAGTTATGAAAAAGAATACGTTGAGACTTTGTTAAACAAGCCGTCACCTCGGTAGCTAGATCGATGTCGAGGTCGTCATCATTATTCTACTGGTACGATCGGGATAATTCTGCTTTAAGTTTCTTTGCTGGAACGAGTGGTAGAAACGGAAGAAAGACTCAAGGTTCGGAGGGTTGAGAATACGAAGAACCCTCGGGTACCAAAAAGAATTACCTCTGTATGAGGTGCTAAAAATGAATCAAAACTAAATAGGAGCCGTATACCAAAACTGATACATCTATCTAGGCACAAAATGACAGAACTAGTAGATGGAAAAGTAGGTTGGGTAGTGAAAGAACCCAAACCAAAAACTAGATCAATGAACTGGGGTTCAACAAACACCGACTCAGGATCTAATGGCATAATCAAGAAAGGAATGGGGTCGTCCTGAGACATCGGCTCCAACATGAGCCCTTCTGAGTGAGGAGGTGGTGAAGCTGAATGACACATGTAGTGAGAACTGATTTCTGCGATGCACTCTTTGCAATCGCCAGAAAAAAAAATACTTTCCCAAGTCTGGGAGACACGAACTGCGGTACGAGCGAAGCCGTCCACTCACGCCACTCTACGAGAATGGCCAACAGATTTCATCATCTCGTATCAAAGTTTAAGCAAACTGAAACTAAGGTTTACCAGTTCTTATCATAAGTGACATAACATACACGACAGAAACTGAAACAGGTTCAGAGTGTTGCAGCGGAAAAACACATCTTTGATTATATGTATGAAGACATATAACCTTGCTCAAGTTTAAATATTATCTCAAGAGGTCAACAAACAAAAGTCTGCCCAGCACACTCCATCCTCATCCGAGCTAAACTGCACATTTTAAAAAAAAAAATGCAGGGCTGAATACTTTCGCACTCAGTGGACACATGCCAAAATAATTGAAAACTGCTGCTTAGAGCTATAGATTGAATCTTGCCACAAAGCATAGCACAAGTAATATAAAACAAACCTGTGCATGCTCAAACATTTTCTTTTAATAATAGCGATTCGCGAATCTTATACTTTACTCATGTATGAACCAAATCTACTATCATAAACATTAGTGTTGAGAATTAGGCCTCCTTCTCAAACACTGGTAATCGTCCCACCAAAAAGGAAGGCTCCCAATTACCACATAGTGTACACAAATCCTACTTTACGTAGGACTAAATTTATTCTTCTTCAGTAGATGGTATCATACAAAAACTTCAAACATTTGGCAAGTCAATCATTTAAAAACATCACATATATAATCATATATTCTCATTCATCATTTCTTTGGTTAGAAAGCCCACCTGGACTGAAGCTACTTTAACTACACTTTTGCTTCTCGGCTTTTTCCTCACTTTGCGGTCCTGCTCGATCCTTCATTTAAGAATTTGATTTTAACATAAAAGTGAGAAGAATTTAAATAAAGAAATGAGGGATACTGCTGCCATAATACGAATTCTCTACTTCGACTCGACTTTCTAGGATTTTCTCTCGGCAATGTAAAACTTAACTTTTCTAATTACTTTTTCTACTTTACTTAACTCTTTAATCGATAACAAATCAATCACAACTTCAGGAAACAATTAGAAACATAAAATCACATATTTCATCATTTAATCTCATACTTAAGCATATAAATACTTAATTAACAGTTAAACTCATACTATTCACATCATTAAATACTTAAGCTTATCATATCATTCATAACATCATATCATAAAAAAAATAACATTTCATTTCTTCATATAAGCATCTCATTAACCATTAAGCTCTTTATTTATTTATTTAAGCACATCAACAATACTTAAGCTCTTTGATAACCATTATTAAGCTTAACATTATATTATCAATATATGTCTTTGACATATAAGCTCATTAATGACGTATCATTAATACTTAAACTCATCATTAACGTATCATTAGGAAAAATAGCTAACATTTTAACTTCTGAGTTTACGAAAGAAACAACTGAAAACAAATTGAGCAAAGATCAGCTGGATAAATCAAGCAGACTGAAAAACCAAGCTAGCTGGAAAACTGAGCTAGTTGGAAAAACTGAGCTGGCTGGAAAAACTGAGCTGACTGGGTCCAGCTGGGTAATTCCAGCTGACTGGGTCCAGCTGAGTAAATCAAGCTGGCTGAGCCAGCTGAGTTAATCCAGCTGGCTGGGTCCAGCTGTGTTAATCAAGCTGGCTGGATCCAGCTGACTTAATCCAGCAGTTAAACTCCAGAAACTCTCAATTTCAAGACCCTTAATTTCGAATTTCTTACAAATTAGGGCCAGGGAGTTTCAACTCATTTAAATCATGTATAAACATGCTCAAAAATATCATATAAGCTCAAATTAAACATCAATTCAAGCATGTAAGATCAAAATCAAAAATCCTTATTTTTAGCCCTTAATTTCGGCCCTTTTTAAATTAATTAACAAATGATCAAATCTTGCTAAATTCAATCACTAAATATGCTTATATACATCACATAAACTCATATAAATCATCAATTTGATCATGAAATTCAACAATAAAAAGAAACCCCTAATTTATTCATTAATTTTAAGTAATTCTAAAATAAATAAAAGGGTCATGAATCTTTGATTAATTTCAACATTAAACATGCTTAGAATAATTTTCTAAGCTCAAATAATCCATCAATTTAATCATCAAGTATCAAAATTAAAAAGCCCTTATTTTTCCATATTTTTCAAAAATTTTGAAAAAGAAGAAGATGGATTTTTATGCTCAATCTTGAGCTAAGAACTTGATTAGTGAAAGATCTAACCTTCTTGATTAATTTGAATGCTAATTTCTTTGATTTCTTGAGCTTGATGAAGTTTCTTCAATGAAGATTGTGTGTGATTGAGTGTGTGCTGCCGTATGTGTGTCGAGAGTTTGAGGGAGAAAAAAATTAGGATGAAGATGGATATTGCTAACACACTTAACTAATAGCTAAGTCCAAATACATTGAACTTAATCACACATATGTAGCATGCTAATCTTGACTAATCTCTTCATCATCATTGCATGTTGGATAAGGTGAGGTGTCACTTCCTTATTAGTTAGTAATTTGACTTTAGTGTTATAATATATAAATTAAGATATTATGAATTAAATTTAATACTAACAATATCGTATCATAAATTCTCTTAGATATTGTTAGATTAAATTGATTAGAAATTAATAATAATGCTTATAAGACAAGCTTTATTTCCTAGAAATATTATGCTTAATAAATTAGCTTGATTAATTAATTAAACATTAAGCATACAAATCTTACTTTAATTGATTAATTAATTCTCTAATTAATTAATCAAACATCCAATAAACAATCATCACAACTTTAATTAAAAAGCTTTCGAACTTATATAAATTATTAGGGTTTCTCAAACACAAATATAAGCTTTCTCAAGAAATTTTCAGAAATAAAATCCGGAACTAAAATAATTTGCAGGAGAAATTTTATGATTTCCGCAGAAATCAAATCTTCCAAAAATAACACATACTTCTCAGATAATATCAAACATATAAGCACGTAATCATAGATACCTTCATTATCGCATTTCAAATAGACTTCAGATCGATCTTCGAGAATACACTTGCTCCCTTGAGCTGATCAAATAGATTATCTATTCTCGGCAAAGGATATATATTCTTCAAGATTAATTTGTTTAATTCTCGGTAGTCGATGCACATCCTCAAACTATCATCCTTTTTCTTAACAAACAAAATTGGCGCTCCCCACGGAGAAACACTAGGTCTAATGAAACCTAGGTCAAGCAACTCTTGTAGTTGAATCTTCAACTTTTGCAATTCTTTTGGGGCCATTTTGTATGGTGCCTTGGAAATTGGAGCTGATCCTGGTTCAAGATCTATTGTGAACTCCACTTGCCTATCTGGTGGCAATCCTGGCAAAACTTCTGGAAATACGTCCTGGAATTCCTTAACTACAGCTACATCTTCAATGATGTTCTCTTTATCTTCATTCTTGTTGAGATAGATAAGATATGCTTTCACATCCTTCTTTTTCAACAATCTTTTTGCTTGAACTGCCGAGATAATCGGCGATCTTCTACAACTTCTTTCTATTCCGAAAAATAAAGTTGGTTCCTGACCAGGCATATGAAATGAAATCTGCCTTTGCTTGCATTGAATGCTTGCAAAATTCTCGGTCAACCAATCCATTCCCAAAATAATATATACATCCCATATTTTAATTAAGTTTAGGGTTTTAGCTAACATCTTGAGAGATCCTAATTTAAACTCTAGGACGGATGCGAGTAACTGAGGTAGATTTACCTAACGGTGTAGTTACTCTCAAGTCTTGACTAGCACGTTCTACCTTAATACCAAGATTATTTATGCATGCATCTGATATAAATGAATGCGATGCACCAGTATCAAATAAAATTATAATAGGTACGCCATTTAATTGATCCATACCTGTCAAATTTCCTTGATCTTTGTCAAACGGCTTCTGATTAAGAGCAAAAACCCTTTGATATTGTTGCTGGGGTTCTATTCTCAATTGTTGGGGTTGCTTTTGTTTTTGTTGGAATCACTGCCTTTGGCAATTTCGTTGCTGCTGCCGTTGCTGAGGAACAACTTCTATTGCCTTCAATCTTTGAGGCGGGTTCTGAGTTGGTCTACTTCCTCCTGCTCCTTGCAGTTTAGTTGGGTACTGATACGAATAATGACCAACTTGACCACAAGTATAGCAGCTATTACTTCCAGCCTTGCATACCCCTTGATGCATTTTGCCATACTTGGGACATGGAGACATTCCTTGGTAAGTCTGTGACGAACTGCCTTGATTAACGAAAGGCTGCTTGAATCGTCCTTGATTAAACTGTTGACGTTGTTGTCCTTGCCAGGGCTTCTTACTAGGTTGACTTCCAAAATTCCATTTTCGCTTCTGACTTTGATTGGACGACTGCGGATTTGCTACTGCTGCTGGAGCTTGAACTTGCGTAGCTGCTGACGTCTGAGAAGATTTATCTGGCTGCATAGCCAATTCCATATCCAGAGCTCTATTTAAAGTTTCTGCATATGATAACACACTTTGACTGGCTAGAACGATTCTGATATCCTGCCGAAGACCTGCTCGGAAAAGTTCAGCCATCTTCTCGTCCGTGTCCACTTTATCTTGAGCAAAACGTGCCAAATCATAAAATTCACGATCATACTCGGAAACAGACTTCTTGCCTTGCTTAAAATTAGAAAACTCATTCCTCTTTTGCTTACGGTAAATCCTAGGAACAAACTTTTCAAACAATGCATCCTTAAATTGTTCCCATATTAGATTCTCCAATTGTTCAGGAGTGTATGCTCTTTGACGCGCTTCCCACCAATAATCCACAGAACCTTTGAGCTGATATGACATGCATGTAAGGCGTTCTTAATCCATACATCTAAGAAAACGGAAAATTCTTTCAAGCGCACGAATACACTCTTCGGCTTCCGAAGGGTTTCCTTTTCCATTTAAGGTTGGGGGATTTTGTCGTAAGAATAATTCTTCCATTCTCCTTTCGGGTTAAGGAAGAGGTGGGGTAGGTTCTCTTTCTGGTTCATTGTCCTCAATTCTTCCTCGACCTCTGCCTCTTGGTCTACCTCTTGGCGGCATTTTCTGATAAACCAGGATTTTCATTCGAATTATTCTTTCTTTATAACGAAATTTTATTCTCTAATTTGATTAATGAAAAGGATTCTTCTTTCTTTAACTTTATTTAAAGAATAAAATTTTCCTAGGTTTTAGAACTTAGAAAAATTTTCTTAATCGCCTCATTAATGAATAACATGCTCATCGTACTTTTAATGAATCACACGATTCATACTCATCACGATTCATGCTTATCAAAACTTTCAATCACCTATAACATGCTCATAAAATTTAATGAATTAAAGATTTACTCACATCATCATACATTGTAAATCCATGATTTAATTTTTTTTTTTTTTTATCATCATGAAGGAATTTAAACAATTCACTCTTGTCATGAGTCAACGATTCATTCATATAAAATTTCTGTAACCTTCAATCATATATATATATAAATATAATTAAGGAGAAAAATATTATTTTTCCTACTTATCTTTGCTAAATATAATTTAGCTCATATATTCCTATCATAAAAGGAATAATATCATCTTAACATATTAACTTCATAATTTTAATGAATCAAGTGATTCACACTCATCATCATCAATGAATCAAATGATTCATTCTCATCATCAAATAATCACTTTATCATTTAAGCATAAAAATAATTCAAGTAGTAATTATTATTATTATTATTATTATTATTATTATTATTATTATTATTATTATTATTATATTTTTTTTGTTCAATTTAAGTAGCTCGTACTTTCTTTATAAATCAAGAAATGAATAATATCATCTTGATATATAAACTTCATCATAAATTCGTTTGAGATGATTTACTTTATCTCAAATATTTTTCTTACATCATAAAAATATATAGCTAATGGAAAGAAAAACATAACTAAATAATTAAGAGCTAAACTAACGATGGTCGAATAACGAACGAAACGATTGACGAACGAAACTAACGAAGAACGGAATGAACTACAAAAGAACGAATGGAGAAACCGGTGCTGGATCGAACCATCCCGTGCCACCTTCGTCATTCCGCGCGTCTCAAGGTCGCACGATGAAGAAAAAGAAAAATTTCTTCATTCGAGCTTTGATTCGACCTTCTTTTACTCGTTATCTCTCATTTCTTTATTTTAAAACCTCTTCTTTATTACTTAACTTCAACAAAACTCTCCTAAAATATAAACTAATTGAAGAAACGAATGACGGCGAAACGAACGAAGAACGAAACGAACGACGAATGAAACGGATGAAGAAAACTTGGGCTGGATTGCCAAAGTTCCACCTCAGCCGCCACTGAGTTCCATCGTGTCGTCTTCTTCAGCGATCGCTGAGTCATTGCGATTGTTGACTTCAATCCCTATTATTTTTCCCGCGCTCTCTGCCTTCACAGCGGTCTCTCACTTCATTCCCTGTATTATTTTTTAGAGATCTCTGAGGTTGAGAGATCTCTGACTTTTATCCCTGTAATATTCTTGAAAGGTCTCTGAGGTTGAGAGATCTCTTACTTTCATGGCTGGAAATTTTCTCGTTCGATTCTTTACATGCTTGACGAACTTTCCATCTTTAGATTCTTATTTTAACGCTTTTCTTCGTCAATTACACTTCGTCCTAATTTATTTTAACGCTTCTCGACTATAATTAAACTCTTTTTTTTCTTTCTTTCTTTCTTCTTGCGATGATTAAACCGAAATTCAACCGACAAAAATATCGACAACTCGGAAAATTTTAAAATGACCCAACGTGGTCTTACTTCTTCTTTTTAACGGAAAACTTGCCTCTTCGAGGACATTTACAAAAGTTAGGGAATATTTACATCAAAAATACCTATTTTAGCCGTGATTTCTAACATCACGTCAAAACACTTCCTCGGAGCGGTATTCTTCTTTGCTACCGATCTACTACAACCTATCATATTATACTTCTATATACGAGTACTTATTAAAAACATAAAAACGACAAACGTAAAAGTTGTTCGATTATCTAATCTATTACATCATATTTACATTATCTTCCTTTTTCGTCAACTTTCTCGACAACTTCTTTTCTTTCTCACTGCTCATCCTCCGAAGGATCCTCCTCTTCTTCCTCTTCCTCATCCTCTATCGGATCCTTCTCACTTGGATCTTCTTCTTCCGATTTCATGCTCTCCTCTGCTCTCTCTACTCCATCCAACGTTAACCGAGGGGCATGGGTATAATCCTCTCCTGGCGGAGGTCTAAAGCTGGGCTGAAAACTTAAATGGCTAAACGGTATTCGGCGGAGATGGAAATATCCTTCGGTTGGTCCAACCTCCGGATCAACATTTTCCTCGTCACTATCATAGTGACGTGGCCCTGAGCTACTTCCTTCATGAGGAATAGAAGGAACGAACTGAGATCCAAAGAAAGGCTCAAACTCTAAAGAATTCAGAGCTTGGGAAGTATTCAAAGAAGGATCGATTGAAACTTCTTCAACAAAAGAGGCTGAAGCAACGCCGTTTGGCAAAACAGAAGGCTCAGGAACAAAGATTTGAGTCTCAGATTGAGAGGGAGACGAAATATAGCCATTTGCCAATGGCTCAACAAGAAAGGAGTTAATATCAAATCCATCATTTTCATGAATGGAAGAAGCAATAGGTTCGGGATTCTCTGAAGGAATATGATCAAAGATAGGATCGTCTTGGGGCATGAGATTTTGCAATCCAAACTCACCAACCGGAGTTAATGGCTGATACGGTCCATATATTGAGTACTAATTGCAGCTATGAACGCTCTGCAATCTTCGAACAAAACACCATCCCAGTACTGGGGAGTGACGTACCTTGCAGCAATCGACGCCGCCCATTCTTGCCAATCCTCAGGAAGCAGAGGAACTAACCTGACTATACCGATAACTCCCGAGATATTTGATTCATGGATATCCATCCAAACCCTATGAAACCGAGCCAAAAACTCTGCTAAGGTTTCTGTGTAACTCATGTGTATATGGTGAAATTCTATCATCGCTTCTACGCTTCGAGAGTTGGACATCCTATAACGGAAAATTTAAATAATTAGCTAAACCGAAACTACGAATATTTTTGAGAATCCACAGTCTTAACATACTCAATGTCGCTTCCAAAAGGGTGTTCCGAGCTCATGTTACATTCCACAGATAAATACTCAACTTGCTTGCACAACTGATCCATCATCTCGCTTATGATCGATCACCAACAACCAATCGCATTAGAAGCTCAAACACAACATAAATATATATATACACCTCAACTTTCAACTATCTTTAAACTAGAAAACTTTTGAAATTCGTACCTGGATAGCTGGATGAGATGAGAGATGCTGGACTTTCGTTGTTGTTAAACTCGACTAGTCTAGGAATTCAAACCAGACTAGACTTTCAAAATTACATCTTAGAGCAGAAAATATATTGCTCTAATCAAATCTAGGGTTTCAAACCAACTAGACTTGAATGATTATAATCAGAGTAGAAAGCAATGCTCTGATACTCTGTCGCAGCCCGACCCCGATATCAGATGTCAAGGCCAGTGGGTCTCTCGACTTACACAATTTATGATTAACAAAGGGGATTTAATAGCGACCCGGCTATTGATTACTAACACAAAGGACATTCATCTTCAACGAATTCAAAAACTTTGAATAATTTCGACATGCATGAATCAAGATAAATGAGACGATCAAATGATTCAATAACAACATGCATATCAACGAAAATAATCCAAATCAGCTTGAAACAAAAGACCTGATCAACCAAATAATCGACTATGATCGAAGAAATGACAAGCTGACTCGATGATCAAGAAAACACAAGAAAGAAAACTGTTTCAAGTTCGACAAAGCTTCATGAAAACAAAGATTAACTTATATACATATCAAGAAGCTGAGTTTCAAAAGAAAACTTGACAAGAAGAGTTCAACTCTATAATCTAAACATCATCAACATTGTTTAAACTTTAAACATAGATTAACAATTCAGACTTCATAAACAATTATCTTAACACTGCAGCGAAAAAAGAGAGAATATATATATGAAGATATATATTCTAGGTCAACTCCTATTAACATTGAAACAACAACAATAACAATAATGATGACAACAACAACAACATCCGTCCATCCAGCACTCGCCATTCTCATCCTTGCTAACCTGCACGTTTTAGAAATAACATGTATAGCTGAGTACTTCGTACTCAGTGAACACATGCCTAAAATATTTGGAAACTTTGCTGAATACATCTATATATGAAAACTTGCCAGAAAACATAATACGAGGATTTTCTGAAAAACATCTCGTAAAATGCTAAAAATATTTTCTTTTCTCAGAAATCATTTGTCTGCAGACATTTATAACAGTATGAACCATATCTACAATAAATAATAGTGATGAGAAAGAGGCCTCTTTCTCAATCACGTGTAATCGGCATATCGAGGAAAGGCTCACGATTATGAATAATCGGCCTATCAAATAAATGCGCACGATTACTAATGTGTACACAGATTCCACCTTACGCGGAACCGAATTCGTCTTCTTTAGTAGATGGTAACATACTTAACATTTAAAAAATAATTTGGCAAGTATCAAAGCTTTGAAAATCATACGATATAATGTTTTTCACGTTTTTTCAGTTTAGAAAGCCCACCTGATCGATTTAAGCTTTAACTTTAAACTTTATTGCTTTATCGACTTCTTACTTTACGTTCCTGCTCCAGCTTCCACTTGCTCCTTTAAATCGAAATGGAATAGCAAACTTTAGAACTTGAACATTTCCTATCGAATAACGACTTCGACAAATCTTAACGTAATTCGATTCGGATTTCCACGTCGGAACTTGACGAACGCGAGAATTCCTATCTTAGCTTCTTAAACATCCTTATTTTTATCTTAACTCATCGCTAATCATAAATCATCAATCAAACATCAACATTTCAACTCGTTCATTCATATATATATTCATTAATTACTTTTTAACATAATTGACTAAGTCGATTTTAATCCGTCTGACGGATTCAGAAAATTCTCAAATTAATTCCACACACTTACTTCATCATATCAAACATATTTATACATTCATTTCACATATTCGACTCGATTAACATATAAACTCCCAAATCGAGAAAATCATCCAAAAATAGAAAATCTTTAATATTCTGAATTAAATTTCCAGAAAATTACACAATATTACATTTTTAATAATTATTTCATAAATACAATTAATTCCTTAGTAAAAATCAATTAATATTTTATTTATTTATGTCAAATTTTCGGTTGTTTTATACTTAGAATTTCTAGAATTATTTTCTCTTCTTTATAATTTCTAATATACTTAATTAAACATTATAAGCTCATTTCTTCATATAATTTCAATCAATTAAGCATTAATCTTCCAACCCTAATTTAAGAACCCTAATTTCAATATTTCTTGGGTTTCTAGGGTTTTCATACGTAATTTCATTGTTTCTTGATTAAACATGTATCATTAACATCATATATCATTAATTCAATCACCAAATGCATCATATAATCTTATCATCATAAACCCTAATTTTAATTCATATTTTTCGGTCCTAATTTATAAAATGAAAAGGTTAATGATTTCATGCTTAGTTCCAACATGAAATATACTTAGAATAATTATATAAACTCATTTATAACATCATATTAGGCATACAAATCATGCATCTATTATTTTCCATTTTCTCCTCATTTTCGAAAATTCTCAATTATGAACTAAGGTTTCTCATGTTTAAATCTAATTACATATTTGATCTTCTAAGCATATTATAAGCATAATTCATGAAGATCAAAATATCATATAATGCATGAATCAAAACTTAGCATTTTCTTCAAATTGTCGACTTTCTTCAAAAACTAGGGTTAGGGTTCTTCATGTTTAATTTAATCATACCAATGATCATCTAAACTTTATATAAGCATCATACCATTAAATCAAGATAATCTAAACACTCTTCCATTTCTCCCCAAAAATGTCGAAATATATATATACATATGTAGGGAAGATTCAATCATGGAATCAAGCTAAAATTTAGGTTAGTATATACCTAGCCCTTCTTGATTACTTGGAAGATGAAGAACTAAGCTTGATCTTTGATCTCAAGAGTTTGATCTTTGCTCAACAATGGAAGAAATAATTTGAGTGTGTGTGATGTGTTTGTGCGTCGAGAGAGTGAGTGAGAGAGAGAGCTGCGAAATTGGGATGGTGGAGGGTAGAGAGAGGTGATGATATATATATAGGTAGATGTAGGATAGAGTATTATTATATTAAGACTTAATTCCTAAGTTAAGTGATTAATTTAATTTCTTAATTAATTCAATCAATTAATCACTAATTAACCCTCCATTAAACCCTTAATTTCTTAACACAGTAATTTAGCTTAAGGTTTCACGAGCCTTAGATAAAAATTTCACAGAAAGAATTGGAGATTCGAAACATTTTCAAATCGACCGAAACTAAATTTTTAACGGATAATAAATTACGTAAAATTTCACGTAATTAAATTAAATTATTCTTTCAGTCAATTTATGACTAAACATTTATCATTTACTGATAAATGTAAAAACTTCTTCGTTTCGGATTAACCGAGACGATCATTCTTAATTAAAACTCATTTTTACGACGAAATATATCTGTCGGATAAAATTTTCGGAAATAAAATTTTTATTTTACTAAAATTCTTATCTTTCTCATTGAATTAATTATTTTAATTATTTAAGAAAGAAGGATAATACATTTATTAATCTCTAATTATAATTTTTTTTCATTTACATTTTTAAGTAAAAATATTACATTTGTTCACAACTATTTTTTATTTTTACTTACAACATATGTTACTTTCAGTATTTGGATTGAATTATTGTACGTTCAAATGTTACTTTTCTTCACGTCAATTATTATATTTTATCTTAGCAAATGTTACTTCGAAAAATGTTACTTTTATTTACGATAATTGTTACTTTATAAAATGTTACTTTCTCCGTCTCACTCATTTTGTCATGTCACTGTTCGACACTATTATTAAGGAAAAGGCTAAAAATAGAGGAAATGGGTAGTTCTTTTCTTTAACTTTATTTCCTTTTTTCTGTTATCACTTTTTTAATAAATTACTATTATGTCTTATGATGGTCCCTGAGCTAGGTATTTGGTGTAGAGGGGGGGTGAATACACCAAATAGATTTCTGAAATCTTTTTCTAGTTTAAATAACAGAGTTGGTGAACTTAGTTATTAATCTAGCTGAGGAGGGTTGGCTGGACAAATAACTCAGCTGACGGTGCGGAATGTGGTAGTTTCAAAACTTAGCTCGGTTAATTAGAAAAACTCAGCTTGAAAAGATTAACTTTATGTTTTCAGTTTAGTCAAGTTGTGCAACTTTCAGAAAGACACAGCTGTCTTTGGAGAGCAGCTGTGTATGCAGTTTTAGATCAAATATGCAATGAGATGATAAAGTTAGTACTAAAACTGAAATTAAAAAGACAATAAGAAACGCGAGATTTTTTACGTGGTTCGGAGTAACACCTCCTACGTCCACGACCAGGTTCACTGGTAATTCACTACCACTTGGTTTCCAAGTACCAAGCAACTACACAACTCTAACCCGAGTTGTGTTCCAACAGTTTGCAGGCACTGTCAAGCCTAACCTTTCAATTTACGGGTACTGAAAAAACCTTACAACACTTGAATTTCCCGCTTCAAGCAAGCGTTACCATGACCTAACCTGTGTAGAGTGTTCGTGTGATGGTGAGAGGTCAGATAGATTTTGGGTTCGAGACATTACCTCATCTTCATCAATGCCGTCTGTTTGTCCCATGAAGCATGTATCCCAATCAGGTTCATCGTGGGCCATCAGTGCTTCTTCTTCCGAGTCTGAAAATGGCATGTTGTCGTCCATTTTGTTGCACTCTGATTCCTCATCGGCGATGTAAGCTCTCCTTCTGTCAGCTGCCTTAGCTTTCAGTTGGTCTTTATCTTTCTTGGACAACTTTGGATAATCTAGCCGGTAGTGTCCTGGTTCCTTGCAGTTGAAGCAACCTTCTTCTGTTCGTTTGTCAGCTGACTTCTCATCAGCTGCTGCGTACTTGTCTCTGTAAGTTCTTGCGAACTTCTTGTATTTGCCCTTGCTGGTGTTGAGTCTGTTGTAATTTTTGACCAGCATGGCTATTTCTTCAAGTAGCTCTTCCTTGCTCATGTCCTTCTTGTCCTTCTTCGATGACTCAGCTGACTGCATGTATGCGGATTTTTCAGAGTTGGCTCTGAATACAATCTCCTTTGGCGCAGGTGTCAGCTCTTCATCATTTTGATTGCTTGAAGATTCTTTCATGGTAATCATCAAGTTATATTCGTTGGCTTTGAGCAGGGAGAATAATCTTTCAGTTGAAAGATCACCTAAGTCACTTCGACTTTGGTGTACCACCTTATATGTGTTCCATTCAGCTGTGAGCACTGAAAGAACTTTTAGATTTTTTTCTCGCTGGGTGTATTTCCCAGTTCGGATGGTTTCTATTTCCACCACTATATTGGAGAATCTGAGTTCCATCCCTTCGATGGACTCGTTGACCAGCTGCTTGAAGTTATCAAACTTCTGGCATGCAATAGTGAATTTATTTTCCTTTATCTCATCCGACCCTTCGCATAGTTTTTCTAGGGTTTCCCACATCTCCTTTGCGGTTTCGCAGTTGATGATTTTGCTGAGGTAGGCGTTGGAGACCGTTGAAGATATGGTGTTCCTCGCGAAGCTGTCTAGTCCAGCCTGCTTCCTTTCTTCTGAGGTATGCTCACTCTTGGGCTTGGGAATGAGCTGATATGTTGGTTGACAACCATCTTGAGTTGGAACAAGCTCGTTCCCTTGTTTGAATATTATGATGGGTCCGTTTGGGATGACGTCCCACATCATATCATGATATGCACATAGAAAGCTCTTCAGATATTGCATAATCGTCGACCGAGAAGGTGGGAAGATTCCTGTTAAGATAAGAATCCATGGAGATATGCACAGTATGTAATATTATGACTTTTTCACAAAGAGGATATGTTCAGATGACCACTGACAGATTGTCAAGAGAAATCTCTTGATACAGAAACAGCGGTCTGTTGAACCATTGCTCTGATACCAATTGATGGTCCCTGAGCTAGGTATTTGGTGTAGAGGGGGGTGAATACACCAAATAGATTTCTGAAATCTTTTTCTAGTTTAAATAACAGAGTTGGTGAGCTTAGTTATTAATCCAGCTGAGGAGGGTTGGCTGGACAAATAACTCAGCAGACCGTGCGGAATGTGGTGGTTTCAAAACTTAGCTCGGTTAATTAGAAAAACTCAGCTTGAAAAGATTAACTTTATGTTTTCAGTTTAGTCAAGTTGTGCAACTTTCAGAAAGACACAGCTGTCTTTGGAGAGCAGCTGTGTATGCAGTTTAAGATCAAATATGCAATGAGATGATAAAGTTAGTACTAAAACTGAAATTAAAAAGACAATAAGGAACGCGAGATTTTTTACGTGGTTCGGAGTAACACCTCCTACGTCCACGACCAGGTTCACTGGTAATTCACTACCACTTGGTTTCCAAGTACCAAGCAACTACACAACTCTAACCCGAGCTGTGTTCCAACAGTTTGCGGGCACTGTCAAGCCTAACCTTTCAGTTTACGGGTACTGAAAAAACCATACAACACTTGTATTTCCCGCTTCAAGCAAGCGTTACCTTGACCTAACCTTTCTGGGTAAAGAGGGGTTTGGTTTGGGGTTCCAACTGTGAACGAGTTCTTACAATTAAGAACTTTAGAGTATGATGAACTCGTTCAAACTAGGCTTAAGATATACGATAAATTCTGCCTAGGGATCAGACGAAAAACTAAGCAGTTTCTGAACTAGAAATACTTTAAGATAAAGTGTTCTTTGAACTATGTAGAACTGCTAGAGAGCTTTTGAAAGATTGAGGTTTTCAGAGAATGAAAGCTTGTAGAGAGTTTTTCGTATTTGATCCTGAGGTTGAAGACGGGTTTATATAGGTAGAGATTCAAGACTAGCCGTTGGAGGAGCCGTTTGAATCTTACCTACTCTTCTTAAATTCGATATCTGCCGTTGGGCGATTCTGCACCTGTCTTCATTTGTGTCACATCCTAGGTTTTGAAGTCTAGGATGCTGATTCGGCAATCCCTCATTGGTCGAGGCAAGTTAACTTCCTCTGACGCCAGGATCTTCTGCCTTTGGAGCTGTCTTCTGAATTCAGAGCTGGATTGGGCAAACTGACTTGAAGTGAAGTCTTCAGAGTTAGTTCCTTTTGTTCTGTATAGCTGGACCGGCTGTGTTTTGAACTCAGCTCGAATTCTCTTCAGCTTGATCATGCTCTGCTGAAAGACTCAGCTGAAGATTGACTCCTGCTGTAGACGCAGCTGGATCGTCTGCTGTCTTCTGCTTCCTGCTATAGACACAGCTGGATCGTCTGCTGTCTTCTACTTCCTGAACCTGTAGACACAGCTGGATCGTCTGCTGTCTTCTACTTCCTGAACCTGTAGACACAGCTGGATCGTCTGCTGTCTTTTGTTTCCTGCTGTAGACACAGCTGGATCGTTTGTTGTCTTCTGCTTCCTGAACCTGTAAACTTAAAAAATCTAGAGCTCAAACAGGTGAGCTGGAAGACACTACTTAGAATGAAGCGATCATCTAATCGGTTGGAGAATCAGTTGGGTTTTGGTATTAAATCAAAACATTATAATTTTTCCAACATCTTAGTACTAATTTTGTTTTTTCATTTTTTTCTCTTAAGTTTTATTTTTTCGTTTTTTGTTAATTTTTGTTTTTACTAATTCCTTTCAATTAAGGTGTTTTAATACCAATTTAGGGTTTATTAATCTCTAATTATGATTTTTTTTTTCATTTACTTTTTTAAAGAAAAATGTTACATTTGTTCACAACTATTCTTAATTTGTACTCACATTCAAATGTTAGTTTTCTTCACGTCAATTGTTACATTTTATATTGGCAAATGTTACTTCAAAAGATGTTACTTTTATATACGACAATTGTTACTTTATAAAATGTTATTTTTCTTCACGATAATTATTACAGCTCATCACATCAATTGTTACTTTTGTCGTGAATAAAAGTAACAATTGTCATGAACAAAAATAACAATTGCTCTTCAGATTAAAACAATCACGCTTTAATGCTAGGATATTTAATTATGAATAATAATATCATTTTACGAGTAATGAGATTATCATTCACCCTAAACATATATAGAAAAAAAATTCTTCCATATCTTACAATTATCGTGAATAAAAGTAATAATAACCGTGAATAAAAGTAATAATTGTCTTTAAGAACAAAACCACCAATTTTACTACAAGAATGTATAATTATTGAATAATAATATCCTGTTATGATTAATTGTAGTGGGCAAAATTCATATTTACATGTTATGCCCAATTAACTTACCTCACAGGCTCGATTGACAAGACGTGACCGACGGACCGGACCGATGACCATTGAACTAAGTCCAAATTTATAGTTGGACCCCGATAAGTCATCACCAATATTGATCCGCCAAATCGGCCATGACAGCTGATCATACGACCTAACAAACTAACTTGACACACAAGCTATGGACTAAGTCAAGATAAGACGGTTCTGCAAAGATAGGAACCAACATAACGGAGTTAGCAGATGGATATTGTTGATATGCAGAAACCCTAAGGGGTTAGCCGTTATATATAAATGACTCCACTAGGTCAAGGGAAAGCATCTTCAATCTACATTCTAACGCTCATATTCTCTCCGCTCTCTCAACTATATCTCTGTTGACTCCTCTTATTCTGTCGATCTTTAGATCTTCGAAGTTACCCGACACGCCTACTCCGCTTTCACCCTTACTCTTCTACATACTCGCCATTACCACCATCACCGTCGTCACCCTCCGAACGCCACCAATCTACCACGACTTCCGCCATCTCTCATCACTATTTCTCTATTTATCCGCTTATTTTTATCACCGTACTTAATTGAGCGTCGGAGTCTCTTCGGTCGACACCCCCACCGATGCTCACCTTGGGGTTCTCACGTATCGTTCGTGTTGTGTTGACAAGTTGCTAGTGTCCGATCTACCCGACGTGCCTGACATCATCCTCAATAGTAGATTTAGCCTCTGCATTAATGATATTATGATTCACCCTAGGAAATGCATTAATTATGTTTGTCTGGATTTTTTTTAATTATAATTAAATTTTTAATTATTTAAAAAATATTAACATATCTTACTTGAATCAATTACTCATAAAATTTATTACAAAATAAAAATACAACAATAAAGAAAATAAAAAAAATAAAATGAGAAATGCTAGAGAAGGGAATCAAATGTCCGCAAAGAAGATTTAGGACAGGTGGGCAACTCAACCATTGAGCTAACCTCTCAATGTGTTGTAATTTTACCATTATATATACTCCCTCCGTTTCATTTCAATATGCCCCCCGGGCATAGATATTAAGAAATGAATTGTTTATAATAAAGTTGGAAATAGAAAATAATTTTTTTTGGGTATTTATATCAAACCAACTAGGAGAGAGAATAAGGAGAATAACTTTTTTGTGACATATTGTGTAATTTATGAGTTATGTTGAGGATGTTTGTTATATGTTGATTTCTATTTTGGGAAGGGCCTATTAAAATGGAATGTCCAAAAAAGGCAAGAAAACCTATTGAAATGAGACGGATGAAATAATAAATAGGTAGGATCCGAACGCTAATAGGCGACCGGTCGCACCCAAGTCTTGCTCGAGAAATAATTGTAAATTGGAGAGAGAGAGAGATGAGTTAGAAAAAATGATTATTTTTCCTTCAAATTTTAGGAATAAAAAAAATGGTAATGGATCGAAATAACAAATCAAGTTAGTGAAAAATAAATGTTGGCCACCAACTTTATTCTAATAAATTGTTGTCAACTTTGAACTGAATAGACTTAAATGCCTTTACTTTAACTTGACACAGTACAAAATTTGCCAAGTGTGGCACAACTGGTACGAATTCGTTCCAAGTGTACCAGTTGTGCAACACCATAACTTAATACGAACAGATCTTATTCGTCCTAAGTGTACCACATCGCAACGTTATAACTTGGTACGACTGGTACGAACGAATCTCATTCGTTCCAAGTGTACCACGCGCATCGCACCATCAATTTTTAGGGGCAATTTTGTCCAAAATCCTCAAAATTTGACAGAATTTATGAAAATAAAGTTGGTAACCAACTATTAGTTTCCACTATCTATTTTGACTATTTCAAATTTTGCCTCAAAATAAATGACGACATTTTGACTAATATGTTTTTGCCATGTCGGTTCGATTTGTGCATAATATTAATTCGGGGGAAATACCACTAATGTTCATGTATCTACATATTTATTATGAAAAAACCGAAAAATAGGTGGTTTATGAATTTAGACCACATTAACCCTGACAAATATGCCTAGCTCTGACCTAAATTTGTTAAATTTGCATCATATGTTTGAGTTATGCAACATGTATAACTGAACTTCCATTAGCTAAGATAGCAAGTCAAAATTTGTTCTAAACATCGCTCAATTGATCAAGTAGCCTACAAATATCCGAACGTAAACATAATCAGTGAAGTGATCACAAAATCTGCAATTGATCCTTTTCCGTTTTCTCTATATGGAAGATCAAAGTCGGAAACGTACACGTATATCAGATTGTATTGCGAAGCTGGACTACTACTGCCAGGGATTCTTCTTTCTCGTTCCACTTCTTTTCGAGCTGGTCGAGGAGCTAGATTTCTGCAGATGGTTGACAATTCAGTGATGGTGAAATTTGATACTATATTTACTGTATATAGTTTACTTCACGTAGTATGACAGTACATACCGATTTAGATTTTTTGGTTTTTCCACGGATTCTGTTCCTGGGGGATTTCAATTTGTATATCCGGACCATCCAATGATGAGTGGTGAATACCTACAGAGAAGACACATAAAGAGAAAAAATAAGCAAATCGAGAAATACACAACGATACCAACATGATAGATCTGCAAAGCTCGAAGCAGAGTCTTCTCCTGATCTATCACCATACAAAAGCATAGCATCTGTTAGGAAATTTTGTGATATAAAGATTTTACCTCTTCAAAGTGAGTGAGTTTGAAATGCTTTTTCCCGATTTCGGTGTTCCTAACCCTGTCAAACCCTCTACCATCTGTCTCCACAAATCTGCAAGACAAACCAAGTCACAACAGCCAATTTGGTACGAATATAAATTCATATTCATGAACCCAATAGATTCACATTTCACACCTGTAATATGAGAGCTTGTACATGAGGGAGTTGAGCATGGTTGGCGTAGCTTGAGAATCAATTCGGTACTGACCATCTCTCTGTTCAACACCAGGAAAGAATTAGTGAAGCAAACTCGATGACATCAGATGACAGGAAACGGAAAAAGCTGATGCAAATTCCATGTCTAAAAAGCTTTGATAAAAACACAGCCCTCTATAGCATGGTGATCCACATTACAACGAAAATGTATATTATCCCTTTGCTCCCAGGAAGAAGCTTGTAAAGATGTAAACCAAAACTGAGATGCCATTTGAGTAAAAGTACACCACCGGTCTATCAAGCAACTAAGCAAGTAATGTCCTAGAGTTACACCCGGATTCAACTTGTAAAAGGCAGTGCAGAATGTATCAATAGGTGTAAATAAAGACAAAACTATCTCATATAGCATTTCCTTAAAGCTATGGTCCATCTTTACACATATTTAGGTTCAGAGATGCTGCTAAACACAGGAATCATCTTGCCACATTACAAATGTAGATATCTGATTAAAAAAAATATTTCTATAAAAGCTTGAATGAGTATATATGAAAATTTTAGCCAAAATCCATCAAACTCTCTTAAAACGTGTCAACTAAAAGCACAAGGTAGCCTAAACGAAGAGAATAGATTCCACCAGTTAAGAAATTGTCAATGAACCCAGCACACAACGAAAAAACTGGAATGGTATTATATGAAAATGAAATACAGTTAAATATTGACAGACTATAGCCATAAATGACAAATGGTTATAAAGCAAATACCTAATGTGAAGTACATTATATAATAGGCAATATTAATTAGAAAAGGATGAATACATCAATGCTATCAAGATAGCTAATGCTGCAGTTTATGGTGCAATTTGACAAACTGTTACAAATACAATAAGCTTATTAATATCTGGTATTTAGTTTATATATTCTTCCTTTGTTGTAGTTAATAGGTGTTGGAGTTGTTTACTTTTAACTAAGAGAGGCCTTCCCTTACGGAACTTGCCTCAGAAGTTTATGTAAATACTTGTCTACGAAGTATTTGTAAAGACTTGCCTAGGAAGTCTATTTAGGATTGTCTAGGAAGCTAAAGCTTATAAAATAAGTCTTTCTTCCGAAGAAGACTTGTCTAGGATTAAGACCAGAATTTGGATTCGGCGTAAACGTGTTCTTCCGGTTGTTTCTTGTTTGATTGGTTATTAATATAATTCCTTTAGGCTCTGGATATTTGGTTGTTCGTTTCTCTTTACTCTTAACACAAACTTATTGCAGCACTGGACTGACAAAATCAGCAATTGCAATAACTAGACAAATAATCAGTACAAGCAAAGAATTCATTAAAAATAGAATAACTGATATCAACTACTCACCAAATAGTCAGGTTCCTTGATGTGAGGAAACACACCTCCACCTATCCGAACCATCCATAGAAACTTGTTAATGTCATCACTGGGATATCCAACAAGACCTGATATGAAGAGGCAGCTATCAGTATAATATTTTTCCTTGATTAAGAAAACTTTCTGATAAGTAATTTAGACAACCTCCAAAAACAACAAGAACATATTTTACGTCCAACGAGTTGAAAATATCCCAAGCTGCCTTTTCTGGAGACGACATTGCAGTACCAACAGTTGCAATATGTGTGTTGTTCCACGTATTATTGTCGACAATAACTGTACGGTTAGCCATAGCAGTTGTTTGGTAACCGTAGTCCCACCAAGACGCAACCTGGAGTAAAATAGCAGCAGCAAGAAGAACAAATAAGCTTCCTGCCTTGACTATAATTAAATGCTCACTATTTGTCTTAGAAAAAGCTCAATAGACAAAAATTATGATTGTGCTTGTGCTGAAACAATCTGAGTAATCCAGAAAAAGGTGCAGGCTCTGTGTCGTGTGATTATGCGTGAAATAACATAGTTTAACTAATCAAAGCACAACCAGGTTCAGAAACTCAAATAGGGTAAGAGAGGACAATCTAGTTCTAAAATTCTACTCATTACCCCTGTTGCTTTGAGTCCCTAATTTTGGTATTAACCATGTAAACTGTTTACCAGCATCAGAAAGTGCCCTTCCTTTTCTCACTGACAGTAAAATTTCTGACAGACAATAAAATTTCTCATATTTTGTATAATAAGGTTTACTGACATAGGTAAGTTAACAATAAGTAGATATATTACACAGTTATGAACCTATTAGCCAATATAACTTATTTTTGACCTGCTAGCAATGCAACTGATGCCACTGACATCAGTTGTGGTCCTAAAGGTCAAACAAATCAAACCTCTTCACCTTGTGAGTAAGGAGAATTGAAAATTTTTAGTTCTCTTTTTATCCATTTTAAGGGAGAAATTATTTGTTAACTATCACAAAGCAGTATCCAAACAGACCAGACTGTGTTGTACATTTGAAATTCATTATCAATATATAAGAGACGTCAAATCTCTATTATCCAAAAGCCAACAATTTCTCTGAATGGCAGAAAATGAAATTTTGGCAGTCTTGTTAAAGGGCTAATCCAATCAGTATTTTCCTAGGTCTTTTTCCTCAATAAGGTTTCCCCACCGGGGTTTTACTTAATGAGGTTTTAATGAGGCTCGGCTTGGAGATACTATCTTGTAGTACCACAAGTTTAGGATCCTGTTTTTTTTCTTCTTCTTTCAGTAAAACTATCATGTGCTTCTTCAGCGGCTTGTGAAATAAGTTTCAAACGCTAATGCTGCAAGCCAGGTGCAAGTAAGGCACATGACAGCAGCCTAGGTACCGAACATCGGTCTCCTAGTGACCCCTGTACCCACTGATAGTGTTACCCTTTTGATGTTCTTAGCCATCTCTTACATTCAAAAACTTATGAAGCATTTAATCTTTTTTATAAGTTGAAGAACACACAGCGCTCGAGTTTTATTACAGGTTATCTTGAATATATTAGAACTATATCAACTCTTACCATAAATCATAATCAAGGTAAACATTTTATTATTGTATTTATTGTGTCTTTAATCTTTATTGATATCTATTGCATCTTTTACTTTTATCAAACTTTCAGGAAGCATTACCCTAAGCAAAGCCTTCAAGAAAACTTATCATTTTAAGGTTGAGCGGAGCATTTCTGCTTAAGTCTAAGTACACCTAGCACCTAGGCAGCCACCACAACCAAATTTTACAACATTGACAAAAACTAGTACTCAAACTAGGTTGATCTAATAAAGTGCAGAAATTTGACTTGAATCTATAAAAAAAGGTAACAAGAAACATAAATCATACTATTAATACTGGTACTACATGTTGATAAGTATAAGTGATAGTGGAGTTTTATAACAGCTGGCACAGTGTTGCTGCTCCTATTATTTCAGTTTCTATTTTATGTGATGAAATATTTTTCTAGTTAACTAAATAACTAATTAGTGCTGAGGATGATTTTGAGTTGGTGTTTCTAGGATTTGATGCTTTGAATAAGCCATGGCAATGTATATTTATATATTTACAGACTTGCTGTCCCAGACAGATACACAAACACACTAATAACCTTAATAGGAAAAAGTATTTACATAACCAGCAGAAGGATTATAATGAGAATTAATAATGGCATATAAGAAATTAAGAGGCAGCTTAACTACTAACTTTATCATCCACGTCAGTGTTATGACTCAACCAAGCATATGCCTCTCTGAAGTCATCAAAGACGTGAAGCCCATCATGAGAACGAGAAGTTAAAACAATTGATGGAGCGGAATAAGCCTCTGCTGCAGCCCAAACACAATGAACCTACAACAATAATTATACTTAATCATTTAAAAATCAGGTCAGAACCTTAATACAGCAATGAGAGTGTTTATTACTAATTTGAAATCATAGTACCTAAGGCCCCTTATCATTTTCAATTTCATTAGATTTACACAAAATTTGGAGATTTCATTCAACTTGGCTAAATATACAGAAGAGGAAAGCAAAAGGTAAAGCTTTAGGGTAGAAGTGAGTTGCAAACTGCATGATAGGCAGCCAATTAGACCTAAAACATATCAACAAAGAAATGCAGACAGAGTCTAATAATACATTCAGCAAAAAATCTGGCAGATATGTACCATATGTTCAATGAATGTAACCTAAAGGCTAAAATGGTCATAGGAGATCCAAGTTCGATTGAAAGTGACAAGTCAACTACATAACTTACACGTGCAGAAGTATTTTCTTAGTTATTTACAATATATTCTACGACATGAAATTCATCATGAAGCAAAAGACAGTGTCATATTAAATTAGTTTAAGCAATAATCACATAAGACAACACAATTCATCAACATATTCCTATGTACCACCATAGCCCTCAGGCACGTTAGTCCTTGAGGAAACATTGTCAAGAAATAATAATTTATTCAGCAATGTGTCATATGCATACCACGTAAAAAGCTCCAAGCAGGACAAGTAAGAAAACAGCAATCAAAGAAGTCTCCAAGGGCAAGACCAGAAGCTTCTTTTCAACCCGGGATACAAGAGAAGGTTTCTCTATGTTTTCCTTGTCCTTCTTTTTACTTTTCCTAGAAGGTCGTTCCTTTAATGTGTCCTCACTTTTCTCAGTCTTCACATCACTTTGAGTAACAGTAGAGGTATCCCCTGCCTTGTAAAGATCGGACAAATTTCAGCCTAGTTTACTTACATGCTATACCAATTATTTGCATAATGAACTCACTTACATTGTCTTGGAGGTTTTGTGTTGCACCCACCAAGTGATATTTAATTGATCTAGTAAAAACGTCAAAAGCTTCTGAAAGGGCAATACCAGACATTATACAAGCTGCTGGAGCTAGTACAAGCATTAGGCGCACCTACCACACCATAAAATGAAGTAATTTAGTTTGGGAGCAGGTTTTAAAAGAAAATTGTGATTCAGGTGGGTTTCAATTATGCATACCATGACACCTGAAAAATATACTGATGTAACAATATAGAGAACTGCAAATGAGCTTGCATCAGATAATGGCAAAAAGCATGCCTGCAAATTCCAACACAAATATATTGTTATTATTATTATTTTAGTAATCAAGGAAGGAATAGAAACATCACGTCAGTTGAGCTTTCCAAGAGAACAAATAATTGAGAACTTACAATAATGCCAGCAGGAACCAAAAATGCTAAAACATTAATGTCCATGAAGTAAGATGGCCAAGTAGGGGGTTGATGCTCACTGACACTTGCAATGATTGGTATGTACTTGCTTGCATAGGTTCTGTTCTCAATTTTACACAAGGAAGATAAGAGCCAAGAAGATAATTAATAACAATAACAATAAGCAGCAGTAATAATAACAAAAGAAAAAAGTAAATATCAGAGTTCTGCTAAGACAATAATCACAAACCCACAATAAAAGAAAGCAAATTATCATACAGGCAGTATAGAAACCATACAAATGTATACAGGGTAGCATATAAACGAGGATATATATAACATAGATTACAAGATATACATAACACAACACAGTTAAAGCATGACTTAAAAAAAAAAAAAAAAATTGTTGCACCAAAATTTACAGGGAGTGGATTTTCAAACTAAGACAACTTTTTGTGCCTTTAATTACAGGAAGATAGAAATATAATGGTCTGCAAATATGTTAAGAGCTAGAAAATAATTTCCAATTTGCTTCATTGACACATGAAAGCAGGCAGTCAGCTGTCAGCATCAAAAAAATGATACTTCCTATAAATCTTGGAGAAGAAACCATCAGCCCTGAGCTCATACACTACTGAGATCAATTCAATGAGACATAGATGGAGACAGATCTTCAGAAAAAAACATTGATGAAAACTTATCTGTTTTGATGAACTCACGCCAGATGATAGTAATACTTTAATTCATACAGTTAAAAGAGACCACATGTCACAAAATAAAGCTTTTAAAAACCAGCATATTTTGTGTGCAGATAAGTCGGGTATCTTTTAGTTTGTAGCCATTTATCATGCAAGATTTGAGCAATAAATAGTATATTACACATACAGAGCAACTTACGGATCAAGCAGACTCAGACTTCGCCCACTCCATCCTCCTGTTGGGCTGGATGCTACCAATGCTATTAGTACAGCCAATGCAGCAAAGCATAAAATCCTGAACAAGAGATACAATTACAAATCAAAGGAGAATATTCCATGTCTTCACGTTGTCCTACAAAAAGTAACTGGAACCCTCTAAATATCTAATTATCTGGATAGCTCATAGCAGTATTGCTACAGAGTAATATATATGTAATACTACAAAACAAAAGAAAATAGAAAGTGTTTGAAATATGATGCTTCATATTCTTCATTGACATTAAGAGCAGCAGTGATAAACTAGAATTTAGAGAAGAGAGGCTTACAGTCCAACTGATACAACAAGAGTAACTGCTACTTTGAACATTTGTGGAGTCAGAATTCCTTTGATATAATAGACAAGAGCCACGACATGTATTATGATTAATACCTGAGTATAATCATCAAAAGAACCACTGCTTAATAATCTGACAAACAGAGCTGGTATCTAGTTATGTGCCACCACTTACAATTAAACAACTAACAAAATAAAGTAACCATATGAAACATGTGTATTCACTAGTATGAATTTGGTCTGTAAAGCCCCTCAAAAAAAAAATTTGGTTTGTAAAGAAACCTATTCACAATAATAGTGCACTTCATATAAAGAGGGGAAGTCGCTCTCAAGACATTTGATATGCATTCAGATATCAGATGCAATCAGAATTGTTGAACTCTTAAAAAGTACTCTATAAAAAGCTAACCTGTTTTTGTCTTAACAGTAACAAAACATATAGGTGGTGTGGTTGAGTCAGAATGATACACACTTGTGTTTACAAATAGTGATAGCTATCAAACCAGTCAATGAAAACCTTAACTACATTTGATATTTTCCAATTTGAATTTTGGGATGGTTCAGCTAAAAATCTGAAGCCATTTACAGTACACACAGGCCAAAATTCAAAACATTTATGGATCTTGGTCTAAAACTAAGAAACTTATGCTCAAAGAAGAAAGAGAGAGAATACTCAAAAGACATTATTAACTGATTCTAGTGGCACAGTTGATGGCCGTAAAGGCATTTTGGCAATTTTATGAAGTAGAGAATTCTACTAATTTGCTGGAAACTAGAAAACGTTCAGGCGGAAACCCCAATTGTGGAGTATTGTTTGTGTGTTCAAGGACTAATAAAGCATCCCTCGCCCTTCCTAAAGTTATTTGCTTCTTTCAGAAACACTGCTATCACTAATACTTACAGAGATAACATATCTTACTCTTACTTGGGATATACTTCAGCAAACTAGAACTAATAGGTAATAGAATATGGGCAATAAATCCCTTTCACAAACTTTATACAATTTCTCCTTTCACAAGAAATTCCACGAATTGCCATTCAGTAATCCCTCTTACATTTTAAGCCAGAAAGAAAAACCCATTCCACAGAGGAGCACAGAAAGAACCAAACGAGGTTCCTAAGAATTTAACTTCATTTAACATTGAACTGCAACTATGGCACATACTATATTTCCCCACTACTCTAATCTGTACTTCTCACGTTCAACATCAGAACTTAGTGTCAATATCAATTACACGTCAAACAGTAGAAGAAGGAGAGCTCAAAACTCTCATATGCAACATGCAGGAAACGTAAGCAATGAAATTATTTTTACATAAGTCCAACAGCAGTTAGCAAGATAATGGAATCTGCAAACTATTGAACTAGAAAAGCTGATGCGCGGATTTGCAACATGTGCCACCGTAAAAATCCATCAGGAATCAGGGTATACAACACAAGAAAGATACAGGTTCAACAAAATTGCAGAAGGGCTTCAGAAATTGGACAACTAACCAAGAATGAGGCAAAATGCTCAGATGTCATGACAGCATTAAAACCAACAACAGGCACCAAAGCTGCTAACAGTGTTCCCAAGACAACCTGCATAAGCAAAAGTTAAGGTGTTGACGAGAAAGTATAGATCAGAAAAAGTCACAAACAAATACAAAATATATCTTCAAGTGAGGCCAGACAAAGTCACATGCTTCGTAGTAAAATAAACATCATGGAATAGGAGTACTACCCTGAAAATGATGCATCACCAGAAAGTTAATCAAAACTAAAATGCAGCAATTTGTAATTATGAGGAGGATAAAAGCATCAACCTTTTTAATGGTCAACAGCCCCTTAAAGCAACTACCTAAAACTTACTCCCACCACCTCTAAATCAGGAAGTGTTTACAATGGATAAAAGGGGGGAATGGAATTTCCCAGAAAAAGAAAAGAGTAGTTATTGGTAGTTGTTAGAAAATTGGATGTATATTAGGGATATATTGTATTTTTCTTCCTAGTATAGATTAGCCTATTTTCATTTGTATAAATACGTGTACTTATTGAATGATGAATACACAAAAATTACTCTCAACTATGTTTCCCCATTACGTCTTAACATGGTATCAGAGCCATAACGGGATATTAGTCTCTTCGAGAGAGACTGGGAGCTCAGTTTCATATGATAATTAATAGAAATTGAATAAATTCCACTGTGTGACAAATAATTTGAATCCTGTCCAAATCTAGGATATTGGAGTTAAATAAGTTGAAAACTCCCTATCTAATCGGCAATCGCACTGAATACTTCTACGAAAAACTAAAGGGATACAAAAACAAAAAAGAAAAGGAGAAAAAAAGAGAAGGAAAGAACTAGACTGATCTTATGCCAAGTTGGAATGGTTCTCTGTTTCCAATACAGTATTCAAAGTGGGTCTAAAATGACGCCATAAATTAACTAACATAATCTCCAAGAATGGAATTTCCATCTTCTCTAGAGCCTAAATCAACAATTGGCATTTCTCATTTAGGTATTTACATCAAGTAAGGACTCTGAAAAATACCAAGTTAACCACTACAAAGGTCTCTACAAAGAGATCTGCCGATATTTTCGAGCTGTACTTACCAGTAGAACTCTGAAAAATACCAAGTTAACCACCAGCCAGTCAGCCATGAGGAAGGAGCAGCATTTTTTATTTTTATTTTGATGAGAAATCATAAAGAAAGGATTGATAATTATTAGACAAAAAGCTAAACAAGAGACAATTTTCTCCCCTCCAAAGTGGACATTATGTATTAAGTATTCATCTCACATTTTGTAAGGTGTAAAAGGATGCTCTAATCACCACTGTGTTCAGATTCAGCTAATAAGAACTTATATTCATTACTAATGCTGAAGCTGCGCAAAATTCATACACAATTTGCTATATAGGTACAGAATACACAAGATACTTACAAGTGGAGCATAAGCAATGTAGAGGCGTGAAGAATAGCGACCAGTTACAATACATAGCAGCACATGCATTGGGATGAGATTTATAATAAAGGTGTACCCTCCCCAAGAGCAAACCTGAAAAAACATATGAATAAGATGAAAACTTTTGTAAAGCATGAAACAGTAGGTAGATGGGTTGTGGTGAAAAGTGGGGAGCAAAAACTTCAGCAAGATACCTACCATGTAAAAGTATGCTATTGCATTCAGAGTAGCATAAAAAAGGGATCCTGTGTTCAAAGTCTGCAGTGAATGAACTACAACTGGTTAACATAATTGCTATATGTCAAGTCATGATTTTTAATCTACAGAAGCACAAGAAGCAAGTGGTCTAGTGTTTGTGACAAAAATTGTTGGTTGTTATGAGACAATAGTAGTAATTGAGACGACAACAATAACATCAATATTTCACCTTTATATAGAGATAGAAAGTGAAGATCAAAGCAAATATTGCTACTGCTTCATTGTCATAGCTGCCAGCCACAGATCGAGATATATATGATGGCACCTGCAAGAAGAGAAGTGCATAAGCTTCAGATTACTGTGTCAGACTACTATACATGCACATGTAGATCAACCTGTGCATTTTGCAGTGGCATGCTTATAGAGACATGTATCCATGCAATTGGACATGAAAAGCTCACCTTAATGAAGCTACAGGAAACATGAAATAAACAATATCCAGATAATTTTCCACACAGAAATACAAAAAAGTGACGGTCTATTAGATATGTCTAAGAGATGCCAAAAGCAACTGGTCTTCTGTTAACGCCTAATAATTTACATGATGACCTCTTGTAAGTGGAATTGGAAATAAGTATATCCTCTGAGCAGCTATCAAGATCTCTCAATTTTTGCTTTAGCAGCAGTGTTATTCATCACTAGGAAGAACCTAAGTGTTCACAGCATGCCGCCCCAGAACTTTGGGCTACATTAAAAATATCATGGTAACTGTTGTGCTTCTTAAATACATTTAAACAATTATTTCAATTTGAATAAAAATTAAGTTTGACTTGCCTAAGTAGAATTTTACACTACATATAAAGTGAATTCTGAAAAAGTATACATACTTGATAAATCATAAGTTCAAAAAAAGTTATCAAGCTAGATAATTGTAAACTTTGAAGTATAAGGGGTACTTCTTTTATTAGGGTGGAGCAACCAACCATACTTTCAAGAGATTCATGTGTCGGTCTCTCTATTGTTATACTAATTATGCCCTATATAACATGACCTATCTTTTGCATGTCCTATTCCCTCTTTTATGGATACTGAATTCAACTGCTTTACCACATTAAGTACAGCTGTACATGATTAGATGCTGCCATCACTTCAAGGATTCTATTATCTGGCTTACAATGTGCTGGCCCTGATGATTTTTTCTTCTATAAAAAAATCTGCTAGCATTTCCATCTGCATATCTTCTATCTTAGTTGTTCGATGACTAAGATATATACTAAAGCACCTAAAAGATGTGAAGCAACTTAGATGTCTTCTTAACTTAGGTCAATGTTTTAATATACTAAATCGGGAACCGAGACGTTTTCCTCGAAAAGCAAAAAATATAGTTCATAACCCACAAATCCATAACCAAATCAAAGTATTCATCCAAAAACAAACAGCAAAGTCTAAAAAAACCAAGCTAATTAAAGCTCAAATATAATTAGCTTCAAAACATCTCCATCCAACTTAATTATCATAATCACCCCCACTTTCTCATCGCTATTCTTTTGTTAAATTAGGGTTTAGATTCTAAAATTGGGCTTAAATTTGAAAAGCCCATGTAAATTAATGTTAAATTTGAAAAGCCCAACTCAAATTGGGCTGAGAAACACAAAAAAATTCTGCAATCGAGGCTTGCGCATCAGTTCGATTCACGCCTCGGTTGACCGAGGCGGACGCCTCGCTCGACTGGCCTGAGGCTTACGCCTCTGAGGTGATTTTCCGGCGTTCCGATCCGAGGCGCGCCTCGGTTCGTGCGCCTCGATCATTTTTTAAAACCTTGACTTAGGTACCTCACTAAAAACCCAAAAAGAAATTAACAAATATTATTAATCTCTTTTATCAGCGTAAAAGTACAGTAGCATGGATCAAAACTTCCACCCTCGTGCAGGAAATTATCCCTTCATGAAATGATGAAATTACCTAACCTAAAGCAGAATAAGAAAAAAGATCTCCAATCATAGAGACATCTATATATGAACACATCTGATAGCAAAAACAATTTGGAACATCTGCTGAAACATCGTCTTAAATCAGGGCCAGAATCATTTCGATAAGCATGGGAAGCAATTACAAAACATAAAATAATTACATGACCGCATGTTGTACTTACTGCAAAAAAGCAAATACAAGATAGTGTAGTGTGCTCCAAATTTAGAGAAAACAACTGAATAAAGATACTGAAAATAAATACCATGGCCAGAAGAGCTGCAGCAGTCAAGCCAGCACCGGCACCTTTAATTTCCTAAAAAAAAGCGTACTTCATAAAAAATTCTCTCCAATAAAAGATTTCTTATTAAAGTCCATCAGCTTAGGCAGCCGCCGTATGAAAGGAGGTCATAGATCTATAAAGAACCTTTGTCAGAAGGTATGTAGCCCATGCAGCAAAAGCTGAAAATATAGGAGCCGTAAATACACAAACAGTTTCCACGGATAGAGGAATATTAATGGAATTCAATATCCTGCCAATAAAAGTCAAAGGTCAAATCAATCACTGCAATAGAACTATAAAACAAACAAGGAAAAGGGGTCATTTAAAATAGTTAGATGAAAATTTAACAATTCAATATATGTTGATACTGTAAAGCTTCTCTCATGGATATATTTTTATTGGTAAAGAGAACTATAATATATACCTCCATAGAGTACCCGCAGTTAGTGTAAGTCCAGGGTAGACAGTTCCCCCAATCACACGTCCAAGAGGATACCTAACAAAAGTTAAAAATGTCGCCATTACAATAATAATGGAATGCAATTGTGAACTTTCCTCACAAAACACAATCTATGTGCTGCAAATAACAGAGATTACCATGTTCGGTCGTCAAACCAGTTCCAGAAGTCATATACTCCACTTTTCGTAAGAAACTGTTATCAACAAATTAATGTCACGTTAATTTTTTCTTTAGATCATGAATTATAATAAGACATCTCCTCCTCTAAATTCAAGTGACTAGTTCAAAAGGTTTAGATCTTGAGTTGAGCGTCATATCAAACATTAGATGGAAATACAGGAGAAAACATCCACATAGAGAAAATAAGCTATTTCTACCACCAAAATAGTCGGGAACCGTTGGATGAGCGCTTTATGGAGATCATTAACAAAAAATACGAGAACTTTTCAAAATTTGAAATAACCCCGACAAATATAAGTGAGCTTGAAGCAGTCTAGCAGAAATCAATTCTATTCGTTTTGACAATTTCTTATAAAGTACGATTTGATGTCTCCAATCGAAGTTTTAAAATTACTCGACATTATATGAATGGCAATTTGCATTCAAATTCCATTAAGAATGACAAAGTATAAAATGCTGAAACTTTTATAGCCCTTAACAATTTTGTTTAACAATATTTAACCAAATGCAAGTATTTGAATCTTTCTGCTATCATTTAGCAAGTTGTGATATAAATCCTAGCTCCGGCAGTAGCATTTTTCAAAGACTTCCTCAAAACACATCATTATAAGACATGGAAAGAAGCGTCCACTTTCTTGGACGAACTAGTCATGAAGAATAGCATTTTCATAATTCCATAAACAAAAACAAGACGAACCTGTGTCACTCTGTAATTGAAATAAGGATCGAATTCATGAATTACACTCTCATACTTTATCACCTGCGCACAGGAACATTTAATAAACAAAAACCCAAACAATTAAAATATATACATTGCCGATCCTGCTCAAACTCGAGAAATTAGACACGCTTAACTCGTGATATGCCTTTCAACCGGATACATTTTATACATAAGGTTCGATCGATCATAGGTATTAATTTACATAAATGAGCATGAATAAGAGCACGCAGACAAAAGGGGAGGAGGATTTTACTGAGAATAGCCGGATCGAGAAAGCCAGAACGCCGATCAGTAAGAGAACGGTAAAGGAAAGCACATTTCCGAATGCGTGGCGGAAAGCCGCAGATTGAGGAGTCTCCTGGACTGCCATCGACGCCGTTGATTCAAGCTACACACAGTGAGTGTGAGAATGGGACTGAAGGCGGGTTTTGTAGGAGTAGACTTGACTTTAGGACAGAACTCTGTTAGAGAGGCCGGTTGTTGAAAAGACAAATATGACCTCATGAAAGAAAATATCTTATTCCCTCCATTTACAAAAACTAAAACTGTATCATTAAGGTCACTAGTATTTTTTTTTTTTTTAATATTATTACAAATATTAATACTCGCACAATCTATCTGGAGTTTTTTTGTGGCCGAAAGTACTCGAACTTCTGACCTATTGATCAACATGCAACCACTCCACTACTAGGTCATCTCCACTGGGACTTAGGGTCACTAGTATTTAACATCCGTGCGTTGCACGGCTAAAATTCATTACAAAATATTTTAATGTAATACATTCAAAAACATAATGTATTATAGTTTACAGATTGCGGAAAACTTCTTTAAAAACAACATTTTCAGTGACTGAAGTCGACTTTCCATCATCTCCACAAATTAATATCTTCAATCATTTTCGATTGGTAACCCGTGATACTGCAACATATAATTGTCTATGGCTGAAGACAGGTTTTTTCATAAACAAACCAACATGCGAAAGAGATTGTCCTTGGCTCTTATTAATAGTCATTGCATAAGACACAATCAACGGGAAACTGACGACGCACAAACTTGAAAGGTAACCTCGAATCTGAAGGAGTCAATGACATACGGGGAATCAAAACATTTTGACCAGCACTATGCCCAGTAATAATCTGACATTCCAAAACATGGGTACCGAGTTTCATAACAACCATTCTAGTGCCATTACACAATCCATTTACGTGGTCAATATTCCTTAACAACATCACCGATGTACTTATCTTTAGAAATAGTTCATGATTAGGTGTATCGGAACACTTCAAGCCGTTCAAGAATTCTGGTGTATGAACTTCTTTCAACAAATTAGAATTCGAATCAGATTTTGCAGTACTATCCGAACTCAAATATCGTCGACCATCTGTAGAGTTTAAATCGATCATGTAATCATTAACTAAGTTCACAACATCTAAAGTAGGAGCAAGAATAGCACGGTTCTCCAAATAAGAGAAATCATCACCATTATTTTGATATGTTGGATAAGTGCTTTTGACAATTGTCTCTAAGAGATCACCATTACTCGTTAGAACAATATCATCTGAAATGGGTATTGCAGCAATGCCATCATTTCGACCCCCAAGAACACGCCATCATTTCGACCCCCAAGAACACCGTCACCAACACTGGCAATCCAATTTTCAAAAACAATTTCAATTTGCAGGCATCGACAATTGAATCGACACTTTCAAGTCTCATGTTTTTCGTCAAATGTAATACTTTGCAACTATTCCAAAGATAAGATGAATTTATGGTCGCATTAACAACATCTTGTCTACTACCTTTAGGAATAACTGGTAAAATTTGACGAAAATCTCCACCAAGAACAATTGTTCTCACACTCAATGCATTTGAAACACGCATAAGATCTCGTAAACTACGATCTAAAGCTTAAAAACAATACTTATGCATCATCGGAGCTTCATCCCAAATGATAAGCTTTGCCTTCATAATCAATTCTGCAAGTTGACTACCTGGCTTAATGTTATAAATAGAATCTTCATTTGAATTGAGAAGAATCTTAAAACGCGAATAAGTGGTCCTGCCACCGGGTAACAATAAAGATGTTATACAACTTGAGGCAACATTCAAAACAATTGCACCTTTGCAATGAATACCCAATGATTATGCCTTCCAAATAAAAGTCTTGCCGATGCCTCCATATCCATAAACAAAGAACAATTCACCAACATTTGAATCTATAGCAGTCATAATAGAATCATAAACATGGCGTTGTTCATCCGTGAACTTAGATAGGAATTGCAGATGATCCCTTGCTAAAGCTTCTTTATCATAACATAACTCATCATTGATCAAGTTATTCAAATTTGATTCAAAATAATCAGTTGGAGGATAAGGCATTGAAGCGTAATCATGTAAACTTCGCCCTAAATTCACCAACAACTTCTCAATCTCAACCAAGGTAAAATTTTGTATTTCAACGTCGGTCAAACATAGATCTGCACAGAATAATAAAACCAAATATCACAATAGTATATAAATAATTATATTATATGACAACAATTAAAAAATATTATATATAATACATACCCAGATAATGCAGTTTAGATCTTCGGCGGTAAAGAATGTCATCTTATAAGTACTTCCAACAACTATCCCACACAATCAGAGACGAAGCCAGGGGTGGACGGGGGGGTCACTGGACCCCCTGGGTTCTCGTAAAAATTAGGGGTATATTAGTCATTTTACATATAATCGATAAAAACAATGATATATTAATATGAATATAGAAAATTTCAATTCATGTTGTTTGGCGTAGTGGAAAGAGTTGCTCTATTTTACCTGAGGTCCTGAGATCAATAGCCATTAGCTACAATTTTGTTAAATTTTCTGTTTGTTTCTTTTCTCCTACAATTTCCTTCTCTCTCGTTCTCAGTTTTTTTTCCGCTCTTTTTTCTCTTCTTTCTTTTTTCTTCAATGCCTCCCCCCTCCTTTACGAAGTAAAATTTTGTTCTATTTTTTGTTTGTTTCTTTTCTCCTACAATTTCCTTCTCTGTCTCTCTCTCTCCCCTTTTTTTTCCTTCTTTCTTTTTTTCTTCCTTTTTTTCTCTTCTTTCTTTTTTCTTCAATGTCCCCCATCTCTCCTTTATGAAGAACAATATTGTGGAGAATATATTTTGCTTTAATAATAACAATTTTTCTTGACCTTAAGTTCAATTTTGAATTAAAATTTTTATTGTGTTGAGATCGACTCTAATAATATTGATTTTGTTCATTAACTCGCCATCTTAGAACATACCATTTATCTTTAAAAACTTTTTATTTAGCGTGTTTACTTTTGATTTTTTAGTGTTGTAATGTAATTTAAATAACATTACTTTACAGTTATATTAAAAATTATTATTTATTTTTAAAATTTTCTTAAATGCACGTTTTAAATTTTGATTAGTTGGCCCCCCCTGATTGAAAGTCTAGCTTCATCACTGCACACAATATGAGGATGACTAATTGACTCAGATGACAATAAAGTCACAAATAAAGAACGAAGAGCAGTAGCTGAAGACTAAAAACTGGCCTCTGTGATTCCATCAATATATTCTCTATCACCTTCAAGCAATCCTAAAGCATAGCAAGCTTCTCTAAACGTAGGATATATGATACCATTCACACACCGCAAGTCCTCATAGCAATTAGCACATCTTTGAATATTCAGAAGACATCTTAAGCAATATAATTCACCAGAACCAGGATGAATATACACCAATCTACCAATACAAACTCCTTGTTGTCGAGGAAGCCACTCTCTAATATCTTGTTTCTAAACAAACAGAGAAGGAAATTCTGCGTAAGTGACATCTTTACCTTGTTTGTATATCTTATTTGCTTCCATCCAAGCCAAAAACATGCTACTCTTAACTGATGGCCGCTCCAAGACAATATCTAAAGGCTCTGATTCAGAGAATACAATATTCTGCTCTTCTGGGAGATGAAAACTCAAGCGCTCTACACCTGGATCTCTATACTGAATCTCAAATCCAAATAATCTCTAAGCTGCTTCACACGGTGAGATGTACCGACAATCATAATACATACTAACTTCATCAACATTCTGTTGATTATCACCTTCATTCGCCGAAGAATAGAAATATGCAGTAACATGATCACTACCTTTGTTAATATACTTAAACAAATATTTAATGGATCGTAATTGGTTACACCATTCGACATTGATATGTGCACCATATTTCATCAATTAATATCTATTATGTGGTACCACATACCGATTATCCAAAGAAATTTCATTCTTCACAATAGCACGACCGTTATTCCGTCTCCTGTACACCGGATATCCATCTTCATCGACATTTATCATCTCACTATATTTTTTTGGAAAATATTTACTGCATCGACCCTTAGATATGCAAGGAGAAGTTTTTCTAGCTATTCTACATGGTCCATACATCATATATTCTTGCACAACAACATAGTAATCCGGATCAGTATCATCATCAGGAATTTCAGCAGATATTACCTTATCTATATCATTAGAACATGAATGTTTCTCTTCCCTTGCCAGAAAGAGTAAGATGTGCGTATGTGGTAAACCACACTTTTGAAACTCAATGGTGTACACAACTGCATGAAATATAATAACATTAAATTTGTTTAACAATATACAACAAATTCTTAATAAGATATATTAGTATACAAATTTTAACTACCTGCTTTCACAGTGCCGAAAACTTTATTGCTACGTAGATCCTTTATAAGGGCATCCAATTTTTGCTTAAAGACCCTACAAATAATATCTGGTTGGTCTTCAGCCTTAAGTCCTTTTGCTCTGAACGTATCTAACGATTTCTGGCCACTTGGGATTGCAAGTTAACGTAATAAACAAATCTGGATAACCTGCCCATTTGCATATCGCCATAGCATCTTGATAATTTTGTATCATATATTGGGCACCCCCAGTGAAACTTGATGGCAATATAACACGTTTTTCCTATCTTGAACCATCTGTCTCACCTCTTAATAAGGCATCTTGCAAACCCTTGTACATTTCTGCATGTAGTTATTTTTTATGGCTGTGAACGTATTTTAATCTCCCCGCTTCTACCATAGTATATGCATCCACAACAAACTGCTGGAACAACCGTCGAGAAGATAAAATGGTAGACATCTCTTCTTTCCTTTCATGTAAATAATATGCAAAAAATTCTTTTGGACTAACCTTTTTTCCTAGCATAAGTACTGCGTCCCCTAGCATTTGAAAATAATATATCTTCTCTATATCCATCTTCCCCGTACGGAAAAAGCAATGGATATTGCAGTGGAAGATATGATGGATGTAACTCATTAATGCGTTGGAATATTCCAGATTGGGATTATACTAAAATATCACGATCTCCAATATTCTCATCAAGATCACCAACTATTAACGCTTCAACCTCAGATACAGACGGCAAATTATACATTCTAGCATCTTTCTCCCGTTTACCAATCAATTTCAACCTTATACTTGACGAATTATCACAACCAATCTTCTCATTTGCCATCCTAAATGATTTCACCAAAACATTATGTTCATCAAGAGTCTTCTGAATATCCAACACAATTTCGGAATGAAGTCCATCTACTTCATTCTGTTGCCTGCATTTTTTTTTTCAAATTGTAAGAATATTTAAAATTATAGTAAATTTTAACATACTGTTATAATATGTACCTTACGGAGAGCATCCTGTTCATAACCTCATTTTCAGTATTGTAGATATACAATTGAGCAAATTTTGGTGGGCATCCTTCACTTGGTAATAAACTTCCCATAAGGTGATAGTTATGTCCATGAAGACGGAAAACTGGTGGACCATTTCCATTGTTCAAGCTGTTATCTATTTTGCCACCCATCGACGTAAATCCAAACATACTATTATAAGAACGTATGTTCTGCAAATAGTGTTTGCTCTTCGGATCAATTCCAGAATATAAATCTTGCAAGATCTTTGGAGGAGCACACATACTTGGAAGCTGTATCTTTCCATTCATGCAACAAAGAGAATACTTTGGATTTTTGGCTTTAAATGATTTCCCGAACCGTTTCCCGTACCAAAAAAATGCCCCACAAAACATACATGTGTTGTTGGGAAAATTATAAGGTTTCGATTTGATACCAAAACCCAACTGATTCTCCAACCGAATAGATGATCACGTCAACCTAAATAGAGTTTTCCAGCTCGCCTGTTTGAGCTTTAGATTTTCTAGGTTTACAGGTTAAGGAAGCGGAAGACAACAGTCGACCCAACTATGTCTACAGCAGGAGTCAGCTAGCGGAAGACAACAGAAGTTCCAGCTGTGTCTACAGCAGGAGTCAGCTAGTAGAAGATAACAGGAGCCAACCTTCAGCTGTGTCCTCCAGCAGAGCATGATCAAGCTGAAGAGAATTCGAGCTGAGTTCAAAACACAGCCGGTCCAGCTGTACAGAACAAAGGGAACTAACTCTGAAGACATCACTTCAAGTCAGTCCAGCTCTGAATTCAGAAGCCAGCTCCAAAGGCAGAAGATCCCGGCGTCAAAGGAAGTCAACATGCCTCGACCAATGAGGGATTGCCGAATCAGCATCCTAGACTTCAGGACCTAGGATGTGACACAAATGAAGACAGGTGCAGATTCGCCCAACGACAGATCTCGAATTTAAGAAAAGTAGGTAAGATTCAAACGGCTCCTCCAACGGCTAGTCTTGAATCTCTACCTATATAAACCCGTCTTCAACCTCAGGATCAAATACGAAAAACTCTCTACAAGCTTTCATTCTCTGAAATCATCAATCTTTCAAAAGCTCCCAAGCAGTTCTACATAGTTCAAAGAACACTTTATCTTAAAGTGTTTCAAGTTCAGAAACTGCTTAGTTTTTTGTCTGATCCCTAGGCCAAAATCTTTGTATATCTTAAGCCTAGATTTCGAACGAGTTCATAATTCACTAAAGTTCTTCATTGTAAGAACTCGTTCACAGTTGGAACCCCAAACCAAACCCCTCTTTACCCAGAAAGGTTAGGTCAAGGTTACGCTTGCTTGAAGCGGGAAATTCAAGTGTGTAAGGTTTTTTCAGTACCCGTAAACTGAAAGGTTAGGTTTGACAGTGCCCGCAAACTGTTGGAACACAACTCGGATTAGAGTTGTGCAGTTGCTTGGTACTTGGAAACCAAGTGGTAGTGGATTACCAGTGAACCTGGTCGTGGACGTAGGAGGTGTTACTCCGAACTACGTAAAAACTCGTGTGCTCTTTTCTTTCCTCTTAAATTCAGTTTTGTACTAACTCTTCCATATCATTGCATATTTGATCAAAACGGCATATACAGCTGCTCTCCAAAGACAGCTGTGTCTCTCTGAAAGTTGCACAACTTGACTAAGCTGAAAACATAAAGTTAATCTTTTCAAACTGAGTTTTTCTAAGTAACCGAGCTAAGTTTTCAAACCACCACATTCCGCACCGCCAGCTGAGTTATTTACCCGGTGACCACCTTGTTGGATCAATAACTGAGCTCACCAACTCTGTGATTTAACTTGAAAAAGTTTTTAGAAATCTATTTGGTGTATTCACCCCCCCTCTACACCAAATACCTAGCTCAGGGACCATCAATTGGTATCAGAGCAGTGGTTCAACAGACCACCGTTTCTGTATCAAGAGATCTCTCTTGACAATCTGTCAGTGGTCATCTGAACAGATCCTCTTTGTGAAAAACTCATAATATTACATACTGCATATTTTCCATGGATTCTTATCTTAACAGGAATCTTCCCATATTCTCGGTAGACGAGTATGCAATATGGAAGTTCAGACTGAAGAGCTTTCTCTGTGCGCATCACGATATAATGTGGGACGTCATCACAGACGGACCCATCATCATCTTCAAACAAGGGAACGAGCTTGTTCCAACTCAAGATGGCGAACAACCAAGATATTAGCTCATTCTCAAGCCCAAGAGTGAGCACACCTCAGAAGAAAGGAAATAGGCTGGACTAGACAGCTTCGCGAGGAACACCATATCCTCAACCGTCTCCAATGCCTACCTCAGCAAAATCATCAACTGCGAAACAGGAAAGGAGATGTGGGAAACCCTAGCAAAGCTATGCGAAGGGTCGGAGGAGATAAAGGAGAATAAATTCACGATTGCATGCCAGAAGTTTGATAACTTCAAGCAGCTGGTCAACGAGTCCATCGAAGGGATGGAACTCAGATTCTCCAATATAATGGTGGAAATAGAAACCATCAGAACTGGGAAATACACCCAGCGAGAAAAGAATTTAAAAGTTCTTTCAGCGCTCATAGCTGAATGGAACACCTATAAGGTGGTACACCAAAGTCAAAGTGACTTAGGTGATCTTTCAGCTGAAAGATTATACTCCCTGCTCAAAGCCAACGACTACAACTTGAAGATTACAATGAAAGAATCTTCAAGCAATCAGAATGATGGAGAGCTGACACCTGCAACAAAGAAGATTGCGTTCAGAGCCAACTCTGAAAAATCCGCATACATACAGTCAGCTGAGTCATCGAAGAAGGATAAGAAGGACATGAGCAAGGATGAGCTACTTGAAGAAATAGCCATGCTGGTCAAAAGCTACAACAGACTCAACACCAGCAAGGGCAAATACAAGAAGTTCGCAAGAACTTACAGAGACAAGTACGCAACAGCTGATGAGAAGTCTGCTGACAAACGAATAGAAGAAGGTTGCTTCAACTGCAAGGAACTAGGACACTACCGGCTAGATTGTCCAAAGCTGTCCAAGAAAGACAAAGACCAACTGAAAGCTAAGGCAACTGACAGAAGGAGAGCTTACATCGCCGATGAGGAATCAGAGTGCAACAAAATGGATGACAACATGCCATTTTCAGATTTGGAAGAAGAAGCCCTGATGGCCCATGATGAACCTGATTGGGATACATGCTTCATGGGACAAACAGACGGCATCGATGAAGATGAGGTAATGTCTCGAACTCAAAATCTATCTAACCTCTCACCATCACACGAACACTCTACACAGGTTTCAGAATCAGGGCTACCTGATTAGAGTCTAGTAGAGAAAGTAATGAACGATTCCAAGGAGCTTCAAGAGATCCTTGACGTCATTATGTATGAGAATGCCGAGCTGAAAGCGGAACTGGAAAAGAGAAAGGTATCAGACGCAGCTGATACAACACAGCTCCAACAGGAAGTTGTTTCACTAAAAGACAAAATAGTGAAACAAGATTAGCTGATGAAGGAATTCTACTATGAGAAGAAACAGCTGATGGAAGATGTGGAAAAAGTCACAGCTGAATCGGAAAAGAAGTCAGCTGAGATCATTGAGCTGAAAAGCACCGAAGAGGTACTATCTAAGAAGATAGTAGCTCTCATCAAAGCCACATCAACAATGGACGAGATCATTAGTGCTCAACGTCCAGCAGCACTCAAAGCGGAACTGGGATACAATGAATCAAAGGATGTCTCAAACATTGCCTCTACAAGTGGAACTAAGGTAATGTTTGTACGAGCAAAAGAACATCCAATCCCACCAACTCAGCATCAACAGTTGAGGACGCAGCAGGCGTCAGGAAGACCAGATGTGAAACATTCTCAAGCTCCGTCAAGGACACAGCAAGCATCAAGAAGGCCAACTGTGCGACAACCTCAAGCCCAACTCAGACAGCAACGTGCTCAACCTCAACCAAGACAGCAGGCTATATTTTACAGATATCAGCAACAACAACAACACGTTGAACGATATCAAGCAAGATATCAGAGATACTCAGCTGGATATCACTCACATGAGTACGAGCTGGATAATTATTTCCAGCCACAGCATCACACAAGACAGCAGAGACAAAGGAACGTCTCAGCTAGGTACACAGCTGGAAACCAAAAGAAATCAAGACATCAAGACAAGAAGACACTGAGATCAAGACCCCGCCAGCAACAACCGAAGAACACAAAAAATGTGTACATCGACTCAGCTGGGAGAATTATCATATCAAATGACCCAATTCGAGTCATCAAGCAGATCTGGGTTGTCAAAGGATCTCTGTGTAACCCACAAGGACCCAATTAAAACTGGGTACCTAAATTTTGATCTTTTGTATAGGTTGCAAAGAATCGACGCATCACTGAGGAGTCGATAAGAACGCTATGGTACTTGGACAGTGGATGCTCCAAGCACATGACGCATCCAAAGGCATCTACTCCAGGAGTATATCGAGCGTCCAGGCCCACAAGTAACATTTGGTGACAACTCCAAAGGCTTAACCAAAGGTTATGGTACATTTAAAACTAAGAATGTCATAATCCCAAATGTTTCTTATGTACAAGGATTGCAACACAACTTGCTTTCCATTAGCCAATTCTGCGACAACGGTTTTTCTGTCAAGTTTGATACACAGGGATGCACAGTGAAGAACAGGGAAACCAAGCAGATACTCCTAAGAGGGAAAAGAGAAGGAAATATGTACTTTCTTGGATCGGAACGGACCCTCCGAAGACTTGTCTTGTATCGAAAAGCAGCAATGAAGTCAGCTGGCTATGGCACAGACGGCTGAATCATCTCAACTTCAAGACAATCAACAAACTGGCTAGGAACCAGTTCGCTAATGGAATTCCAGATCAAATATATGACAAAAGTCATATGTGCAGCGCGTGTCAACAAGGAAAGCAGACAAGAATTTCATTCTCTCTCAAGCCAGTTCAGTCAACTGATCGAGTACTTCAACTTCTTCACATGGATCTTTTTGGTCCAGTTACTCCAGCAAGCTTCAATGGCAGAAAATATACTCTGGTCGTACGTAGTGGATGATTTCTCAAGATTCACATGGGTATCATTCTTGTACCAGAAGAGCAAAACCAGGACTAAGCTGCCTATCCTGCTGGAAAGATTATCAACACAGAAGGAGTGCAAGATATTATCAATAAGATCAGATCGTGGAACGGAGTTTCTGAATGAAACTATTTATGATTACTACGAGAAGAACGGAGTTCATCATCAAACATCTGTAGCACGCACACCTCAGCAGAATGGTGTAGCAGAGAGAAGAAACAAAACACTCAAAGAAGCAGCTACCTCAATGCTAGCCAACTCTGCCATTCCAAAGAAGTTCTGGGCCGAAGCAATCAACACAACATGCTTCACTCAGAATCGCTCCCTACTCACATCAAGGCAAGGAAAGACACCATATGAGCTATGGAACAACAGAATACCATACATTGGATATTTCAAGGTATTCGGATCCAAATGTCATATCCTAAACAATGGAAAGACACAGCTCAAGACGTTCGACGAGAAGACAGACCGAGGAGTATTCCTTGGTTATTCTGCTGTGAGTAAAGCATACAGAGTCTTCAACAGAAGAACTCAAATAGTCGAAGTAACTCCACATGTTACCTTTGACGAATCCTCCTTCAAATATAGAGATTCTATCAAACGAAGAAACGAAGGAGAATCTTCAAGACTGATTCAGACAAGAGCTCAAGAAAATCGAATCAGGAATCTGGCCGAACCATTAATTTGGAACGATGAGCCAGAGGAGGAACTTCAAATCAACAGGGAAGCTCCACCAGCTGGAAATCGAGAAGAACCTTCAACGCCAAATCAAGGGGGAACGTCACCAGCTGGAAATCCAGCTGAATCCCAAGCTCCATCTCCAGCTGAGCCTCTACAGAAGTCTCCTCAAAATCTAAATCAAAGAGAACCAATCTCTCAAGACTTAACTCCTGAGCAACTCCAAGGCAGACGAAATTTAGCCACTTCAAGCATCAATCAATTGGAAGAAGAAATTCGTAAAAGGAAAAGATGGATTGAAGATCATCCATCATCAGCAATCATTGGAGAACCATCTGACCAAGTCAAAACTAGAAGCTCAGCTGCTCAAGCTTCTTCGGATCATCAAGAAGCAGCTGACACAGCTCAACTTTCAGTAGAGCTAGGACTGACGATCTATGATGAAGATACAGCTCTAATGGCATGTTACGTAGCTCAAGTGCCGGAGCCTCAATCAATTCTCGAACCTTTGAAGAGCGTGACTTGGACTAACGCTATGCAAGAAGAGCTGAACGAATTCCTTAGAAATTGTGTCTGGGAATTGGTCGACAGACCTCAAGAAGTCAAAGTCATAGGACTAAAATGGATATTCAAGAACAAATTGGATACCCTGGGAGTCGTCATCAGAAAAAAAAGCTCGACTGGTTGCCAAGGGCTACACTCAGCAGGAAGGAATTGACTTCGAAGAATCATTTGCTCCAGTAGCACGATTGGAAGCAATCAGACTCTTTCTCGCCTATGCAGCACATCACAAATTCAAGGTCTATCAAATGGATGTGAAGTGTGCATTCTTAAATGGAGAAATCAAAGAAGATGTCTACGTTGAACAACCTCCAGGATTTGAAGTAGAAGGAAATAAAGTCTACAAGCTAAAGAAGGCTCTTTATGGATTGAAGCAAGCACCTCGAGCTTGGTATGACACTCTGTCAAATTTTCTTGTATCCAAAGGATTCAAGAAGGGCTCAGTAGACAGAACTCTCTTCACCATCAAGTCAGGAGAAGATATCCTGGTTGTTCAAATCTATGTAGTCGACATCATCTTTGGATCAAGATCAAGCTTCTTATGCCAAAGATTTGGAGAGATGATGTCAGAGAAGTTCCAAATGTCCATGATGGGAGAAATGAGTTTCTTCCTAGGACTTCAAGTCAAGCAATAATCAGAAGGGATTTTCATAAATCAATCCAAATACGTGAAAGACTTGATCGCCAAGTATGGAGTTCAGTCCAGCAGAACTGTAAAGATTCCAATGAACATCAACTGGAAGATTGAACCAGGAACTGAAGGGAAGTCAGTTGATTCCAGCAAATACAGGGATAATGGGATCCTGCCGTATCTAACGACAAGTCGTCCAGACATCTCTTTCGCAGTCGGAGTGTGTGCCAGATTTCAAGTTGATCCAAAGGAAGCACACATGCAAGCAGCCAAGAACATTCTCAAATATCTCAAAGGAACTCAGAATGTTGGGCTGTGGTACCCAGCTGAAGACAATCTACAGCTGACTGGATATTCAGACTCAGACATCGCTGGAGATCGGTTGGACAGAAAATCAACTTCAGGAACTTGTCAGTTCTTAGAAAGTAAGTTGATTTCATGGTTTTCAAAGAAGCAAACGTGCGTCGCAACTTCCACAACAGAAGCAGAATATATGGCCGCTGGAAGCTGCTGCTCACAAATTCTCTGGCTGAAACATCAGCTGGATGACTATGAAGTGAAAACTGGACAGGTTCCAATCTTCTGTGATAGCTCAAGTGAGATTTCTATTTCAGAAAATCCAGTACTTCATACAAGATGCAAGCATGTAGACGTACGCCATCATTTCATCAGAGATCACGTGGAAAAGAGGGATGTGATTGTTGAGAAAATTCACACAGACATACAACGGGCTGATATACTCACAAAGCCGCTGATAGAAGCAAGATTCAAAATGCTGTGCGGATTACTTGGACTACTCAACCCAGACGATGCTTCACCCAGCTGAATGGAAGCAGACCCAGCTGAATGGAAGCAGACCCAGCTAAATGGAAGCAAACAGCTGAAATTCAGAATCAACGTCACTGGTATCAGCTGTGAAAGAATCCAGCTAAACCAGATGCTGAAATTGAAGAATTATTCAGCTGAGAGGGAACCAGCTGGAACCACGATCACCCAGCACACCCACTCAACCGAGGTATCAGCTGACTACAATGATCAGCTGAGAGGTTTGCAACATCATTAACTACACCTACTCAATCTGTTTTCAGTCAACTCATATCTTGTCATATCTAATCAAATTTAATTAAAAGTCAGCAAAGAATTAAATCATGGGAGTTTCGAGGCAAAAGTCAAAACGTCTCAACCGTACACTCACGCGCATTAACTCGCATCTTCTAATCAAGAAACTGACATGACGCAAGAATGACTCCCAGTCGTAGATCTTCTTATCAATCGACAAATCTTGATCGTCCATTCATCAAGAAAGCTATATAAATATGCTAGAAGATATACATAAAGCAATGCATCAACCCTAAAAAGTTTGTTTTTAGCATTCTTTATTATTTTCATCAATTGGTATTATTTGTTTCTACTAACAAAAGTTGCAGAAGATGAACATGGAATCCAGAAAGATATCTCCCGAAGCCAATCAAACTTGAAGAATCTGTCAAAGCTTCAAGATAAGAGTTGCTTAACTCTCAAGAACCTCAAGAAGACGGAGTTTCAGGAGAAGATGAAGCCCATCGACAGATGCGGTCTAACACAGTGGGAGACTGTAAAGCTCAAGAACGTCGTTCATCAGGAAGGTGCAGAAATCTTCCTAAGAATGTCAAAGGAAAAAGACCTCCTCCGCCCCACTGTTTCTCTCAACATTAAAGAGAGAACGGGACATACAACTCCCTGGGATGCAAAAATCAACGTCAAAAGACCTGGACCAGATGTTGATAAAGCCGGAGTCTTCAAGAGCAGTCGTGTCAAAGCTCTTGCTCCACCACATGAGGCACAGAAAAAGATGCAGGAGACAAAGCAACATGCATCTATTTTCGTCCCAGCTGGGAATCGGAAACAACTTGAGGAGACAAAACATGCTGAAGCACCATCTTCAAATAGAAGACTCAAGTCAAAGGTGCTCAGTCAGTCAGCCGAGAAGCCAGCTGACATTATGAGAGAATTCGTAATTACTCTCCGAGGAGCAGAAGGCCCACAAGCGGTCGGTTCTTACGGTGGAAAAAGAAGTTCATGCGCCTGCGTGAACATCATCGTCATCAACGATGCAACGTAGTATTCCAGCTGATCAACCAAGCTTAAACCCCAAGACAGATGGAATTCTTCAACCGCCTTCTCCTCAGTTTCTTTCAGCTCAACAGGGACACCAGCTTCGAGATCTTCCGATGAAAGATGCTCAAACCCTGTACCAAGATCAAATGAAAGACATCACCCAGCCAATGATCACCTGTAGCTGGATGATGATGATATGAGCTGAACCCAATACCCACCATTTCGAAGTGGAAGGGGAATACTCAAGTCCCTCAAGTGCTGAATCAGACTTTCTCATTCAATCTAATGAAGTCTGAAGAAGCAAAATTGCAAGGAATGAGGTTGTGCCCGACTCAGAAGATGCTATCTCCAGTGCCAACTCATCCCTCCAAGCACTCAGCTGGACCGCCCCAGCTGAATCAGGCCAAGGACGCTGTGTCTGCAATCACAGCTGAGGCTAATGCTACTGAAGAAGAGCCAGCTAATACAACAGCTGAGCCACCTAGACTCCGGACACCTCGGTTCGGGCGAAAACCACAGTTTCGCCAAACTAAAACATCGCAACAACCGATGGTGTATCTCTCCCACCCTGTTTGATCATGCCAAAAAGAGGGAAGTAAGGGAGAAGAGACAAGTCAAAGAAGAGGCAAACTGTTGAGCTAGATGAACCAGCTGAATCAGAATCAGCTGAAGAAGAGACGAGTCAAAAGAAAGAAGCAACGGATGCAGAAGAGAAGACCCAGCCAACTGGGATTGAAGACTGAAGAATTGAAGATTTTTTTTCTCTTTCTTTTTCCTGTATTATAATGTATTTTCTTACATTAATAAAACACAAGTTTTTCTGCGTCATAAGTTGTCTCAGTTAGGTTTTGGCATCATCAAAAAAGGGGAAATTGTTGGGAAAATTATAAGGTTTCGATTTGATACCAAAACCCAACTGATTCTCCAACCGAATAGATGATCGCGTCAATCTAAATTGAGTTTTCCAGCTCGCCTGTTTGAGCTTTAGATTTTCTAGGTTTACAGGTTAAGGAAGCGGAAGACAACAGTCGACCCAGCTGTGTCTACAGCAGGAGTCAGCTAGCGGAAGACAGCAGAAGTTCCAGCTGTGTCTACAGCAGGGGTCAGCTAGAAGAAGATAACAGGAGCCAACCTTCAGCTAAGTCCTCCAGCAGAGCATGATCAAGCTGAAGAGAATTCGAGCTGAGTTCAAAACACAGCCTGTCCAGCTGTACAGAACAAAGGGAACTAACTCTGAAGACATCACTTCAAGTCAGTCCAGCTCTCAATTCAGAAGCCAGCTCCAAAGGCAGAAGATCCCGCGCGTCAAAGGAAGTCAACATGCCTCGACCAATGAGGGATTGCCGAATCAGCATCCTAGACTTCAGGACCTAGGATGTGACACAAATGAAGACAGGTACAGATTCGCCCAACGGCAGATCTCAAATTTAAGAAGAGTAGGTAAGATTCAAACGGCTCCTCCAACGGCTAGTCTTGAATCTCTACCTATATAAACCCGTCTTCAACCTCAGGATCAAATACGAAAAACTCTCTACAAGCTTTCATTCTCTGAAATTATCAATCTTTCAAAAGCTCCAAAGCAGTTCTACATAGTTCAAAGAACACTTTATCTTAAAGTGTTTCTAGTTCAGAAACTGCTTAGTTTTTCGTCTGATCCCTAGGCCAAAATCTTTGTATATCTTAAGCCTAGATTTCGAACGAGTTCATCATTCTCTAAAGTTCTTCATTGCAAGAACTCGTTCACAGTTGGAACCCCAAACCAAACCCCTCTTTACCCAGAAAGGTTAGGTCAAGGTTACGCTTGCTTGAAGCGGGAAATTCAAGTGTGTAAGGTTTTTTCAGTACCCGTAAACTGAAAGGTTAGGCTTGACAGTGCCCGCAAACTGTTGGAACACAACTCGGGTTAGAGTTGTGAAGTTGCTTGGTACTTGGAAACCAAGTGGTAGTGGATTACCAGTGAACCTGGTCGTGGACGTAGGAGGTGTTACTCCGAACCACGTAAAAACTCGTGTGCTCTTTTCTTTCCTCTTAAATTTAGTTTTGTACTAACTCTTCCATATCATTGCATATTTGATCAAAACTGCATACACAGCTGCTCTCCAAAGACAGTTGTGTCTCTCTGAAAGTTGCACAACTTGACTAAGCTGAAAACATAAAGTTAATATTTTCAAACTGAGTTTTTCTAAGTAACCGAGCTAAGTTTTCAAACCACCACATTCCGCACCGCCAGCTGAGTTATTTATTCAGCTGACCCTCCCCAGCTGGATCAATAACTGAGCTCACCAACTCTGTGATTTAACTTGAAAAAGTTTTTAGAAATCTATTTGGTGTATTCACCTCCCCTCTACACCAAATACCTAGCTCAGGGACCATCATGTGTATTCTGGATCACCAATATCAAAATATTCTGCAAAATAAAGATTTATTATTATCATTTCAAAGTAAACTAGTCTTCAAAAAATTATCATGTACATATACATTCAAAATTAATAATATAAATAAACTTTAATGTAAACAAATTAATATTTTAAAGTATTGAAATAAAAAAAACATAATTAACTAATTATACCAGTTATTGTTAAATTCTTTTAACATGCGTTCACTATATAAAAATAAATTTAGAAAACGTAGACTATGATTAGTACACCATCAGTATCGATGGTTTTACTTACCATGAAATAGATTTACTATTTAATATGTACTTTTAATTATTAATATTACAAAAAAATAAAAAATATTAAATGGATTCATATGTCTATTAAAATTATACATTGGGTATATTCTATTTATATATATATTCAAAATAAATGTGTAATACAAATATTCAATAAGTAAGAGAATTAGATAATATAATTGATTTTTTACAGTATTACACAAAATAGTCCATCAAAATATGTATTATTATTATTACTACTACTATTATTAATATAACCCAAACAAATCAAATCTAACACAAAATAGATTTATATAAATTAAAACTCAAAATACCAATTATCTAATATCTTAGATAGTTTAGAAAAAATATATATATTTATTACACTATAATATATATTACATAGTATTTAAAAAAAGATGAATAATAGATACCTTGGAGTTGACTTGGATTGACTACATTACTTTCTGACGTAATACTTATAGTAGGGTTATTTGATCCACTACGAACGTCTTTACATTTTTTAAAATTGCACAAATTATAGCTAGAAACAATATCCTACTATTATCTCCTATTTTAATAGAGTTAGAGGATTTATTAGACTGCAATGCCGTGTAATCCGATGAATTAGTGACATAACATTCATCACCTGCAAGAAAGAATACATATTAGTAAAATTAATTCTTTTAATCTTAAAATAGTTAAAGAATTGAAAGTATACTGTTTATCTTATCACTCTCAACATAGGAAAGTTGCAAATTCGAGTTAGCGTCATATTTCATCATGCTACTAATATCTTCTGACTCTATACTGACACGTTGCAATTTAACAGTAGCTCCGCCTACACAAAAAATATTTAGGAGAAATGATAAAAAAATGTCACAACATAATAAAATAATAATATATATAGAGAGAGAGAGAAAGAGAGAGAAAGAGAGAAATGATATGGGGTAAGCTACATGTGAGTGACATTTGATGAATCTGTTGGGAAAATTATAAGGTTTCGATTTGATACCAAAACCCAACTGATTCTCTAACCGAATAGATGATCGCGTCAACCTAAATAGTGTTTTCCAGCTCGCCTGTTTGAGCTTTAGATTTTCTAGGTTTACAGGTTAAGGAAGCGGAAGACAGCAGTCGACCCAACAGTGTCTACAGCAGGAGTCAGCTAGCGAAAGACAGCAGTCGACCCAGCTGTGTCTACAGCAGGAGTCAGCTAGCGAAAGACAGCAGGCGTCAACCTTCAGCTGAGTCCTCCAGTAGAGCATGATCAAGCTGAAGAGAATTCGAGCTGAGTTCAAAACACAGCTGGTCCAGCTGTACAGAACAAAGGGAACTAACTGAAGACATCACTTCAAGTCAGTCCAACTCTGAATTCAAAAGCCAGCTCCAAAGGCAGAAGATCCCGGCGTCAGAGGAAGTCAACATGCCTCGACCAATGAGGGATTGCCAAATCAGCATCCTAGACTTCAGGACCTAGGATGTGATACAAATGAAGACAGGTGCAGATTCGCCCAACGGCAGATCTTGTCTTTAAGAAGAGTAGGTAAGATTCAAACGGCTCCTCCAACGGCTAGTCTTGAATCTCTACCTATATATAAACCCGTCTTCAACCTCAGGATCAGATAACGAAAATACGAAAAACTCTCTACAAGCTTTCATTCTCTGAAATCATCAATCTTTCAAAAGCTCTCAAGCAGTTCTACATAGTTCAAAGAACACTTTATCTTAAAGTGTTTCTAGTTCAGAAACTGCTTAGCTTTTCTTCTGATCCCTAGGCCAAAATCTTTGTATATCTTAAGCCTAGATTTCGAACGAGTTCATCATACTCTAAAGTTCTTAATTGTAAGAACTCGTTCACAGTTGGAACCCCAAACCAAAACCCTCTTACCCAGAAAGGTTAGGTCAAGGTTACGCTTGCTTGAAGCGGGAAATTCAAGTGTGTAAGGTTTTTTCAGTACCTGTAACCTGAAAGGTTAGGCTTGAAAGTGCCCACAAACTATTGGAACAGAGCTCGGGTTAGAGTTGTGAAGTTGCTTGGTACTTGGAAACCAAGTGGTAGTGGATTACCAGTGAACCTGGTCGTGGACGTAGGAGGTGTTACTCCGAACCACGTAAAAACTTGCGTGCACTTTACTTTCTCTTTATATTCAGTTTTGTACTAACTCTTTCATAACATTGCATATTTGATCAAAACAGCATACGCAGCTGCTCTCCAAAGACAGCTGTGTCTCTCTGAAAGTTGCACAACTTGACTAAGCTGAAAACCTAAAGTTAATCTTTTCAAACTGAGTTTTTCTAAGTAACCGAGCTAAGTTTTCAAACCACCACTTTCCGCACCGCCAGCTGAGTTATTTACCCAGCTGACCCTCCCCAGCTGGATCGATAACTGAGCTCACCATCTCTGTGATTTAATTTGAAAAAGTTTTTAGAAATCTATTTAGTGTATTCACCCCCCCTCTACACCAAATACCAAGCTCAGGGACCATCAATTGGTATCAGAGCAGTGGTTCAGCAGACCACCATTTCTTTATCAAGAGATCTCTCTTGACAATCTGTCAGTGGTTATCTGAACAGATCCTCTTTGTGAAAAACTCATATTATTACATACTGCATATTTCTATGGATTCTTATCTTAACAGGAATCTTCCCACCTTCTCGGTAGACGATTATGCAATATGGAAGTTCAGACTGAAGAGCTTTCTCTGTACGCATCACGATATAATGTGAGACGTCATCACAGACGGACCCATCATCATCTACAAATCAGGGAACGAGCTTGTCCCAACTCAAGATGGCGAACAACCAAGATATCAGCTCATTCTCAAGCCCAAGAGTTAGCACACCTCAGAAGAAAGGAAGCAGGCTGGACTAGACAGCTTCGCGAGGAATACCATATCTTCAACGGTCTCCAATGCCTACCTCAGCAAAATCATCAACTGCGAAGCCGCAATGGAGATGTGGAAAACCCTAGCAAAGCTATGCGAAGGGTCGGAGGAGATAAAGGAGAATAAATTCACGATTGCATGCCAGAAGTTTGATAACTTCAAGCAGTTGGTCAACGAGTCCATCGAAGGGATGGAACTCAGATTCTCCAATATTGTGGTGGAAATAGAAACCATCAGAACTGGGAAATACACCCAGCGAGAAAAGAATCTAAAAGTTCTTTCAGCGCTCACAGCTGAATAGAACACTTATAAGGTGGTACACCAAAGTCGAAGTGACTTAGGTGATCTTTCAACTGAAAGATTATACTCCCTGCTCAAAGCCAACGAGTACAACTTGAAGATTACAATGAAAGAAGCTTCAAACAATCAGAATGATGGAGAGCTGACACCTGCAACAAAGGAGATTGCGTTCAGAGCCAACTCTGACAAATCCGCATACATGCAGTCAGCTGAGTCATCGAAGAAGGATAAGAAGGACATGAGCAAGGAAGAGCTACTTGAAGAAATAGCCATGCTGGTCAAAAACTACAACAGACTCAACACCAGCAAGGACAAATACAAAAAGTTCGCAAGAACTTACAGACAAGTACGCAACAGCTGATGAGAAGTCAGCTGACAAACGAACAGAAGAAGGTTGCTTCAACTGCAAGGAACCAGGACACTACCGGCTAGATTGTCCAAAGCTGTCCAAGAAAGACAAAGACCAACTGAAAGCTAAGGTAGCTGACAGAAGGAGAGCTTATATCGCCGATGAAGAATCAGAGTGCAACAAAATGGATGACATGCCATTTTTAGACTCGGAAGAAGAAGCCCTGATGGCCCATGATGAACCTGATTGGGATACATGCTTCATGGGACAAACAGACGGCATTGATGAAGATGAGGTAATGTCTCGAACTCAAAATCTATCTAACATCTCACCATCACACGAACACTCTACACAGGTCTCAGAATCTGGACTACCTGATTGGAGTCTAGTAGAGAAAGTAATGAATGATTCCAAGGAGATCCTTGACGTCATTATGTGTGAGAATGCCGAGCTGAAGGCAGAACTGGAAAAGACAAAGGTATCAGACGCAGCTGATACAACACAGCTCCAACAGGAAGTTGTTTCACTAAAAGACAAAATAGTGAAATAAGATCAGCTGATGAAGGAATTCTACTATGAGAAGAAACAGCTGATGGAAGATATGGAAAAGGTCACAGCTGAATCGGAAAAGAAGTCAGCTGAGATCATTGAGCTGAAAAGCACCGAAGAGGTACTATCTAAGAAGATAGTAGCTCTCATCAAAGCCACGTCAACAATGGACGAGATCATTAGTGCTCAACGTCCAGCAGCACTCAAAGTGGGACTGGGATACAACGCCTCAAACATTGCCTCCACAAGTGGAACAAAGGTAATGTTTGTACGTGCAAACGAACCTCCAATCCCAGCAACTCAGCATCAACAGTTGAGGACACAACAGGCGTCAGGAAGACCAGCTGTGAAACATCCTCAAGTTCCGTCGAGGACACAGCAGGCATCAAGAAGGTCAGCTATGCGACAACCTCAAGCCCAACTCAGACAGCAACTTGCTCAACCTCAACGAAGACAACAGGCTGGATTTTACAGATACCAGCAACAGCAACAGCACGTTGAACGATATCAACCGAGATATCAGAGATACCCAGCTGGATATCACTCATATGAGTACCAGCTGGATAATCATTTCCAGCCACAGCATCACATGAGACAACAGAGACAAAGGAACGTCTCAGCTAGGCACATAGCTGGAAACCAAAAGAAATCAAGACATCAAAACGGGAAGACACTGAGATCAAGACCCCGCCAGCAACAACCGAAGAACACAGAGAATGTGTATATCGACTCAGCTGGGAGAATTATCAGATCAAATGACCCAATTCGAGTCATCAAGTAGATCTGGGTCGTCAAAGAATCTCTGTCTAACCCACAATGACTCAATTAAAACTGGGTACCTGAATTTTAATTTTTGATATAGGTTGCAAGGAATCGACGCATCTCTGAGGAGTCGATGAGAACGCTATGGTACTTGGACAGTGGATGTTCCAAGCACATGACGCACCTAAAGCATCTACTCCAGGAGTATATCGAGCGTACAGGTCCACAAACAACATTTGGTGACAACTCCAAAGGCCTAATCAAAGGTTATGGTACATTTAAAACTAGAAATGTTATAATCCCAAATGTTTCTTATGTACAAGGATTGCAACACAACTTGCTTTCCATTAGCCAATTCTGTGACAACGGTTTTTCTGTCAAGTTTGATGCACAGGGATGCACAGTGAAGAACAGGGAAACCAAGCAGATACTTCTAAGAGGGAAAAGAGAAGGAAATATGTATTTTGCTGACTGGAACAGCAGCCCTCCGGAGACTTGTCTTGTATCGAAAAACAGCAATGAAGTCAGTTGGCTGTGGCACAGACGGCTGAATCATCTCAACTTCAAGACAATCAACAAACTGGCTAGGAACCAGCTCGCTAATGGAATTTCAGATAAAGTATATGACAAAAGTCATATGTGCAGCGCGTGTCAACAAGGAAAGCAGACAAGAATTTCATTCTCTCTCAAGCCAGTTCAGTCAACTGATCGAGTACTTCAACTCCTTCACATGGATCTTTTTGGTCCAGTTACTCCAGCAAGCTTCAATGGCAGAAAATATACTCTGGTCGTAGTGGATGATTTCTCAAGATTCACATGGGTATCATTCTTGTACCAGAAGAGCGAAACCAGGACTAAGCTGCCTATCCTGCTGGAAAGATTATCAACACAGAAGGAGTGCAAGATAATGTCAATAAGATCAGATCGTGGAACGGAGTTTCTGAATGAAACTATTTATGATTACTGCGAGAAGAATGGAGTTCAACACCAAACATTTGCAGCACGCACACCTCAGCAGAATGGTGTAGCAGAAAGAAGAAACCGAACTCTCAAGGAAGCAGCTACCTCAATGCTAGCTAGCTCTGCCATTCGAAAGAAGTTCTGGGTGGAAGCAATCAACACAGCTTGCTTCACTCAGAATCGCTCCCTACTCACATCAAGGCAAGGAAAGACACCGTATGAGCTATGGAACAACAGAATACCATACATAGGATACTTCAAGGTATTCGGATCCAAATGTCACATCCTTAACAATGGGAAGACACAGCTCAAGACGTTCGACGAAAAGACAGACCGAGGAGTATTCCTTGGTTACTCCACTGTGAGTAAAGCATACAGAGTCTTCAACAGAAGAACTCAAATAGTCAAAGTAACTCCACATGTTACCTTTGACGAATCCTCCTTCGAATATAGAGATTCTATCAAACGAAGAAATGAAGGAGAATCTTCAAGACTGATTCAGACAAGAGCTCAAGAAAATAGAATCAGGAATCTGGCCGAACCATTAATTTGGGACGATGAGCCAGAGTAGGAACTTCAAATCAACTAAGAAGCTCCACCAGCTGGAAATCGAGAAGAACCTTCAACGCCAAATCCAGGGGGAGCATCATCAGCTGGAAATCCAGACACAGCTGAATCCCCAGCGGAGCCTCCACAGAAGTCTCCTCAAAATCTAAATCAAAGAGAACCAAATTTAGCCACATCAAGCATCAATCAACTGGAAGAAGAAATTCGTAAGAGGAGAAGATGGATTGAATATCATCCATCATCAGCAATCATTGGAGAACCATCTAACCAAGTCAAAACCAGAAGCTCAGCTGCTCAAGCTTCATCGGATCATCAAGAAACAGCTGACACAGCTCAACTCTTAGTAGAGCTAGAACTGACGGTCTATGATGAAGACACAGCTCTAATGGCATGTTACGTAGCTCAAGTGCCAGAGCCTCAATCAATTCTCAAAGCTTTGAAGAACGTGCCTTGGACTAACACCATGCAAGAAGAGCTGAACGAATTCCTCAGAAATTGTGTCTGGGAATTGGTCGACAGACCTCAAGAAGTCAAAGTCATAGGACTAAAATGGATATTCAAGAATAAATTGGATACCCTGGGAGTCGTCATCAGAAACAAAGCTCGACTGGTTGCCAAGGGTTACACTCAGCAGGAAGAAATTGACTGCGAAGAATCATTTGCTCCAGTAGCACGATTGGAAGCAATCAGACTCTTTCTCGCCTATGCAGCACATCACAAATTCAAGGTCTATCAAATGGATGTGAAGTGTGCATTCTTAAATGGAGAAATCAAAGAAGATGTCTACGTTGAACAACCTCCAGGTTTTGAAGTAGAAGGAAATAAAGTCTACAAGCTAAAGAAAGCTCTTTATGGATTGAAGCAAGCACCTCGAGCTTGGTATGACACTCTGTCAAATTTTCTTGTATCCAAAGGATTCAAGAAGGGCTCAGTAGACAAAACTCTCTTCACCATCAAGTCAGGAGAAGATATCCTGGTTGTTCAAATCTATGTAGACGACATCATCTTTGGATCAAGATCAAGCTTCTTATGACAAAGATTTGGAGAGATGATGTCAGAGAAGTTCCAAATGTCCATGATGGGAGAAATGAGTTTCTTCCTAGGACTTCAAGTCAAGCAATCATCAGAAGGGATTTTCATAAATCAATCCAAATACGTGAAAGACTTGATCGCCAAGTATGGAGTTCAGTCCACCAGAACTGTAAAGATTCCAATGAACACCAACTGGAAGATTGAACCAGGAACTGAAGGGAAGTCAGTTGATTCCAGCAAATACAGAGGGATAATGGGATCCCTGCTGTATCTAACAGCAAGTCGTCCAGACATCTCTTTCGCAGTCGGAGTGTGTGCCAGATTTCAAGTTGATCCAAAGGAAGCACACATGCAAGCAGCCAAGAACATTCTCAAATATCTCAAAGAAACTCAGAATGTTGGACTGTGGTACCCAGCTGAAGACAATCTACAGCTGACTGGATACTCAGACTCAGACTTCGCTGGAGATCGGTTGGACAGAAAATCAACTTCAGGAACTTGTCAGTTCTTAGGAAGTAAGTTGATTTCATGGTTTTCAAAGAAGCAAATGTGCGTCGCAACTTCCACGACAGAAGCAGAATATATGGCCGCTGGAAGCTGCTGCTCACAAATTCTCTGGCTGAAACATCAGCTGGATGACTATGAAGTGAAAACTGGACAGGTTCCAATTTTCTGTGATAGCTCAAGTGCGATTGCCATTTCAGAGAATCCAGTACTTCACACAAGATGCAAGCATGTAGACGTACGATATCATTTCATCAGAGATCACGTAGAAAAGAGGGATGTGATTGTTGAGAAAATTCACACAGACATACAGCGGGCTGATATTCTCACAAAACCGCTGATAGAAGCAAGATTCAAAATGCTGAGCGGATTACTTGGACTACTCAACCCAGACGATGCTTCACCCAGCTGAATGGAAGCAGACCCAGCTGAATGCAAGCAGACAGCTGTAATTCAGAATCAACGTCACTGATATCAGCTGAGAAAGAATCCAGCTAAACCAGATGCTGAAATTGAAGGATTATTCAGCTGAGGGGGAACCAGCTAGCTGGAACCAAGATCACCCAGCACACCCACTCAACCGAGGTATCGGCTGACTACAATGATCAGCTGAGAGGTTTGCAACAACATTAACTACACCTACTCAATCTGTTTTCAGTCAACTCATATCTTGTCATATCTAATCAAATTTAATTAAAAGTCTGCAAAGAATTGAATCATGGGAGTTTCGAGGCAAAAGTCAAAACACCTCAACCGTCCTCTCTCGCGCATTAACTCGCATCTTCTAATCAAGAAATTGACATGATGCGAGAATCACTCCTAGTCGTAGATCTTCTTATCAATAGACAAATCTTGATCGTCCATTCATCAAGAAAGCTCTATAAATATGCTAGAAGATATACGTAAAGTATTGCATCAACCCTAAAAAGTTTTTCGGCATTCTTTCTTATTTCTATCAATTGGTATTATTTGTTTCTACTAACAAAAATTGCAGAAGAAGAACATGGAATCCAGAAAGATATCTCCCGAAGCCGATCAAACTTGAAGAATCTGTCAAAGCTTTAAGATAAGAGTTGCTTAACTCTTAGGAACCTCAAAGAAGACGGAAGTCCAGAAGAAGGTGAAGCCCATCGACAGATCCAGTCCAACACAATAAGAGACTGCAAAGCTCAAGAACGTCATTCACCAGGAAGGTGCAGAAAACTTCCTGGGAATGTCAAAGGAAAAAGACCTCCTCCGCCCCACTGTTTCTCTCAACATAAAAGAGAGAACGGGACATACAACTCCCTGGGATGCAAAAATCAACGTCAACAGACCTGGACCAGATGTTGATAAAGCCGGAGTCTTCAAGAGCAGTCATGTCAAAGCTCTTGCTCCACTACAGGAGGCACAGAAAAAGATGCAGGAGACAAAGCAGCATGCATCTATCTCCGTCCCAGCTGGGAATCGGAGACAACTTGAGGAGACAAAACATGCTGAAGCACCGTCTTCAAACAGAAGACTCAAGTCAAAGGTGCTCAGTCAGTCAGCCGAGAAGCCAGCTGACATTATGAGAGAATTCGTAATTATTCTCCGAGGAGCAGAAGGCCCACAAGCGTTCGTTTTTTACGGTGGAGGAGAAGTTCATGCGCCTGCGTGAACATCATCATCATCAACACCGCAACGGAGTATTCCAGCTGGTCAACTAAGCTTAAACCCCATGACATGGAATACTTCAACCTGGCCTCTCCTCAATTTCCTTCAGCTCCACAGGGACACCAGCTTCGAGATCTTCCAATGAAAGATGCTCAAGCCCCTGCACCAAGCTCAAATGAGAAACATCACCCAGCCAATGATCACCTGCAGCTGGATGATGATGATATGAGCTGAACCCAAGTCCTTCAAGTGCTGAATCAGACTTTCTCATTCAATCTAAGAAGTCTGAAGAAGCAAAATTGCAAGGAATGAAGTTGTGCCCGACTCAGAAGATGATATTTCCCGTGCCAACTCATCCCTCTAAGCGCTCAGCTGGACTGCCCCAGCTGAATCAGGCCAAGGACGCTGTGTCTGCAATCACAGCTGAGGCTAATGCTACTGAAGAAGAGCCAGTTAATACAACAGCTGAGCCACCTAAACTCCAAACCTCGCTGCTCAGAGCTGAAGACCACAGTTTTGCCAAACTAAAATATCGCAACAGCCGATGGTGTATCTCTCCCACCCTGTTTGATCATGCCAAAATGGGGGAAGTAAGGGAGAAGAGACAAGTCAAAGAAGAGGCAAACTGTTGAGCTAGAGGAACCAGCTGAATCAGAATCAGCTGAAGAAGAGACGAGCCAAAAGAAAGAAGCAACAGATGCAGAAGAGAAGATCCAGCCAACTGGGATTAAAGACTGAAGGATTGAAGACTGAAGATTTGAAGATTTTTTTTTTCCTTCTTTCTTTTTTCCTGTGTTATAATGTATATTCTTACATTAATAAAACACAAGTTTTTCTGTGTCATAAGTTGTCTCAGTTAGGTTTTGGCATCATCAAAAAGGGAGAAATTGTTGGGAAAATTATATGGTTTCGATTTGATACCAAAACCCAACTGATTCTCCAACGAATAGATGATCGCGTCAACCTAAATAGTGTTTTCCAGTCGCCTGTTTGAGCTTTAGATTTTCTAGGTTTACAGGTTAAGGAAGCGGAAGACAGCAGTCGACCCAGCTGTGTCTACAGTAGGAGTCAGCTAGCGAAAGACAGCAGGCGTCAACCTTCAGCTGAGTCCTCCAGCAGAGCATGATCAAGCTGAAGAGAATTCGAGCTGAGTTCAAAACACAGCCGGTCCAGCTGTACAGAACAAAGGGAACTAACTGAAGACATCATTTCAAGTCAGTCCAGCTCTGAATTCAAAAGCCAGCCCCAAAGGCAGAAGATCCCGGCGTCAGAGGAAGTCAACATGCCTCGACCAATGAGGGATTGCCAAATCAGCATCCTAGACTTCAGGACCTAAGATGTGACACAAATGAAGACAGGTACAGATTCGCCCAACGACAGATCTTGTCTTTAAGAAGAGTAGGTAAGATTCAAACGGCTCCTCCAATGGCTAGTCTTGAATCTCTACCTATATATAAACCCGTCTTCAACCTCAGGATCAGATAACGAAAATACGAAAAACTCTCTACAAGCTTTCATTCTCTGAAATCATCAATCTTTCAAAAGCTCTCAAGCAGTTTTACATAGTTCAAAGAACACTTTATCTTAAAGTGTTTCTAGTTCAGAAACTGCTTAGTTTTTCGTCTGATCCCTAGGCCAAAATCTTTGTATATCTTAAGCCTAGATTTCGAACGAGTTCATCATACTCTAAAGTTCTTAATTGTAAGAACTCGTTCACAGTTGGAACCCCAAACCAAACCCCTCTTACCCAGAAAGGTTAGGTCAAGGTTACGCTTGCTTGAAGCGGGAAATTCAAGTGTGTAAGGTTTTTTCAGTACCTATAACCTGAAAGGTTAGGCTTGACAGTGCCCGCAAACTATTGGAACACAGCTCGGGTTAGAGTTGTGAAGTTGCTTGGTACTTGGAAACCAAGTGGTAGTGGATTACCAGTGAACCTGGTCGTGGACGTAGGAGGTGTTACTCCGAACCACGTAAAAACTTGAGTGGACTTTACTTTCTCTTTATATTCAGTTTTGTACTAACTCTTTCATAACATTGCATATTTGATCAAAACTGCATACGCAGCTGCTCTCCAAAGACAGCTGTGTCTCTCTGAAAGTTGCACAACTTGACTAAGCTGAAAACCTAAAGTTAATCTTTTCAAACTGAGTTTTTCTAATTAACCGAGCTAAGTTTTCAAACCACCACTTTCCGCACTGCCAGCTGAGTTATTTACCTTGCTGACCCTCCCCAGCTGGATCAATAACTGAGCTCACCATCTCTGTGATTTAACTTGAAAAAGTTTTTAGAAATCTATTTGGTGTATTCACCATCCTCTACACCAAATACCTAGCTCATGGACCATCAGAACCCATATTTTGTTCATTTTATGTGTGTTTAGGTAGTCTAGATCGAGTCTTTTGTTGTCTTTTTGTATTGTTTCGGTGCTTGGGAGGGCACTATTTGGGCAACAGGTGGTTCTGGGCAGGTGAAGAGCATTAGAGGGCAAGACATGGCTGAAATCTGCTGAAATGGTATGAGAATCGATACGAGACAATGAGCACTCGATGAATCTCCAGCTTGGGCAAAAATGATGGTATCATACGCATAGCTGTGGGAAGGATTCGCTGGCTCAATCATAATACCGGGTACAGTGTTGGCCTTGTTTGGCATATTGGGTAGGAAGCAGAGCAGAAGACGTGCTGACAAGAGAAGGCAAGATGACGGGGGCAACTGGCGTGTTTCTCTCCGAAGCCTATTAGGAAAAGAAAAAGAAGATCCAACCTAAGTTTCTTTCCTAATCTGATTAAGTGGAGGATCCGTAAGGGATCTTGAAGATCGACGTGATATGCCATGTTGGGGTCGTGCTTATCAAGTAATTACTTACACTCCAAGGTAGCTCATGGACTTACCATGTAAAGGACCGGGGGCCCAAACCCTAGTGCATCTCAGCCTATAAATATGGTGCATGGCCGCAACCATCACCATATGCATTACGATATATTTTCACGCTGTTATTTTACGCTTCTGCTTTGTTTTATTTCGAGAGTTGTGAGGAAGAAACAAGTCCCCTATGGCAATTTAGTTTATGCTTTCTAGTTTTCAGTTGCTATTTCAAGATCGGCACTTTTGGCCGATCAATACTTTGATATTTCGTAAGTCTGTTTTTAATATAGTTCTTATGATTTTCCCCTAGATTTGTGTTTGTTCGGTTTACTTTATGTCTAGCTAATTTTCTATACTTGATCTGAGCAATAACTAGTTGAATAAGAACCAAAGCTCGTGAGGTCTAATCGGGCAAAGTAATTGCTTGTTGCATTCTAGATCCGTTTATATTCTTGTTCCAAAATGGTTTAATTTGTCGAGGTAATTAATAGGCCGTTAATTACTTAGGTAATATTAGGTCACTAAATTGACTAAGAGGTTTAGGGAGAATTTTCTCAACTTATCTTGGTCGGGATTAATAAGCAGTGAGTAAAGGTGTCTGTCTTGGGTGAGACAGACGTGATTATTCCTTGTTGGACCTTTCTAGTAATTAATGCTCTCTGGGCAAGAAACTAGACGATGACTCGGAGACAGAGGTATTGTCCAGAGTAGGGAGCCAGCGATGCGTCACCAATTCAGTAAGGATAGGTAAGGGAAGGGTTTGTTGAGAGAGTGACGATTAAAAAGGGATCTCGACATTCAAGTCCTATAACCAACGATGCATGCATGTAATGAAAATTAATGCACCAATGATCGAGCTAGTGTTTTTATTTAATTAGTTTGTCCAGGTCAAGTTCTTTTTATTATTAATCAAGTTACTTGTTTATTTTCAGTATTAGTTCTGTTTGCTTATTGGGCAAGATAAACCCAGTGACCAGCACCAAACCCAAGTTTGAAATCAGGTTGTGGAGGATTCGAGAGATAGTGGCAATCAACTCCCTAAGGATCGACCCTGTACTTCCAAGAACTGTCTACAGTATTGTGAGGTTAGAATAATACATTTATTTTGCTGAGTGTAAGCAACAACGCTCGTCAAAATTGGCGTTGTTGCCGGGGAGCTGATTTTGTGACTGTCTCTTGTGGGAGAGACCTTGTGCATGTTTGGTTCTGAGCCAGTCGAGGTTGGTGGCGTGCTAGTATATCATCTAGACATCGAGAAGCACGCTAGAGAGCAAAGGAAAGAAAATAAGGTTAGGGACCAACAGGCGCGAGCGGAGGAAGAAGCTTCGGATGAATCGAGTGATATATCACAATCTTGCGATAGTGAAAGTTCTGTGTTGGGCAAGATTCAGAACAATGTGGAACCGACTCTGAAGGAGATGATGTTTCCTACAGATGTCAATCTGAACCCCTTGGGCATTACTCTGCCCAGAATTGACGAAACTTGGGAGATGAGGCATTCCCTTATTCAGATCTTGCCCAAGTTTAGTGATAAGCCCGGAGAGGATCCTCAACGACATCTGTAGGACTTCGAGATGGTTGTGCGGATTGTGCACACCAGGCAGGATCAAGACACTCTAAGGAAGTACATCCGTCTCTTGACATTCTCATTTTCCCTACAGGATGGGGCAAGAGAGTGGTTGTACCAATTGCCTGAAGGCAGTGTGGAGAGCTGGCAACAGCTCAAACAGAAGTTTATGGAGAGATACTACGCCTTTGCCCGGATCCAGAATGGGAGAGCGGCTATTCAGAATTTGAAAATGGGTAATGGGGAGTCAATCTATCATTACCATCAGAGGTATACAAAGTTGAAGTCCAGGTGCCCCCAGCATGGACTCAGTGATAAGGACCTTATCAATGCCTTCATGAACGGACTACAACAAGGAGAACGGGATTGGATAGATGCAGGACGCGGGGACAATGTGATCAACAAACCCCCTAGTGAGATTTTCAAGCTATTTGCAGAAATGACAGATCGGAAGAGGAACCTAGATGAAACCCTAGTGCCCAGGAGTAGTGACTCGGGCAGTGGTGATCCAAAGTATGATGCATTATTAACCATGGTGAAAGAGCTAATGGCTCAGAATAACACTAATGCGGCAAATGTTGCTAACCCATCCCAGGTCATGAAAAGGAAAGTGATGAAGTGTGAAGTGTGCTCGGGAACGAATCACTTCACTGACCAATGTCCTTTGATATACGAAGAAGAAGAGGTCAATGCTATTGGGCAACAAGGATACCAACATGGAGATGGTAATTAGAGGAGAAATTTCAACAATGGGCCATGGAAGCCTAGTGATAACCTGAGGTATGGCAACAATAACTATCTCGGAGCCCCACAACAACAGCAAGGGAAACAACAGCCCTATATACCATCTCACAACAGAGAGCAGCCAAGGCTAGATTCACTGAGAAGTGAAGTTGAGAAGTTGGCAACGGAGCATAGGAAAGGATATAAGGAGTTGGCACTACTAGAAATTCGTTAATACATAACAGTGCAAAGATAACGGTTGTTTTTAAAAACCGTTATATATGAGCGTCTTTTTGGTATACATAACAGGTTTTAAAATACCCGTTATCTATGTGCGTGTATCTTTACACAAAGATAACGGGTTTTTACTGACCGATATTTACAGAGTACATAACGGTTTATAAATAACCGTTCCGATTGCTATTTCTTATTTTATTTAGATTATTGATTAAACAAAAATTAAAAAAAATTAAAAAAGAAACACGCATCAAATATGTTAATACTCAATTCGTCTTCTTCATTTTGCCCAAGTCATTTTCCCCAAACTTACCTAAGTCTTTAAATTAGGGCTCTGCTCTGCTCGTATTTCTCTTTCACCGCGACTGTCATTCTCTGGCCAAGATTCTGGCACCGCGACGAGCTCTGATTTCTCGTTACATTACAATGCACGGCTTCCCCTACCTTTTCTCCAAAATTTCCATATTTTTGAAATTCTATTCAGTAACAAATTCCCCAAATTCTCTGGCGGAAACCGACTTCTAGTCGTCGCCGTCTCCTCCCCCTCCCACACTCTTTACTCCTTTGCTTTCTCCTAACTCTCTCATTTCAAACACCGAAAACCCCAAACCCTCAAACTTTCAGAAATCCGGCAAGGCGCCCAAATCCGGCGACCTTGCCACCGTATGAATCGGTTCTACCGTCCCTCGCATTAGGATAATGACAGGACGCCGACGGTAGAAGAGCTACCACCACCACCGTCCACCCTTTGATTGGCAACGACAACAACCAAAAAAGAGTCGTCGATTCTGCCTCCGTTCACCTTCAAACGTAGGTCTCTCTCTCTCTTCTCTCTTTCTCTTTTTTTCCTTCGATCTCATAGAACCCTTACTATTCTCTCTTTTGTCTCTAATTTCCTTGCCAATCTTGATGTTTCTCCACCACCAGGGTTGTCGCATGTTAGCCGCCCAAATTAATGTTAGCCGCTTAATAAATTTGGGAAATGGCAGAAAAATTTGGGAGTTCATTGTTAACATTGTTCTGCAGAAGATGTCCGTTGTTTTTGTGAAAAGTTATGCAGAATAATTTGGTGGGCTCTACCTATCTTATCTTCTACCTGTTGATGATGGTAATGACTTACCATCTGCAATGATTTTTCATTTGATTGTTTCTTGGTGTTGGTCTATGAGAGTGTTATTATTACAATTTTTTATTTTTATTGTTATGCTTTGCACATTTTTTTATAAGGTAAAACGCATTAAATTAGTAGTTTTACTGTTGTTTTGGAGCATTGAGTGATTATTATTGTTATAAGGTAAAACGCATCAATCTGCCCTTACTCTGTTTTTGGATGGCTCTTTCACTGAATTTCAAATCAGACTGGGGTCATTTTGCTGCTACTAACCTAAATGGAGTTGGTCTTGTAGCTGGAAAATATATCACAGATGCTGCAGGTGACAACATGTCTGAAATATGACCTCACAGGTGCTGCTCTTAAACAATTACACTAATTTTATTTCTAGGATGTCATTACACTTGACTTCGAAACAAAATTTGAGTTGCTTGCTGCTGATCATCTACTGTTGTCTTGTCCTTGTATTTCCGCTATCATGGTACTATGGTGCATCTATATTGTTGGACTACGATCCATATGTAAGCAGGATTGATTTATTTGTGCTTGGCCACAACCTCTTTGTGGTTGGTATACCCTCACCTTTATAGCTACAACTGTAGAGAACCCTATGAAATTAAAGCTTGGTACTAGAATTGCTTCTTGAATTATTTCAGTTTTGGGAGATATGAAGCAAAGTTATATCTCTTTATTTTATTGTTTAAATATTGCTTTTCTCATTTCCATATTTGTTCCTTTTAAGAGCTCAATAATAGTTTTCTGTATTCATGTGCATTTTTGGCTTGACTATAGATTTACCTTGCATTTGATTGCGTGTAGGATATCGAAAAAGTCTGGAGATGGAACATGATCTTTTCTCATACAAAGGGAGAATTAATTTTTTCACCTTTGGAAAATCTGAAGTAAGCAGCACATTCCTTATTATGGTCATGTTTTGTGGTTATTTTTGTCTTTGAGATTATATATGATCTATGTTATTGTTTAAACCCTGCTAAAGTTTTTCGTGAAGATGTGAAGATATGCATATCCAAAAATGAAATAGATAATTATATGCATCTATTTTGTTAAGTTCATCCTTGTGCTTAGATACCTTTGAGATGGGAATTGGAACAATGACACGAGGAATTCTTTCACTCTCAAAGCACAATTTTCCGCAGTTCTGTGAAGGATTTTTTTAGGAGTAAAATGGAGGTGTCTAAGTTGAGCTCTGATATGAAGCAGCTGCCTCTCTCCTCATTTCTTAAGGCTGTTGTAGTTAATACTCTCATGGTTGCTCACAATTCCCTTAGTTGCCTTATTAATATATTTTCTTGTAGTCGATTTTCTCTTTATGTTTTTCATTTTTGTTTGTTCTTTTTATGTCCGTCATTACGAATTTCCTTGAGGGTTTTTGAGATTTTGCTGTGGTTTTGATTTTGTGGTAACTGGGTTGCTGCTTATCATCTTGCTTTCTTTTTGCAGATGGTTGATTTCTTGACCCTTTTTCATTCTCAATTTGGTAGTTTTGTGGTTTAGGTAGTAATTGTGACATTATGGCTCAAGGGTTTGTAGTTTCTTGTTGCTTGTTTCAACTTGTGACGTACTAATGTTTGTTAGAAGTTGAGTTAATGTTGCAGAATATGTCGTGGTTACAAAAGATTTGTTATAACCTAGTGTTTAGTGTTGGAATACCGAGGTATGGAAACTTTAGATTTGATGTTGAATTTTGGTTAAATTTTCATGCTATTTGCAATTCAGTTTTATTGTAGAATGCCTTACTGTAGACTATTGTGCTAGGATAATATTGTTGGATGTCATGTTAATGATTCGAGGTGAATTTAGCTCCTACAACCATGTGACAAACAGAACTTTGGTTCAGTAAGTATGCTTAATTTAAGCCATTAAGGATTACTTAGCTAGCTTTTAGTTTCGAAAATATGGTATGTCCTATCTTAACTCCATTACTTTTGCAGTGTGATTGCAATATTCAAGTCTGCAACAAAATAAGCTAAGTGGCTAGCCATGACAGATAAATCGAGGTGTGCCTTTGGTGAAGATGGAGAATGTGGAGTTGTTGAAGAAGTGGATGAATATGAGTTTGGAACTAGCAAAATTTAGTTGTTTTATTTGTAATGATATTATATAGGGTAAATTGCCTCTAAATTTCCAAACTTTTGTTATTTTCTGGTTTTGCAACCCAGCAAAAAAATCTGCATTAGAATATCCAAACTTTTAATTGTATCTGATTTTGCAACTCGTATTGATTTCCGGCGAAATTAAATTTGAGATGTTGCCTACATGGCAAATTAATAATTGATGTGGCATTAAAATGACGTCGTTTTGTTTAAAACGACGTCGTTTTAAATAATATGTAAATTAAGAAATATAAAAAATAAAAATAAAATATCCACCTAATCTCCCTCTCTCTTCTCTCTCTCCTCCTCTCCCACTCTCACTCTCCATTACCGTCTGCAACATACCACACTCTCTTCTTCCACCGCCATTATCTCCTCTATACATCCTCTCTTTCCACCTCTGCCAACCGACCGCCGCGTCACCAATCACACCACCACCGCCGCTGCCACTGATTCTCCTCTTGTAACCTCTCTCCTCTTGGTGGTGCTTGTTTGTAGAAAAGTGCAGAAGAAGAAATGGCATCGCCGGCGAGTTCGAAAACGGCCAAATCTGCCGTCGTTCCTTTTTTTTGTTCAAACCCTCAATTTGATTTTGTCATTGTGCTCCCGGAAACTGTACTCGGCGCCGGTGGTGGTGGTGGTCGGCTCTGGTGGTGGTGGTGGGCGGTGGTAATGGTGGACGGTGGTGGGTGTTGATGATAGAAATGGCAGAGAGGGGAAAGAGAGAGGGGTGAGGTAATTTGTTTTTTTTTTAATTTTATGTAATTCCAAAACGACGTCGTTTCACGTTGTGTGGAACGACGTCGTTTTATTCGCCGGTCCAAATGGCCACATAGGATTTTCAGGCTGCCATGTCATCACATATTTGGGGAAATTTGACGCGGGTTGCAAAATCAGATACAATTAAAAGTTGAGATATTCTGACGCAGATTTTTTTGCTAGGTTGCAAAATCAGAAAATGTCAAAAGTTTGGAAATTTAGAGGCAATTTACCCTATTATATATATCATTTAGTGAAACATCATCGTGTAACATCTTTGAGTATGTTTGGATGATAATATATATAAATTATGTTTGAATGATTATATATATTTTATTTTCTGATTCTTAAGAATATTATTTATAAATTTTTCGGAATTAAAATTCAGTAAAATTGAAAAGAAAATTAAAAAAATCACAAAAAGATTGAAATCAAGGTTAGGAATACATAACGGATAGAAAACGTTATCAAAGGCAGAAAAATCGTTATATAGAGTGACAAACATTACATATTAAGTATATTTCTTAATGGTTAAAAATCGTTATGTATAATAGATTATAGATGACGGGGAAGAACCGTTATATATGTGGTCAAATCGTTATGAATAAGTACTATAGATAACGGTCATTAACCGTTATGTATGAGCGTACTTTTTATATCACCACTTTATATGTCGGTTTTTAGTGCTCATACATAACAGGTAATACCCGTTATGTATGAGCGAATTTCTAGTAGTGTGGACAGCTTCCGTATGGAATCCAGAGGAGCCATGAGGGATGTGCAAGGGAAGCTCAGTCACCTGGTTGAGACTATTGCCGAAATGAGAGAGATGTTGGTAGGTGCTAAAGGGGAGTTGCCACCACAAGCGGAGATCGAAAAGGCTCAAGTCAATACTATTTCTTTGAGAAGCGGATCTAAGTTGCCAGAAGTTCAATTACCAGAAGGGTATGTTCCCAGAAGACATGGTGTTGGGCAACAGACTACTCCAGACCAAGAAAAAGAAGAAGATCAAGGACCTAACAGATTCGAGGAAGTTGGTATGGGGAGTGGTGATGTTGATGAGCTCTGGGATATGTTGTATCTAGAAAAGAAGGACCGAGCAGAGAGAGAATTCGAGGCGATAAGAAAAAAAGCTGAGCGAAAAGCTGAAGATATAAGGAACAAGGCATTAAGGGAGGCAGGAGAGATGAAAGCAAAGGCAGGGACAAAATAGCCAAAACAATATGAGCCTAAGGCCCCTTATCCAAATCGTCTTGCCAAGGATAAGGAGGACAAGGAGATGAAGGAGTTGGTGGATATTTTCCAGAAGGTAGATATCAACATTCCCTTGTTGACTGCCTTGCAATCCATGCCGAGATGTGCGAAGTTTCTGAAGGAGTTGTGCACAAGGAAGGTCAAGTACACCGATGATGCTTGATTCCAAGTGAGTGAGAACGTTTCTGCAGTTCTCTAGTCGAGTCCCTTGCCCACCAAGTGTGGGGATCCGGGTATGTTTTATATTCCTTGTGTCATTGGTAATATGAAGGTTGAGAAGGCTATGCTAGACTTGGAAGCGTATATCAACGTTATTCCCAAATATATGTTTGATGATTTGAGCATAGGCCCGCTCTGGCCCACGAGGGTTGCAATTCAATTGGCGGATAGATCAACAGTATGACCAGAGGGGATACTGGAGGATGTGTTGGTGAGAGTTCAAGATTTAATCTTTCCTGCTGATTTTTACATCCTTGATATGAGAAACACGTCAAAGGCCCCAGTAATGCTCTTGGGGAGGCCATTTCTCAAAACTGGGAAGTTAACATGTGAATTTGCAGGGAAGGTAGTTTCTTTTGACCTTTATAACTTTATGAAGCATTCTAACAATGAGGAGACGGTCAATAGTCTTGATGTTTTTGAGCAAGCAGTGGAAGAAACCTGGTCCCAGATTGCCCTAGAAGACCAGTTGGATGCTTTGATCCAAGACGGGCTAGATGCGGATGATGCCCAAGACGGAGGTTTTGATATCATGGAAGCAGCGAGTTATATGCGAGCTAATATGGAGTTGAATCAAAGAAGAGAGCCACTAGTTATTCCATCGCTTCGACCAGAAGACCGGTTGGTGCCATCGATAGAGCGGACACCCAAGCTTGAATTGAAGCCATTGCCTAGTCACTTGAAATATGTGTATTTGGGAGAAGGGGAAACACTTCCAGCGATAATTAGTTCAGAGTTGACCACTGAAGAGAAAGAACAGGTTCGCGGAGTGCTGGCGGAACACAAGCTGGCTATTGGATGAACATTGGCAGATATAAGAGGAATCAACCCTATCGTGTGTATGCATCACATCTTGCTCGAGAAGGATGCAATGCATGTTCGTGATCCCCAGAGAAGGTTGAATCCGGCTATGAAGGAAGTTGTAATGAAAGAGATCCTGAAGTTATTAGATCTAGGAATCATCTACCCCGTTTCGGATAGCCGATGGGTTAGTCCAGTCCATGTCGTGCCCAAGAAGTCAGAAATTCAAGTGGTGGAGAATGAGAACATGAAGATGGTTGCTACGAGGTTGCAAACAGGATGGAGAGTATGTATTGACAATAGAAAGCTCAACCTGCAGACCAAGAAGAATCACTTCCCATTGCCGTTTATTGATGAGATGCTGGAGCAGTTGGCGGGCAATAAGTATTTTTGCTTCCTGGATGGATACTCAGGTTATATGCAGATTTGGGTCGCTGAAGAAGACCAGGGCAAGACAACCTTTACTTGCCCGTTTGGTACATTTGCGTATCGAAGAATGCCCTTCGGACTGTGCAATGCTCCTGGCACATTCCAAAGGTGTATGATGAGCATATTCTCAGACGTACTCGATAATTGTATTGAGGTGTTCATGGACAACTTTACTGTCTACGGCAACACTTTCGATTCATGTTTGAAGAATTTAGAGACGGTGCTTAAGAGATCTGTGGATAAGAGTTTGGTTCTGAATTTGAGAAGTGTCATTTCATGGTCAAGGAGGGAATCGTGCTTGGACATGTGATATTGGAGCGTGGGATAGAAGTTGACAAGGCCAAGATCGACATCATTGCTAAGTTGCCTTACCCTACCAACATAAAGCAGTTAAGAGGTTTCTTTGGGCACGTGGGATTTTATAGAAGATTTGTGAAGGATTTTGCTAAGATCGCCCAACCTATGACCAAGTTACTTCAAAGTGAAGTCGAGTGGAATTTTGATGATAACTGTAAGAAAGCCTTCCATATACTAAAGGATACTTTTACCACAGCCCCTGTGATTCAACCACCGGATTGGGAGATGCCATTTGAGGTGATGTATGATGCAAGTGGGTATGCCGTGGGAGCAGTTCTTGTGCAAAAACGAGGTAAGGGGAGTTACATTATATATTATGCATCGAAAACCCTGAATGCTGCCCAAATCAACCATTCGACCACGGAGAAGGAGTTGTTGGCGGTGGTGTTTGCCTTTGAGAAGTTTCGCTCTTATCTTCTCGGGGGCAAGACCATAGTCTACACTGACCACTTTGCCTTGAAGTTTTTGATGAATAAGAAGGAGACCAAACCCGATTGATTCAGTGGATTCTTTTACTTCAAGAATTTGATGTGGAAATCAAGGACAAGAGTGGAGCTCAGAATTTGGTGGCAGATCACTTGAGTAGGATAATCCAAGAGGAAGAGAACGAACCGATCAAGGAGACTTTCCCTGATGAGGAACTGGCTCTTGCCCAAGATCAATCCGAGCCCTGGTATGCTGACATTTGTAATTACATTGTTTTGGGGATACTTTGGTCCTAAAAGAACGGCGATGAAGATATTGGATTACGGCTTCTATTGGCCAAGTATGTTCAAAGATAGTTATGAATGGTGCAAGCGTTGTGCCCAATGCCAGATGGAGGGCAACATCTCCAAGAGAAATAAGATGCCCATGACCCCCATTATGCCGATGGAAATATTTGATATATGGGAGATGGACTTCATGGGTCCATTGCACAATTCCAAGATCAATCAATATATTCTCTTGGCAGTGGATTATGTGTCTAAGTGGGTAGAGGCTCGTGTATCAGTCACCAATGATTCAGCGATTGTGGTGAATTTTTTGAAGGGAAATATCTCCAGCCGTTTTGGCGTGCCGAGAGCGATTATTAGTGATCAAGGGACACACTTCTGCAATGCAGTAGTTAGTAGGGATGGCAATTTACCCGCGGATACCCGATACCCGCGGGTACCCGACCCTAATAGGTGCGGGTTTGAGGGGCATTTGATATCCATGGATAGCATCATGGTTAGAAAATACTATCCATTTAATTCGCGGGTACGGGTATGGATAGTTACTACCCGTACCCGTGAAACCTGTTTACCCGTGAAAAATACCCGCGAAATATCCACGAAATATCCGATTACTACCCAACTATTATTTAATGTATGTAATATATATTTGGTCCATATATTATTTAATATAAGTATATATTTGGGCCAAAAAAGCCCAACCCAAACCATAGTCCAAAACCGTTCATACACCTAAGTTTCTAACCTACTCCCATTCCTCCCGCTTCTCACTCTCAGTCTGTGCCGCACACTACCACTCGTCCACTTCGCCTCCGCGGCTGCGCCACCTCCCACCACCGTGCAGCTGCCACACCTCAACGCCTCCACCTCACTGTTACGCCGTTGCCACACCAACACCTGCCCCTCTTTCATCAATTTCTCATCAATTGCAACAGCGTGCGCCTCTCCACAATCGAATCGACCACCGTCGCTGCCGGTAATTCTCTTCTTCTCTACTCTCATTCTTTCTCTCGTGCATCTCTCTCTCACGCCTTTCTCTCTCTCTCTGATGGCCAACCATCCTGATTATGCTTGTGTGTGTTCAATTGTTACTTTGACGTTCCGTTTTTTTAATTTGTTATTTTTCTGGTCCTAATTGTCTGTTTTGATGTAGAATCTCTTCAATTTCCTGTTCGATTTATTGGATTTGCTTGTTTATTATGGTTTGATGATCATAATTTACTACTGTTATGTTGGTTCTTTTGGATTAATGTTTTTTTGGTCAATTCTTGAGCTGCCATTTTTTTGAATGTATGGCTAATTAAGTTGATGATGTTTAGTTCTCCCTTTTTTCTTTCACGCCGTTCCAATGCCTGTTGGTCCTCTTCTATGCTAACTCCCTTCTCTTGCAGCACTTTTCAACTAAAAACTCGAGATATTGAGGTCACCTCATGCAAAACCAAAAAGAAACAAAATATATCAAAATACGAGAAATATAAACGGGAAACACAATTGTACGTACAAAAACACAACAAACAAAACACATAAAAACGACACAAATAACGACTAAACAAACCCTCGACACTTAAACCTTTGCTTGTCCTCAAGCAAACAGCAAACCAACAAAAGAGAGGAAAAATTCATGCAAGCTTATTTTTGCAATTCTGGCTAACTGGTGAATTTTTCAATAATATCCAAAAGATAAACACCACGACAAAGGAAAGAGTTAAATTAAACTGCAATATATTTCCCGTCTATGCAAATTATCAATCGGATCAGACATGACTCCCTATTAGAAGTGATTTAACTAATGCGACTGCTTTTACCAACAAGTTTCATTCATTTTTCTTAGAACTGTGACAATTTGAAATGGAATTCTAAACAATACTCGTTAGGTGTAATTTTGGAGAAATCCAAAATCCCTGGCGTGGTTTCCCATGCTCATTTATCACTTTGTAATAAAGAGGAGCAGAATTCATATTCCAACGAATTTTAACACACAAGTCCACTTTGAGAATTTGTGTTTCTCATTTTTTTAGGAAACGAGTATCTAAGCAGTCACAATGTTTAAACTCCCTCAAACTTCAGTCAGACAAATCACGCCTCAACCTAATTTGCATAAACAAGTCTCATATCACAATTCAACCAACAAAACCAAGTCCCAAAGCATATCAATCTGATATTGAATTCAATCTAGTAAAGTCAAAATCCCATAATTCACTTGAATAAAATTTAACCTCAATTAAGTCAAATTTGAAACAACAAGATAGACTCACAAAAAAGGCAAAACAAGCAAAAATCAAATTTTCAGCAAAATCAAAATCCACTATAAACATGCATCCCACACAAGCAATATAAACATTTCCGCCTCCACACTTAAAACAATGCAATGTCTTCATTGCACAGAAAATAAGAAAGGGAGAGAACTTGTCTGCCCTGATTTATCGACTTGTGTGGTACTTGTGGTTCTTACCATTTTGCTTGATCCGATTCAATTCGAGGTTTGTCGGCCTCCAAAAGCTCAAACACCTGAAACAAAATAGAAAAGAACAAAAATAACAAAAATAAAACAAATAAAGTCGTGGATTGCCTCCCACGCAGCGCTAGTTTTTAAGTCGCCAGCCCGACTAGGCCAGTGTTATCCGAATTCCTTTTCGAGCTTGAGCCATTCCATCACTTGGATTAGCTCATCTTCATCATCCACGTTTGCCGGTCCTAAAATAGTTAATAGGACTAAGATTGTCCCATTTTCACGTGTGAAATCTCCCTCGACACTTAGATTGACAGCGTGGGCCAGTTTTACCTCTCCTCCACCTATATAATACTGCCATGAAACACGAAAAAATATATCCGAGGCAATAATATAATGGAAATATTGATTAACAGGAGTTAAGGGTTTAGAAACTTCACAATTCATAGCGTCACAAAGTGTGCTTATTGTAGCCATGGACGGCTCCTCAAACCACTCTGTGATTTATTCTTCCTCTCCCTCCAGGTTATCCACTCCACTACTTTTACATGATACGACATGAGCCTGTTCCAAATGTTCTGTTAACTCACCGTTTGCATCACGCTCATGGTTGTAATCATTCTCCTCTATAATAAGCTCTTTCTCTCTATTATGTTGCACTAATTTGCCCACAATGTCTACCAACTCTCCAATGCGAGTCTCAATGCGTGCAATGGATGCATCGACTGATTCAAATCTTTGTGTGGTCGACTGGATGAAAGATTTGAGAGTCTCTTCTAAAGAAGGTTTCTGAGGTGGATGTTGTAGTGAGTATGGATATTGGGCACTTTCATTCCAACCAAAATACGGATTGGAAAACCAACCGAAACCTTGGCACATGTTAGCTTCATGCCCATGTTCTCTACTATACACTGCCGAACACTTCGTGTAATCATAGCTCAGATTTTTCTCTATCTCAGGATAGGTGAAATCCAACATATCATCCTCCAGTTTCGTTAATCACTGAGCAAACAAAAACACAAAAACGGATCAAGCGCACCTGGGGAGAAATAAAAACAACAAAAATAAACACGGAAAAAAATAACACAAGAACAATTCATCTAAAGCCTACCCTGGCAACGGCGCCAATTTTTTTTTTCAACTCTAAACACCTAGAATTTACTCGCAAGAGAACGAGGTCAATGTAGGGCGACAAGCTGACCCAAGTCGTATTCTCAAGGAAGACTCAACATGGCTAATGCCACTTGTATTATTCACACAGAAAATAAATAAACAATCCTAAATATTCTAAACCAAGATTTCGATAGAAAGAGACTAAACTAGTCGATCAAAGCTATAAAAGAATAACAAGAAAAACAAGAACAAAGAAAGCTTTAGGGATTAGATTCTTCTCCTCGAATTTTCACCAAGCTTATTACAAATCAATTCCATTAATCAATCACGCATAATCAACTTCAACATAAGGCTAACGTCAATTACTTTCGCTTCAATCCGTTAAACCCTAATGACTAAATTACACGATCAAGACTAATTATTAGACATGCGTTTCAGGTCTATATAATGTTGAAAGAATCACAATCGAGCAGTAGAATCATCCATCGATCTCATACACTACTTAGAAATATCGAATAGTGATCAATTATTCAATATGAAGAAAATCAATTCAATCAATGGCGAATTAATCAAAGAACAAGCACGAATCGAAAAACGATTCGAATCACTAAACCCTAATCAAAGAATTAGCCAAGCATAGAATAAATCATCCAACAACAATCATAGGAATCTATCGATTAAATTGTAAGAAATAAATGGTGAAGATATCCTTACAATCAAACGAACGCAATCCTTAGATAACGATCCTCCTAATTCCTTCTAGCCGAAGAAAAAAAAAAGAAAAAGAAAAGGAAAAGAAAAGAAAATGAAAAGAGTGTGCTGCTGAGGTCGAGAGGTGCTGTCCAAGATTGAATAATCCTCTAAACCCTAGCTGCTGCTTATTTAAAATCACGGACATTACACATTTCCAGCGCCCGCTGGATTCCAGCGCTCGTTGGTGTTGTTTCAGCGAAGAGCATTCCAGCGGTCGCTGGACAGTATGGGCATACCGCCCAGCCAGCGGTCGCTGGGAAGTGTGGGCATACCTCCTAGCCAGCGGTCGCTGGGAAGTGTGGGCATACCACCCAGCCAGCGCGCTCCATGTTCCAGCAGTTGCTGGCCTACTCAGCTCCCGCGCGCACCCGTTCTGACGTTCGTTGGTCATTTTCTATGCTAACTCCCTTCTCTTGCAACACTTTTCAACTAAAAACTCGAGATATTGAGCTCACCACATGCAAAACTAAAAAGAAACAAAATATATCAAAATACGAGAAATATAAACGGGAAACACAATTGTACGCACAAAAATACGACAAACAAAACATATAAAAATGACATAAATAACGACTAAACAATACACACACTGCCAAAGGCAAAGTGTGTGTGTGTGGGTAGGGGATGGTTTAGTTGTTTAAAATGGTTTAAGAGTCAGGTTGAGGCCTCCATAGACACTCTTTGCTTGGGCAAAGTGTGTGTGTGAAGTGTCTCTGCCGAAGTTTTTTTATATAAATTGAGTTGTGTTGACCAGTATGCCTTGAGTAGGTCAAGATTGTGATTGTTGTGCTTAATTGAATGCATGTAGAACAGTGTTGGATTCATGCTAAGCTAGACGATGACTTGTATGATGGAATGAATTGTGAGGGAACCTTATGAGGATTTGAGCTTAAATGATGTATTTACCAATACATGATTTCATTTATTGTGTGTGAATATGACCTCTCGATTATGAATAATTAGAACTTGAATGTACTTCGGTTGTTAATTTTCTGAGATGGATTTAGGGACTTGAGATGACTTAGGTAGTTTATTTCACTAGTCCACTGAGCCAAATTATCCTACCCTAATCATTAATTCTTTGATTAACCCATTTTAGCTGATTAATTCTTTTTATCACTTAAATTTTGCCTTGATGAACATAACCTTACCCGGTCATGGGAACTCAATGCAAAAGAAGAAGAAAAGGGAATGAAGGAAATGGTGGGGTGCATTCTGGGGCAAGATGAAATTTTATGAGCTGACAGTTGGGGTTATTGCCCAAGATACAAGTCTTGTGAAAGAAAAGGGGAATGGAAAAAGAAAAAAAAAAGGCAAATATAAAAAAATATAATAAATAATTCCCCAATTGTAGCTGGTGAGTTAAGGTACTGGAAACATGAGGCAAGAAAACAAGAAGGAGTTGGGATGTGTCTATATATTGCCCAGCATGAGTTCAAATGACCTTAGCCCAGATCTAAATACTTTCTACCTGTTGCCTTAAGCCAAGTTACAACCCAATAAAGACCTGATGATGAGTTCTGAAATCTGATTTAGGAAGTTAAGACATAAAGGGCAGACAAGCCTATGGTGAAACCGAAGTTGAGATGGTCAAGAGAGTTGCATGTAATTGTTTAGTCATTTTGTGTGATGTTTTTTATGTTGTTTTTGAGTTGTGTTTCCGTGTATGTGTGCATGTTTTCCCTCTTTTATTTCTCGTTTTTGGCTACTCTTGGTTGTTTGTGGTGTGGTTTACAGTGGTTGTAGGTTTTGAAGATTTGAAAAGAGAAAGCAGCGAAAATGGATGGATTTAGAACAAGAAAGAAGCAAGTTGGGGTGTGAAGGAAGCAGCCAGCGGTCGCTCAACTTGAGAGCACGCTGGGTTCCAGCGGTCTCTCGAACCCAGCGGTCGCTGGAAGCGTCTTCGCAGAAATGGGAAGCAGCGAGCGCTGGAAATGTGTAACGCTTGCTGCACGTTTATTACTTCAGCTAGGGTTCTGTTTTAGAATTCATTCCTCATTCTCTCTGGTTTTGGTGACGGCTCTTGGGAGATTTTTACACTTATTTTTCATACTTTTCTTATTTTTCTTTTTTTGGTGGCTATAAAAACAAGATCGTGGGTTTCGATTGTGATCATCATCAAAAGTATTGTAAGGATTGATTGTTTTATTTTTTTTACGGTTAATTTGATGAATTCTTCTAGTAATTCTTCGATGTCTTGTTCTATGGATAGGTAATTTTTAATTCTAGGGTTTAGATATTCGATTTAATTCCAATCCTTGCTTGATGTGTGTGAATTCTTCGTTGATTGAATTGTTGCATTTATATTGAATAATTGGCCATTGTTCGATATTGTTAGGTAGTTGATGAGATCGATAGATGAATCTACTGCCCGATCACAATTCTTTCAATAATTAGATTGACTGAAAATGCATTTCTAATCGTTAGTCTTAATCGTATAATTTAGTCTTAAAGGTTTAACGGATTGAAACGAGAGTTATTGATGTTAACATTTTGTTGAAGTGGATTATGCGAATTGATTAATTGAATTAACATATGTCGGGCTTGGTGAGGAATTAAAGAGAAGAATCTAAGCTCTAATCCCTTTTCCTCGTGTTTATCTCTTTTACTATTATTCGTCATTTATTTGTTGCGTTGAATTGGCTCTTTTATTTAGTTCTGTTTTCTCAAATCATTGGCTTAGAATGTTTAGGATCGTTTTAATTTCTGTGTAAGTAATACTAGAAGTATTTGTCCTGTTTAGCCTTCCTTGTGAATACGACTTGGGTTAGCTTGATGCCCTACATTGACCTCATTCTCTTGCGAGTCAAGTCTAGGTGTTTAAAGTTGAAACAAAATTTGGCGCCGTTACCGGGAATGGCTTGTGGCGAATTGTTCTTGTGTTATTTTCTTTTTTCTGTGTTTATTTTTGTAATTATTTTTATTTTTATTTATTGTTTCTTTATTTCTTCATCAGGTGCGCGTGATTCTTTTGTGTTTTGTGTTTGTGTATGCAAGGTAGACGAAGTCTCAACAAGAGATTGGCTCCCTTGTTTGATAACATACACAGGCAAAAAGAATTCGTGTTACCCAATTTGGAGGAAGAAGAATCATGTGAAAATTACTCCTCGAGTGACGAGTCTCTGATTCTGGAGATGGCTGTTCCAAATAATGTCAGAAATATGCGGGATTTCGCTCGTCCGGTGATTGGGGCCACAACTTCTTGTATCGTCTTGGGAGAGGCAGCAAGTAACTATGAGTTGAAGAATATTCACTTCAATCAGCTACCATCTTTCTATGGAATGCCCGCAGAAGATGCTTTGAACTTCATCAGGGAGTTCTATGCAGTGGTTCAGATCTTTCCTTTACAAGGTTTGAACGAGGATCAATTGAAGATGAGGTGTTTTAGATCGGGCCAAGACATGGTTTATGTCTCTACCGCCGAACTCTTTGGTGAATTGGGATGCCGTCTATGAGAAGTTTATGGCTAAATATTACTCAAATCATAAGACACAGAATTTGAGGGCTCAGATTGTGATGTTTGCTCAATCCTCAGGTGAATCATTTCACGAGGTGTGGGATCGTTTCAGGAGTTTGCAGCAGCAGTGCCCGCATCATCACTTGCCGGCAGAATTGTTCAACCAATTTTTCTATGATGGTTTATCACTGACCTTTCAGTATATGGTTGACAATGCCGTTGGAGGGGATATTGGCAATCACACAGCCGATGATGTCTCTAACATTTTTTAGATGATGGCTACTACTTCCCAACAAAAGAGTGTCAGAGGGAAGCGTGCTTCTGTGAATGAAGCAAATCCTAGTTACGATGTGACTAAGAAATTGGCTGAATTAACTAGGGAAGTGGAGTTATTGAGGCCATTCGAGGGGATACCTCAGCAGGTTATGTCTGCTGAAACTTGTGGAATTTGTGGTGAGTATGGCCATGGGGCCAATATTTGTCAGAGAACGGTTGAGCCTAGGTTTGATAAAGAGGCACAGTTTCTCGATCCACAAGAATAGGTTTTTGCTTTGCAAGGCTATCAATCTCGACAGCAGAACAATCCGTTCTCACATATCCTGGGTGGAGAAATCATCCCAACCTTTCTTGAAAGCAACCCCAGCAGCCTCAACAGCCTATGCAAGCAGGAGCAGGACAAGCTCCATAGTACACGCAGCATGCACAACAACAGACAATTTTGCCCTGGCAGCAACAATACCAAACTCAGCAGACTCAAACTCCCAAGCCGTCTTTGCAAGATACATTGCAGGCTTTTATCCAGTCGAGTCAGCAAAGGTTTGAGTCGGTGGAGGCTTCAGTGAAGCGAGTTGAGACTCAAGTGGGCCAATTGGCAAGTACTGTGGGTGAATTGGTAAAATAAAACCAAGGAGGGAAGTTGCTAAGTCAACCCGAGCAAGCGCATGCCGTGACTATTCTAAGAAGTGGCAAGATGATTGAGAATAAGGTTGGAAAACATAAGGAGAAAGAGGATGATACACAAGAAGGGAAGAGTTCTTCTCTTGAGAAGGATAAGGTTGTGCAGAAGAAAGTTAAAGGCAAGGAACATGTGCTTCACAAGACTGAGAATCCTTATACTCCTCCGATTCCATATCCGAGTAGATTGAGGAATGTGAAGCAAGATCAGCAGTTCCAAGAGTTTTATAAGCTCTTGTCAAAAGTCAACGTCAACATTCCTCTTCTTGATGTGATCGGAAATATGCCAGCTTATGTAAAGTTCTTCAAAGAGTTGGCATCTACAAAGAGGAAGTTTAGAGAAGACGAGAAGATAGTGGTGTCCGAAATGACAAGTGCAATCCTGCAGCACCCACTACCACCAAAGCTTGGTGATCCAGGAAGCTTTACTATTAAAATCGCTTTGGGTAATAGTAAAGAAGCAGGTGGCATGTTAGATTTGGGGACGGGGATAAATTTGATGCCTTACTCTATATTCAAGCAATTAGAGTTAGGAGATTTGAAACCCACGAGAATGTGTTTGCAACTTGCGGATAGGTCTGTTCGATATCCTAAAGGAATTATCGAAGATATTCTTGTGAAAGTTGGTGGGTTAATTATCCCTGTTGATTTTGTTGTCCTTGATGTGGGAAATATGCAAGAGATAGGGAAAGAGCATACATTGCTATAGGGTAGACCATTTATGGCTACTACTAATACTTTCATTGATGTGAAAAGTGGAACCTTGACAATGTCTCTTTTAGGTGAAACTATATCATTCTCTGTGCATGGCAATAGGGCTATACCTGTTTCTTCTTTGATTGATAATTATTCTTCGATAGATGCCATTGATGCCTTGGCCAAGAAAGTTTTTATGCAGGAAGGCAGTTATGAAAGCAGGTTTGAGGAACTAGAAGAAGAAGAGATGGACTTTTTGTTGGAAGAAAGCATTGGTATGATGGAAATCTTGGCAATAGAAGGTGAGGAGCAGAAAACGGCAATCAAACTTGAGCTCAAGCAACTACCTAAGAACCTCAAGTATGTCTTCTTGGAGAAAGATGAGCAGAAGCCAGTGATTATTTATGCCGAGCTAGCAAAGGAGGAAGATGAGCAATTGATTGCTGTGCTTAAGAAAAATAAGCAAGCCATCGGGTGGAGTTTAGTAGACATTAAGGGAATTAGTCCCTCAACTTGCATGCACCGGATTGTGCTAGAAGAAGGAGCAAAACCGGTGAGAGAGGGGCAAAGAAGGTTAAATCCAACACTGATGGAAGTGGTGAAAAAAGAAATTCTAAAATTGCTCGCTGAAGGTATAATCTATCCAGTGGCCGACAGTGAATGGGTTAGTCTAGTGCATGTGGTTCTAAAGAAAGGAGAGATCACAGTTGTTGAAAATGACAAGGAAGAGCAAGTGGCTACACGAACCATTACAGGGTGGCGAATGTGCATTGACTACAGAAAACTTAATGCAGCCACTCGAAAAGATCATTTTCCCTTCCATTCATTGATCAAATGTTGGATAAATTAGCTGGACATAGTTTTTATTGTTTCTTAGATGGTCTTTCTGGTTATTTTCAGGTGGCGATTGCTCCAGAGGACCAAGAGAAGACTATGTTCACATGCCCATTTGGAACGTTTGCTTGTCGAAGGATGCCTTTTGGGCTTTACAACACACCGGGTACATTTTAAATGTGCATGTTCTCAATCTTCTATGATATGATTGGGAATTTTATTGAGGTATTCAGGGATGATTTTTCAGTTTTTGGATCATCATTTTCTGATTGTTTGAACAAACTTGACCGTGTGCTAGAAAGATGCATTGAAAGTAATCTCACTTTGAGCTGGAAAAATAGTCATTTTATGGTGACCAGTGGGATTGTCTTAGGTCATTGTGTCTAAGCATGGAATTAGTGTTGACAAAGCTAAGGTTGATGTAATTAAAAGATTACATCCACCTATTAATGTTAAAGGAATTAGAATTTTTTTTGGGTCATGCGGGTTTTTACCGTAGATTCATAAAGATTTCTCTAAGATTAGTTAGCCTTTGTGCCAATTGTTAGCTCAGGATGCTTCTTTTGATTTTGATGATAAGTGTTTACTTGCTTTTAACACTTTGAAGGAGAAATTAATTTATGCTCCTGACTGGTCTTTACCGTTTGAAATTATGTGTGATGCATCTAACTCTGCTGTGGGAGCTGTTTTAGGACAGCGTGTTGAAAAAAATGCTTCTTGTGATTTATTATGCGAGTCTTACTTTGAATAGTGCTCAAGTAAATTATACCACTACTGAAAAAGAGTTGTTAGCTGTTGTCTTCTCATTGGATAAATTTAGGTCTTATATTATAGGGTCTAAAGTTATTGTGCATAGTGATCATGCAGCTCTGAGGCATTTACTCACTAAAACCCAAGCAAAGCCTTGTTTGATTAGATGGATTTTGTTGCTTCAAGAGTTTGATGTTGAGATTAAAGATAGAAAAGGAAGTGAAAATGCTGTGGCAGACCATCTGTCTCGCCTTCCTAATGAGAGAATTCTAAGTGCATCGCATGAACATGATAATATTTCTGATACATTTCCATTTGAGCATGCTTTAGAGATTTCTTCAGTACCCTAGTTTGCCGATATTGTAAATTATCTTGCTTGTAGTGAACTCCGTCCTGACCTTACCTCTCAAGAGAGGAAGAGATTTTTAGTGAATTGCAGGAACTATTATTGGGATTAACCATACCTTTTCCATCTGGGAAAAGATGAGGTAATTTGGCATTGCGTCCCAGAGGAGGAGCAACAAGATGTTTTAATGTGGTGTCATGCATCGCATTGTGGAGGCCATTTTGGGGGGGCAAAAGACAACTCAGAAGATTCTCCAATCCGGCTTGTATTGGGTAACTCTTTTTAAAGATGCTCATACTTTTTGTCTATCTTGTGACAAATGCCAAAGGGTGGGGAATATTGGAAAGAGAAATAAGATGCCCTTAAATGTTAATCTTGTTGTTGAAATTTTTGACGTTTGGGGTATTGACTTTATGGGACCTTTTCCAAACTCTTTTGGATTTGAGTATATCCTGCTAGCTGTTGATTATGTTTCCAACTGGGTTGAGGCTATCCCCACTAGGACCTGTGATGCTAATGTGGTTATAAAGTTTGTGCAGGGGAATATTTTGAGCATGTTCGGATTTCCTCGAGTAATCATTAGTGATGGAGGGTTCCATTTCTGTAACAAAATGTTTGAAAAGTTGATGAAGAAGAATGGTGTGACTCATAAGGTGGCTACTCCTTATCATCCTCAGATATCTGGTCAAGCAGTTGACGAGTAATAAACAAATTAAGGGGATTCTTCAGAAGACTGTGAAAGTCTCAAGAAAGGATTGGTCCATTAAATTGAATGATGCTCTGTGGGCGTATAAAACAGCTTACAAGATGGTTTTGGGGATGAGTCCGTACCACTTAGTCTAGGGAAAAGCATGTCATTTGCCGGTTGAGATAGAGCATAAAGCTTTTTGGGCCATCAAAGCTGCTAATTTTGAGTTGCAAAGTGCTGGGGAGGAACGAGCTTTACAAATCTCGGAGTTAGACAAATTGAGGAATGAAGTTTATGCAAATGCAAAGATTTACAAGGATAGGGTGAAAAGGCTTCATGACAAGCAAATTCTTAGGAAAAAATTCACACCGGGCATAAAAGTGCTTGTCTTCCCGTCTCCGGTTGTTCCCAGGGAAATTAAGATCTCGATGGAGTGGTCCATTTGTTGTTGAAGAAGTCTTCCCTTATGGGGTAGTCAAGCTTTTTAATCCGTGGACGAAGAAATCTTTTCAAGTCAATGGACATCAAGTTAAGTAGTACTTTGAGGGCCAAACAAGGAAACAAGACGTCGAGTCAATTATGCTCGACTCTGTCATATATCATTGACTCCTCTTCGTCGAGCTTGCAACGTTAAACGAGCGCTGCATGGGAGGCAACCCATGATTTATTTGTTTCTATTTTTTTTGGTTTCTTTTTGTTCCGTCCCTCCGATTTTAATTTGTTTGTTTGTTTTGCAGTGTTGGGAATCGTTGGCAAGATGATAAAAAAAATCACCGATCACTGGGACTGAGCGGCCGCTGGAGGGTGTGTTCGCAGAATCGTGCCCAACGAGCGCTTGAACTAAACGAGCGCTGAGAAGCAACCGGCGCTGAGTGAGAGCGGCCGCTGGTGGGTGTGTTCGCAGAATCGCGCCCAACGAGCGCTCGAACTGAGCGAGCGCTAAGAAGCAACCGGTGCTGAGTTCTACCGCTCGCTGGCTTTGAAGTGTTGTGTGCGAACGAGGGACCTCTGGGAGTGAGCGAGCGCTGCTTTTCACTACTATAAAAAGGCACAGAGCTGTGCCCTAATTTTATTTAGCAGCAACTCCTATTTCCTTCACTCCTCCAGCTACTGCCGCTTCATTCAGGCCGCCGCTTGACTCCAGCCGCCGCCACCAATCTCTGACAAGCTACCGTTTCTCCAACCACCGCGTTCCGTCACTGCCGTCTCACCTCAATTTCAGCCGCCGCCCAATTCCAACCGGCGCTCAATTTCAGCCACCGCCCTATTCAAGCCACAGCCTGTTCTTTCCATCTACCGCCATCGATCACCGTAAGTCCAGCCGCCCAAGCTCTCCGCCAAATTCAAGCTGTTGCTCACTTTCAGCGACCGCTCACTTCCAGCCGCCGCTCACTTTCAGCCGTGTGCTCTAGTTCTTACCCTCCGCTCTAGCTATCTTTCCATATGCTCAACTATGCCTCGTACCAAGAATGCTCTGGCCGCTCATGTCAGTGACGAGGAGATGGACGATTTCAAGGAAATACCCGAAGACAAATTAGCTCTGTACAATGCCCCATTTCCAGTGTATGCTGATTTTGAAGGTAACCTATTCCAGAAATTTGATCAATTTGAAGTTACGCATCCTCGGTTATTAGATTGGAAGTTACTGGAGAGTTTGGGTATTGATAAAAGGGTGTCTCAGGTATTGAAAAATATCGGATTGTCCACTTATGCTAAAATGGAGTTAGATGGGTATAAACCCTTATGTTATGAATTTTTGAGCACCATGAAAGTAACTGTCGAAGTCAAGGGGGAAATTAAGGAGATTACTTGTCGGATGCAAGGGCAGAAATTTACAGTGGATTTGAACACCATGAAAGATGTGTTCAGTTTTCCGGTTACTGGCATTGGGAGAAGGCCAAAGTCATTTGATGTTGAAACGGCATGGCAAGAGATTACAGGGTGCGAGAATTAGAAAACCAATGGTTCGGTGAATGGGTTTATTAAAGACCCAGCATTGGCCGTTGTGCACAAATTCATTGCATACAATGTCTCGGGCAAGAAGCAAGCTAACAAAGTAAATTCTACTGAGGTTTGTCTGTTACGGTGTGCCACGGAAAAAATCCGAATTTGCCCTTCAAGTTTCATTTGGAGAGCTATGGAAGGAATGCAGAATCGACAAGGTTCTCATGCTTCCCTGTGCAGCATAATTACTGCTTTGGCTTAGCATTTTGGTATTTTTCCTTCTGCGGGGTCTGTGCCTCAAGGTCAAACAGTGGTGCGCCGATATTTGATAGACCTCAGTGAGCTTAAGGGTGCTCAAATTGCCTTTGACAGAAAGAAGTTGGTTCATCATGAACAACGCCATTGCATTAGGGAATATCTCAATGATCAGATTTTAGCGGCTAACCGACAAGATGGAGCAGGAACCTCAGCTGGACCCTCAGCTGTGCAGCCCCAGACTACTCCCTATTCTCCTGTTCCAGATTCCGACCCACTCCATACCACCATGCCTTCTTATGACTTCCAGATGTTGCGTGATGACTTGAGGTCATTTCGTGACCATTATGATTCTACTCAGGCTGCATTCCACCATGTTGGGAAAATTATAAGGTTTCGATTTGATACCAAAACCCAACTGATTCTCCAACCGAATAGATGATCGCGCCAACCTAAATAGTGTTTTCCAGCTCGCCTGTTTGAGCCTTAAAATGTTCTAGGATTACAGGTTAAGGAAGCGGAAGACAGCAGTCGACCCAGCTGTGTCTACAGCAGGAGTCAGCTAGCGGAAGACAGCAGTCGACCCAGCTGTGTTCACAAATGAGTCGGCTAGCAAAAGACGACGGCGTCAACCTTCGGTGAGTGATCCGGCGAGCTCGATCAAGCTGAAGAGAATTCGAGCTGAGTTCAAAACACAGCTGGTCCAGCTGTACAGAACAAAGGAACTATCTCTGAAGACTCCACGTCGAGACAGTCCAGCTCTGAATTCAAAAGCCAGCTCTAAAGGCAGAAGATCCCGGAATCAGAGGAAGTCAACCTACCTCGACCAATGAGGGATTACCAGATCAACATCCTAGACTTCAGAACCTAGGATGTGACACAAATGAAGACAGGTGCAGATACGCCCAACGGCAGATCTTGTATTTAAAAAGAGTAGGTAAGATTCAAACGGCTCCTCCAACGGCTAGTCCTGAATCTCTACCTATATAAACCCGTCTTCAACCTCAGGATCAGACACGAAAAACTCTCTACAAGCTTTCATTATCTGAAATCATTATTCTTTCAAAAGCTCCCAAGCAGTTCTACATAGATCAAAGAACACTTTATCTTAAAGTGTTTCTAGTTAAGAAACTGCTTAGTTTTTCGTCTGTTCTCTAGGCAGAACTCTTTGTATATCTTAAGCCTAGATTTCGAACGAGTTCATCATACTCTGAAGTTCTTAATTGTAAGAACTCGTTCATAGTTGGAACCCCATACCCAAACCCAAACCTAGAAAGGTTAGGTAAAGGTACGCTTGCTCGAAGCGCGTAATTCGAGTGGTTAGGTTCTTCAGTACCCGTAAACTGAAGGTGTTTAGGCTTGACAGTGCCCGCAAACTGTTGGAACACAGCTCGGGTTAGAGTTGTGAAGTTGCTTGGTACTTGGAAACCAAGTGGTAGTGGATTACCAGTGAACCTGGTCGTGGACGTAGGAGGTGTTACTCCGAACCACGTAAAAACTCGCGTGCTTCTATCTCTCTCTCTTTACTTTTGCTTTATATTCAGCTGTATACTAACGCCTTCATATCATTGCATACTAGTTCAAAACTGCACACACAGCTGCTCTCCAAAGACAGCTGTGTCTCTCGAAAAGTTGCACAACCTGACTAAGCTGAAAACGATAAGTTAATATTTTCAAACTGAGTTTTTCTAAGCAACTGAGCTAAGTTTTCAAACCACCACTTTCCGCACCGCCAGCTGAGTTGTTTACCCAGCTGACCCTCCCCAGCTGGATCAATAACTGAGCTCTCACTCAACTCCGTTTTAACTTGATAAAAGTTTCGAAAAATCTACTTGGTGTATTCACCCCCCCTCTACACCAAGTACCCAGCTCAGGGACCATCAATTGGTATCAGAGCAGTGGTTCAAAAGACCACCGTTTCTGTATCAAGAGATCTCTCTTGACGCTCTGTGTCAGTGGTCAACTGAACAGATCCGTTTTTCAGAAAAACTCATATTATTACATACTGCACATGTCTATGGATTCCTATCTTAACAGGAATCTCCCCACCTTCTCGGTAGACGACTATGCAATCTGGAAATTCAGATTGAAAAGCTTCCTTTGTGCACATCACGACATGATGTGGGACGTCATTTCAGACGGACCCATCCTTATTTATAAACAAGGAAATGAACTCGTACCTGCTCAAGATGGAGGACAACCAGAATACCGGCCAATTCTCAAGCCAAAGAAGGAATATTCTTCCGAAGAGCGAAAGCAAGCTGGTCTGGACAGCTTCGCAAGGAACACCATCTCTTCAACAGTCTCAAACGCCTACCTGAGTAAAATCATCAAGTGCGAGACAGCCAAAGAGATGTGGGAAACACTCGCCAAGCTATGTGAAGGATCAGAAGAGATCAAAGAAAACAAATTCACAATAGCGTGCCAAAAATTCGACAACTTCAAGCAGCTAGCCAACGAGTCCATCGAAGCGATGGAGCTAAGGTTCTCAAACATAGTCATTGAGATAGAGACAATCGAAGCGGGAAATATACCCGGCGGGAAAAGAATCTAAAGGTTCTTTCAAATCTTTCACTTGAATGGAACACTTACAAGGTAGTTCACCAAAGTCGAAGTGACTTGGGTGATCTATCTACGTAAAGGTTGTTCTCACTCTTAAAAGCCAACGAGTACAACTTGAAGATCACTCAAGAAGAATCTTCAAGCAGACAGAATGACGGAGAACTCACCCCAGCTCCAAAAGAAATAGCTTTCAGAGCCAACTCTGAAAAGTCAGCTCATGTCAAGTCAGCTGAGTCCTCCAAGATGAAGAAGGACAAAAAGGATATGAGCAAAGAGGAGCTACTCGAAGAAATTGCCATGATGGTGAAAAGTTATAACAGACTCAACACCAGCAAGGGCAAATACAAGAAGTTCTTTAGGACTTACAGAGATAAGTACGCAGCAGCTGATGAGAAGTCAGCTGACAAACGAACTGAAGAAGGTTGCTTCAACTGCAAGGAACCAGGACACTACCGACAAGATTGTCCAAAGCTGTCCAAGAAAGGTAAAGACCAATTAAAAGCTAAGGCAGCTGACCGAAGGAGAGCTTATATCGCTGATGAAGAATCAGAGTGCAATAAAATGGATGACATGCCATTTTCAGACTCGGAAGAAGAAGCCCTGATGGCCAATCATGAACCTGATTGGGATACTTGCTTCATGGGACAAACAGACGGCATCAATGAAGATAAGGTAACGTCTCGAACTCTAAATCTATCTAACATCTCACCATCACACGAACACTCTACACAGGACTCAGAATCTGGACTACCTGATTGGAGTCTAGTAGAGAAAGTAATGAACGATTCCAAGGAGCTTCAAGAGATCCTTGACGTCATTATGTGTGAGAATGCCGAGCTGAAGGCGGAACTGGAAAAGACAAAAGTATCAGACACAGCTGATACAACTCAGCTCCAACAGGAAGTCGTTTCACTAAAAGACAAAATTGGGAAACAAGATCAGCTGATGAAGGAATTCTACGATGAGAAGAAACAGCTGATAGAAGATGTGGAAAAGATCACAGCTGAATCGGAAAAGAAGTCAGCTGAGATCATTGAGCTGAAAAGCACCAAAGAGGTACTATCTAAAAAGATAGTAGCTCTCATCAAAGCCACGTCAACAATGGACGAGATCATTAGTGCTCAGCGTCCAGCAGCACTCAAAGCGGGACTGGGATACAACGAATCAAAGAATGCCTCAAACATTGCCTCCACAAGTGGAACAAAGGTTATGTTTGTACGTGCAAATGAACCTTCAACCCCAGCAGCTCAGGATCAACAATTGAGGACACAGCAGACGTCAAGAAGAACAGCTGTGAAACAGTCTCAAACTCCGTCGAGAACACAGCAGACATCAAGAAGGTCAGCTGTGCGACAACCTCAAGCTCAACTCAGACAGCAACGTGCTCAACCTCAACGAAGACCACAAGCTGGATTTTACAGATACCAGCAACAGCACCAGCACGTTGATCGATATCGACCAAGATATCAGAGATACCCAGCTGGATACCACTCATACGAGTATCAGCTGGATAATCATTTCCAGCCACAGCATCAGAGACAGCAGAGACAAAGGAACGTCTCAGCTAGGCACACAGCTGGAAATCAAACAAAATACAGACAACAAAACAAGAAGACACGGAGATCAAGACCCCGCCAGCAACAACAGAAGAACACACAGAATGTGTATATCGACTCAGCTGGAAGAATTATCAGATCAAATGACCCAATTCGAGTCATCAAGCAGATCTGGGTCGTCAAAGGATCTCTGTCTAACCCACAAGGACACAATTAAAACTGGGTACCTGAATTTTAACTTTTTGTTTAGGTTGCAAGGAATAGACGCATCTCTGAGGAGTCGATGAGAACGCTTTGGTACTTGGACAGTGGATGTTCCAAGCACATGACGTACCTAAAGCATCTACTTCAGGAGTATATTGAGCGTACAGGTCTACAAGTAACATTTGGTGACAACTCCAAAGGCCTAACCAAAGGTTATGGTACATTTAAAACTAAAAATGTTATAATCCCAAATGTTTCTTATGTACAAAGATTGCAACATAACTTGCTTTCCATTAGCCAATTTTGCGACAACGGTTTTTCTGTCAAGTTTGATGCACAGGGATGCACAGTGAAGCACAGGGAAACCGACAGATACTCCTAAGAGGGAAAAGAGAAGGAAATATGTACTTCGCTGACTGGAACATCAGCCCTCCGGAGACTTGTCTTGTATCAAAAAGCAGCAGTGAAGTCGGTGGTACATCGAACGGCTGAATCATCTCAACTTCAAGACAATCAACAAACTGGCTAGGAACCAACTCGCTAATGGAATTCCAGATCAAGTATATGACAAAAGTCATATGTGCAGCGCGTGTCAACAAGGAAAATAAACAAGAATTTCATTTTCTCTCAAGCCAGCTCAGTCAACTGATCGAGTTCTTCAACTTCTTCACATGGATCTTTTTGGTCCAGTTACTCCAGCAAGCTTCAATGGCAGAAAATATACTCTGGTCGTTGTGGATGATTTCTCAAGATTCACATGGGTATCATTCTTGTACCAGAAGAGAGAAACGAGAACTAAGCTGCCTATCCTGCTGGAAAGATTATCAACACAGAAGGAGTGCAAGGTAATGGCAATAAGATCAGATCGTGGAACGGAGTTTCTAAATGAAACTATTTATGATTTTTGCGAGAAGAACGGAGTTCAACACCAAACATCTGCAGCTCGCACACCTCAGCAGAATGGTGTAGCAGAACGAAGAAACAGAACTCTCAAGGAAGCAGCTACCTCAATGCTAGCTAGCTCTGCCATTCCAAAGAAGTTCTGGGCTGAAGCAATCAACACAGCTTGCTTCACTCAGAATCGCTCCCTACTCACATCAAGGCAAGGAAAGACACCGTATGAGCTATGGAACAACAGAATACCATACATTGGATATTTCAAGGTATTCGGATCCAAATGTCACATTCTCAATAATGGGAAGACACAGCTCAAGACGTTCGACGAAAAGACAGACCGAGGAGTATTCCTTGGTTACTCCGCGGTGAGTAAAGCATACAGAGTCTTCAACAGAAGAACTCAAATAGTCGAAGTAACTCCACATGTTACCTTTGACGAATCCTCCTTCGAATATAGAGATTCTATCAAACGAAGAAGCGAAGGAGAATCTTCAAGATTGATTCAGACAAGGGCTCAAGAGAATAGAATCAGGAATCTGGCCGAACCATTAATTTGGGACAATGAACCAGAGGAGGAAATTCAAATCAACCAAGAAGCTCCATCAGCTGGAAATCGGGAAGAAGCTTCAACGCCAAATCAAGGGGGAACATCATCAGCTGGGAATCCAAACACAGCTGAGTCCCCAGCTCCATCTCCAGCTGAGCCTCTACAGAAATCTCCTCAAAATCCAAATCAAAGAGAGCCAAACTCTCAAGATTTAACTCCAGATGAACTCCAAGACAGACGAATTTTAGCCACTTCAAGCATCAATCAACTGGAAGAAGAAATTCGTAAGAGGAGAAGATGGATTGAAGATCATCCATCATCAGCAATCATTGGAGAACCTTCTGACCAAGTCAAAACCAGAAGCTCGAGTACTCAAGCTTCATCGGATCATCAAGAGGCAGCTGACACAGCTCAACTCTCAGTAGAGCTAGAACTGACGGTCTATGATGAAGACACAGCTCTAATGGCGTGTTACGTAGCTCAAGTGCCAGAGCCTCAATCAATTCTCGAAGCTTTGAAGAGTGTGCCTTGGACAAATGCCATGCAAGAAGAGGCCGAACGAATTCCTCGAAATTGTGTCTGGGAATTAGTCGACAGACCTCAAGAAGTCAAAGTCATAGGACTCAAATGGATATTCAAGAACAAGATGGATACCCTAGGAGTCGTCATCAGAAACAAAGCTCGACTCGTTGCCAAGGGCTACACTCAGCAGGAAGGAATTGACTTCGAAGAATCTTTTGCTCCAGTAGCACGATTGGAAGCAATCAGACTATTTCTCGCCTTTGCAGCACATCACAAATTCAAGGTCTATCAAATGGATGTGAAGTGTGCATTCCTAAATGGAGAAATCAAAGAAGATGTCTACGTTGAACAACCTCCAGGATTCGAAGTAGAAGGAAATAAAGTCTACAAACTAAAGAAGGCTCTTTATGGATTAAAGCAAGCACCTCGAGCTTGGTATGACACTCTGTCAAATTTTCTCATATCCAAAGGATTCAAGAAGGGCTCAGTAGACAGAACTCTCTTCACCATCAAGTCAGGAGAAGATATCCTGGTTGTTCAAATCTACGTAGACGACATCATCTTTGGATCAAGATCAAGCTTCTTATGCCAAAGATTTGGAGAGATGATGTCAGAGAAGTTTCAAATGTCCATGATGGGAGAAATGAGTTTCTTCCTAGGACTTCAAGTCAAGCAATCTTCAGAAGGGATCTTCATAAATCAATCCAAATACGTGAAAGATTTGATCGCCAAGTATGGAGTTCAATCAAGCAGAACTGTAAAGATTCCAATGAACACCAATGGAAGATTGAACCGAGGATCCGAAGGAAAGTCGATTGATTCCGGCAAATACGGAGGGATAATAGGATCCTCACGTATCTAACAGCAAGTCGTGCAGACATCTCTTTCGCAGTCGGAGTGTGTGCCAGATTTCAAGTTGATCCAAAGGAAGCACACATGCAAGCAGCCAAGAACATTCTCAAATATCTCAAAGGAACTCAGAATGTTGGGCTGTGGTACCCAGCTGAAGACAATCTACAGCTGACGGGATACTCAGATTCAGACTTCGCTGGAGATCGATTGGACAGAAAATCAACTTCAGGAACTTGTCAGTTCTTAGGAAGTAAGTTGATTTCATGGTTTTCAAAGAAACAAATGTGCGTCGCAACTTCCACGACAGAAGCAGAATATATGGCCGCTGGAAGCTGCTACTCGCAAATTCTCGTGAAACATCACCGGATGACTATGAAGTAAAAGCTGGACGAGTTCCAATTTTACGTGATAGCTCAAGTGCGATTGCCATTTCGTAGAATCCGGTACTTCACACAAGATGCAAGCATGTAGACGTACGACATCATTTCATCGAGAGATCACGTAGAAAAGAAGGATGTGATTGTTGAGAAAATTCACACGTACATACGGCGGTGATATTCTCACAAAACCGCCGATAGAAGCAAGATTCAAAATGCGTGCGGATTACTTGGACTTCTCAACCCGAGACGATGCTTCACCCACCGAACGGAAGCACCCAATGAACGGAAGGGACCCGAACGGAAGCAGACCCAGAACGGAAGCAACCAGAATGCAAGCAGACCAAATTGAATGAAAGCAGAACCAGTGAATACAAGCAAATAACCGAAAATCGAATCAATGTCACCGATATCGTGAGAAAGAATTCAGCTAAACCAGATGCTGAAAGGAAAGGATTATTCAGCTGAGGGGGAACCAGCTGGAACCACGATGACCCAGCACACCCACTCAACCGAGGTATCAGCTGACTACAATGATCAGCTGAGAGGTTTGCAACAACATTAATTACATCTACTCAATCTGTTTTCTGTCAACTCACATCTTGTCATTTCTAATCAATCTTAATTAAAAGTCTGCAAAGAATTGAAAAATGGGAGTTTCGAGGCAAAAAATCAAAACACCTCAACCGTTCTCTCTCGCGCATTAAATTGACATGACGCGAGAATCTCTCCCAGTCGTAGATCTTCTTATTAACAGACAAATCTTGATCGTCCATTCTTCAAGAAATCTCTTTAAATATGCTAGAAGATATACGCATCAAACCTAGAAAGTTTTTTTTTTGCATTCTTTCTTATTTCCATCAATTGGTATTGTTTGTTTCTACTAACAAAAGATGCAGAAAAAGAACATGGAATCCAGAAAGATGTCTCCCGAAGCCAATCAAACCTGAAGAATCTGTCAAAGCTTCAAGATAAGAGTTGCTTAACTCTCAGGAACCTCAAAGAAGACGGAAGTCCAGAAGAAGGTGAAGCCCATCGACAGAACCAGGCCAGCGCAGTAGGAGACTGCAAAGCTCAAGAACGCCATCCACCAGGAAGGTGCAGAAAACTTTCTGGGAATGACAAAGGAAAAAGACCTCCTCAACCCCACTGTTTCTCTCAACATAAAAGAGAGAACGGGACACACAACTCCCTGGGATGCAAAAAATCAACGTCAACAGACCTCGACCAGATATTGATGAAACCGGAGTATTCAAGAGCAGTCATGTCAAAGCTCTTGCTCCGCCACAGGAAGCACAGAAAAAGATGCAGGAGACAAAGCAGCATGCATCTAACTCCGTCCCAGCTGGGAATCGGAGACAACTTGAGGAGACAAAATATACTGAAGCACTGTCTTCAAACCGAAGACTCAAGTCAAAGGTGCTCAGTCAGTCAGCAGAGAAGCCAGCTGACATTATGAGAGAATTCGTAATCACTCTCCGAGGAGCAGAAGGCCCACAAGCGGTCGTTTCTTACGGTGGAAGAGAAGTTCACGTCCCTGCTTGAACATAATCATCACCAACACCGCAACGGAGTATTCCAGCTGAACAACCAAGCTTAAACCCCAAGACAGATGGGATACTTCAACCGCCTTCTCCTCAGTTTCCTTCAGCTCCACAGGGACACCTTCTTCGAGATCTTTCAATAAAAGATGCTCAAGTCCCTGCACCAAGCTCAAATGAGAAACTTCACCCAGCCAACGATCACCTGCAGCTGGATGATGATGATATGAGCTGAATACGAGTCCCTCAAGTGCTGAATCAGACTTTCTCATTCAATCTAAGAAGTCTGAAGAAGCAAAATTGCAAGGAATGAAGTTATGCCCGACTCAGAAGATGCTATCTCCCGTGCTAACTCATCCCTCCAAGCACTCAGCTGGACTGCCCCAGCTGAATCAGGCCAAGGACGCTGTGTCTGCAATCACAGCTGAGGCTAATGCAACTGAAGAAGAGCCAGCTAATACAACAGCTGAGCCACTAAGACTCTAAACCTCGCCGCTCAGAGCTGAAAACCACAGTTTCGCCAAACTAAAACATCGCAACAGCCGATGGTGTATATCTCCCACCCTGTTTTGATCATGCCAAAAAGGGGAAGTAAGGGAGAAGAGAGACAAGTCAATGAAGAGGCAAACTGTTGAGCTAGAGGAACCAGCTGAATCAGAATCAGCTGAAGAAGAGACGAGTCAAAAGAAAGAAGCAACGGATGCAGAAGAGAAGACCCAGCCGACTGAAGGACTGAAGACTGAAGATTTTTTTTCCTTCTTTCTTTTTCCTGTGTTATAATGTATTTTCTTACATTAATAAAACACAAGTTTCTCTGCATCATAAGTTGTCTCAGTTAGGTTTTGGCATCATCAAAAAGGGGGAAATTGTTGGGAAAATTATAAGGTTTCGATTTGATACCAAAACCCAACTGATTCTCCAACCGAATAGATGATCGCGCCAACCTAAATAGTGTTTTCCAGCTCGCACATTTTGAGCCTTAAAATGTTCTAGGATTACGGAGTTAAGGAAGCGGAAGTCACGGTCGACCCAAATTGTGTTTACGGCGGGGAGTCGGCTAGCGGAAGACGACGATCGACCCGAATGTGTTCACGGCGGAGTCGGCTAGCAAAAGACGACGGCGTCAACCTTCACTGAGTGATCCGGCGAGCCTGATCAAGGCGAAGAGAATTCGAGCGAGTTCAAAACACGGCTGGTCCAGTATACGAGAACAAATGAACTATCTCTGAAGACTCCACGTCGAGACAGTCCAGCTCTGAATTCAAAAGCCAGCTCTAAAGGCAGAAGATCCCGGAATCAGAGGAAGTCAACCTACCTCGACCAATGAGGGATTACCAGATCAGCATCCTAGACTTCAGAACCTAGGATGTGACACAAATGAAGACAGGTGCAGATACGCCCAACGGCAGATCTTGTATTTAAGAAGAGTAGGTAAGATTCAAACGGCTCCTCCAACGGCTAGTCCTGAATCTCTACCTATATAAACCCGTCTTCAACCTCAGGATCAGACACGAAAAACTCTCTACAAGCTTTCATTATCTGAAATCATTATTCTTTCAAAAGCTCCCAAGCAGTTCTACATAGATCAAAGAACACTTTATCTTAAAGTGTTTCTAGTTAAGAAACTGCTTAGTTTTTCGTCTGTTCCCTAGGCCAAAATCTTTGTATATCTTAAGCCTAGATTTCGAACGAGTTCATCATACTCTGAAGTTCTTAATTGTAAGAACTCGTTCATAGTTGGAACCCCATACCCAAACCCAAACCCAGAAAGGTTAGGTAAAGGTACGCTTGCTCGAAGCGCGTAATTCGAGTGGTTAGGTTCTTCAGTACCCGTAAACTGAAGGTGTTTAGGCTTGACAGTGCCCGCAAACTGTTGGAACACAGCTCGGGTTAGAGTTGTGAAGTTGCTTGGTACTTGGAAACCAAGTGGTAGTGGATTACCAGTGAACCTGGTCGTGGACGTAGGAGGTGTTACTCCGAACCACGTAAAAACTCGCGTGCTTCTATCTCTCTCTCTTTACTTTTGCTTTATATTCAGCTGTGTACTAACGCCTTCATATCATTGCATACTAGTTCAAAACTGCACACACAGCTGCTCTCCAAAGACAGCTGTGTCTCTCGAAAAGTTGCACAACCTGACTAAGCTAAAAACGATAAGTTAATATTTTCAAACTGAGTTTTTCTAAGCAACTGAGCTAAGTTTTCAAACCACCACTTTCCGCACCGCCAGCTGAGTTGTTTACCCAGCTGACCCTCCCCAGCTGGATCAATAACTGAGCTCTCACTCAACTCCGTTTTAACTTGATAAAAGTTTCGAAAAATCTACTTGGTGTATTCACCCCCCCCTCTACACCAAGTACCCAGCTCAGGGACCATCACACTATGAATTTGGTGAGTTCCGCCAAGAGGTCTATCATCGCTTCGACACGCAGGAGCAGCGGATGTCGGCATTGGAGGCTCAATGGAGGGCATGGACAGTTGCTCACTCACCACCACCACCACCACCACCGTTTCAGCCAGACGAGTAGTGACTTCTCACTGCTCCGGGGTTAGCTATTTTGTTTGTCCTTTGTGTGAGTCGTGTTCTGGGTATATTTTATTATGGTTTGTTTTCGTCGTGTGTTTTTCTTCTTTTGTGTTTCAGGTGTCTCAGTTTGTTTGTTTGGGATTACCACTGTTCGGGATCCCCACCGTTGCCGGCTCTACACACTCAGGGACGTATCTCCCTACTTTTTTCTCCCGATGTCAGGTTATTTTGTTAGCCTTGAGGACAATGCTAGTTTTAAGTGTGGGGGGATCGTTCTTATATTTTGAGCCGTATCTTGTAAATTATGTCGTTTTCTATTGTGTATTTTGTGTTTTTGTGGCACTTAGTACTTTCTTTCCGATAGTGAACTTTTATGATTTGAGGAGTTAATCGTTTGTAATCTCTATTGATTGATCATGCTTATTAATTGGTTTTCGTGGTTTTAGCTCTAGAACTTGAGTCATTTTGAAATTGAGTATTGTCATGATTTATGATGTGGGGTACTGTCTTTTGAGAATTGGATTATCGAGGATAATCTTACTTGTTTTGACTTTTGTTCTCTCTGATGATCTTGTTATAAAAAAAAGGGGGTAATAAGGATCTTTGCTCCTCTAGTATAAACTATGAGCATGAAAAACCACACAAGGAGACTTGGGGATAACCCCTAAGGGTAAACATTGTCAATTTTGATCCGAGCCCCTCTCAATAAATAAAAAGGGACATGAATAAGGGGATGTGACATGGATTCTACTCCTATCGTGCGTAGTTTTTTTTCTTTGAAATCTTGCATGATGCGTATGGGAAATCACATTAGAAAACTAGGATATTTTTTCCGAAGGCTTCACCTAATGAATTTTGTCCTAAGTTCCATCCTCAAGTCCTATTTTAAAAAAAAATAAAAATAAAAAGAAATGAATTTCATACTTGAATGTTAAAGAGAGCATTTGTCATGTCTTGTTTAGTTCGTCTTCTGATTGATGATTCTCATTAGACAGGCAACATGCCAAATTGGATTATTGCTTAATTTTGAGATTGATGATTATTCTAGCGTTGGAACTTTGTGGAAGTAATTGATTTGCATGTTCTTTTAACTTTGATTTCTTATCATTTTCTCCTCAAATTATTGTTGTTTTTGCTTGAGGACAAGCAAAGTGCTAAGTGTGGGAACTTTGTTTAGTCGTGTTGTGTGATGTTTTTTATGTTATTTTTGAGTCGTGTTTCCGTGTGTGTGTGCATGTTTTTCGTCTTTTATTTCTCGTTTTTGGCTACTCTTGGTTGTTTGTGGTGTGGTTTACATTGGTTGTACGTTTTGAAGATTTGAAAAGAGAAAGCAGCGAAAAGGGATGGATTTAGAACAAGAAAGAAGCAAGTTGGGGTGTGAAGGAAGTAGCCAGCGGTCGCTGAACTTGAGAGCGCGCTGGGTTCCAGCGGTCGTTCGAACCCAGCGGTCGCTGGAAGCGTCTTCGCAGAAATGGGAAGCAGCGAGCGCTGCAATCCAGCGAGCGCTGGAAATGTGTAAAGCCTGTTGTGCGTTTATTACTTCAACTAGGGTTCTGTTTTAGAATTCATTCCTCATTCTCTCTGGTTTTGGTGACGGCTCTTGGGAGATTTTTACACTTATTTTTCATACTTTTCTTATTTTTTTTTTTGGTGGCTACAAAAACAAGATCGTAGGTTTCGATTGTGATCATCATCAAAAGTATTGTAAGGATTGATTGTTTTATCTATTTTCTTACGGTTAATTTGATGAATTCTTCTAGTAATTCTTCGATGTCTTGTTCTATGGATAGCTAATTTTCTATTGTAGGGGTTAGATATTCGATTTAATTCCAATCCTTGCTTGATGTGTGTGAATTCTTCGTTGATTGAATTGTTGCATTTATATTGAATAATTGGCCATTGTTCGATATTCTTAGGTAGTGGATGAGATCGATAGATGAATCTACTACCCGATCACAATTCTTTCAATAATTAGATTGACCGGAAACGCATTTCTAATCGTTAGTCTTAATCGTATAATTTAGTCTTAAAGGTTTAACGGATTGAAATGAGAGTTATTGATGTTAACCTTTTGTTGAAGTGGATTATGCGAATTGATTAATTGAATTAAGATATGTCGGGCTCGGTGAGGAATTAAAGAGAAGAATCTAAGCCCTAATCCATTTTCCTCGTGTTTATCTCATTTACTATTATTCGTCATTTATTTGTTGCGTTGAATTGGCTCTTTTATTTAGCTTGTGAAGACGACTTGGGTTAGCTTGACGCCCTACATTGACCTCGTTCTCTTGTGAGTCAAGTCTAGGTGTTTAGAGTTGAAACAGTAATGCCTAAACACAAGAGTGATGAGTGTGGTGCGAATATCTTTATTGCTCACGATTCTATCGTGATTTGTTTGATAGTTGTGCATGATCTCTTCCCTTCACTTGCTGATTTTGAGAACGATTATGTATCTTGATTAACTATGTTGGCTGGTCGTTCTTTGTTGAGTCTTTTGTTCTGTTTTCTGTCTGCGTTTTGGGCAAGTCTTTTGTGCACACTTGGGGACAAGTGTGAGTTAAGTGTGTGCGTGTGATGAACCCATATTTTATGTTCATTTTGTGTGTGTTTAGGTAGCCTAGATCGAGTCTTTCGTTGTCTTTTTGTATTGTTTCGGTGCCTGGGAGGGCACTATTTGGGCAATAGGTGGTTCTGGACAGGTGAAGAGCATTAGAGGGAAAGACATGGCTGAAATCTATTGAAATGGTACTAGAATCGATATGAGGCAATGAGCACTCGATGAATCTCCAGCTTGGGCAGGAATGATGGTATCATACGCGTAGCTGTGGAAAGGATTCACTGGCTCAATCTTAATACCGGGTGCAGTGTTGGCCTTGTCTGGCATATTGGGCAGGAAGTAGAGTAGAAGACGTGCTGACAAGAGAAGGCAAGATGGCGGGGGAAACTGGTGTGTTTCTCTCCGAAGCCCATTAGGAAAAGGAAAAGAAGATCCAACCTAAGTTTCTTTCCTAATCCGATTAGGTAGAGGATCCGTAAGGGATCTTGAAGATCGACGTGATATGCCATGTTGGGGTCGTGCTTATCAAGAAATTACTTGTACTCCAAGGTAGCTCATGGACTTACCATGTAAAGGATCGGGGGCCCAAACCCTAGCGCATCTCAGTCTATAAATATGGTGCATGGCCGCAGCCATCACCATATACATTACGATATATTTTCACGCTGTTATTTTACGCTTATGCTTTGTTTTATTTCGAGAGTTGTAAGGAAGAAACAAGTCCCCTAAGGCTATTTAGTTTATGCATTTTAGTTTCCAGTAGTTATTTCCAGATCGGCACTTTTGGCCGATCAATACTTTGATATTTCGTACGTTTGTTTTTAATATAGTTCTTATGATTTTCCCCCAGATTTATGTTTGTTCGATTTACTTTATGTCTAGCTAATTTTCTATACTTGATCTGGGCAACAACTAGTTGAATAAGAACCAAAGCTCGTGAGGTGTAATTGGGCAAAGTAATTGCTTGTTGCATTCTAGATCTGTTTATGTTCTTGTTCCAAAACGGTTTAATTTATCGAGGTAATTAATAGGCGGTTAATTACTTAGGTAATATTAGGTCACTAAATTGACTAAGAGATTTAGGGAGAATTTTCTCAACTTGGTCGGGATTAATAAGCAGTGAGTGAAGGTGTCTGTCTTGGACGAGACAGGCGTGATTATTCCTTGTTGGGCCTTTCTAGTGATTAATTCTCTCTGGGCAAGAAACTGGACGATGACTAGGGGACAGAGGTATTGCCCAGAGTAGGGAGCCGGCGGTGCGTCGCCAATTCAGTAAGGATATTTAATAACCCAAAATTTTAAATTACAAAATTTGTGTAATGCTAATTGAGTGAATAAAATACAATAAATGTAAGGGACTCAGCAATAACTGTAACCATCCACAATATTTTACATTTATTACGAAATATACCACATATAAATAGAAGAATCTTTCACATTTGGGCACAAACCCTACAACCACAGCAGCGCACACCATCCTCCACCGAGCATCCTGTACATCAACGATACAAACTACAACAATGAACCTATAATTTTGTTATCATGTCCATCGAACTCCTCTATTCCTTCAATCTCTACCAAAGCTCTTTTTTCCGATATGGTTTACACAGATCCTTATCTATGTTCGATATTTTGGGGGGCTTATGTTCTGTGTACTTTATTTTTAAAGTTTTATGCACAGAAATACAACAGTCTACCAAAATCATCAAAGCTGTTTCATGAATTTTTCATTACCTTTGATTTCAGTCTCTATTTTTTTTTGAAAGATCGAATAACACACAGCCGTTGCTATATATTCATAGCTATCCAATTTTTTTTTTAATTTCTAATACTATTATAACTTTTGATATAGATCTGTAGATTTTATGCAACTTCGTTTGAGATTTTTTTTTTTAATTTTAGCGTACAAAACACTGCTAAAATTGCAGATCGATATAGCTCTACAATTTTTATACAACTTCTCTTCTATTTTTCTCATTTGATTTAAAATTACAAAAGCACTGCTAACACCCGAGGTAGATGCTGAGGTATTGAATATTTTCGAATACCTCGAATAAATTTCTATACAGATCTGTCATAGTTTTTTAGTTAATTTCCTAAATTTTACTAAAGATCTACATTTTTTTTAAATATGCTACTTATTTCCATTTTTTCCGGCCATAGATCTATAGATCTTTAAAGATCTACTAATATTACCAAATAATTGTTTAATTATTATTATTTTTAAATATGCTACTTATTTCTATTTTCTCGGCCATATTATCTATAGATCTTTAAAGATCTACTAATATTACCAGATAATTGTTTAATTATTATTTTCCAACTATAACTTTATTTTTATTCGAGTTCATCTTTTTATACATACATAGATCTAGACTTCTGGGATTGATAAAGTTTTTCCTATATATTTATAGATGTACATTGTTATATATTTTGGTCATTCATCTATTCGTACAGTGTGTTTCAGACATGAATGCATATGATTACTCATACACAACAACAATCACAGATAATATAGATAAGTTGGATTTTAATGTTTCAGTATTTTATATAGCCATTTGTTAAAACATGACTGCTGACTTCTTCATTTTTTTGCAAGAACAATTTCATTATAGTATTAATTGCACTATTAAATAAATACCACCAAATTTATTTACAAATGGGTAAGCAATAAATATAAATACTTGCCTCAATAGTAGTAATAAATACATTTAATCCGGATGAGTACCTCTAACTTTATTTTTATACTTCTTTACAGGATACTATCTTATATGACAATTGGAAGCAAACAAAGGTAAGCCTTAAACTGATCTTATATATTTGTGTTCTAACATGATAAGAAAGATTAAAATAACATGTGTATGTTCAGACACATGAGTTCTTGTGTTAAAAAAATTTACCTGGAAGTATGATATTAGTAGTAAGTCTTTCACCACCAACATTGCATGGTTTTATATTTTCTTTCATTGTAAAGTATTAGTCACTATATGTAATACCCCGCTTTTTCATAACCGATCTTAGTAATTAATTAAGAGCTTGTCTAAAATTATTAAGTTGCGAGATTTTAAAATGAGAATAAGTTCCGGCAGCCCTAATTTGCCGAATTTTAATAATTTAAGAAGTTTAAGAAGAAGAAAATTGTAATATCTCATTTTCTTGTATAATTAATTCTAAAATTTCTTTAATTAAGAAAAGAGAATGAAGATGAAGAAAAATTCCCTTTTAAATAAAAATTCTTCGGCAACCCTAATTCTTGCCGTAAAAATGAATTTAATTATTTTTGTTTCATCTCGGGATTAACCGAAACGAAGTAGAAAATTTATGTTTATTAGATTGTGAAATTATGCTTGATTTTTAATTGAGAAAATTATGAATTTAATTTTTTTAATTTAATTTATTAGAAATAATAATTTCTATTTTAGTCGGAAACGATTCGTTTTTTCGTATTTTCTTATGAGAACATGCATTAGGGTTTGAGATTCCCTAATTGATTTTTCTAAATTGAGAAATTAGTGATTGAAGATATGATTAACAAGTTTAGTAATTAATTAATTAAATTGAGCATTTAATTAATTAATTAATCCCTAATTATTGTGTAATGCATGACATATGCTTTGTTGGCTTAGTGGTTAATTTAATTAATTAATTAATCCCTAATTATTACCTAAGCAATGACCTAACTAATGATCTAAGCATGCTGACTAATTGCAAGTATTTAAGTGTGATTACATGCCAATTTTTTCCCCATTTCTCACGCCAATTTCAGCAGCAACACAACAGCACACTTTTCATACATTTAATCCATTTTTCTTCAATTTTTGAGCTCAAATTCAAGTGTTAATCCATCCCAAATCATAAATCAAGGTAAGATAAGTGTTTAGTGCAAGTTTTAGCTTAAAAATCAAGCTTAAATCATCCAAATTCCATTTTGATTTGTTTCGAAAAAAAATGGCAAATGGTAGTAGATGATCTTAATTTTAAATTATGATGTTTAATTCATGCTTAGGATGCTTAGTAGATCATTAATTCATGTTTAATTCAAACCCTAGCCCTAATTCTATTAAATTTCGAATTTGGGGAAAAATTAGGGCTTTTCAATTGTGATGTTAGATGATTACATTGATTGGTTAATTAAGCTTAGATAATTATTCTAAGCATTTTTTATGTTGGAATTTATCAAAGAATCAAAGCCCTTATTGATGGTCCCTAAGCGGAGTCTTTGGTATAGGGGGTGAATACACCAAAAATAAAAACTTTTTCAACTTTTTATCAAGTTAAAAACTGAGAGTGATGGCTCAGTTATAAATCCTGCTGACTTCTTGATTAAGACGGTCAGCTGGATTGATAACTCAGCTGGCGGTGCAGAAAGTAGTGGTTTAAAAACTTAGCTCGTGTACTTAGAAAAATTCAACTTGAAAATATTATCTGAAAGTTTTCAGCTTAGTCAAGTTGTGCAGTTTTCGAAAAACACAGCTGGTCTGAGCGAACAGCTGAGTATGTAGTTTGATGAATATGATGTACTTGATGGAGTTAGTTCTTTAACTGAAAATACTGGAAATAAAGAACAAAAAAAGAACAAGATATTTAACGTGGTTCGGAGAAACTCCTCCTACGTCCACGACCAGATAAACTGGTAATTCACTACCACTTGGTTTATGAGTACCAAGCAACTTCGTAGCTCGAACCTGAGCTGTGTTCTAACAGTTTACGGGCACTGTAGAGGCATGAACCTTTCAGTTTCCGGGTACTGAAGAAACCTTACAAACACTTGAATTTCGCGCTTCAAGCTGGCGTAACCTTAAACTTTCCTTTCTCGGTAAAGATGAGGTTTGGTTTTTGGGGTTCCAACTATGAACGAGTTCTTACAATGAAGAACTTTAAGTTTAAGTGAACTCGTTCGAAATTTAGGCTTTGGATATACAATGAATTCTGCCTAGGGATCAGACGAAAAACTGGGCAGTTTCTGAACTAGAGACACTTTAAGATAAAGTGTTCTTCGAAAGAGTAAGAACTACAAGATAGCTTTTGAGAGCTAGAGAATTTCTGAAGATGAAAACTTGTAGAGCGTTTTTCGTTCTTGATCCTGAGGTTGAAGACTTGTATTTATAGGTAGAGAGTCAAAACTAGCCGTTGGAAGAGCCGTTTGAATCTTACCTACTCTCTGATCTTCTTGATCTGCCGTTGGGCGTATCTTCACCTGTCTTCATCAGTGTCAGATCCTAGGTTCTGCACTCTAGGATGCTGATTTTGCAATCCCTCATTGGTTGAGGCAAATTGTCTTCATCTGACATCGGGACTTTTGATTTCAAGCTGGTTTTTGAATTTGGAGCTGCATCTGCAACTCTAACTTGAACTGATGTCTTCAGAGTTGACATTCTTTTGGTCTGGACAGCTGGATTGGTTCAGCTGTGTCTTCTTGGCTTTGAGTCAACTCGGTCATTCTTCAGCTTGATTCTTGCTCAATTTTAAACTCTGCTCAGCTGGTAACCTCCTCAGCTGTTGTTTTGACTCCGGCTGGTAACACAGCTGGATTTTCTGCTGTCTTCAGCTTCCTTAACCTATAAATTTAGAAAATCTAAAGCTCAAACAGGCGAGCTGGAAAGCACTATTTAGGTTGATGCAATCATCTACTAGGTTGAAGTCAGTTGGGTTTTGGTATTAAATCAAAACATAGAATTTTCCCAATAATTTCCCCCTTTTTGATGATGCCAAAACCTAACTGAGAAAAAAAAGAAACTTTCCCCTAAATCTAAGAGTGGGAGAAAAAAAATCTCAGCAGATTAATTAAGTTTAGAGTTCGAGCCTGGACAAAGAGTTATTGTCAACAGGGTGAGCTTGAGCAAAAAGAATTTCAGTTTTATTAATATCATTAATTACAACGATTTATAAGATAAAATAGATAAAATTAAAGTATCAAAACTTCAATTCTTCAATCTTCAATCCCAGCTTGCTGGGTCTTCTCTTCTGCATCCGCTGCTTCCTTCTAGATTAATTTGTCTCCTCTGGAGTAACTCCGATATTTTTGTCTTGACTCCATTTGTCTTCCTTTTCAGCTTCAGCTGGTTCCTCTGATGTCAGCTTAGCAACAACATTTATCGCAGACTGAAGGGCTTGGACTTCTACGTCTTCAGATACAACAGCTTTGCCTTTGTTTATTGATGACGTTTTTCTCGTCTCACTATTTTCCCCCTTTTTAGGATTATCAACAAAGTGGGAGAGATAAACGACTGTCTTATTGAGCTGTGCAATTTCTTGAATTGCTTCAGCAATCTTTGCTGTGTTGTCAGCTGTTGCGATGTTGAGTTCTGCTGTGCTGCGGTTGTCTGCTATGAACTGTTTGTCCAGATCTTTGTAGAGGTTGTACAACTTATGAATATCTTAGCTGTATGAGAGATTCCTCTGTGTGATAGCATCCAACTGGCTTGAGAAGGTTGACAATTTTTCATCCAGCGGAATTTGGAGTCTTGAAACAATCTCTGGTACTCTCTTTATTCTAAGTTGGGTTGCGACACTATAAGGAAAAAATTACTTTCATTCTTTGATACTATAGCCGAAACATATACCAATCTAAAATTATTTGATACTTTTTACCTATCAAAACGTGTGCCTGAAATGTTTCCACTCTACCATTCTTTGAACAAATCTGTAAAACTTTTAAAAATTAGTTAACAGATACATCATATCAGTAAATATAACTTATAAATGAAAATAAGTGAGTTTCTGTATCTGAATGTAGAGGTGGCCACAAAAACCGGAACCACCGGAACCGAACCAAAACCGGCGGTTCCGGAACCGAAACCGAACCGCCAGTTTCGGTTTAGAACTGAGAACCGCATCGACGGCAGTTCGGTTCCGGTACCAAAGTTGCAAAACCGAGAACCGCCGGTTTCGGTTCCGAACCGCCGGTTTCGGTTCCGAACCGCTGGTTCCTCTTATTTTTTTTAAATTTTATATTTTTATCTATATTTATGTTACAATTCATATTTATTTCACTTCAATGTTACATTAGGATGCATAAAATTATAATTAAACAAGAAAACATAGCAAAAAACGAAAAAAAAAAAAAATTTTGAACCCCAAAACTTGCGGTTCCGGTTTGGAACCGCGGAACCGAACCGAACCGAAACTTGCGGTTCCGGTTTGGAATCGAAACCGAAGTGTTCGGCGGTTCGATTCCAGTTCCCTTGGGGCGGAACTGAGAACCGTCGGTACGGTTCCGGTTCCGGAACCGAACCGAACCGAACCGCAGCCACCACTACCTGAATGGAGGTTTGAGTTCTATTTCAAAGCCTAAATCTCCACTAGAAAAGAAACTCTTTTGGCATAGACACTGTGATATGCTTTATCAGAATAATCATCTCCAAGAAATATGCATCTAACTAAAAATATTAAAAGAGTTTTTGTAAATGAATGGAGATTTAAGTTCTATCTCAGAGAGCCTAAATCTCCACAGGAAAAAAACTCTTTTGGCATATACACTGTGATATGGTTTATCAGGAATAATCATCTACAAAGGTAAATAACTTTTGAATGATTAATTTAAGTATAACATATTTCTATTACAAAACTGATGTTCTTTTGTTGGCAAAGTAATCTTATATTAGTATATTATATTATATTATAACTTTAAAACATGCAGTAAAGAAAATGCAATATGTAGAATTAAAATACTTACCTGTATAACATATTTAAATGTTTTAAAATTAGCAACTACAACCAACTTAAATTGAATATTACAAATAAAGATATTATAAAAACTTACTTTTTAATACTGTCACAACCCCAAATCCCTAAGGATGACACAGCCGGGGCGTGACTAGGGGTGGCAATTAAGAAGCGAGGAAGAAGGGAAATTAACGAATAAAACAAAGAGAAGACACGATAATTCGTGAATAAAAGTAGTAGAATACTTGGATTAATATAAGAGAAATAATCGCGAGGAACTGTTCGAAAGAACAAACTAAGCTGAAAGGGTTCAAGTATTCAAAAACTTATACTTAACTAGGCATTAGAATATTCGAGTATTTGCAGCGGAAAAGACGTAGATTGACTTCATATGTGAAGATGTGAAGTCGAGGCTTGTCATAAACATGTTCGACAAAAAGCTCTTGCTCAACACCCACCATCACGTCGCTGCTCAACATGCACATTTAAAAATACATGCAGGGCTGAGTAGAACGTACTCAGTGAACACATGCCAAAACATATAAATAGTTTTATAGATTTATCATGCATTTGCAACAGTAACGCACAGGAGCTTTTCTGAAAAACCTATGCTTACTAAATCATTTTCACATTTGAGTACTCATATCAACAATCTCCATATCTGTCCAACACCGGAGAAGGTGGCCACCTTCCGCGAACGTCACTCACCGAGGTCGGCCCAACCTTTGGGGCTCACAATCTCGATTACTATGTACACAAATTCTGGAAAGCACCCTTTTGGCTAACTTAGAATCCGATCAATTTAATAAGTTGGCGAACCAACACAGATAGGCTCAAGAGAATCCATAAAATCATTTATGCATGATAATCAATTCAACATATACTTTTAAAGCATTTCAAGAATAGAGCAAAGCTCAAATTATTTGATATATAGAAAAGCCACAAGTTTAGAAAGCCCTCCTGATAATCTTACAGAACAAAAAGTTTTGCTTTTCCTTCGTGTCTTAATTTCTCACCCTTGCTGTAGGTTCAAGAGCGACTCAGGAACAGCTCGGAAAGAATCAGGAGTCATGGAATATGTCGTTAGAAAGCTACGAATGTCTATTTTACTGCCAATTTATGGATCTCGAAAATATTAAACGAGCAGGAAGTTATGACCAAAATTGTGGAGGGTGGTTGGGTAACTCGAAAATTTCTCAACAAATTAAAAAAAAAACCAAACTTACGGCCCAAATTTAATTATACAATAAGCACTTCTCAGCCCAACATTTGTGATTTGTTAACTACTTCTTTCAGGCCAAAATATTTAAATTAAAGCCCAAACTTAAATTAAATAAAGGAAATCTGCATCCCTTACCTCCTCTCAAATCAACGTGTATGCAGAAAACACACTCTCTCTTTCGACTATTTTCTCTCGACCCTCTCTTTTTAATTCATCTCTGCAACCTCACTACTCTTCTATTTTCTTCTTCTTCCTCTCTGGCGAAAAACTTCCGGTCACCGTCGCCACCTACTCGCCGTCGATGGCGCTACCTCCTTCACCTTTCCTTCTCATCTCACTCTATTGATCAATCACTAAAATCCCTAAATTCCCCAATTTAATTTCTGTAAATTTCCTACTCTCTCTCTCCTTGTATTCCGACGAAAACTCACCGGACGTTTACTCGCCTTTCCTCCGCTTCGAACAAAAGCAGTAGCAGTTAGGGGACGTCATCCTCTGTCTGGCAGTAGCACCACCGTCCCTCTTCCTCACGCCACCGCTGCACCGTCAATGGCTCGAAGAGCTGCCGCCATCATATTGTTGGAACGGCTAGTGAAAGCCGATCTACTTTTGCCCACGGATCTATTTCGGATATCTAACACGACATACAAGAATCTTCCCTAGCATGCTCCTTTTAATTTAAAGACAACCATACAAGGTGGTCGAGATACCGTTCTCTTAGATTTGTAGCTCGTGGAATGATTCCACTAGTTGATCTTCTAGGATGTATCCCGTCTCGATCTCGGATGCCACGTGGATAGCAATCTTCCAAGACCCACAAGATGCTCCAAATAACCTACACTACTTTCTCTCTCTAACCCTTTTTAGTTGCTAACAAGAATGGAGGCATTAGCTAGGGTTTCTAAGAGAGCTTGTAGTTATATAAGTCAATCCATGGGCCAAAGCCCATTAAGACTTAGAGGTGATTTGGGCTTGTAGTTGTGAGACATTTGGGCCATACTAGGGATCTACTAGAAAGCTAGAGTTGGGCCTCATATATGCTTTATCCTATTATTCAAGCCCAGAATAATTATAAGTATATAATCACTAATTCATTCCACTAAAGAATTAGTGATGCACTGCCGCTCTAGCCCACCGATGAATCAGGGCTTCTAATTTTAACTTCGATAATCCCCATGTTTAAGATGTCGAACATTCATTAATTAATTAATACTACTGACAGCTTCAATTAATTAATATCTTTAATTCCTTAAGTAGTACCACTCAAACATTATTATCGTATGCTACTGTCACCCAAGATACGGGGCATATTGAGCTAACTCATAACTCTCACCCATGGTAAGTCAAAGTGACAGAAAGATACTTGAACATACAAAATAACTTATTAGGATTTAGATCTATTGAGTCACCGAGACCTTGGTTCTTCTCAAACGGTCAGAATAGAAGAACACGTCTCACTGCGATCCTTTCAATACGTAGACATACGTATTAGCATAAACAAGTAGTCAAGACAAACTACTTTCCATTTTATGCTACAGCCTAAACCGATAACTTGTCCAAAGTTATCTCGGCCATGAATACTGATTAATATCTCATGAAAAACTGATTAAATTCTGTGATCTACAACACACCATTCAATCTATAGCACGAGATAATGGGACATGATGTATTATGCGACAGACAATCAAATCAGATATGGGAGAAATAGCAGAAATGGAAACCGTGTATACAAGCACAAAAGGTTTGCTTTACAGTATACACCATCAATTCTCCCAGTTATACTAAAGCAAACTTTTAGTATACTCGTGGCTACTACAATTATTACAACATATCTCCCACTTCTACTCAAAGTTCTTCTGACAAGCATCGTAAACCTAGCCCTTCAACATGTTTGTCGAAGATCTTAGCCGGAAGGCTCTTTGTGAAAGGATCAGCCAGGTTATCTAATGATGCTATTTTGGTCACAGTTGCGTCTCCTCTCTTTACGATGTCTCGTATGAGATGGTACTTTCTCTGTATGTGCTTACTTGCCTTATGGGCCCTTGGTTTATTTGAGTTTTCTACTGCACCAGAGTTGTCACAATAAATTGTGATACACTTAGGCATACTCGTAACCGCACCTAGGTCCAATAAGAAGCTCTTAAGCCAAACTGCCTCCTTAGCAGCTTCCGAAGAAGCCACATACTCGGCTTCCATGGTGGAGTCTGTAATGCATTTCTGCTTTACACTCCTCCATGAAACTGCTCCGCCTCTCAAGGTAAACACATAACCTGAGGTAGACCTGCTTTTATCTCGGTCTGCTTGGAAGTCTGAGTCCGTATACCCTAGAGGGACTAAATTATCGGATTGGTAAACTAGCGCATAATTTCTAGTCCTTTTCAGGTACTTAAGAATGTGCTTTACCGCAATCTAGTGTCCCTATCCTGGGTTAGACTGATATTGTCGCAGCCCGACTTAGAGTGAAGATGACTAAGCCGGTGGGTCCCGCGACGTACACAATTTATGATTAACCAAAGGATAAGATAACGACCCAAGTTATCGAACAGGAACCAAAATACACCAAATCATGCTATTAAGACGGACGAAGTCGAATCAAATATCGAACAACGACTTCGATACTTAGAAACAACAACTCATACATCAAGTCCAAGCATAGATAAACGAGAATGGCCAAAAGATTACACCATCTCGCATCAGAGTTTACGCAAACTGAAATCAAGGTTTACCAGTTCTTATCATAAGTGACATAACAAACACGACAGAAACTGAAACAGGTTCAGAGTGTTGCAGCGGAAAAACACATCTTTGATTATATGTATGAAGACATATAACCTTGCTCAAGTTAAACAAGATCTCAAGAAGTTAACAAACAAAAGTCCGGCCAGCACACTTCATCCTCATCCGAGCTAACCTGCACATTTTAGAAATAACATGCAGGGCTGAGTACTTTTGCACTCAGTGGACACATGCCAAAATACTTGAAAACTGCTGCTTAGAGCTATAGATTGAATCTTGCCATAAAGCATAGCACAAGTAAACTTTCATAAAACAAACCTGTGCATGCTCAAACATTTTCATTTAATAACAGCGATTCGCGAATCTTATAATTTTCTCATGTATGAACCAAATCTACTATCATAAACATTAGTGTTGAGAAGTAGACCTCCTTCTCAAACACTGGTAATCGTCCCACCAAAAAGGAAGGCTCCCGATTACCACATAGTGTACACAAATCCTACTTTACGTAGGACCGAATTCGTCCTTCTTCAGTAGATGGTATCATACAAAAACTTCAAACATTTGGCAAGTCAGTCATTTAAAAACATCACATATATAATCATATATTCTCATTCATCATTTCTTTGGTTAGAAAGCCCACCTGAATTGAAGCTACTTTAACTACACTTTTGCTTCTCGGCTTTTCCCTCAATTTACGGTCCCGCTCGAGCCTTCATTTAAGAATTTGGTTTTAACATAAGAGCGAGAAGAATTAAACAAAGAAATGAGCGATGCACTGCTGCCATAATACGAATTCTCTACTTCGACTCGGCTTTCTAGGGTTTTCTCTCGGCAATGTAAAACTTAACTTTTCTAATACTTTTTCTACTTTACTTAACTCTTTAATCGATGGCTAATCGATCACAACTTCAGGAAACACTTAGAAACATAAAATCACATATTTCATCGTTAACCACTTAAGCTTATCATATCATTCATAACATCATATCATAAAAAAAAAAAATAAACATTTCATTTCTTCATATAAGCATCTCATTAACCATTAAGCTCTTTCTTTATTTATTTAAGCACATCAACAATGCTTAAGCTCTTTGATAATATTTAAGCTTAACATTATATTATCAATATATGTCTTTGACATATAAGCTCATTAATGACGTATCATTAATACTTAAACTCATCATTAACGTATCATTAGGAAAAATAGCTAACATTTTAACTTTTGAGTTTACGAAAGAAACAACTGAAAACAAGTTGAGCAAAGATCAGCTGGATAAATCAAGCTGACTGGAAAATCAAGTTAGCTGGAAAAACTGAGTTATCTGGAGAACTGAGCTAGCTGGAAAACTGAGCTAGCTTGAAAACTGAGCTAGCTGAAGAAAACTGAGCTGGCTGGAAAAACTGAGCTGGCTGGAAAACTGAGCTGGCTGGAAAAACTGAGCTGGCTGGAAAAACTGAGCTGGCTGGAAAACTGAGCTGGCTGGAAAACTGAGCTGGCTGGACCCAGCTGAGTTAATCCAGCTGACTGGGTCCAGCTGAGTAAATCCAGCTGGCTGGATCCAGCTGAGTTAATCCAGCAATTTAAACTCTAGAAACTCTAAATTTCAAAACTTTGTATTAAAATTCCGAAAAATTCTACGTCACTTAATTTTTAACGTAGATTCCATTTCTATCATTATTTTCTTCAATAAAAATCAAATACATGGCTTTATTATACATATATATTTCGGTCCTTTTGATAAATTAAGAATTAAAATTCAAATTTCATTCTAATCACTTCCAATCATGTTAATTTAAATTATAAACCTCAATTATAACATAATTACTTAAAAATTCATTCTAGGCTTATTTCAACTTCATAAACATTAATCCATCATCAATTTCATCATAGGATCAAAGGATAAAAAACTCCTAAATTTAAGCTACATTTAGAAAAAATAATAGAAAATTAGGTTTAGGTTGGATTCTTCTTAAATTGATGCTAAAAAAATGAGATTTTGATCATAGATCTAACATAATATTCAAAGATCAAAACATTCATCCTACTTCATGAAAAATTCGAAAGTTTTGGAAGGAAGAAAGATGGATTTTTCTTGCTAATCTTTGGCTAAGCTCTTGATCAAGTATAGATCTAACCTTCTTGAATGAATTAGATGCTTGATCTTTTAAATTCTTGAGCTTGAATCCTTGATCTTCAATGGAGGTTGTGTGTGTGTGATATGCGTGTGTTGTCGTGTGTGTGTCGAGAGTTTGAGGGAGAGAAAATGAGGATGAAGATGGATGCTAACACACTTAACTAATAGCTAAGTCCAAATACATTGAACTTAAACACACGTATGTAGCATGCTAATCTTGACTAATCTCTTCATCATCATTGCATTTTGGATAAGGTGAGGTGTCACTTCCTTATTAGTTAGTAATTTGACTTTAGTGTTATAATATCTAAATTAAGATATTATGAATTAAATTTAATACTAACAATATCTTATAATATATTCTCTTAGATATTGTTAGATTAAATTAATTAGAAATTAATAATAAAGCTTATAAGACAAGCTTTATATGCTTAATAAATTAGCTTAATTAATCAATTAAATATTAAGCATATAAATCTTACTTTAATTGATTAATTAATTCTCTAATTAATTAATCAAACATCCAATAAACAATCATCACAGCTTTAATTAAAAAGCTTTCGAACTTATAAAAATTATTTGGGTTTCTCAAACCCTAATATAAGCTTTCTCAAGAAGTTTTCGGAAATAAAATCCGGAACTAAAATAATTTGCCGGAGAAATTTTATGATTTCCGGAGAAATCAAATCTTCCTAAACTAACACATACTTCTCAGATAATATCAAATCTATAAGCACGTAATCATAGATACCTTCATTATCTCATTTCGGATTAACCGGAATGAGAATAAATTTTAGAAACTTTGAATTCGGCAAATTAGTACTGCCGAAAAATTTTAATTGCCTGAACTTATTTTCTTTATAAGTTCTCGTAACTTAATTATCTTAGACGAGCTCATAACTAATTACTAAGAACAGTTATGAAAAAGCGGGGTATTACAGATATCTTGCCACCATGCCAACTGCATAGCATATATCAGGTCTAGTACATAGCATGGCATACATGAGACTTCCTACAGCAGAAGCATAAGGAATTCTCTTCATGTTCTCTATCTCCTTTTGTGTTTTAGGACACATATCCTTAGATAGACGGATGCCATGTCTGAAAGGAAGAAAACCTTTCTTGGCATTCTGCATGCTAAAACGGGCTATAATAGTATCAATGTAGGACGCTTGAGATAAGCTCAACAACCTATTCTTACGATCACGTTACACCTTAATCCCAAGAATGTACGCAGCTTCTCCTAAGTCATTCATTTGAAACTGCTCGGACAACCATACCTTTACATCTGACAACATCTTCTTATCGTTGCCAATGACAAGGATGTCATCTACGTATAGTACCAAGAATACCATCACATTTCCGTCACCACTGAGTTTGTACACACAACTCTCGTCAAAACGTTGGTTCCAAGACCTTGAGGCCTGCTTAAGGGCTATGGATTACAGGAACAAATGTAGTTGAATGGAACAGCAGGCGAGTTACACGTTCCATTGTGCCCATAAATGGACTTTTTAAGCTTCCAAACAAGATGCTTTTGCCCTTTTTAACATAGCCTTCAGGTTGCTCCATATAGATGTCTTCATCCAGATATCCATTAAGGAAAGTTGTCTTGACATCCATTTGCGAAACCTCGAGGTCCATGTAGGCAACTGTGGATAAGAGAATCTGGATCGACTTAAGCATCGCTAAAGGCGAGAAGGTTTCCTCAAAATCGATTCCCAATTTTTGAGCGAACCCCTTTGCCACCAAGCGTGCTTTGAAGGCAATAACCTTCCTGTCATCTCCTCTTATTCGCTTGAAGATCCACTTGCAACCAATGACTTTCTTGCCTTTAGGAAGCACCCGTAGATCTTTCACATCCATATTTTCCATTGATTCAATTTCGGAATCCATGGCCTTATGCCAAGAATCTGCATCTAAATCTTGGATTGCCTCTTTGTAGGTGCAGGGATCGTTTTCCACAGGCTTGTCTTCTGGGTGTAAATTCGAAGATTCTCCCACGAGCGTGTAACGATGAGGCAATACAATTGCTCTCCCACTACATCGAGGCAATACAGGTGTATCAGTGTCGACGCATTGTGCAGTGTCAGATGGTATATCATTTTGTACACTCGGTATAGGAATCTGAATGTCTCCTCTTATCTCCTGGAGGATAATGTCACTCCTGGTCTTGTGATCATTCACATAGTCCACTTCTAAAAAATCGTGTGTTGGTGCTTACAACGACCTTCTGATCCTTTGGACTATAGAAGTAACGACCTTTCGTTCCTCCAGGATATCCTACAAACAGTATTTACCTCGGTCCTAGACTCCAACTTATCAGCTCTCTTATTCAGCACATGTGTTGGACTACCCCAAATCCGAATGTGATTCAAACTGGGCTTGCGCCCTGACCATAACTCAGAAGGAGTCTTGGGGACCGATTTGGACTGTACTAGGTTGAGAATATACGCCGTTGTTTCCTAACCATTTCAAACAGAGTTTGGCTTCATCTTTCTGCCACACCATTCTCTTGGGGAGTACCAGGTGTAGTCAACTGGGATGTAATTCCATTTTCTGATAAGTATTGCCTAAACTCAGTGCTCAAGTATTCGCCACTGCGATCAGACCGCAATGTCTTAATACTTCTATCTAGGCATTTCTCCACTTCCGCCTTAAATTCTTTGAACTTGTCAAAGCATTCATACATGTGGCGCATCAGGTAAACGTAGCTGTATCTAGAGTAATCGTCAATGAAAGTGACGAAGTACTCATAGCCACCTCGAGCCTGAGTAGACATAGGCCCACACAAATCAGAGTGAATCAATTCCAACACATCATTGACCCTATTCTTCTTGGCCTAAAAGGGCCTAGTGGTCATCTTACACTTTAAGCAGGATTCGCAGACTGGTATTGGCTCAACTTGAAAAGACTCCAAGGGGTCGTTACTAACCAGTCTTTGGATCCTTCTGAGATTGATATGACCCAATCTTAGGTGCTAAACATATGTTTGATTCAGCTTAGAAGAAGTTTTTCTCTTGTTGAGGCTAGAAGACGATGAAGCAAGAGTTTACACAGGAGTATCATGCGTACAAGTAATAGTGTAAAGACCATTATTTAACATGCCGGAACAGATAAAAGAGTTATTTCTCATGATAGTCACAGAGCTATCAAAAAGAACAGAATATCCATTCTTAAACAATCTTGTAACCGAAATCAAGTTTCTACGAAATTCAGGCACATAGAAAACGTCTTTAAGAACTAAAATAGAATCAGAATTTGAAAATCTGAGGTGCACATCTCCCACTGCAACAGCTGCTACTTCCGCAGCGTTGCCCATGGAGATAGTAATCTCGCCCTCACTCAGCTCCCTTGTCCGCAGGAATCCCTGCAGGGTGTAACAAACATGATCAGTTGCTCCCATATCCACTACTCATGACTGGGTAGAACAGGTTGCTAAACATGTCTCAGTTACTAGAGTGAGGTGCGTACCCTTGTTACCCTTCTTTAAAAGGGGACAATCAGGTTTCTAGTGTCCTGTTTGATTGCACTTGAAGCACTTTCCCCTAAGCTTTTAACACCACCAGAGGGACCTGCTCCACCCGCCCCTTTGCTCCCACTAGCCTTCTTACTTCTAGGCTTCTTCTTCTTCCCGCCTTTAAAGCTAGAAGAAGAACCCTTAGTAGACGCCAATGCTTGTGGCTTCTTTCCCATTACACCCTCTACCGCAACCAAGTCATTAAGGAGCTCACTTTGTGTGTACTTCTTTTTGCTCATGACATGGTTCATGCGAAAGTTCTCAAAAGTTTTGGGAAGAGTATGCAAGATCATGTTAATCTTAGTTTCATTATCAAGGAGTCCGCCGAGAGACTCTATCTCATTCTGATATTGAAACATCATGAGACAATGCTCGCGGATAGAAGTGCCCTTAGCCATTTGAGTCATCATGAGTTTCCTCATGGCCTCAAATCTTGATGATCTGTCTTTTTCCCCAAAGAGCTCCTTGAGATTCAACATGATGTCAGCTGCTGTAACCATATTTTGGTTTTGCAGTTGCAGAGATGTGGACATAGACGTCATGATATAGCACTTGGCCATATCATTAGCCTTATGCCACTTTCTGTGAACCTCCCTTTCCTCTTCAGTGGACTCAAGAGTCAGAGTGGCAGGAGGAGGGGTTGTGAGTACAAACATGTACTCTTCAGCAATCAAGACAAGGTCCAAGTTTCGCTTCCAGTCCTAATAATTTACACCGGTAAGCTTATTCGAAGTAAGAATAGTCATAAGAGGATTGAAAGCCATATCTGAAAAGATAAACATGTATACACATAACGATGATGTCACATAGAGTTTTGATACAACTAATATTGAAACCTTTAGAAAACAGTATTAAGGTATCCTTAAACAGCCCAAAAAATATCCAATGCAAGCCACGTTCGTGTGGACGTTTATATTTATATCTATTGACCAGACACCAAGTCTTTAATTTCACTGTCACGTCAACTTAACCTTATGATGAATGAAATTAATAGTTGAACCTTTTTAACAGGCCGCACAAGCTAAAACAGGGACCCCGTTGGGGGTTATATTAGAACTTGTACCTAAGCAATGACCACAATTTAACACCAAGGTCATTATTTTACATTTGACATACTTAATAGAACCATGTCGCAAGCAAAGCAATGTCCTACAATTATCTCGTTAAATTTTATCTTGTGAAAATCTGTGAACAATGTCACACGCAAGCCACGATGGTGTGGACGTTTGCAAATGACATTGCGCACTTCACATAAAAATTTAACGTTTTATTAGAAATCTCATCTGACGAACTCACGTATAATGAATACGTGTAAGCCATGTTCATGTGGACGTTTACACGCATAAATCATACATTTCATCTAGAGATCAATTGTGGAGACCTTTATGAATTTTAATTAATAAAATTCATTTTATCTTTCTTAAACATTTTTAATTAAAGGTTTTACTTTGGACATGCAAAACATGTAAAACACATAGCATGTTTATCAAGAATTTAAAACATAATTAAATCATGCTTCTCAAAATTCTAAAACATACTAATATGAATTTTCTAGCATGCTCAAAGAACGCAATAAAACACGTTGACAAATAAATCATGCTTCACATAATAATATTGTCATACGAGAATTAAATTGCGTTGTCATCCACAAAAACGATAAACAACATAATTAAATATATTGTCTATCGTAGCCCTTGTAGATCTCCGCTCGTACCTGTTTTAATTACATATCTAAATACATAAATAATTAAATTAAAACCAACGAACTAGCTATTACAAGTCTTGATCTTGGTCTTCATCTTCAAAACTGAAAATGGGCCAAAAAAACACAAGACACAACATCTTGGGCTTTAGAAAACAAATACCAGCAACATGGGCCTCCAATAATCGGCCGATCAACTCTACTCCAAAAAGTCAACAGCTCAAGGCCCAAATCCATAAGGCCTTGCGGGCTGGACCAGGGCTCGGGCCCAAAGTGCGCGGCCCGCAGGCTGGAAACCGGGCTTCGGCCCGCGCCGCACTTGCCGGAGTACCTGCCGCCGGCACCATCATAGCCAGAACCCTAGCGGTGTCCGACGTCGTTTCGCCGAAAAATTAATTTTTTTTTATTCCAAAAACGCTGCTGCCGGATTTCAAACCTATGGGTCGCCGAAAATGCGACTGGGTAGCCCCACCGCGCACCTGAAAACGTGCTGCTCTCTGCGACCTCGGTTCCCGTCGTCCCCGCCGTCGATTGCGCTAAAGCCACTGCAGCCCAGACTCGTTAAGGTCGCCGGAAAACGCGACCAATCAGCCATCCCGAACTGCTGCTGTTGCGCATTGAACCAGCGCTCTGGCGCCTTCATTCGCGCGCCACCGCAGCAGATCCTGTGCTGCACCGTGCGTCGCCGGGAACACGACAACGAAGAGCCACTGCCCTCCTCCGTCCTTGGTTCCCGTCGCCGGCTGCCGCTGTTGTTCAACCACCGCGCCGGAACCGTGAGGAAGAAGAAGCAGCCTCTGCTGCTGTTCGCGACATCATCGTCGTCGACAATGGAGGAAGGAGCAGCGGCTGCTGCTGTGCAAAAACGCGACAGCCACAACCCATCTCCCTCTCCTCCATTTCCTCCGATCTGCAGCAGCCGCACTTCACCACTGTTCCAGTGCCGCGGACTATCACTGCCGCCTATCTCTGCCCATATCTCTCTTTCTCTCTGACTTCCATCTTCATTATTCCATTACAGCAGAGAACAAGGAACTACAAAAGAAGACAATGGAAATCCTATATACTAATCACGCATATTTTGTCGTGAATTTAGTTACAGACGAGGAGAGAAACATCAAATAAATAAATTGGGGCTACGATAGACAACCAAAACTTGCAATACATTATAAGAAGCAACCAAAAAAAGCAGATTCTACTCGAATTAATCCGATAGAGATGAAAAATCCGAATTCGGGCTCTGATACCACTTTGTTGGAACCGCTAGTGAAAGTCGATCCACTTTTGCCCACGGATCTATTTCGGATATCTAACTCGACATACAAGAATCTTCCCTAGCACGCTCCTATTAATTTAAAGCACTACAAAAATCGCGCCATTTACCGACGGAAAATTCCATCGGTAAAGTCATCAAAATCCGTCGGTAAAGGACTTACCGACAGAATTACCGACGGAAATGTTCCCTTGTGATTCGAATCGTAGGTAATGGATTTACCGACGGAATTAAATCCGTCAGTAAATTTACCGACGGAAATGTGACGGATAATCCGTCAGTAAATTTACCACATTGTTTACTAATCACAGCCATTATTTGAGAAACGAGTCAAAATCATAATTCTAGAAATAAGGCTCGCAACCTATATATTGATCGGGTGAAGATTAATTACTTAGATTTGACTAACTCGATCGATCTTTGTTTCCCTCGACTTTCACGGAAGTTATTAACTAATCACCACCATTAATCGAGAAGCAATTAGCGCACATCGAGTACAAGAATGTCAACTACTTGGTAATCTTATCGATTCCATCGATCAACACGGAACATTGTTAGAGTCGTTAACTATAGAATTTCGATTTACGGTTTAGGGTTTACCAACGGATATGAAAACCGTCACTATTAACCTATTTACCAACGATTACCGACGGATAATCCGTTGGTAAAGTTTTATTTTAAATAAATTTTAAATTTTACCGACGGATTTGCGTCCTTCATAAATAAAAAATTCCCTCACAAATCCGTTGGTAAATCCGTCACTATCTCAAGAAGAAAAATTAAATCGAAAATATTTAAATGAATTTTACCGACGGATTCAGAATCCGTTGGTAAAAGTAATTATTTTTTATTTTGAATTTTTTTTAACAAATTTACTGACGGAAACCAATCCGTCACTAAGTTTCCGTCAATAATCCGTTGGTAAATCCGTCACTATATAAAGCAAAAAATTTAAATCGAAAATATTTAAATGAATATTACCGACGGATGCAAAATCCGTTGGTAAATAAAATTATTTTTTATTTTGAATTTTTTTAACAAATTTACTGACGGAAAATAATCCGTCACTAAATTTCCGTCACTAATCCGTTGGTAATTCCGTCACTAAATCCATAAATAAAAAAATTAAATCGAAAAAAATTAAAACATTTACTGACGGATAGAAATCCGTCGGTAAATTTATTTTTTTATTTTTTAAATAAATAATGAACTTTACCAACAGATATTTCCATTGGTAAGTTTAACAAGGGAATATCCGTCGGTAAATCCGTCAGTATTTACGGCGCGAATTACCGCGCCAAATGTCCGTCAGAAATCCGTCGGTAAATATTTTTTAGCCGACCCGCTTTTTTTCCGTCATAAATCCGTCAGTATTTACTGAGGGATTTTGAATCTGTCAGTAATTCCGTTGGTAAATCTTGGTTTTTTTGTAGTGAAGACAACCATACAAGGTGTTCGAGATACCGTTCTCTTGGATTTGTAGCTCGTGGAACGATTCCACTAGTTGATCTTCTAGGATGTATCCCGTCTCGATCTCGGATGCCACGTGGATAGCAATCTTCCAAGACCTACAAGATGCTCCAAATAACCTACACTACTTTCTCTCTCTAACCCTTTTTAGTTGCTAACAAGAATGGAGGCATTAGCTAGGGTTTCTAAGAGAGCTTGTAGTTATATAAGTCAATCCATGGGCCAAAGCCCATTAAGACTTAGAGGTGATTTGGGCTTGTAGTTGTGAGACATTTGGGCCATACTAGGGATCTACTAGAAAGCTAGAGTTGGGCCTCATATATGCTTTATCCTATTATTCAAGCCCAGAATAATTATAAGCATATAATCACTAAATCATTCCACTAAAGAATTAGTGATGCACTGCCGCTCTAGCCCACTGATGAATCAGGGCTTCTAATTTTAACTTCGATAATCCCCATGTTTAAGATGTCGAACATTCATTAATTAATTAAAGCTACTGACAGCTTAAATTAATTAATATCTTTAATTCCATAAGTAGTACCACTTAAACATTATTATCGTACCGGATAACTAAATCCACCTACAGGGTTTAGTACGATAAACTTAATGAGCTCCTTTAGGGAATGTCATCAACCTGGGGTCTCCAGGACATGGTTCTCTAATACAGTTAATTAAGTATCGAACAAATGCTACTGTCACTCACGATACGGGGCATATTGAGCTAACTCATAACTCTCACCCATGGTAAGTCAAAGTGACAGAAAGACACTTGAACACACAAAATAACTTATTAGGATTTAGATCTATCGAGTCACCGAGACTTTGGTTCTTCTCAAATGGTCAGAATAGAAGAACACGTCTCACTGCGATCCTTTCAATACGTAGACATACGTATTAGCATAAACAAGTAGTCAAGACAAACTACTTTCCGTTTTATGCTACAGCCTAAACTGATAACTTGTCCAAAGTTATCTCGGCCGTGAATACTGATTAATATCTCATGAGAAACTGATTAAATTCTGTGATCTACAACACACCATTCAATCTATAACACGAGATAATGGGACATGATGTATTATGCGACAAACAATCAAACCAGATATGGGAGAAATAGCAGAAATAGAAACCGTGTATACAAGCACAAAAGGTTTGCTTTACAGTATACACCTTCAATTCTCCCACTTATACTAAAGCAAACTTTTAGTATACTTGTGGCTACTACTATTATTACAACACATATCTCACCTCACCCTTGGTCCACAGATTAGCCAGGGAGGCGTCGCTCCGACAAGTCTTAATTCAGTCCGTCACCGAACCTAAGACACAACCTCAAACTAGACTCTCATTGGAGTAGGACGAACTCAAAGCAAAACAGCGCATGTTCGATTAGTTATATCTAATCATTCATCATTCCTTGTTCTAAATGAGATTATGATTTGGTATTGTTAATAATTGAGTTGGATCTCATCTACTGTGGTTCTCTTCTTGTTGGTTCTTAGTAAGTTTTATTAAATTCTTAGATGTTAAACAAGCTTGTTGGTATTTTGGTTTGAGTTTCTAATGGGACATTGATGATACCATTTTAACTCTTAAAATGCTTTAACTTGGAATTAGAGTTTTACCTTTGATTGACGAAAGATCGATGGTTTGATGATAACTGGGAACTCGTCCTGTGGAGCTCAACATGAGCTTGGAAGACTTGGATTGATTGTCATCTTTGGTCTCAATCTGCTATTCATATCTCTCTTGTATTGATGTTGAAAAAATTGGTGAAACTAGAGAAGAAGAAGAGTTTTTGGTTGTCTAACTAACTAAATGAAGATGAAAAATGAACATAGTGTGATGAAGAGGGTGGCGTGGATGGTTCCTGAACCATGTAGGTTTTATGGTGAAAAAGCTGAACAAATTTCTACTATGTGGACGTTCTGAAGAAAGTAAATTTATTAAATTTTACATTATTATTGTCATGCAGATCAACTTTACATGTTATTCATTTTTTTATTTTTTTATAAATCAATCTGATCTCCCTTCCTTTTCCTATTCTTTAATTTCTAGTCTTAAAACCAGCAGTGAATCTACCGTCGTCGACTGCCAACGACACCGCCGCTGTGTGCCTCGCTAAACAATAACATTCCTGCGGCCAGCATCGGGCTGCTGGTGCCGCAACTTCCTCACCTCGCTTCCGCCCTCGACCGACAACCGGTAGCCCGAAGACAACCGTTGTTGCCCCTTCGATTCATAACTCAGCCCGAGTCCGGATTCGATATTGCAATATGAAAATTGGCATTTCGAGTTAGTTGAACTTCGACTCAAGACATAGGCAAGGTTCTAAGATATTTCTTCATTTGTTTATATTCTTTTATTAAGTTCAGTAATAGCAGATTTATGATAGATTTAGATCGTTGTGGTTTCTAAGTATGAATTGTAGAACAATTCATGTATGTTGGACTTGTGAGACTTAGTTGTAGCTCTATTGTTCTTTTCAAAAGAAAACGAGGAAAGTTAAATAAGTTGAGTATAAAATACCTTTGGATTGATGAAGGGTTTTGCTATTGATAGAGTATGCAAGGCTTTGATTTCAAGATTTTGATTCACATGCAATTGAAAGTTGATTTTGTTTGTAAATTGCTGTGATGAGATTGATGAATCAGTGAGAGTTGGATATGTACTTTTTATAGGATGATTGGATTGGAGAACAAAGTGTCGTGCATCCTTTTCTTTTTACCACAAAAATCGATTGAGAAGATTTAGAAAAAGATTTCACTGCATAGGTGCTCATCCATCAGAAGATAAATAATAGTATAATGCGATAGTTTAATATTGGGTTTAAAATCTGGAAGTTAGGTTGGGCTTATACCACTAATAAACCTTACAAATCGGTCCACAACTAACATGAATTATTTTGGTCCAATTAAGGGCAACTCACTTATTCTTTGTTGTTTAATAATGCTCAAGTACCTTAATTAATTATTATCCTTAGTAAAGGACTCGAATAAATTCTTAATATTCGATTTTAACTTCTTATGAACTTAAAAGCTTTACTTAATTAATAAGATTTTATTTATCACGAGATTAGAAATATTGGGGTATTACAAATACTTAGACATTAACATTGGAAAAAAAGATAAAGACCATATTTCAATGTATGTTTTAAATTGAAACAGAATGTATAATATTTATTGAAAGAATTCGGTGCCCGAATTACTACAAAAACTCATATTGTGTATTAAAAGAGTAATTTTAGATCGTATGTTAAAAATATCCGATCTAACATGCAACGGAATAAGTAAAGAACACAATGAAATACTTTTTGGCAGGTGATTAAACCTGCCGGTGCCTTACGGCTAAATACTATATTGAAATTAAAGATTACAATACAGAAAATGAAACAACATTCAACGTTTTACAACACGGTCTGCTCAAGGAATGAATGCCTTAGAAGATTAAATCTAATCCTAGACTAATCTACTAAGTAAGATGAACATCTCTTTACAGCCATTAAATCTGCCTAAGAATCCGAACATCTGAATAAGACTAATCTAATACAAGATTAATCCAGATAAGACTACCTACTTTCGTGATTCGCTCCTTCACAGCCTAATTCTCCAAGCTTTGCAGATTTCACAATCTGCTGCAGAACTCATGTTGGTTTGTGATGTCACTAACACTCAGTAGGCAGAATGGTGAACAACAGTGCACTGAAATTTGTAGAGAGTTTTTCTAAGTCGAAATGTGCGCCCGTGAAATGGATCTCTTGCGATATTTATAGTCCTCCATCTGATGAGCAGTTTAATCTACACCCTCTCACCATCTGGATGTCCATAACTGCCGCGATCCACTCATTTCAGTTGGTTGAATAGAAGGTGAATAGTGACGGTTACAACGTAGTTATCTCCCATGACTCCTCATGGCTAGTTTAATAACTCCCTTGCTCTCCACTAAAAAATCCCACTTCATTTGTGATCATAACCATCCATTTGCTTCTCTTAATCTGCACATAAAAACGTGCAAAAGAATACAACAAGAAAAGCATTAATTAATTAATTAATTAATATAAGGTTTAATCTGGCTCCAGACATGTTGGTAACAAATGTTACCAACAGTCAAAGTAACACGAGACATCTTAAACCTAACAATCTCCCCCTTAATTGTATATGTATCTTTTCTTGCACAAAAACTTTTCCTGCAAAATAAAATAAAGTAAACATAAAACGAAATGCATAAAAATTAAAGTGAGAGCAAAAGGAAACTCTCACATTATTTGAAAGCAATTTAAAGTGTGAAGAGCGAAAGGAAACTCTTCACTTTATTTGAAAGCATATAAACCTTTGAAGAGTGAAATGAAGCTCTTCAAAGAAATAATAAAGAATCAAAAGAATAATGGAGGGCAAATGGAAACCCTCCCCAAGAATAAAAATTATGTACAAATTAAATAATAAAGAATAAAGAATAAAAGAATATTTTCAGAGAGAAATAAAAAACTCCTTCTGAAACGGATATATACATATTTACATATTTACAGGATTATTTACAAGACAATATGAGAGATGTTAGACAACTCTCAACAATGAAATAAGGAGAAATTACATAACTCCCCCTGAAACACATAGGTGTCGTGTTAGTAACATAGGTTCACAGAAACTTGAGAAGTGCGAAACTCTTCCTGCAACTTATAAGAGAAATGTTAGTACCATGTATCCTAACAGACAAGAAACATAAACTCAAAAGAGACTGAAAGACAAAAACTCCCTCTGAAACTTAAAAGAGTAATGTTAACAAAAATTCATTCTAACATAAGATAAGAATGTTAGAAACATTAATATAAAAAACATACTACTTCGATGCTTCCTCGAACCCTACTACAACTGGATCTCCAATACAACCCTTAGTCTATTGCAAGAGTAGAAGTGTTAAGATAGATGTTACTTCGTAGCAGCAATAGAAAGACGTGATTGAAGATAAAATTTTGCAGAAGTTCTTCGTGCTCCAATCCCATCTCATACCAAATTAAGATGTGATCATACACACCAAAAATTGAAATCAAAATATGTTCAAAGCATATTCAAATCATTCATTCAGCAAAAATAAACTGTGTTCAACACATTTTAAAAAAATAAAGTGTTCAACACTTGAAATAGATAAACTCCAAGCTGACATCGACAACATCCAGTAACACCAACATGATAACAACCAGCAACAACAACAGAACACAAACACTAACATTGCTACTCCCCCTTTTTTGTTCAAGGAATGAACTGCTTGAAGTTAGCTTCAGCTGCAAGCTTTTGAAAATGTTTTGGTGTACCTTTCCACCGAAGTTGCTAGGTTTTTTGTCTCTTCTAATAGCTTTGGAAAAACTTTGCACTTCATCTTCATCAATTGTTACAAGTCATGTGACAGAATCTACATCATGAGCTGATGGTTGAACATGTTGTTCCTCTTGTTATGAACCACTGCGGGAGGATTCTGTTACTTCATCTACAACTTGTACTGGAGTTAGTAACGATAATTGAACATCATGGATAAAGAACAATGTATAATAGAAGAAACAAACCAAAACTAACATAACATAGAAGTTTAAGGTATGAATAAACACAACCCAAAATCCTTCAAAAATAAAATATGTCCAACATATTTTAAACGTCACCCAAGATAAATAGTAATTTGTGTCCACCACAAATAAATTAACAAGAATAAAAATAGATGTGTAAACACATAAATTTCTATCCAAAAATTTAGAATACTTTTTAAGAAATTGTTGGAAACACTTCTTCTAACACAAACACAGAGACGTTCTAAACAATAGACAACTGTCCCTAAATCAACCAATTTTACTCGAATACTATTTTAGAGAGATCATTGAGACCTCTACTTATAATATTGAAGATCGTTTAAAGGTCAAGACCTTTTTAGTTGCTTGTATTTGAGTTAATAATCAACTTGTTAACTTGTGATGGAACACAATAGTTTAACCAACACAAGGATAAGGTAAACACATAATGTGAAAATACATCAAAAAGAAATAGTATAGATATGTATTAATCATAAACACATATCAAACACTCAACAATGATTGTTGGTCCCGAGATGGATACCTTGGTGTAGGGGGTGAATACACCAAGGTTTGAAAACTTTTCCAAGTTAAAACTCTTTGAGTGAGCTGACTGTGTTCAATCCAGCTGGAAGACAGCTTGATCGACACAGCTGGCTGTGTGTGCGCAATGTGGCGGGTTTTGGAAAGTCCGTCTGTTACTTCAAAATATATTGCAAAGCTTTGTTTCTATTTTCAGTTAGTCAGTTTATGCAGCTTGATGGAATGCTTATGAGGAGTTAGCTGGATGCATAAATAAAGCGGTAAAGAACAAAGCTATTTAACGTGGTTCGGAGAAACTACTCTACGTGCACGACCAGAAAACCATCTGGTAATCCACTAAGGATACCACTGACTTTACGCGCAGTCAGCAAGCGTTGCAGCTTAGTTCCTCAAGCTGGATACAAGTTCACGCGTACTGTATCGAAACGTGCTCAGCTCAAACCAGAGCCTTTACCTTCAGTTTACGAGTACTGAAGAACCTGACTTACAGTTTACGGGTACTGTAAAAACCACAGTTTACGGGTACTATAAAAACCTAGCCACTCGAATTACACGCTTCGAGCAGGCGTACCTTAACCTAACCTTTTCTGGGTAGAAGGGTTTGGGTTTGGGTTTTCTAACTATGAACGAGTTCTTGTAATGAAGAACAAGGAGTATGATGAACTCGTTCAAACTAGGCTTAAGATATATTATAATATTTTCTGCCTATAACTGATTATGTGAACAACTAAGAACACGGCTGACTGGCTGGGTGTTCTTGAGAGATTTGGCTTTGAAGATCGTTGTTCGTTTATCTGTTGGCTCTTTTATTTCTTTTTGTCGTCTCTCCAGTCTCTTCTCTTCAATGGTGGAAGAGATATATATAGGTGGAGATTCAAACTAGCCGTTGGAAGAGAGCCGTTTGAATCTTACCTACTCTCTTTGACTTCTAGCCTTTCGCCTACGATGTAGGTCTGCATCTACAGAAGCTATTTCTCATCTGATTGGTCCACATCAGATGAGATCTTCTGACACCGGGATCTTGTCTTGGAGTTGGTCTTCGTCTTCGAGCTGCTAAGCATCTCTGCTATGTCTTCAGCATCTTCGACTCTGCTGCGGCTCGACTCTGAGCTGTGTCTTAAACCTGAGCTGTATCATCAACCTAAGTTGTGTCTTTAACCTGAGCTGTGTCATTAACCTGAGCTGTGTCTTAGACCTGAGCTGTGTCATCGACACTAAGCTGGGTCTTTAATACTGAGCTGGGTCTTAGACACTGAGCTGGGTTTCCGTCACTAAGCTTGGTCTTGATACTGCTGGGTCTTTGACTCTGCTTGGTCTGCTCTGCTGAATTCCTCAGCTGTGTCCAGTTTTGCTCCCCTCAGCTGCGTCATCTACTTTGTCTTCTGTTGTGCTGAACCTGTACTTAGAAAACCTAATAGCTCTAAACACGTGAGCTGGAAACAACACAAGGTTTGTACATTCATCTACTCGGTTGGGGTCAGCTGGGTTTTGGTATCACTTCAAAACATGTTTATTATTTTCCCAACAATTTTTCCCTTTTTGATGATGCCAAAACCTTTACAAACTTTTACAGAAAAACACAAAATAAAAATCCTAACTAAACTCTTCCTGGCTGCTCCGCATGCCTTGACGAGAGTTAGCGCTCTTTCTCCAGTTGCCTTTTGATGATCCCATATTTGTGATCATTTTTTGTGTCTTGTTTTAGAGTCTAGGTCGAGTCTTTGTATGTCTTTTTGTTTGTTTTTGTGTCTAGGAGGACAGATTATGAAGGCAAATACATTATGGGCAAGATAAAGACATTCTGGGCAAAACAGGTACCATTTTGGGCATAAGAAGAGTGCATCCACGAAAGAGGTTCTGATGCAGAATTGAAGCATATGGTCACAGGACAATAGCTCTCATCTTGAGCAAAGTAGCATGCAGCTTGGGCACAATAGCAAACATCAAGAGTGAAGCTGTTGTGCTTGTCGGATGCCGGTACTTCCCGAGTAAGGTTCAAAAATCTCCATACCAATTCCAGCACCGTGCAGAATTCCATCCATCATGGACAATACATGAAGTGTAGAGGGCAAGATGAAGGATAGAACAAATAAGAGAAAGAGTGCTCGTCTTGGGCATAATATACATACGATGGTCCAACAATTCGTCATGAAAGAGTGCGGAGCAATGAATGGATTAGCCTTATCCAAGGAGTAGATAAGGAAGGATTGATTTCCTTCCTTATCCATGAAGATTCGTTCAAATCAAATCCATTCTAAATAAGGAAGGTATCTTGGGCGCCATGAGGATTCTGCTGGAAGAGATAAACATGACAGCTGCGCCCAACCCTAGCTCCAGACCAGCCAACCAATGGGCTGGGCCTCTGGCCCACGATTTGTAACTCTATATATACCACTTCCCTTCAAGCCATTGTATTCATAATTCCATATACCTTTTGATATTCAGATTTAAAGTTCTTAGACTAGGGTTTTATTTTAGTGTTGCCGACAGTTTGCCCCTTCGGGGGCAAACGAACGTTGTACTTTTCTTTCCAGCGTTATGCCCATAATAAAAAGTAAGTTTTCTTTTTATTTATTTTGTCTTGTTATTTATTTTATGTCTAGGTAGTTATAAATATGGTTCTGGGCAAGATGACATGAACATAAACTAAGAATTCGTGAGGTCTAATAGGGGCGTGATGATCTGCATGTGTGTGTTCCTGAAGCACTAGGTCTGATTCTAAAATGTTCTTGTTGAGTCTAAGTAGTTAATAGGCCGTTAACATCTTGGGCACGATAAGTTCTCTAATAATTTCAGGGTCAATGCATAGGGTGTCCCTTGCATCTAAAAATATGACTGGTGTGGGTGAGTAGTCCGTGCTCTTGGGCACGAGGAATGGCTGTTTCGGGTCTGCCTAATTCGTAATGCTTTCTTGGGAAAGGTTTCTATTGAAGTATCTTCGTAGATGTTTGTCTAGGGCTAGGAGAGAACGCCTGGGGGTCTCAGGGGTGGCTCTTATTCATAAAGGCAGATGAGGGTGGGGATAATAGTGTGCGTGACGCGTGACAGTAGGGGCATTACTACTTTTTTTACTGCCTATAACCGATTGATGCATTCATGTAGTGAAAATCTTTGAACCTATGACCGAATCGAGTTTATGTTTATTGATTCGAACCTTGATCTAGATTTATATTTTATTTGTTTATGTTTTTATTTCTTTATTGATCAAGACGTGTCCATTGCCCAAGACAAATCTTTTTAGTGACACCCAGTGACCAAGAGAAAGCTACACTTAACTCCCCGTGGGATCGACCCTATACTTGCCGCTAGCTAATCCTAGTTGTGGGCATAGGAGAATTATAAATGTATTTTGACTGACCCGATAAAATGACAATCTGGGCGTTCGTCAAAATTGGCGCCGTTGCTGGGGAGTTGTGTTTCCAGTAGTTTTCTCTTTTTGTTTGCTTGTTTGGTTCTTTTTGTGTGTGTTCCGAACTAACCGTGCAGGACAACTTTGTGAGTGATGCTGGAATCGAAGGAAAAATACACGGTGACCAATGAGCATCTATAAGGAGGGCAAGGCAGGTGGACAGTAGCTCATCTATTAGTCAAAGGACAAGTCTATCCTATTCTGGGCAAGATACGGAATGTAAAAGTTGAGTTTTTAGAACTCCAAGATCCAGTCGACGACTAAAGAATGGAGGCTACGTCATGCCCATGACGTTAACTAAGGCGCTGGCCAGGAGGCAACCTAGTATTATCCTTTTTTATTTTATTTATTTTATTTATTTTTTGTCTAAACGTTTGGCTAGGTAGTATTTTTGTAGAGAGTATGGTTTGTTCATGATGGACGGGAGCTTGGGCATATGAGCATGGATAGATACATTCAGAAGCGAGGGCACAACATATCTGCAAAAAATCCTTTCCAGAACCACTAACGGAGAGCAAGATGTACACCTGTCAGGCCGAGCAGCAAGGAGTTGCAAATCCTTGAGATCTTTGATCAGACAGGAAGGAGTCGCTGCAGCACATATGGAGATCCCCTCAAGCCACTTACTCTGCCCTTAGTACGCACTTTGCCCGCAGCACACTCAGGTGTTTGGCAATACCCTTCTTCATAATTGTTTCCTCTCATTTGTTGTTGGTTGAAGCTTTTTTTTTTTTTAGTTTTATTTGTTTTGTTGAGTGGTTCTCTTGTTTATCTATTTTGCTCATGGCAAAGTGTGTGAGTAGGAGGGTCGTGTTTGTTTTTATGTATGTTGTTTTGAGTTTGTTTTGAATTGGCCCTCTTATTGATGCACTTTGCCCAAAGCAAAGTGTGTGTGTCTGTTTGGAGAACCTTTTCCTTGCTTTTGTGTGTCGGTTGTGACCTTTTACTGACCCACTTTGCCCAAGGCAATGTGTGTGAGTGGAGGGTCGCCGCTTTTTTTTTTCAGTCGGTTGAATACCCCTTATCTGACCCACTTTGCCCAAGGCAAAGTGTGTGAGTGAGGGGGTATATGTTTTGTATAGTAAGTCGGCATGAGTAGGATTTTTGGGTCGATATAAGCATGGTGAAATCTTTGATTTGTATCGTGCATGTAGTTTAATTTTCAAGTTGTTAGCATGACCGCATGTGGATAAGTATGATGGAAGAATTATGAGCATGCCTTGTGAGGTTTGAGCTTTATATGATGTATTATGCCCAACGCGCGCATCTTTTATTTTCTTGTGAGATTTGACATCCTTATTTAGGTTAATGCGAGAACTTGCCTGTACTCTTGTTGAAATCCTATTGACCTGATTTATGTGCTTAAATGATTTAGGCAAAATTTCTTTCATTATGCCCACAAAGCCTAAAAAGCCGCCATATTATTATCCTTTGCGTAGCCCCTTTGAGCCTGATAATAATTCTTTCAATTCACTTAAATATTCTTTCAATTCACTTAAATATTTCCCTGATACACATTTCCTACCCGGTCATGAGAACTCAGGAAGCAGTCAAAGAAGAAAAGGAAATAAAGGAGATAGTAGAGGCCTTAATCTGGGCAAGATGCTTCTAATTGTTTGAGGGTCATTAACCTGCCCAAAGTAGAAGAAGTGTCGAAAAATAAAAGGACTAAGAAGAAAAATTGAAAAAAATAATAATAATAAGAGAAATTTTTTTTTGAAGTCCTAGGTTGTTTGTACTGAGGCCCGAAAATAAAGGCAAGGAATTGAAGAAGAAACTGAGCACTCTATTGCCCAGTAATGAGTTCATTATGACCTTAGCTTAGTTCCCAAATACCTCTCACCTTATGCCTTAAGCCTACATTACAATCAAAATAAAGACCTAATGATAAGTATAGAAAATTTTGTCTAAGGGGTAGAGACGTTAGAGAGCATGCAAGCTTATTGCATGACCAAGTTAATGATGTCACGAGCGTAAACAGTAAGCCCAATACACAAGAGTGAAGAGTGTTGGTGAGGAAAAACCATTATGCTCATTGTTAAATCTTGACTTATCTGATGGCCAATGCGTGAACTTTGTAATTTGATCACTTGCTTAACTTATGTTGAGATTGATCATGCCCAATATAACCCTTAATCTTGATCATGCTGATTTCATTTTTTGTCTTGAGTTTGTTCTTTGCTTTCTTTTCTTTCTTTGTTGTTTGGGCAAGTTGTACCTACACGATTGAGGACAAGCGTACTTAAAGTGTGTGCGTGTGATGAGCCCATACTTGTGCTTATTTTTTGTGTCTTGTTTTAGGGTCTAGGTCGAGTCTTTGTATGTCTTTTTATTTGTTTTTGTGTCTAGGAGGACACATTATGAAGACATGTACATTATGGGCAAAACAAAGACATTCTGGGCAAAACAAGTACCATTTTGGGCATAAGAAGAGTGCATCCGCGAAAGAGGTTCTGATGCAGAATTGAAGCATATGGTCACAGGACAATAGCTCTCATCTTGAGCAAAGTAGCATGCAACTTGGGCACAATAGCAAACATCAAGAGTGAAGCTGTTGCGCTTGACGTCCAGACCAATTCAAGTACCGCGCGGAATTCCATCCATCTTGGGCAATACATGAAGTGCAGAGGGCAAGACGAAGGATAGAACAAATAAGAGAAAGAGTGCTCGTCTTGGGCATAATATACGTACGATGGTCCAGCAATTCGCCATGAAAGAGTGCGGAGCAAGGAATGGATTGGCCTTATCCAAGGAGTAGATAAAGAAAGATTGATTTACTTCCTTATCCATGAAGATTCGTTCAAATCAAATTCATTCTAAATAAGGAAGGTATCTTTGGCGCCACGCGAATTCTGCTGGAAAAGATAAACATGACAGTTGCGCCCAATCCTAGCTCCAGACCAGCCAACCAATGGGCTGGGCCTCTGGCCAACGATTTGTAACTCTATATATACCACTTCCCTTCAAGCCATTGTATTCATAATTCCATATACCTTTTGATATTCAGTTTTAAAGTTCTTAGACTAGGGTTTTATTTTAGTGTTGCCGAGAGTTTTTCCCTTCGGGGGCAAACGAACATTGTACTTTTCTTTCCGGCGTTATGCCCATAATAATAAGTAAGTTTTCTTTTTATTTATTTTGTCTTGTTATTTATTTTATGTCTAGGTAGTTATAAATTTGGTTCTGGGCAAGATGACGTGAACATAAACTAAGAATTCGTGAGGTCTAATATGGGCGTGACGATCTGCATGTGTGTGTTCCCGAAGCACTAGGTCTGATTCTAAAATGTTCTTATTGGGTCTAAGTAGTTAATAGGCCGTTAACATCTTGGGCACGATAAGTTCTCTAATAATTTCAGGGTCAAAGCATAGGGTGTCCCTTGCATCTAAAAGTATGACTGGTGTGGGTGAGTAGTCCGTGCTCTTGGGCACGAGGAATGGCTGTTTTGGGTCTGCCTAATTTGTAATGCTTCCTTGGGCAAGATTTCTATTGAAGTGTCTTCATAGATGGTTGTCTATGGCTAGGAGAGAACGCCTGGGGTTCTCTGGTGTGGCTCTTATTCATAAGGGCAGATGAGGGTGGGGGTAAAGTGTGCGTGACGCGTGACAGTAGGGGCATAATTACTTTTTTTACTGATGCATTCATGTAGTGAAAATATTTGAACCTATGACCGTGTCGAGTTTATGTTTATTGATTCGAACCTTGATCTAGATTTATATTTTATTTGTTTATGTTTTTATTTCTTTATTGACCAAGACGTGTCCATTGCCCAAGACAAATCTTTTTAGTGACACCCAGTGACCAAGAGAAAGCTACACTCAACTCCTTGTGGGATCGACCCTATACTTGCCGCTAGCTAATCCTAGTTGTGGGCATAGGAGAATTAAAAATATATTTTGACCAACCCGATAAAATGACAATCGGGGCGTCGTCACCTTTCCAGCTCGCCATGAGCCTCTCTTCTATCTTTTCCCTTTTTCTTTCTAGTTAGATGATCTAACCTTTTCCCTTTTTCCTTTTCCCTTTTCTGTCATATTCTTTCCTACTATTTTCCCCTTTTTACTTCATCAAAAAGATATTGGGAGGGAGGGGTGTCGAGGTCTGGTGGTGGCGTTCTGGCAAAAATTTCTTCCCGTTCTTAGTAACTCCAGTCAGCTTGGAGTTGATACCAATTGATGCACTTTTGGTTCTTCATTTACAGCTGATACCAATTGATGATCATTCTCAGCTGTATGCCTCAGTTTGGAGTGAGTCATCTTGTCTTTCTTTCTCTGCTGGAAGACATCGTTTGCAAGGTTCCCCCTTAATTGGATAAACCAATTGGATTTTATCAGCTGGGTTTGATTCCCCCTAACTTGATAAATTCATTTTGGAATCCTTGGGGTTCCTGCTGAGTTAGTCCAGCTGTGTCCGATTCCTTCTTGATGACACACGGTGATCCAGCTGAGTATTTCCTGCTGGATGCTCTTCTTGATGATTCTATTGGACTGTGACAGTGATAAACATTCTTCAAAAAATGCATTGTCCTCAATTCTGGAATTGCTCAGCTCAATTCTTTTCAAGACATTACCAGCATCTTCACCTGATAATTTCATCATCAACACACACTTGCTTGACAGTGTGTAGAAAGTTGTTGTAATCAGAATCCTTATTGAATACATTCTTCACAAACACTTTAAAAAGAACAATCCTTCCTACTAGCACATCCTCAACTTCATCGGGTACAACAATCTATAAAATTTAGTAAAAAAACCATAAAAATCTGTAATTTATTCTAAATTCAAAATATATCCTAAAAATTAAAAAATACCTCCTTATAGTCATGGTTAATCTCCACATCCTTCTTTCCCACAAGCTGAATTGCTTCCTTATCCCAAAGGGTGAGGTCAGTTGAGCTGGTCCCATCAAACACAACTAGCTTCAACATGTATCTACAAAAATTATTAAGTTACACAACTCTTAAATAAATACTAAACTGCCAAAAAAGAAAAAAAACCTCTGATTTGCACTTCCTTCACTCTTATTACATCGATCACAAAAGAACCTATTGTTTATCTTGACAACCTTTTTGCAACAAACCTTGCATGCCATAAAATACCAGTCTGCGAAATAGTTCACCGAGATAATTCTGCCACAAATCAAAATCAACTCATCCTGCCCATAGAATTCAAACAACATCTGTAGAAACTTTAAAATACACAAATTAATAGATAATCAATTAAAATAAATTGAAAATTACCTTATCAAGAAAGAAATCCACAATATTTGTAATATTCAAATCTGCATTCTGAATTTCAAGTTTTGCAATGGATTTTTTAGTTTAAACAGCTGCAGGCAGGGATGGAATGAATGTTTTATCACATTCAATCCTACATTTAATAAAATAAAATTAAATATGATCAATTAACTGAAAATTTGTTAAACATATTGCCCAATTTAAATTGGGCCAGATAATAATATTATAAAATATGAGTCGTATAATGATTTGAAATGTGTTCAAAGTTTCAGTGTTTACCTCCGACGGAATTCGTTAAAGCGGTAAATCAATTGGGTTTGCTATTTTAAAACTAGGCGGAAAGAATAACTAAGCATAAATTAACCCTAGCCAAGAATTGAAATCTAATCTAACGAACGCATTAATCTTTTCTAATTCTAACATTAATTCAATTAAGCAATCCGAAGGAAAAATTATAAAGCATAAGTAAAAATCAGAAATCAAAAGAACTCACAATCGTAAATTAAATTGACAGTAAATTGGAATTGAATCTGAAAATTGCACTGTCTGTATCCTCCAATCCGGAATGAAATACGATAAGTAAATTACTAAATAGAAATCTCCGATAGAAACTAGCATAAGAACCCTAAAAGAAACTCTGAAAAATAAAGAGAAAAAATCGACTGGAACAATGGTAACCATCTCTGAAACCCTCGTCTGCTATTTACAGGTGTGACAAATTAATCCCGCTCAGTGGTCTCCTAGGCTCAGCGACCGCTGAGTACACTTCATCGAGCCCGCTAAAAATCCAAACTCAGCGGTCTCCTAGTGTGAGCGAGCTCTGAGTTCTTCCCCTGCATTAACTTGAGCGTTGGACTAAGCGGTCTCCTAGGATGAGGGACCGCTCACTTCTCTCCCTGTATTGATCGTAAGCAAAATATCTTGGACTCAGCGGTCTCCTAAGGTGAGGGACCGCTGACTTCTCTGCAGTGTCCCGTTTAAGTAAAAGGTAAGCGACCGCTGACTTCTCTGAAGGTGTCCCGTTAACCCAAACGGAACCATCGTTGCAGCAGAAAACTCACAAAATCTACATTTTTAACCTGATAGCTCGACACAACATCATTAGCGCATTTTAATTTTGAAATAATGCGAAACAAAACAAATGTCTTAAAAACGCGCATGCAAAACATCTGAAAATGCAACCAAAAACTTAAGTAACAATATGTAATAGTAAATAGCTGATTTTGATTTTTGTGTAATAGTAATTAATAGTTATATTGTAATAGGAGTAGGACAAATAAGGGAAGGCTAACACAAAAACTAACAATAAATAAAAGATAAAAAAAGTTTTTAAAACTGAAACCAAAGTTTATCAAAATTTCATGAAGTATTTTGAAACCTTTTTCAAAAGAAAACTGAGTGGTTTGAAATTGAAACTTTTAATTTCTAGTTTGTAATAGAATTTGGGAAAATAACCAACCGAAAAAGGAATACATACTTAGGAATTTAGGAGAACAGAACTGGTGAAGAATGATGACCTTCCTAAGAAGTATATAAAGGCAGAAACTTATGTTGAATTTCGAATTTCAAAATTTGTCTCTTTCTTTTGGCGCCAAAATTATAAGCTTAAATATCCCAAATTTTAATTACCTTGAAAATTTTAGCAGTTTACTTTACTAGTGTGTAATATTTTTTTTGTTGATATCTATACAACATTTGTACTTGGTTAAACTCATATTCATCCTTGTTTACTTAAAAATTGATTGACCTGGAGTTATTAGCATTAAATTGCTATATAAAAAGTTTTTTTTATAGATATTTGAACATGAATGAGATCAGATTTCACCTTTATTATCCCAAATATTAATTAACCTTAAGATATTAATGAATATACTTCACTATTATCAATAGCTTATTGAAATCCGCAATAATGTGGTAGTTAATTGAATCAGTTGTGCTTTACTTTTTTTTTTATCACTGGACCATTTTCTATAGGCTAGGAAAAAATAAATAAATAAACAAAAATCAGCCAATATGATGCCATAAGTTTTTTGGAAAATGTGCAGTGGCAGTTGTGGTAAATAAGGCCACAACTGTGTTATTAAGTATAGTATAGATTTCAATCCGTACACAAAAATTATATCACATTTATTTTTTGTCATGACTCGCTCACTTTCTTATAATTCCTCCATCCCGTTAAATATGACCTAGTTCTTTTCTGCACGGAAACTAAGAAAAAAGAAATTAGGTATAATAAAGTATTCATAAAGTAACTTTTTAGTCAATAAGGTACTTTTTTAGTCAATAAAGTGCTAATAAAGTATTTTTTAACTTAAAGTAAGCTCTAATTATTTTCACAAAAGGAAACATGCCATATTGAATGGGACAGTTCAAAAAGGAAAACAGATCATATTGTACGGGACGGAGAGAGTATTTTATACCTCATAACAATTCCAAATTGGTGGGATGTCTTTCTCTACTCAATAAACATCCATCAAATATTTCTTAAAATACGTGCCATAAAAAATGTGATACATTTTTCGTGGATGGAGAAAGTATTTTCTATGTTCACTACTTTTATGCTTGTGCGTAAGTGGAAAAATATATAACGGTGGTAGAACATAAATAAAATTAGTACTACACTCGTGTAAATCGAGTTTATCTTTTCTTTAAAAAAAATTATAACATATTAGGATGTGTTCTCATTGATTGTAAATTTATCACAAAAGGAAAGGAATAAATAAATTCTCCCCTATAAATCTCTTCTTTCTTATTTTGACTTTTGTTGATTATAATGACAAACAAAATAATAAGGGTGTAGTTGGTATGCATGAATAGGTTGAGAATGGAATGACAATTCTTACACTTAGTCGTAATCACATGGCTCGTATGATATTACTGTTATGAATCGTCTTTCCTATATGAATGAGTAATCCCATGTCGCAGCCCGACTTAGAGTGAAGATGACTAAGCCGGTGGGTCCCGCGACGTACACAATTTATGATTAACCAAAGGATAAGATAACGACCCAAGTTATCGAATAGGAACCAAAATACACCAAATCATACTTTTCGATCATCAAAACATGCTATCAAATCAAAAAGAATCAATCATAGATCGAACAATGACATCATTATTCAAGAACGACAATTCATATATTCAAGTTTGATCAAAGATCAACAAGTATGGTCAAGAAGCTACACCATCTCGTATCAGAGTTAAGCATAATGAAATTTAGGATTTAACAAACTGAAGTCTAAGGTTTAACAAACTGAACCAAGGTTTAGAGAATCTATAACATAAGCAACATAACAAAATAACAGAAGTGAAACAAGTTCAGAGAGTGTTGCAGCGGAAAACATAGGTTTTGGTTACATGTATGAAGACATATAACCGTGCTCTAACTTAGAATGATAACTCGAGATGTCAACAACAACAAAGCCTGCTCAGCACACTCCATCTCCATCCGAGCTAACCTGCACATTTTAGAAATAACATGCAGGGCTGAGTACTTTTGCACTCAGTGAACACATGCCAAAATAATTTAAAAGTTGCTACTTAGAGCTATAGATTGAATACTTGCCATAAATCATAACACAAGCAAACTTAAAAAAAACGAACCTGTGCATGCCAAAACATTTACTTTCAATATACGAGACTGCAGTCAAAATACTATTCATGTATGTACCAAATCTACTATCACTTAATAGTGTTGAGAAGTAGGCCTCATTCTCAAACACCTGTAATCGGCCTACCAAAAGGAAGGTTCACGATTACAAACTGTGCACACAGATCCCACCTTGCGTAGGACCGAATTCATCTTTCCTTGGTAGATGGTAACATACAAAAACACTTTAAAACATTGGCAAGTCAATCAATTTAAAAACATCACATAATCATAATCATATAGTCACATTCGACATTTCTTTAGTTTAGAAAGCCCACCTGTTTCGAAGTTGCTGAACTAAACTTTACTTCTCGATTTCCCTTCACTTAAAGGTCCCGCTCGGTCCTTCAATTTAAAATTAGGTTTAAACATAAGAGCGAGAAAAGTAAAAATCGAGGAATGAGAGATGCTGCTTCGATACTATGATCTTTCTCGGCTTTCTAGGGTTTTCACTCTACCACTAACACTTAAACTTTTCTATCTTAAATCTTAGCTCTTAATCATTCACTACTCAAAAATAACTTCTAAAGACATAAGCAAACATATACTTTACTTCTAACCCTTTCATCTTTTCATTAATATTTATTGACTTATAACTTATACTATTGTCAACATTAATCATATCATAAAGAATATTTCATTTCTTCATATAAGTATCTCATTAACCATTAAGCTCTTTCTTTATTTATTTTAGCACATCAACAATGCTTAAGTTCTTTGATAACATTTAAGCTTAACATTAAAACTTTTGAGTTTACGAAAGAAATAGCTGAAAACAAGTTGATCAAAGATCAACTGGATAAAACAAGCTGTCTGAAAAATCAAACTAGCTGGAAAAACTGAGTTATTTGGAAAACCGGTCCGGAAAACCGAGCCTAAATGGCCGGAAAACAAGTAAAAACCGAGCTGAAAAACAGCCGGGCCGGAAAACCGAGCCGGCCGGAAAACCGAGCCATGGACCAAGAGTTAATCCAATGATCAGGTCCAGTAATTCCTCGAGTTTAGTGAGTTAATCCAATTGGGTCCAACCGGTGATTCAATGACCGAGTTCAGCTGAGTTAATCCAAATTGGCCCAGGTCCAGTAGGTGATTCCAATTGGCGAGTTCATTTGAGTTAAACCAGGAATTAAACTCTAGAAACTCTCAATTTCAAAACTTTGTATTAAAATTCTGAAAAATTCTACGTCACTTAATTTTTAACGTAGATTCCATTTCTTTCATTATTTTCTTCATTAAAAATCAAATACATGGCTTTATTGTACATATATATTTCGGTCCTTTTGATAAATTAAGAATTAAAATCCAAATTTCATTCTAATCACTTCCAATCATGTTAACTTAAATTGAAATTTCTCAAATCTTAATAAATCAAACCATCAAACATGTTTATAATCATCATATGAGCTCATAGAAATCATCAATTTGATCATAGGATCAAAGGATAAAAACCCCTAATTTTATTCATTAATTTCGAAAAAAATAGAAAATTAGGTTTAAGTTGGATTCTTCTTAAATTGATGCTAAAAATGGGATTTAGATCACAGATCTAACATAATATTCAAAGATCAAAACATTCATCCTACTTCATGAAAAAATTCGAAAGTTTTGGAAGGAAGAAAGATGGATTTTTCTTGCTAATCTTTGGCTAAGCTCTTGATCAAGTATAGATCTAACCTTCTTGAATGAAATAGATGCTTGATCTTTTAAATTCTTGAGCTTGAATCCTTGATCTTCAATGGAGGTTGTGTGTGTTATGCGTGTGTGTTTTGAGAGAGAGTGCCGAGAGAGTGAGTGATGAGAAATGAATGAATGATGTTAGATAATTACTATCTTCATTCATGCATTAGACAAAAATTACTATTTGCAATAATTACATGTTGGGATAAGATCAAATTAAGGATCTTATCATTAGATTTTATTAGATTTTATCATTTAATTTAATTAATACTTAGCATCTAACATGAGATTCCTTTGTACCATCAAATATTCCATGTAGATATTATTAGATTTAAATAAAAATTAAATCAAAGTTTATTAGATAAGCTTAATTTAAAATATCTAGCAATAGTATCTTATTTAAGTAATTAATTAATAAATTCTCTAATTAATCACTTAAATATCATTAAATCGTTAATCAAAATCATCCCGGCTTTAAATAATAAATTCTCGAGCTCTATAAATTTTATTAGGGTTTCTTTAACCCTAATTTAAGCTTTCTCGAGAAAAATTCCGGAAATAAAAATCCGGACTAAAAATATCATTACCGAAGAAATTCTACGATCTCCGGAGAAATCAAATCTTCGAATTAAACACACACTTTTCAAATAAACTCCAAACATATAAGCACATAATCCTAAACACATTCATAATCTTTCTCGGATCATCCGAGACGAGATTAACATCTTAAATTATTTAATTTACTTAATTTCTTTACTTTCGGCAAATTAGGACTGCCGAGATATTTTTATTGACGGAACTTAATTTCTTTCTAAATTCTCACGGCGCAATTATCTCAGCGATTTTCTAATTAACCTTAGGTCCGATTATGAAAAAGCGGGGTATTACATCCTTCCCCCCTAAAAATAAATTTCGTCCCGAAATTTGCTTACCCTGAAGAAAAAACTCGGGATACTTATCTCTCATCTTATCTTCGAGTTCCCATGTCGCTTCCTCTGGCCCGTGATGTCTCCATTTGATCTTGACCGATGCGATCGATTTATTCCTGAGCTGTTGGACCTTTCGATCCAATATCGCTTCCGGTTTCTCTTCATAACTGAGGTCTGGTTTTAGGGCCACTTCTTCTTGACGAATGACATGCTTGGGATCGAACATGTATCGGCGCAACTGGGATACATGAAAAACATTGTGCGAGTTCCCAAAGCTTGGCGGTAAAGCCAACTTATACGCAACTTGACCTATTTTTTCCAGAACTTCGTACGGTCCTATGTAGCGGGGTTTTAGCTTTCCTTTCACGCCAAATCTGTGAACTCCTCTTGACGGCGAAATCTTTAGGAAAACTTTATCTCCGACTTCAAACTCAAGTTCTGATCTTCAAGTATCCGCATAAGACTTTTGGCGATCTTGCGCTTCTTTAATCCGTTGCTTGATCTGGCGAACGATCTCAATCATCTCTTCAACTGCTTCGGGCCTTAATACTTTTCTTTCACCTAATTCGTCCCAAAAGAGCGGGGAACGACATTTTCTTCCATAAAGAGCTTCATAGGGCGCCATGCCGATTGTCATCTGGTAACTGTTGTTGTATGCAAACTCAATGAGAGGTAAAACTTGCTCCCACTGGTCACCTCGATCCAACACAACAGTTCTGAGCATATCTTCTAGAATTTGAATCGTCCTTTCGGATTGACCATCCGTCTGAGGATGAAAAGCGGTGCTGAAAGTTAGGTTGGTGCCCAGCTCACTTTGCAGACTTCTCCAGAAACGGGAGGTAAACTTAGAATCTCGATCTGACGTAATCGATTTGGGCACACCGTGCAGACGCACGATCTCTCGAACATACAGCTGAGCTAACTTGTCTGATCCATACGTTATCGGAATTGGTATGAAATGAGCAGATTTTGTCAATCTGTCCACGATCACCCAAATAGCTGTATTTCCTCTTTTGGATTTAGGTAACTGAGTTACAAAATCCATTGTGATATCATTCCATTTCCACTCCGGGATGTCTAAGGGCTGAAGCTTTCCATAAGGCCGCTGATGTAAAGCTTTGACTTGCTGACAAGCTAAACATCGCTCTACAAATGAAGCTATATCTCGCTTCATTCCTTCCCACCAGAATTTCTGCTTTAAATCTTGATACATCTTGGTGCTACCGGGATGAGCGGTGTACGGCGTTTCATGAGCTTCTCTCATGACTTCAGCTCTCAATTCTTCTTCATCTGGAACACAAAGTCTTTCTTTGAACAAAAGAGCATTATCTCCAGCTTCACAAAACTCTTTGACTTTTCCTTCACGGATTCTGAGTCGCAACTTTTCTAATTTCTCGTCCTTCCTCTGAGCATTTGAAATTCTTGTTCTCAAGTCTGGAGTTATTTCTAGAGCTGCAATTTGTTGCTCTACAGATTGTGGTGGTAAAACCACTTCTATTCTCAACTCTCCAAGACTCTTGATTAGCTCTTCTTCTTGAGTGAGCAGAAATCCTAACTCGGATCTGCTCTTCCTGCTTAAAGCATCGGCTACTACGTTCGCTTTTCCTGGATGATAGGAAATCTTGCAATCGTAGTCCTTTACTAGCTCGAGCCATCTTCTTTGCCTCATATTTAGCTCTTTCTGTTCGAAAAAGTATTTGAGGCTCTTGTGATCTGTGAAGATCTCACACTTGGCTCCAAAAAGGTGATGTCTCCAGATCTTCAGAGCATGCACGACTGCTGCTAACTCTAAATCATGAGTTGGATAATTTTCCTCATGAGGTCTGAGCTGTCGTGACGCATATGCTATGACTCTTCCATCTTGCATCAGGACACAACCTAGTCCATTCTTCGATGCATCCGTATACACGACATAGTCCTTGCCTGCTTCTGGCACTGCTAAGACTGGAGCAGTGGTTAACTTTCTTTTCAGCTCTTGAAAACTTTCTTCGCATTCGGGAGACCACTTAAACTTTGATTCTTTCTTGAGAAGTTGGGTCATCGGCCTCGCTATCTTGGAGAATCCTTCGATGAATCTCCGTTAGTAACCTGCTAGACCCAAGAAACTACGAATCTCATGGGGCGACGCTGGCGACTTCCACTCTTGAACTGCCTGCACCTTTGAATCGTCAACTTTAATTCCTTCGGACGAAACAACATGTCCGAGAAAATTCACTTCTTTTAGCCAGAACTTACACTTGCTGAATTTGGCATATAACCTTTCGGATCTTAGCTTTTCTAGGACAATTATGAGATGCTCTTCATGCTCCGATTCGCTCTTTGAATAAACAAGAATGTCGTCAATGAAGACTATGACAAATCTATCCAGAAATTCATGGAAAACTCTATTCATAAGATCCATGAATACTGCTGGAGCATTTGTTAATCCGAACGGCATTACTACAAACTCGTAGTGGCCATATCTTGTTCGGAATGCAGTTTTCGGAATATCTTCTTGCCGAATCTTCAGCTGATGATAGCCAGATTTTAGATCAATCTTTGAGAAAACACTGGCTCCTCTGAGCTGATCAAACAGATCATATATCCTTGGCAAAGGATACTTGTTCTTCAACGTTAGCTTGTTTAGCTCTCGGTAGTCTATACACATTCTTAGACTACCGTCTTTCTTCTTAACAAACAAGATCGGTGCTCCCCACGGGGAAACACTAGGTCGGATAAAACCAAGGTCGAGCAATTCTTGTAACTGATTCTTCAGTTCTTGTAACTCCTTCGGGGCTATTCTATACGGCGCTTTAGATGTTGGAGCTGAACCAGGCTCTAGGTCGATGGTGAACTCCAATTGCCTGTCTGGGGGTAATCCTGGCAAAACTTCAGGAAACACATCCTTGAAATCTTGAACAACAGCTACATCATCAATATTCTTTTCTTGATTTTCATCTTTGTTGAGATAAACCAGATATGCTTGCGCATCTTTTCTTCTCAACAGCCTTCTTGCTTGAATTGCCAAAATAATCGGCATTCTTTTATTGATTTTCTCTATTCCGAAGAATAGGGTCGGCTCTTTTCCAGGTGGCTGGAAAGAGATCTGTCTTTTCTTGCACCGAATGGTGGCAAAGTTCTCGGTTAACCAATCCATTCCCAAAATGATGTCTACGTCCCACATTCGAATTAGATTTAGGGTGTTGGTTGACATCTTAAGGGATCCAAACTCAAATTCCAAATTAGGGCAAACATGCGTAACTGTGGTAGTTTTACCTACCGGGGTCGATACTCTTAGGTTCTGGCTAGATTGCTCTACCTTAAGGCCAAGAGTATCTACGCATGTACTTGATATGAAAGAATGCGATGCACCAGTATCAAAAAGAATTATCACAGGTACACCATTTAACTGACCCATACCTGCCAGATTGCCCTGATCCTTGACGTATGGTTTCTGATCGAGAGCGAAAACTCGCTGATACTGCTGCTGCGGTTGCGGCGGTGGCTGCTGCTGCCGCCTTGCCTGCTGCTGCTGCTGCTGAGGGTGGGGCGCTTGGCGCTGGCGCGGATGCAAATGCGGAACTCCTTCAATAGCCTTCAACTGCTGAGGTTGATACTGGCCAGGTCTTCCACCATTAATCCCTTGCTGCTTGTTTGGACACTGATAAGAAAAATGCCCAACTTGCCCACATGCATAGCAGCTGTTACTTCCTGCTCTGCAAATTCCCTGATGCATTTTGCCGCATTTCGGGCATGCAGAAATTCCTTGCTACCTCTGAAACGAGCTACTCTGACCAACAAAAGGTGGTCTGGGTTTTCCTGGAGTCGAAAGCTGCTGACTCTGCCCTTGCCAGGTCTTTTTGCTGGGTTGGCTTCCAGCATTCCATTTTCTTTTTCCCTTCTGCTACTGGCCATGGTGCGAAGATTGCGGTCTGACGGCCGCTGGGGCTTGAATCTGATATTGGGGAGGTGCTGGAGTTTGAACTGGCTTCTCTGGCTGCATAGACAACTCCATATCCAAGGCTCGATTTAAAGTTTCGGCATAGGTCAAAGCACTCTGACTTGCTAAGACCACTCTTATATCCTGCCTAAGTCCGACACGAAAAAGCTCGGACATCTTCTCATCGGAATCAACTGTATCGGGGGCAAAACGAGCTAGATCACAAAAATCACGGTCATACTCATTTTCTTTCTGCTTGCGGTAACTTCTTGGTACGTACTTCTCAAAAAGAGCTTCCTGGAACTGCTCCCATGTAAGATTTTCGAGCTGCTCGGGAGTATACGTCTTCTGGCGAGCTTCCCACCAGTAGTCTGCAGATCCTTTCAACTGATAGGACATACATGTGAGACGCTCACGGTCATCACATCGAAGGAACCTAAAGATTCGCTCGAGAGCGCGAATCCATTCTTCTGCTTCTGACGGATTTCCTCTTCCGTCAAAGGTCGGGGGATTTTGTCTAAGAAAGAGTTCTTCGATTCTCCTCTCAGGCGGAGGAAGTGGGGTAGGTTCTCGGTGCTCTTCCTCTTCTACCCTATTTCTTCTTCTAGGAGGCATTCTGATTTAAGAAAATAAAGGTATCATCAAAAGTAACTTTATTCTTATCGAACATTTCTCTCTGAGCACTTCTTAATTTATTTATTCTTTTGCTTTAAAACAAACGTTCATAAGAAATTTCTTAAATCATATTATACCATAATCACTTTTATAACTTTAATTTAGAATCACGCAACAACGGCACAACTTAACTTTGCAAAAATTGCCTCAACCATTCAATCAACTTCATTCAAAGCATAACATCATCACTTTTACAATTTAACCTAATAATTATGCAATAATAAATCATCTTGTCTCGCAGCTTACTTATTTAGCAAATACAGAATTAACTAAACTTCCTTCATTACCTTAATTTAACCTTAAACTTTTGGCAAAGCAACTTACCTTTTACACTTTAATTTATTTTCCGAAATTTCTTATTCTTTACTTTCTAACTTCATCTCATTGATACACTTTTGCTATTCTTTAATATTCTCAAGGCATTATCTCTTTATACTTAAGCATATTATGAAAGCATCAACTTAATTTAAATGACCGCTTTGGCCATTCTTTTTCATATAAATACTTGGAAAATTGCCTTTTAGAGGTCTTTTCAAAATATGGGATCTTATCTACAACAAAAGATATCCCTACGTCATCCGTGATGTCCTAACATCACGCAAAAGATAACTACGGTACGGTCTACTATCCGTTACCGAGCTACTAAACCATATTATGCATCATAATCCTTAGTCATATTTACATTATACACATATAAACATAAAGCAACAACAACACAAGAACGACTCTCTCTACTCGTCGTCCTCTGACGGGTCCTCCTCCTCTGACTCATCCTCCTTACTCGAACTCTCTGGAACAACCTCGCCCTCGGCCCTCACGTCTCCGTTCAGCAAGAGCGAAATCTCCTTGTCTACATCAGTGTCTGCCATCGGCAGAAAACTAGGCTCAAAACCTAGGTGACTGAACGGAATTCGGCGGAGATCGGACCAACCAACGGTGACCTCGGCTGAGGGGTCGTCTCCGTCACTGACGTCACTGTCATCTCAACGGGGCATCGACGAGCTGCCCTCGTCTAAGCGCTGAGGCTCAGGGTGGTAAGAACGGTATAGAGCCTCATGGTCAAAAGAGTCGAAAACTCGAGGGATCTCACTGGGAGGAGAGAAAAGAGCTACCTCCAGCGGAGGTGCTGGGTACAACTCTGAGATAGGAGGAACTGGAACTAGAGCTAAAGTATCTGTCGGTGGTGGGGGTGAAGCAAAACCATCCGACGGTACAGTGGGCTGAGTGGCAAAAGCACTCGGGTCAAAACCAAAATAGGTCGACTGGGGATCAAAGTATACTGACTCGGGTTCAACCTGCGGAATCATAAACGGAATAGGGTCATCCTGAGGTAAAAACTCAGTCAGCTGACCCTCTGCAGGGTAGCGAGTGGGTGGAGGGTACGGTCCTGGCGGCGGTGCTGAGTAACACATGTATCGGGAGCTGATCTCGGCGATAAAACCTCGACAGTCGCCGTAGAGGTTGTGATCCCAGTACTGCTCAGTCACAAAACGAGAAACGAGTGAAGCTGCCCACTCCTGCCATTCCTCTGGAAGAAGAGGAACTAGACGTATGATGCCCTGAACACCTGAGATCTCTGTCTCGCAGATATCCATCCAGACACGATGGAAACGTGCCAAGAACTCGGCTAAAGTCTCACGGTAACTCAACCTGATATGTTGAAACTCTCTCATCGCATCGTCACGACGAGGCGCTGCCATCTCAACATCGCTTCCCATTAATGGTACCAAGCTCACGTTACTTCCCAAAGACAAACAACTCACTTGCTTGCACAATTGTTCCATCATCACGCTTACGAATGCCATCACAAAACAATCTCATCAGAACCTCAGGCTCAAGCCACAAATAAACAGATATAAACATGTACATAAACACATCTCAAGATACCATTCAAACTTAAAACTTTTTTAACGTTAGAAAACTTCTAAATACGTACCTGACTTGCCGGATGAGATGAGGTGCTGGACTTTTGTTGTTTCAGACTTAACTAGTCTAGGGATTCAAGTCTAGACTAGACTCAAAAGAAAATTTTAGACTTAGAGCAGACAACCTGCTCTGATACCACTCTGTCGCAGCCCGACTTAGAGTGAAGATGACTAAGCCGGTGGGTCCCCGCAACTTATACAATTTATGATTAACCAAAGGATAAGATAACGATCCAAGTTATCGAATAGGAACCAAAATACACCAAATCATACTTTTCGATCATCAAAACATGCTATCAAATAAAAAAGAATCAATCATAGATCGAACAATGACATCATTATTCAAGAACGACAATTCATATATTCAAGTTTGATCAAAGATCAACAAGTATGGTCAAGAAGCTACACTATCAGAGTTAAGCATAATGAAATTTAGGATTTAACAAACTGAAGTCTAAGGTTTAACAAACTGAACCAAGGTTTAGAGAATCTATAACATAAGCAACATAACAAAATAACAGAAGTGAAACAAGTTCAGAGAGTGTTGCAGCGGAAAACATAGGTTTTGGTTACATGTATGAAGACATATAACCGTGCTCTAACTTAGAATGATAACTCGAGATGTCAACAACAACAAAGCCTGCTCAGCACACTCCATCTCCATCCGAGCTAACCTGCACATTTTAGAAATAACATGCAGGGCTGAGTACTTTTGCACTCAGTGAACACATGCCAAAATAATTTAAAAGTTGCTACTTAGAGCTATAGATTGAATACTTGCCATAAAGCATAACACAAGCAAACTTAAAAAAAACGAACCTGTGCATGCCAAAACATTTACTTTCAATATACGAGATCAAAATACTATTCATGTATGTACCAAATCTACTATCACTTAATAGTGTTGAGAAGTAGGCCTCCTTCTCAAACACCTGTAATCGGCCTACCAAAAGGAAGGCGCACGATTACAAACTGTGCACACAGATCCCACCTTGCGTAGGACCGAATTCGTCTTTCCTTGGTAGATGGTAACATACAAAAACACTTTAAAACATTGGCAAGTCAATCAATTTAAAAACATCACATAATCATAATCATATAGTCACATTCGACATTTCTTTAGTTTAGAAAGCCCACCTGTTTCGAAGTTGCTGAACTAAACTTTACTTCTCGATTTCCCTTCACTTAAAGGTCCCGCTCGGTCCTTCAATTTAAAATTAGGTTTAAACATAAGAGCGAGAAAAGTAAAAATCGAGGAATGAGAGATGCTGCTTCGATACTATGATCTTTCTCGGCTTTCTAGGGTTTTCACTCTACCACTAACACTTAAACTTTTCTATCTTAAATCTTAGCTCTTAATCATTCACTACTCAAAAATAACTTCTAAAGACATAAGCAAACATATACTTTACTTCTAACCCTTTCATCTTTTCATTAATATTTATTGACTTATAACTTATACTATTGTCAACATTAATCATATCATAAAGAATATTTCATTTCTTCATATAAGTATCTCATTAACCATTAAGCTCTTTCTTTATTTATTTTAGCACATCAACAATGCTTAAGTTCTTTGATAACATTTAAGCTTAACATTAAAACTTTTGAGTTTACGAAAGAAATAGCTGAAAACAAGTTGATCAAAGATCAACTGGATAAAACAAGCTGTCTGGAAAATCAAACTAGCTGGAAAAACTGAGTTATTTGGAAAACCGAGCCGGGCCGGAAAACCGAAATGGCCGGAAAACAGAGCCGGGCCGGAAAACCGAGCTGGCCGGAAAACGTAGCCGGGCCGGAAAACCGAGCCGGCCGGAAAACCGAGCCGGCCGGACCTACCGAGTTAATCCAAATTGATCAGGTCCAAATTGGTAATTCCACTGATCGAGTTCACCGAGTTAATCCACTGATCGGGTCCAAATTTGGGTGATTCCAGCTGACTGAGTTCAGCTGAGTTAAACCAGGAATTAAACTCAAGAAACTCTCAATTTCAAACTTTTGTATTAAAATTCTGAAAAATTCTACGTCACTTAATTTTTAACGTAGATTCCATTTCTTTCATTATTTTCTTCATTAAAAATCAAATACATGGCTTTATTGTACATATATATTTCGGTCCTTTTGATAAATTAAGAATTAAAATCCAAATTTCATTCTAATCACTTCCAATCATGTCAACTTAAACTGAAATTTCTCAAATCTTAATAAATCAAACCATCAAACATGTTTATAATCATCATATGAGCTCATAGAAATCATCAATTTGATCATAGGATCAAAGGATAAAAACCCCTAATTTTATTCATTAATTTCGAAAAAAATAAAAAATTAGGTTTAAGTTGGATTCTTCTTAAATTGATGCTAAAAATGGGATTTAGATCACAGATCTAACATAATATTCAAAGATCAAAACATTCATCCTAATTCATGAAAATAATTCGAAAGTTTTGGAAGGAAGAAAGATGGATTTTTCTTGCTAATCTTTGGCTAAGCTCTTGATCAAGTATAGATCTAACCTTCTTGAATGAAATAGATGCTTGATCTTTTAAATTCTTGAGCTTGAATCCTTGATCTTCAATGGAGGTTGTGTGTGTTATGCGTGTGTGTTTTGAGAGAGAGTGCCGAGAGAGTGAGTGATGAGAAATGAATGAATGATGTTAGATAATTACTATCTTCATTCATGCATTAGACAAAAATTACTATTTGCAATAATTACATGTTGGGATAAGATCAAATTAAGGATCTTATCATTAGATTTTATTAGATTTTATCATTTAATTTAATTAATACTTAGCATCTAACATGAGATTCCTTTGTACCATCAAATATTCCATGTAGATATTATTAGATTTAAATAAAAATTAAATCAAAGTTTATTAGATAAGCTTAATTTAAAATATCTAGCAATAGTATCTTATTTAAGTAATTAATTAATAAATTCTCTAATTAATCACTTAAATATCATTAAATCGTTAATCAAAATCATCCCGGCTTTAAATAATAAATTCTCGAGCTCTATAAATTTTATTAGGGTTTCTTTAACCCTAATTTAAGCTTTCTCGAGAAAAATTCCGGAAATAAAAATCCGGACTAAAAATATCATTACCGAAGAAATTCTACGATCTCCGGAGAAATCAAATCTTCGAATTAAACACACACTTTTCAAATAAAATCCAAACATATAAGCACATAATCCTAAACACATTCATAATCTTTCTCGGATCATCCGAGACGAGATTAACATCTTAAATTATTTAATTTACTTAATTTCTTTACTTTCGGCAAATTAGGACTGCCGAGATATTTTTATTGACGGAACTTAATTTCTTTCTAAATTCTCACGGCGCAATTATCTCAGCGATTTTCTAATTAACCTTAGGTCCGATTTTGAAAAAGCGGGGTATTACATCCCATGAGTAATCCTGATTTTAAGGAATGAACTTTATAATTTTTGTTGACAATTATTATTATTATTATTATTATTATTATTATTATTATTATTATTATTATTATTATTATTATTATTATTATTATTATTATTATTATCATTAATAATTTTTAGTAACATATATCTTAAGCAGTAAAATGATTATTTGACAAAAATATATATGTAGTTGATCTTTTTTATTATTCATTACCAACCGTAAGAATGAAATTAGTTAAGAAATGATCATTCCATTCCTCGTGTATATCAACCATAAGAATATAGTTCCTTGATACATTTCTTTATCATCTTCATTCCATTACAAGGTTCATTCGTTTCACACTAAATTTCATTCATATATACCAGGCACCCGTGAGAGGGAATTGTTTAATTTAAACTTGAATAAATGATATGAATCTGATGAAGTTAGTGATATTCCCACAATAAATACTGTAATGCCCTCATTCCTTGTGGACAAGGAACACGGCCTAAATACTACTCCCTCCGTCCCCGAATAAGTATTGTATTTTGCTAAAATGTGCATACCAAGATAGTGGTAAAAATGACTTTCTATAACCCTAATAATTGCATGGAAAAGTGAAAAAGTAATTTTTTTATCTTGAGTCAAAGGGTAAACAAGGAAATTTTGCATAGAAATCTATGACACGACACTTATTCGGAGATAATTTTTTTTCCAAAATACGACACTTATTCGGGGACAAGAGTATGGCGTCCAAGTGAAAAAAAGGTAGTATAGTTCTTTTCCGTTTATTTCCTTATTTAGTAGAATAGATTCCTTAATTATAGATTTTTAATTAGACAGTAAAATAATGTACGATTTTACTTCTAGATTTCTTAAAACCTTTTCTTCTAAACAACAGATAAATTTAATTAATATTTTTTATGGAAATTTTAATAATATTTATATTTATTCATTTGTATTGATTATTACTTTATGGTATGCTGGCATACGATCATTTGTTTTGTTTTAAATTGAATATGTTTTTCTTTGTTAAAATTTATGTCATTTGTATCTCTTTTTTTATCTGTAATTGTGGTGACCCGCCATCCGGGCCCATGCGGATAGAGCAAGCTGCCACATGAGGGTGATGTCATGGAAGCATAACTTGACAGCAGAATAAAGATATAGATATACATGTTTAATAATATTAAACATGGATATGAATTCGAAATAAGTCGTTTGATGAATAACTTTTCAGATACTAACTAGAGTTCGAAGTGTGAGGACTTCGGCCCCTGCACGGCGGAAGCAATTTAGGCTTGAGTTTCATCAAATACCTGCGATCGGGTAATCGGTAGAAAAGAAAACGAAAATAAGAACTGAGTTCGAGTTTGTTTAAATTATTACATATCAAATGTGGAAACACGTATCACAATACGTTAAGCAAAATAACGATGACGATGTAAATGATTGCCACCCAAATAACTTTGGAAGCCGTCACACTACTTTTCATCCTGTCGCTCATCCTGAATTTGAAAAGAAAAGATTTTGGGCTGAGTACTAGCGTACTCAGTGAGGCTTTGTAAAGCAACGGATCGGTCAAATTGGCGCTCGACCTTGTGAGGCTTGATTTCCTCCTCCTTGAAATTCGGGGCAACTTCTCTAATGATAGAGACAACATGAGCCTGATGGGACTGTTGTCCTTGACTCGGTATCTTCCCAGTCTGCTGCTGCTGCTGCATCTGATTCATAGTCCCAGATATCTGTCTCACAGCTGTTTCAAGACGCTTGATAGTGGCATCTTGAGCTTCCCTTGCTCGCTTGCTTTCCTGCATGAAAGCGCTCAAATGTCCTCCATGGAAGTCTTTTGAGGAGGCTGGAATTGTTGGGAGGACTACTGTTGTTGCGGGTACCACTGCTGAGGAGGATACTGCTGAATAGGATGTTGGTGTTGGGAAGGATAAAATTGATAATTATGTCCTAAGTCTTGTCCTTGATTCTGATTTCCCCACCCAGAATTAGACTGATTCTGCCATCCCAAATTTTGTTGTCGTTGATTCTTATTGAATCTTTGGCCTTGATCAAACTGCTGACGTGGAGGATACCCCTGTGCAGCATAGACTTCTGCTCTTCCTTCATATGTCAGCTCTCCCATTATTTGACACTCTTCGGGATTGTGCCCTTGCTCCCCACAAATGCCACATGGCTTAGCAAAAATCTCTTATCTAGCAGGTGCCTGTTGAGGCGGAGAATCAACAAGCTTGCTCATCTTCAATTCCTGCAGCTCTCTCATCATGGTAGCCAGATGCTTTTTCATGTCCGGACTTTCGGCAACTGCACTCACCTCAACACGTCGAGTACGGGTAGATTTCTGCTGCGAACTAGCTGCAAGGGTTTCAAATATTTTCTTCAATGCCTCGGCTGTCTTCACTGCAATATTTCTGCCGGCAGTACTATCTACCATAAACTGAGTTGTCTGTAGAAGACCATCATAGAAAAATTGCCACAACATTTCTGGTGCCATCTGATGATGTGGACACTACTGAAGTAATTCTCTAAATCTCTCCCAAGCCTCATGGAAAGGTTCATCTGCTGCTTGAGTAAAATTCATGATCTTTGTGCGCACTTCTTGAGTCTTATGGTTCGAGTAGTACTTCAACATAAATTTCTCGCATACACCCGTCCAAGTAGTGAGCGAGTTAGGTGGAAGTGATAAGTACCACGTTTTGGCTCTGTCATTCAGTGTATATGGGAAACATTTCAACTTTAATTGGTCCTCAGTCAGAGCTAGCAAAGGAAAAGACTGGACCACCGTGCAGAATTCACAAACAAATTGCAAGGAATCTTCATTGGCCATCCCGTGATAAGAAGGCAGCATATTCAGATGGTTCTGGTTCAAGTCATAATTTATCACTACAGTCGGCAAAACAATAGCCGATTCCGTGGTTTCAAATGTTGGCCGGGCAAAATATCCCATGTATTGAGGATTGTTGGTCATTTCTTCCAATACAATTGGTTCGTCTGGCAAATCACCCCTGGATTCTTCTTAATGCACAACAACTTCTTCTTCAAAACAAGGCTCGTCAACCTCGTTAAAATTGGACTCGGCTTCTTCCTGCAAACTTATCAAAATCTTGCGTGGTTGATTGATGTTGTCAAAATAAGGTGCCAAATTCCTTTTCAAGCTTTTGCGACCTCACATACACAATACTTAACAAACCGATTACACGCACCGGAGGAACAAAAATAACCGAGTACCAAAAGAATAAAAGAAATAAACATAAAATAAACTCAAATACAAAGCAACACAAATAATCGCCTAAAGTTTTCCCCGGCAACGGCGCCAAATTTGTTCAACCTAATTAATCTAAGTTGCACACAATTAAACGTAGTCGTAATAGATTAAATAAGCTAACCCGAATATCGTCTCTCAGGGAAGCTTAGCAGGGAAATTATTATATTGCGAAAAGAAAAGAAAAATAAAGCAGTAAATCAATTGGGTTTGCTATTTTAAAACTAGGCGGAAAGAATAACTAAGCATAAATTAACCCTAGGCAAGAATTGAAATTTAATCTAACGAATGCATTAATCTTTTCTAATTCTAACATTAATTCAATTAAGCAATCCGAAGGAAAAATTATAAAGCAAAAGTAAAAATCAGAAATCGAAAGAACTCACAATCATAAATGAAATTGACAGTAAACTTGAATTGAATCTGAAAATTGCACTGTCTGTATCCTCCAATCCAGAATGAAATACGATAAGTAAATTACTAAATAGAAATCTCCGATAGAAACTAGCAAGAACCCTCAAAGAAACTCTGAAAAATAAAGAGAAAAAATCGTCTGGAACAATTGTAACCATCTCTAAAACCCTCGTCTGCTATTTATAAGTGTGCCAAATTAATCACCCTCAGCGGTCTCCTAGGCTCAGCGACCGCTGAGTACACTTCATCGAGCCCGCTAAAAATCCAAACCCAGCGGTCTCCTAGTATGAGCGAGCGCTGAGTTCTCCCCCTGCATTAACTTGAGTGCTGGACTCAGCGGTCTCCTAGGATGAGAGACCGCTCACTTCTCTCCTTGTATTGATAATAAGAAAAATATCTTGGACTCAGCGGTCTCCTAAGGTGAGGGACCGCTGACTTCTCTGAAGTTTCCCGTTTAAGTAAAAGGTAAGCGACCGCTGACTTCTCTGAAGGTGTCCCGTTAACCCAAACGGAACCTATCGTTGCAGCAGAAAACTCACAAAATCTACATTTTCAACCTGATAGCTCGACACAACATCATTAGCGCATTTTAATTTTGAAATAATGCGAAACAAAACAAATGTCATAAAAACGCGCATGCAAAACATCTGAAAATGCAACCAAAAACTTAAGTAACAATATGTAATAGCAAATAGCTGATTTTGATTTTTGTGTAATAGTAATTAATAGTTATATTGTAATAGCAGTAGGGCAAATAAGGGAAGGCTAACACAAAAACTAACAATAAATAAAAGATAAAAAAAGTTTTTAAAACTGAAACCAAAGTTTATCAAAATTTCATGAAGTATTTTGAAACTTTTTTCAAAAGAAAACTGAGTGGTTTGAAATTGAAAATTTTAATTTCTAGTTTATAATAGAATTTGGGAAAATAACCAACCGAAAAAGGAATACATACTTAGAAACTAATGAGAATAGAAACTTGTGAAGAATGATGACCTTCCTAAGAAGTATATAAAGGCAGAAACTTAGGTTGAATTTCAAATTTCAAAATTTGTCTCTTTCTTTTGTCGCCAAAATTATAAGCCTGAATATCGCAAATTTTAATTACCTTGGAAATTTTAGCAGTTTACTTTACTGGTGTGTAATAATTTTTTTGTGGATATCTATACAATATTTGTACTTGGTTGAACTCATATTCATCATTGTTTACTTAAAAATTGATTGACCTGGAGTTATTAGCATTAAATTGCTATATAACAATTTTTTTTTTGTAGCTATTTGCACATGAATGAGATCAGATTTCACCTTGTTATCCCAAATATTAAGTAACCTTAAGATATTAATGAAGATACTTCACTATTATCAATAGCTTATTGAAATCCGCAATAATGTGGTAGTTAATTGAATCAGCTGTGCATTACTTTTTTTTTTATCACTGGACCATTTTCTAAAGGCTAGGAAAAAAAATAAATAGATAGACAAAAATCAGCCAATATGCTGCCAAAAGTTTTTTGGAAAATGTGCAGTGGCAGTTGTAGTAAATAAGGCCACAACTGCGTTATTAAGTATAGTATAGATTTCAATCCGTACACAAAAATTATATCACATTTATTTTTTGTCATGACTCGCTCACTTTCTTATAATTCCTCCATCCCGTTAAATATGACCTAGTTCTTTTCTACACGAAAACTAAGAAAAAAGAAATTAGGTATAATAAAGTATTAATAAAGTAACTTTTTAGTCAATAAAATACTTTTTTGGTCAATAAAGTACTAATAAAGTATTTTTTTAACTTAAAGTAAGCTCTAATTATTTTCATAAAAGGAAACATGCCATATTGAATGGGACAGTCCAAAAAGGAAAATAGACCATATTGAACGAGACGGAGGGAGTATTTTATACCTCATAACAATTCAAAAACGGTGGGATGTCTTTCTCCACTCAATAAACATCCATCAAATATTTCTTAAAATGCGTGCCACAAAAAATGTGATACATTTTTCGTGGACGGAGAAAGTATTTTCTATGTTCACTACTTTTATGCTCGTGCGTAAGTGGAAAAATATATAACGGTGCTAGAACATAAATAAAATTAGTACTACACTCGTGTAAATCGAGTTTATCTTTTCTTTAAAAAAAAATTATAACATATTAGGATGTGTTCTCATTGGTTGTAAATTTATCACAAAATGAAAAGAATAAATAAATTCTCCCCTCTAAATCTGCTAAGATCAAATGCAACCTGGCTAGGATTAGGGCAATCTGGCAGGTATGGGTCACATAAATGGTGTACCTGTAATAATTCTTTTTGATAATGGTGCATCGCATTCCTTTATATCAAATGCATGCGTAGATACTCTTGGCCTTAAAATAGAGAGAGCTAATCAGAACTTAAGAGTATCGACCCTGGTAGGTTAATCTACCTAAGTTACGCATGTTTGTCCTAATTTAGAATTTGAAATTGGATCCCTTAAGATGCCAGCCAAAACCCTAAATCTAATTCAAATGTAGGACGTAGACATCATTTTGAGAATGGATTGGTTAAACCAAGAATTTTGCCACCATTTGGTGCAAGCAAAGATAGAATTCTTTCCAGACCCCTGGAAAAGAGCCAACCCTATTCTTTGGAATAGAGGGAGACAGTAAGAGAAGGATGCCGATTATTTCGGCAATTAAAGCAAGAAGGTTGTTGATAAGAAAAGATATGCAAGCATATCTAGTTTATCTCAACAAAGATGAAAATCAAGAGAATAATATCGATAATGTAGTTGTAGTCCGCGAGTTCAAACATGTATTTCCTGAAGTTTTGCAGGATTATCCCAGACAGGCAATTGGAGTTCACCATTGACCTTGAGCCTGGTTCAACTCCAATATCAAAGGAGCCGTATAGAATGGCCCCGAAGGAATTGCAAGAATTAAAGATTCAGTTGCAAGAATTGCTCGACCTTGGTTTTATCAGGCCTAGTATTTCTCCATGGGGAGTACAAATTTTGTTTGTCGAGAAGAATTATGAGGAAGTGATTTAGAATAAGTAATGAGAAGTGAAACTCTGGCTGAAAGTGTGAAAAATCAAAGAAGGTGTTGTGTTTTCCGGTTCAACGCCGGCTGGAAAATTTTGGCGAAGACGATTCCAGCGGTTCCTGGCCCCCAGAATCCAGCGCTGGCTCGACCCCAGCAGTCCCTGGCTGGGTGATTTCAACCGGTCTCCGCTGCTATCTTTGTTCGATGCACGTTGGTCTTTTCCCTTTCTTAAAAAAAAAGAGGATCGCATTTCGAACGAGGTACATCTACTACGAGTTTGTAGTAGTGCTGTTTGGATTGACAAATTCTCCAACGGTTTTCATAGATCTCATGAATCAAGCTTTTCATGAATTCTTGCACAGATAGTCTTGTGTAATCAAGAAGTCAATCGGAGTATAAAGAGCATCTCCGAATTGTCTTAGAAAAGCTGAATTGTCTTAGAAAAGTTAAAGATTTGAGATATTGTATGCCAAATTTAGCAAGTGTGAATTTTGGTTAAAAGAAGTAAATTTCCTCGAACATGTAGTTTCTTCCGAAAGAATCAAAGTCGACAATTCGAAAGCGCATGCAGTTCAAGAATAGAAATCTCCAAAGTTACCCCAGGAGATTCGTAGTTTCTCAGGTCTAGCAGGTTACTATCAGAGATTCATTGAAGGATTCTCTAAGATAGCAAGGCCAATGACCCAACTTCTCAAGAAAGAATCAAAGTTGGAAGAGTCTCCTGAATGCGAAGAAAGATTTCAAGAGCTTAAAGAGAAAGCTGACCACTGCTTCAGTTCTAGCAATGCCAGAAATAAGCAAGAATTTCACCGTTTACACGGATGCATTAAATATTGGACTAGGTTGTGTCCTGATGCAAGATGGCAGAGTTATTGCCTATGCTTCACGACAGCTCAGACCTCATGAAGAGAATTATCCAACTCATGATCTGGAGTTAGCAGCAGTTGTGCATGCTTTGAAGATTTGGAGACATCATCTTTATGGAGTCAAGTGTGAGATCTTTTTCGATCATAAAAGCCTCAAATACTTTTTCGAGCAAAAAGAGTTACATATGAGGCAAAGAAGATGGCTCGATTTAGAAAAGGACTACGATTGCAAAATTTCCTATCATCGAGGAAAAACGAACGTGGTAGGCGATGCTTTGAGTAGAAAGAGTATAACCGAGTTAGGATTTTTGCTCACTCAAGAAGAAGAGCTTATAAAAAGTCTTGTAGAAATGAGAATAGAAGTGGTTTTACCACCATAATCTACAGAGTAGCTAAATGCAGCTTTGGAAATAATCCAAACCTGAGAATGAGAATTTCAAATGCTCAAAGAAAGAATGAGAAGTTAGAGAATTTGCAAATTAAGATTTGCAAAGGAAACGTAGAAAATTTCGCGAAGCTGGAGATAATACTCTTTTGTTTAAAGAAAGGCTTTGCATTCCGGAATGGAAATGGGATGGTATTACTATGGACTTTGTAACTGGGTTACCTAAGTCTAAGAAAGGAAATATAGCAATATGGGTGATAGTGGACAGATTGGCAAAATCTGCTCATTTCATACCAATTCCAGATACATATGGATTGAATAAATTAGCTCAGCTGTATGTTCGAGAAATTGTGCGTTTGCACGGTGTGCCCAAATCGATCACGTCAGATCGAGATTCAAAGTTTACTTCTAGTTTTTGGAGAAGTCTACAAAGTGAGATGACCACCAATTTAAATTTCAATACTGTTTTTCATCCTCAGACGAATGGCCAGTCTGAAAGGACAATCCAAATCTTAGAAGATATGCTTAGAACTGTTGTGTTAGATCAAGGTAACCAATGAGAGCAAGTTTTGCCTCTCGTTGAGTTTGCATACAACAACAGTTTTCAGATGACGATTGGCATGGTGCCCTGTGAATTTCTTTATGGAAGAAAATGTAGGTCCCTGCTTTATTTGGATGAAGTAGAAGAAAGAAAAGTTTTAGGGCCCAATGTTGTTGAAGAGATGATCTAAATCGTCCGCCAAATCAAACAGCAGATTAAAGAAGCGTAAGATTGCCAAAGATCTTATGTAGATTCTCGAAGATCAGAATTAGCGTTCGAAGTAGGAGATAATGTTTCTCTAAAATTTTCGCCTTCGAGAGCAATTCATAGATTTCGCGTGAAAGAAAAGCTTAAGCCCCGTTACTTAGGACCTATGAAATCCTACAAATGATAAGTCAAGATGCGTACAACCCGACTTTACCGCCAAGCTTTGGAAACTCGCATAACGTATTTCATGTATCCCAGTAGCGCCGATACATGTTTAATCCCAAGTATGTTATTCGACAAGAAGAAGTAGTTTTAGAACCAAATCTCAATTATGAGGAGAAACCAGGAGCGATCTTGGATCGAAAGGTCCAGCAGTTAAGAATTAAATCGATAGCCTCAGAAAAAGTTAAATGGAGACACCACGGGTTAGAGGAAGCTACGTGGGAACTCGAAGATAAAATGAAAGAGAGGTATCCCGAGCTTTGCCTTTGAGGTAAGCAAATTTCGGGACGAAATTTATTTTTAGGAGGAGAGGATGTAATACCCTGCTTTTTCATAATCGATCTTAGTAATTAATTAAGAGATCGTCTAAAATAATTAAGTTGCGAGAACTTAGAATGAAAATAAGTTCCGGCTATTAAAATTTTTTCGGCAGCCCTAGTTCGCCGAATTTTAATAATTTAAGATTTTATCTCATCTCGGCTAATCCGAAATGAGATGTCGAAGATGATTATGATTACATGTTTATATGTTTGATTTTATTTGAGAAATATGTGTTATTTTTAAAAGATTTGAATTCTCCGGAAATCGTAAAATTTCTCCGGCAATTTATTTTATTTCCGAAAATACATAGAGAAAGCTTATATTAGGGTTTGAGACACCCTAATAATTTTTATAAGTTCGAGAGATTTTTAATTAAAGCTTCTACGATTATTTATTTGATTGATTAATTAATTAGAGAATTAATTGATCGATTAAATTGAGATTTATATGCTCAATGTTTAATTAATTAATTAGATATTTAATTAATTAATTAAGCTAATTTATTTTAAGCATAAAATTTATAGGAAATAAAGCTTGTCTTATAAGCTTAATAATAATTTCCTAATTATTTTTAAACCTAGCAATATCTAGAGGGAATATTTGCTAGGATATTGTTAGCATTAAATTTAATACATGTTATAAATATGCTAACATTAGTATATAGTATTTAATTAATTAAAGGTGCCAACTCACCTTATCCCAACATCATAATTACACATGTTGGGATTAGTCAAAGTAGTAGCCAACAAGTAATTAATTACATTGAACTTGGCCTTAGTTAATTAGTGTGTTGTATGTATTTATATCACCATCCTCTCAAAAAACTCACGCATAACACACTCATACATACACACACAACAGCAGCACACACACACACAAAACCTCCATTAAAGCTCATCTTCAAGCTCAAGAAAGATCAAGTTCTAGCTTCCAAATTATCCAAAAGGTTAGATCTTTCACTAATCAAGTTCTTAGCTCAAAATTAACAAGAAAAATCCATCTTTTTATTTCTAAAAAGATTTTGAAAATTTTGATGATGATAGTAGATGATTATGATCTTCAAGTATTATGTTAGATCTATGATTTAGATTATATTTCTATCATTAAATCATTAAGAATCAAACCCTAACCCTAAATCTTGATTTTTCGAAATTAATAAATAAATTAGGAGTTTTTTATTCTTTATTTAATTGATCAAATTGATAATTTATATGAGCTCATATGATGTCTATAAGCATAATGGATGATTGAATTGACCAAAATTTATCGATTCTTTATTTAATTTCAAAATAGCCGAAAATTAGTGCTAAATTTTGAAATATTGATCTTGTTGTTCTATGCTTAAATTGATGTTTAATTTAAGCTTATATGATGTTATTGAGCATGAAGATATATGAATTTAATGAGTTGAATTCCTCCTTGCCTTAATTTTAATTTAATTCGAAAATTAGGGTTCCTAGGTTTGGGAATTTTTGATGTTGAATTTTTATGATGAAATTGACGATGGATTTGAGCTTAGAATGATGAAATAAGCTTATTGTGAATTTATGAGAATTTTTGAAGCTCATTTGTTTGAATTTCAAAAATTAAAGTATACTAAAAATTTAGGGATTTTTAAATTAAAACATAAATTGATTAAGTGATGGTATAATTAATCTCTATGAATATATTTAAGCATGTTATAAGTGGAATTGGAGAAAAATAAATTATCTAAACCCTAATTATGAAAATTTCAAAAGTTTTAAGTGTAGGGTTTGAGTAATTATGTTATATTTGAGGTTTATAAATTAAATAAACATATTTGGAAGTGATTAGAATGAAATTGAGCATTTAACCCTAATTAGGGTGAAAGGGCCGAAATATATATATATATATATATATATATATATATTAAAAGGCCATGTATATGATTTTTAATTAAGAAAATAATGATGGAAATGAATTCTATGATAAAAATTAAGCATCGTAGAATTTTTCAGAATTTTAATACGAAGTTTTGAGATTTTTCTATTTTTCAGCTATTTTTCGAAGTCGGAGGTTTATACGTATAGATTATCTATTTTAATGATGTGATCATGTAATTATGTCACAATTAGTATAAAAAGTATAAGGAATTAATTTGAAATTTGTCGGAGCTCGTTTGTCGAGTGGAAAATATTTTTAAGTTAAAGATATGAATAGTAAAGAGTTAAATATATGTTAAATAAAGGATAGTGATGATATTAATCATTAATTAAATGGTAATGATGATTTTAGCTATTAATTATTTATGCTGATGGTCATTAGTTACTAATGACGTCCTAATGACGAATTAAGTATTAATGATACGTCATTAATAAATTAATATGTCAATGACATATTTTTATATAATGTTATGATTATATGTTAATAAAAAAGTTAAGCATTTCAATATGCTTAATTATTTCAAATGAAGAGCTTAAATGTTAATTAAATGTTTATATGATTAAATGATATGTTTAATTTCTTTGTGTTGGTCCCAAGACGGATACCTTGGTGTAGAGGGGGGGTTGAATACACCAAGGTTTAAAAACTTTTCCAGTTAAAAACTCTTTTGAGTGAGTTGGCTGTGTCCGATCCAGCTGGAAGGCAGCTTGATCGACACAGCTGGCTGTGTGCGGAATGTGTCTTCAGCATCTTGGACTCTGCTGCGTCTTGATTCTGAGCTGTGTCTTAGACCTGTGCTGTATCATTAACCTGAGCTGTGTCTTCAACCTGAGTTGTGTCATTAACCTGAGCTGTCTTAGACCTGAGCTGTGTCATTGACACTAAGCTGGGTCCTTTACACTGAGCTGGGTTTTTGACACTGAGCTGCGTTTCCGTGACTGAGCTAGGTCTTGATACTGCTGGGTCTTTGACTCTGCTTGGTCTGCTCTGCTGAGTCTACTCTGCTGAATTCCTCAGCTGTGTCCGCTTAGCTGTGTCTTCTGCTGTCTTCAGCGACTCTACCTGTAAACTTATAAACTCTATAAGCTCAAACAGGTGAGCTGAAAAATGCTTAGGCTTGTGCAATTATCTACTCGGTTGGGGTCAGCTGGGTTTTGCTATCAAATCAAAACTCTATTAATTTTCCCAACAATTTTCCCCTTTTTGATGATACCAAAACCTTTACAACTTTTTACAGAACACAAAACAAAAATCCTAACTAAACTCTTCCTGGCTGCTCCGCATACCTTGAAGAGAAATTGCACTCTTTCTCAGGTTGCCTTTCCAGCTCGCCATTAGCCTCTCTTCTATCTTTCCCTTTTTCTTTCCAGTTAGATGATCTAACCTTTCCCCTTTTTCCTTTCCCTTTTTCTGTCATATTCTTTCATACTCTTTCCCCCTTTTTGGTTCATCAAAAAGATATTAGGAGGGAGGGAAGTCGAGGTCTGGCGGCGGCGTTCTGGCAATAATTTCTTCCCGTTTGAGGTAACTCAGTCAGCTTGGAGTTAAAATCAATCGATGCATTTTGGCTCTTCCTTTTTCGACTGATACCAATTGATGGTCATTCTCAGCTGTATGACTCAGTTTGGAGTGAGTCATCTTGTCTTTCTTTCTCTGCTGAAAGACACCGTTTGCGAGGTTCCCCCTCAATTGGATAAACAAATTGGGGTTCCTGCTGAGTTAGTCCAGCTGTGTCCGATTCCTTCTTGATGACACATGGTGATCCAGCTGAGTATTTCCTGCTGGATGCTCTTCTTGAAGATTCTGCTGGACTGGGATGAGATCAATTGCTGATACCAATTGATGGTGAATCTACTGAACTAAGTTCCCCCTCAGCTTGATTCCTCTTCTGGATTCTGCGATTCATGTTTGATCTAGCTTTGTTTGATATCCAGAGGATGACATTTGATAGTTCAGCTGGATTTCTCTCTTGATTCTCCACTTGAATATTCTGCTGGATTGACTTTGCCCTCAGCTGATATCACAGCTGTGTCGATTTCCAGCTCGATGGAGTTCCCCCTGAATTTGATAGTAGGTGGCTGTTTTTTCTCAGCTGCTTCCTACTTCACTTGAGCCAGTGATTTTCTCAATAATTACGTTCATCTGTCAACTTGATCTCTAATCTTGAGAAGACAGTCATCTATTCCATGATCAGTTGAGTTCACTGCTGTTTTGCTGGGTAGAATCTTCGATTTCCTGTTCTTTGCATTGTATTGCTGCGCATTGAACTCACCAGGAAAACCGCAATCACAACAATTGGCTGATGGAGAACAAATTATGCTAAAGTCCATTAACATAAGAGACATTTGATATTAAATTATTATTTGTCTCAAATGAGCCAAATCCTTTGATGTATCCTTTCGAGATATCACCAAAGGTTACATGGGACCAGTACGCTTGACATATTCTTTGAAGAGCTTTGAGGTGAGTCATGAACTTTGATCACCAGCTGTCTTTCTTTCACAGCACGCTTGATGACTCCTCAAAGGCGTATGTCCCTCCTTGACCTGTTATCACTCCTTCGGCACCCAGTTGTGATTGGGTCGGACTTTGTTGTTGAGGGTTCCATTTACAACCCAGATTTGTCCTTGTCTTTTGTGAGTGATACTTCTGGTTGGTCCTTGAAAGAATCCTTTCTTCTTTGGACCTTGTTGACTCCATTTTGATGAGGTCCATTTCATAGCTGGAGTCTGTCAGCTTGATATCTAGCTTGATATCCCGTCTGCTGGAATCTTGATGTGAAGCTCGGTTGATTTTCAGCTTTATAACCAGCTGAGATTCTTCTCAGCTGTCTTTTTAGTTGACCTTGATGTCTGTGCTGGATGACATTCTGTCTTTGATTTTGATTCCAGTCAGCTGGATTTATCTGCTGCCTTTGTGCTCTGTGATCAGCTGGGAGTTGCTGCTTTTCTTGGGCTTGGAGTTGCCGAGCAATTTTCTTCTTTGATAGGACTGAGCTTAGAGAGCTGGCTGGTTTATGTACAACCTCTTTGGTACATCCTTGGCTTGGTTCCAGCTGTGTTTGCATTGGCTGGAGCCATTCTTTGATCTGATTCAGCTTTGGCCATCTCCAGCTTCTTGATCAGCTGTGTTTTCTCATCTTCAAGCTCCTGATCATTCATTCTTCTGCTTGTGCTCATTCCTTAGCTCCGAGTTCTCAGCCGGCTAGATTTCAAGGATTTCTAGTAATCTCTTGAAGTCGCTGAGCACTTCTTCGATGAGGTCTCTTTATCATGCAGTGAGCTGTGCCATGTCCAGGTGGGTGATATGCTGCTTCTTCTTTCATCTCTTGAGACCATTTTACTCAGCTGTGTGTCCAGTTGTGTTTGTATTTCATAGCTAGTCCCAGACAGCTAGCTGGGTAAGCTCAGTTTCTTCAACAACTGGGTTTGAGAATCCCATGAAGCAGACATCTTCAATAAAATGCTTCATCTTCTGAGTCGGAAGAAAATACTAGATCTTCTTCTTTCTTGCTCGACTTGAGCTCTTTATCTTTTCTTTAGGAGGTCGACTCAGTTGGGGTTCTCTTTGGGTAGAATTGCTTGTCGTGATGAACCTTCACGATCATCTTGTACTTTTCCTTGCTGTGTTTCAGCCTATCAATATTCCGTACAAGCATGACAACTTCTTCGTGCAATTCTTCTTTGCTCATATTTCTGTGCTCCTTGTTGGTCCTTCCAAGCTGAGCTGATTGAGCTGATCTTCTTGATTCTGCACTGAGAGCTGTCTCCTTTGCTTTAGAAGTCAGCTCTATTTGAGACATCTGGCTGGATGATTCTTCGTTTGTGATCCCCAGATCAAATTCGTTGGCTTTCAGGATGGAGAACAATTTTTCCGTCTCCATGCTCCCAAGATCAGTTCTGCTTTGGTGAACCACATTGTGTATACACCATTGTGAGGAGAGAGCTGCAAGAACTTTCAAGTTCTTATCTCAAACTGTATATCTTCCAGTTCGGATCATCTCGATCTCGATGACGAGGTTGCAGAATCTGAGCTCCATTTGTTCGATGGACTCACAGGGGAGTTGCTTGAAATTGTCGAATTTCTGGCATGCAACTGAGAATTTGTTTTCTTGAATTTCCTCTGAGCCTTCACACAGCTTGGCTAGAGTATCCGGGCCCACATCCCCTTAGCTGTCTCGCAGTTGATGATCTTGCTGAGATAAGCGTCCGTCACCGTTGAGGATATGACGTTGCGAGCGTAGCTGTCCAATCCAACTTGTCTTCTTTCTTCCAGAGAGTACTCCCTTTTTGGGCTTTACAACTTGCCGAAGTACTGGTTCAGCTCCAGGTGAGGTTTCTGCTTCTCTTTCTGACTTCATGATGACGATGGATCCGTTGGTGATAACATCCCACATCATATCGTGTCGTGCGCACAGCAAGCTTTTGAGTCGGAACTTCCAGATCTGATAATCCTCGACAGAGAATGTCGGAAGATTCCTGCACAAGAAAGATTCCATGACAGTATGCAATATAATGATTTTAAAAATATTTTGAAACATTGAAGGATCAGTTCAGGTGACCACTATCAGCAAAGAAACTGACTTGACATAGATACAGTGATCTTTTGAACCACTGCTCTGATACCAATTGTTGGTCCCAAGACGGATACCTTGGTGTAGAGGGGGGGTGAATACACCAAGGTTTAAAAACTTTTCCAGTTAAAAACTCTTTTGAGTGAGCTGGCTGTGTCCGATCCAGCTGGAAGGCAGCTTGATCGACACAGCTGGCTGTGTGCGGAATGTGGTCGGTTTGGAAAGTCCGTCTGTTACTTCAAATTATATTGCAAAGCTCTGTTTCACTTTTCAGTTAGTCAGTTTATGCAGCTTGAAATGTATGCGTAAGAGGTTAGCAGAATGCATAAACAAAGCAGTAAAGAACAAAGCAATTTTAACGTGGTTCGGAGTAACACCTCCTACGTCCACGACCATATTCACTACCACTTGGTTTCCAAGTACCAAGCAACTTCACAACTCTAACCTGAGTTGTGTTCCAATAGTTTACGGGCACTGTCAAGCCTACACCTTTCAGTTTGCAGGTACTAAAAAAGCCTGACTTACAGTTTTCGGGTACTGTAAAACCTGACCACTCGAATTAAACGCTTCGAGAAGGCGTACCTTGACCTAACCTTTCTGGGTTTGGATTTGGGTATGGGTTTTCCAACTATGAACGAGTTCTTACAATGAAGAACAAGGAGTATGATGAACTCGTTCAAACTAGGCTTAACATATTTCTATTCTAATCTATTATGCCTATGACTGAATATGTGAACAACTAAGAACACAACTGACTGGCTGGGTGTTCATGAAAGATTTGACTTTGAAGATCGTTGTTCATTTTTCTGTTTGCTCTTTTATTTCTTCAGTCGTCTCGCCAGCCTCTCTTCTTCAATGGAGAGGAGATATATATAGGTGAAGATTCAAACTAGTTGTTGGAAGAGAGCCGTTTGAATCTTACCTACTCTCATTGACTTCTGGCCTTTTGCCTACGAATTAGGTCTTCATCTGCAGAAGCTATTTCTTTTCTGATTTGACTGCGTCAGATAAGATCTTTAGACATCGGGATCTTGTCTTGGAGAATGTCTTCGTCTTCGAGCTGCTAAGCATTTCTGCTGTGTTTTCAGCATCTTGGACTCTGCTGCGTCTTGATTCTGAGCTGTGTCTTAGACCTGTGCTGTATCATTAACCTGAGCTGTGTCTTCAACCTGAGCTGTGTCATTAACCTGAGCTGTCTTAGACCTGAGCTGTGTCATTGACACTAAGCTGGGTCCTTTACACTGAGCTGGGTTTTTGACACTGAGCTGGGTTTCCGTCACTGAGCTGGGTCTTGATACTGCTGGGTCATTGACTCTGCTGAGTCTGCTCTACTGAATTCCTCAGCTGTGTCCGCTTAGCTGTGTCTTCTGCTGTATTCAGCGACTCTACCTGTAAACTTAGAAATTCTATAAGCTCAAACAGGTGAGCTAAAAAACGCTTAGGCTTGTGCAATCATCTACTCGGTTGGGGTCAGCTGGGTTTTGGTATCAAATCAAAACTCTATTAATTTTTCTCTTAAGCCTAGTCTAGACTTGAATCCCTAGACTAGTTAAGTCTTACACAACAAAAGTCCAGCACCTCATCTCATCCGGCAAAGTCAAGTATGTATTAAAAGTTTTCCAAAGTTTAAAAGTTTAAAGTTTGAATTTAGTTGGAGATATGTTTTATGAATGTAAATATTGGGAAGTTTTGATGTCTTAGGAAGAGTAAAGTATAGACATTCCATTTATCCTTTTTGTTGAGAAAGGCATTATTTTAAGTTAAGACTCGATTTACGGAAGTCTTTGGAATTAGAAAATAATACGGGAGTAACAATTTTACGCAAACCTCTAAAAGAACCTTGAAATTTTCTTGAAGAGTTTGTAATCTCGTATGACAAGATTATTGAACGAGACAGAAGTTCCTTGTGACTGACGGACTGTTATATGGATCTGATCAACCCACATAGCTAGAAACTCGGTAATATGGATCTTCCGCCTCCATAACGAAATTAATTAATGAAATGAAGTGAGAAAGTAAAGAAGGAGAATCTTATGAAAATAAGTTATAAGTTATGATGTGATAAATGTTTAAAGTTAAGTAAAGAAAGTTAAATTGTTCTGGCAATTATTTAATTGTTAAGGTTATAAGCCAAGTTAGCTTGTTGCTATTCGAATAATTAAGAAAAGACTATAAGCTAAGTGATGTAATATTGATTGCCATGCTGATAAAAGTGTATGAAATTAAGTTACTTCGATATTGCGTGATTATTAAGTTAAAGTTATGAATGTGATGATGATGTAAATATGTGTGTGTGTGAATATCTGATGCATAATATGATGTAGTTAGATCGGTAACGAAGTAGTAGTCCGTACCGCTAATGATATTTTTGTGTGATGTCTTAACATCACAGATGATCTAGGGATAGCTTTTGCTGTAGATAAATCCCTTTTTTTGAAAATACCTCTAAGAGGCAATTTTCCAAATATATGAAGAAAAATGACTAAAGCGGTCATTTAAATTAAGTTGATGCTTTCCTAAAGTATTTAAGTAAGATGTGAAGTTATGATGTGCAATGAAGAAAACAAAAGTACAAGGAAAGTTAAATAATGAGATGAAAGTATAAAGTAAAGAATGTTATGAAAATAAATTAAGAATGAAAGAAAATAAGATTTCTTTAGAAGTTAAAGTCGATTTATTAATGACAGATAATTTATTCTGTCAATTGCTTAATGGTTAAGTTTATAAGTCAAGTTATTCTGCTGCTATTTAAAACAAGTTTATAAAGCCGAGTGCTTTATTAATGATTGCCTAATTAAGAAAAGATATAAAATTGAGTGCTTTAATAATAATAAAGAAAAGTTATGAAGTTAAGTTGTTTCGCTATTATGCGAATATTCATTTAAAGTTATGAAAGTGATTATGTTATGATGTGATGTAAATTTCTTGAATGCTAAGTTCTATGATTGAAGTAACTGCTTTGTGCAATGTATGCTTTAACAATAAAGAATAAGATGAGATGTACTTAAATGACAAGTTTGATAAGAATAAAGTTAGTCCCTTGATAAGTTACGTTTTTTTTAAATCAGAATGCCTCGTAGAAGAAGAAATAGGGTAGAAGAAGAAGAAGATCAGCAAGAACCTACCCTACCTCCTCAGTCTGAGAGGAGAGTCGAAGAAATTTTTCTTCGACAAAATCCCCCGACTTTTGACGGAAAAGGAAATCCGTCAGAAGTAGAAGAGTGGATTCGCGCTTTAGAACGAATCTTTAGGTTTCTTCGATGTGATAACCGCGAGCGTCTCACATGTATGTCGTATCAGCTGAAAGAATCTGCAGACTCCCGAACAGCTTGAAAATCTCTTGGGAGCAGTTTAAAGAAGCCCTCTTTGAGAAGTATGTTCCGAGAAGCCCTCACTTCGGGGCCTGAAGTTTTGCAGGATTACCCCAGACAGGCAATTGGAGTTCACCATTGACCTTGAGCCTGGTTCAACTCCAATATCAAAGGCGCCGTATAGAATGGCCCCGAAGGAATTGCAAGAATTGAAGATTCAGTTGCAAGAATTGCTCGACCTTGGTTTTATCAGGCCTTATGTTTCTCCGTGGGGAGTACAAATTTTATTTATCGAGAAAGAATTATGAGGAAGTGATTTAGAATAAGAAATGAGAAGTGAAACTCTGGCTGAAAGTATGAAAAATCAAAGAAGGTGTTGTGTTTTCCGGTTCAACGCCGGCTGGAAAATTTTGGCGAAGACGATTCCAGCGGTCCCTGGCCCCCAGAATCCAGCGCTGGCTCGACCCCAGTAGTTGCTGGCTGGGTGATTCCAACCGGTCTTCGTTGCTATCTTTGTTCGATGCCCGTTGGTATTTTTTCCCTCTAAAAAAAAGAGGATCGCATTTCGAACGAGGTACATCTACTACGAGTTTGTAGTAGTGTCGTTTGGATTGACAAATTCTCCAACGGTCTTCATGGATCTCATGAATTAAGTTTTTCATGAATTCTTGGACAGATTTGACATAGTCTTTATTGACGACACTCTTGTGTAATCAAGAAGTCAATCGGAGTATAAAGAGCATCTCCGAATTGTCTAAGAAAAGCTGAATTGTCTTAGAAAAGTTAATGATTTGAGATATTGTATGCCAAATTCAGCAAGTGTGAATTTTGGTTAAAAGAAGTAAATTTCCTCGAACATGTAGTTTCTTCCGAAGTAATCAAAGTCGACAATTCGAAAGTGCTTG